>OW240917.1:165939796-166108397 GCA_933207985.1 Pelobates cultripes
TCCTACCTGTGACTTTCACAGCCTCTATAAAAAATGGTTTCATTTTCAAACCTACATTATACCACAATGTGCTTATTTTAGACTTATCTCCTGCTCTGTTAAAGGGACCCGATAGGCACGCAGACCACTTCAGATCATTGAAGATGTCTGGGTGCAGCGTCCGTGCCCCCCTTAGTCCCGCAATGTAAATTATTGCAGTTTTTGATAAAATTATTACATTGCACGACAAAGACTGCGTCTAGTGGCTGTCAGGCAGCCACAACAGATACTTCCTAAATTCTAACAGACTTTTGGTCCCCTGAAGCTGGACATCCAGCATCAGTAAAATCCCCGTAGGAAAGCATTAAAGGCTCCCCCATCAGATGACATTGGAGGAGGCAAGAGCGCAGACCCAGTGCCGAGGCACATCAGGTGAGCAGACAAAGGTTTTTGTAAACCCTTTCTGTGCCGGGGTGGGAATGGGGAATCGTCATAGGGAACTATAGTGTAAAGAATACAACCATTCTTTACACAAAATCCCTTTATTGAAGTTTAATCACACATGAGGTGGTTGAAGGCTATTAACAGAGCAGGAGATAAGAACTAAGAAAAAAACGTGTGTATGAAGGCTGTGGCTAGGGCAGCATAAACAAAGTTAAATAATTCTAAATAGCAAAATGTGAGCAATGACACTGCAGTGGCATGAACTATATACCAAAACCACTTCATTAAGCAAAACTTGTCTCAGTGCTTATAGTGTCCCTTTAGTGCAAATGTGGGGAACCTTCGACCCTCCAGATGTTTTGGACTACATTTCCCTTGATGCTTTGCTAGCTAATGGCTGTAAGAGCATTATGGGAGATGTAGTCCATAACAAAAACATACATTTACAGAATAAACCAAGAAATCTGTCACTTTAAACAGTGCTGCTTATACTTACTTCTAGGAGTATATCCTGGAGCCATAACAAAAACATACATTTACAGAATAAACCAAGAAATCTGTCACTTTAAAAGCTAAGCAAGACTTTCATAAACCAACAATCTATTATGAACCATGAAAATCATCCTAGTTTTCATCTCTCTCTCGTTAGATGGAAATACACACAGGCACCAGCATTTATGATGTAGGTTCTACAAGAGAAAATGCCTTGAACACAGAGAGTAACGGAGATTGAAGATTCTAAACTTTTTGAAATGTGGAGCATAAATTAACCCTGCTGATGCTCCTTTTAGTCAAGCACATGGGACAAATATCAAATGACCCTTATATAAACAATGTACAAAAAGGATGATTTTGTATATCGAGACTATGAATGCACCAACATATTCCATAAAATAATATATAAAACAAAGTGTGAAAAATATTACCACAGGCAAAGAACATGAAAAAAGTATTTTGTGGCTACAACGTGTAGGAGTACAGAGGTAGACATTACTTGTAATAGTTCATCATTTGTCCGTTGTGGGAAGATTTCCTTTAACTTTTGCAGTTTCTCAACTTTGGTTTCGTCTTTTGATTCGGATGTATTGTTCAAAGCAGACCTCTTCACCGGAGGATGTTCATCTGCTGAATCGTCTGTTACAGAATCAGATAAGCTATTCCTAAGAAGGGGAAAGAAAAATGTGTTATGTAGAAGCATGTTACAGACCTTCATGTGCCATATCCAATGTTAATCAGCACACTCCAAATTTATAATGAACATTTTCTAAGTAACTGTCAGTTTGGATAATCTCAGAAGTATATGGCAGCACATAGGAGAGCGAGAGTGTTTCTAACTTCGCAAGATGGTGTAATTTTCAGTAAAACAAGCTCTGGTATTATGAATGGAAAGTACTCAAAAGCCTCTGGGGCACCATTTGTACAGATCATTTTTAAACAATATGTTTTTCTCGAGAAAGCCATAACAAATTGCAAAGATCAGGTCATATTAAAGTAATTGGTGTGCAGATCTGAAAATGGCAAAAGACACATATGTGGATCAGTTAGATACACACAGATGCCGGCTAAAGGTTACAAAGATTGCAACTGAAACACCAATGGATGTTAATCGGCTTCCAAATCCTAAAGGTGAAACAACAAACTAGAAACTTAACATTCAATAGCCAATTTTTCATGAAGTAAAACCTTCCATGCATGATTTTTAAAAAGGAAAATATGAAAAGTATTATCTTTCTCAAATAATTGATTTATATAGCTGTACATTTGGAGCTATCCAACTCTTCACAAACAACTTCAATGTATAATCAATATATAATCTTTCCAATTCCCATCATCTCCCTCATCCATGTTCCCACATATGCATTCTCCCCTCCTCTCAATTCCCTTCCTTAATGTCAACTCTCCTCTTGTGACGTAGCTAACAAAAATATATGTAAGTCAATTATTGAAAAACAAACTTCCCGGCCTAATATTTAATTGAGATGAACTACAAAGTTACTATAAGCATCCTACACAGAGTGTGTGTGTATTGCATACACACACATAAATACAATTTCAAACTCCTAAATTACTAGTCAGGTTACTTAACAACCCTTTTTATATTGTTTCTTACATTCAAGGCATGACACTACCAACTAAACTTTAGTTTTTGGAGAGAATATCCATCAGATTTTGTTGCAAAGTACTAGACCAAACAAGTGCACTATTAAAATATGAATCACTCACATATAACTCTTGAAACAACATGGCAATTTGCAGTGGCAATATAAATATTAAAATGACACTATAGGTACCCAGACCACTTCATCTCATTGAAAAGGTCTGGGTACAGTGTACCTAGTGCACTTAATGCTGCAATGTAAAACATTGTAGCACTACGCCTGCCTCCAGTGGCTATCGAACAGCCACTGGAGGCACCTCCTGGCTGGGAAGCATACAGAAGGAATTTCTTTCCTACAACTGAAATCAAATGCCCTTTCATGATGCTACTAGCCATAGCGAGTAGAAATTTAACCCTGGTGAGTGTGCCACAAGACCCTTCAGGCTTGCACTGTCAAGTAACTTTTAGGTCTGGCTGGTCACATAGGACTTTAAATACAACTTGCAAGAGATCAATTTTTACACTCTAGGACATTTTAGCCCCTACAAAGTCTTATATAGGCATATGTATTAATGCAAACGCACATTCACCCTGATGCAGAGAAGGGAGTCATTGTCTCTTCTAAGTATTTCATAATAAAAAATAAAAAAAATCGTAATTAAATACTAATAACTAAAATTAAATTCAAATGCAGTCATAAATCATTTGCAAAAGTGGTTTTTACTATGGTAAGGATGACAGGGTGGTGTTTCTGTTATTGTTTTTTTCTCAATTGTCAAAAAGCAAGCAGGTTCCTTCTGGCACATTGCGAAATAAGTTCAATAGAGGACCCTTCGGTCTCTATAGACCTCTGTGCTGCACTCTAACATATATACAAGAATACAACAGTGACACAAACTGACTGAAGACAGATTACTTCAGCTTATCCCCCTCTGCTGCACACCAAGCGGGCAAGTCAAATTCAGAGATCTTTGCAAGATAAAGAAAAAAAAAAAGATTTGGATGCTACTTTAGCCCTTTATTACTTTTTGTATGTTTTTTTTTTTCAATTATATCATTAATTTACTGCTAAACATCAAGAGGATTTTTTAAAACAGAACTACAAAAGCAAATTCAACCCAGAAAAAAACCATTTGCCACATAAAATCAGCATTGTCTGAAGTGAGATTTGTCCAGATTACTGCTTGACATGCCCAGCTATGAAACACTTAAAAACTAATCCACATTCAAAAGGATTGGTTTTCTGGTACTTGTCAAACAATGGCCCAAGTTAAAACATAACCATTAAGCATTATACTGCTTAATAAAACACAACATTGAACACATTAAGCTCTTAATTCTCAAAATAACACCGGTATGTACACAACAAATGGACTTTAGAAAATTAATCATCAACAAGCTGGCATACAATGCATATATTCTTGATATAGCCATGCAACAAATGGAATCTTTCTTGTATCAGCAAGTTTAAAAAAAAAAAAACCTCTTAACAGGACGACACATTTCCCAATAAAACCAAGTTTTGACAAGTGCTGCACTAATCTACTGGGTCAGTAAAAATAAAATTAAAAGAAGGTCTCTTTGGAAAGATCTCTAACCTGTGCGGGCCAACTTTTTTAAAGGAAAAACAGAAAGATTCACCTAAGAAAGCTACTGTATGAAATGTGTGGATAATACACATTTTTAAACACAAACAATAGAAAAGGCACACTTTTTTTTTTTTTTAAATAAACAAAAGGGGTTTAACATTAAGCATCATAACCAATACGGGGACAGCCCCACAGGAAACGGGAACCACTGTCTTATGTGTTTCGTGCATTTAGTACAACAGAGGTTCTGGTTTCCCGGTGTGGTGCTTCCTCCTCACATAATACAGAGATCTTCATCTTGAGAGGAGATAACAGTTCGTATTTTTATTTCTGCATACTAATAGCTTTGTGGGGAAGCCCCACATGTAAGCCACCTTGTGGAACCACAATAGTATGGTGACGGTTAGGAACTCCTTTCTACATGCCATGGTGGAGGCTGATAAATAAGCAAATTAAGAAATGTTGGTATAGGGGAACAGCTACCTTGTGAAGTAGAGCATTATAATATTCCTTAATTTTGCACAGTTTATTTACCAGTTCATTATGAGCAATGCACAATTTATTGGTTTTATTCTGTAAGATGTCCGTTCGCTGTCCCAACTTCCATGGTGGATGTCAGCAGTTACGGATCAAAAATCAGTAAAGTTTTGTGTAGGTTGTGGAGTATGGCGTGCATTTGTTTCTCAGATACCTGGACATCATCGTCTAAAAAGCAGCTCTTGATGTGATGCACTGTCGAAGGCTGGCGAATTAACTGCTGAACAGCTGTCATCTTGTTCCATGTGGTGGTAGTAATTTTTAGCTGATGTAAGGGCGTCAGCACTTCTGGATACTTTTGGAGAAGACTAAAGTATCATCTTAAGTGAATATGACAAACTAATCGAAAAACACTGAATTGAAAAATCGCTGTATTTAGTAGCTTGAGCTTTGTGTCATTGGAGCTCTCACTCCATGTGTTCTCGCTTTTTGTCTTTGGATGACCACGCTCCTAAAATCATTTAATGTTTAAATAACATTTTGTTGTCTGATGTGTCATTGTATGTATGTGGGGGGAGTTTGTGTACTGCTAGTGAATGGGAAAAACAGGGTTGTAATTTTTTGGTAGGTAAAAAAAAAAAAAAAAGTTTTTGTGTGAAGGTCAAGAATGTTTTCATATGTTGAGCCAGTGTGTAAAGAGAGCATGGGTGATATTTACACCTCTTATTTCGCCATGTTAAATAACAGTGAGTATTAGGGATACATGGAAAAAAGAAAGAGGATATCAAATAAAAATACAGACATATGTGCCTGTAAGGAAAAACGGAAATTTAAGGAAAATATTCTGGTCCAAGAATGAAATGTAAAAATACACTGACAAGGAGGGTCGGAGCCCTACCGCTGAACAGATCAGACTTGTCCTCCGTGACATTAGTAGCCACAGTCCCAAACTGACACCCAATCTACTCACAAGATGAGGACGCACACGATGATACCGCTTCTAACCCGATACGGCACTGGAGTAACCCGACCGAGACCTGGGGCCTACCCGAGCTTGAGCCCCCGCTGTCCGTCCCCCCGGACCGGTGGGGGTTATCCCGGTTCCCACGGGCAACCAACACCGACAACTGCCTGGCGCAAGTATAAATTAAGCCGCAGAATAAAACCCAGATGGCATACTCCAAAATGGCAGATGTCCCGCAGCCACATGGGCAGGCAGAGAGCGAATGACCAAAGAGCGCAAGCACACCCAAACGGCAGAACCGACTTACGAACCCTGCATGCCCCAGGGGAAAGCCAGCTACCCACCTCAAGCGCCTACAAGCTCCGGCAAAGAAACGCAAGCGGAGAGACAAAGGGCGGGAAACGAAGGGGTCCCCCCTGGGCACTCCCAGAACACAAAACCTTACAAAATGAGCCCATTCAGGTGGAAAACAACCAGGGGATTACCCCCGGAACATCAGCCACAGGCGCGGAGGATCCGACGCCACAGAAGGAGACTCCACACCTTCAACAGCCCCTACACAGGGAAGAACGCGGCCCTCTCCAGGAGTAACCAAACTCGCGGTCCACAAATGCAGGTCCCCAGGACAGTCCAGGACCCTGAGGAGGGCTTACCAGAACTATGCCATCAGACTGCCTGCAGCCCCCTTCGCTCACCACCAAGCCTAGGCATTGGCTAACTCTGGACTCTGTGCCCGGCACTTGAAAAGCTGTTCCATCCCTGCAAGCACAGAAACCACAGACTGAACCCGCAGCCCCACATACCCCTTGACTTACTTGACAACCATGCAGCACCACCCGTATCCAAAGCACACCTAATGCACATACCATGACACCGCATTTGACGGACACACAATGCTGCACTTAATCCTACTATACATAGGCCCTGACAACAACCCCCACAACTAACGATATAGACCTCAGACCCGTCTAGGGGAGCGTTGGTAGGCCAGACACAAAATTCTACACACTACACGTCGGTACCCGTGGCAGACCAAGCTAGAGTACAACTGTACAGCCCAAACAACACAATAGCAACCAGATATTCACGCGATTATAGGTTGTAAACCCTATGTTGTACAAACTACAGTGAAGCTACTTATAACTCCAAACTATGCTTGTTATTTAATGCTCCTATTGCTAGATCTGACAATACACACTGTGAATAATATTGGAGTTCCACATACTTAAACGTTATAATAATATAAAATTGTGCAGATCCTCTATATGCCATGTTTGACCATGTATGATGTGATTATACTTGTGACTGCTATTGTGGCAACACGGCCAGCTTGTAATACCTTGCACACAAAAATAAATAATTAAAAAAAAAAAAAATACACTGACAAATGTCAGGATTGGATCTTAACTGTTCACTGCTAGATCTACCGTGGCAAAAAATAAAATAAATGTTAAATGGAGGTTACCACCTCCTGCAGAGTCAAGAGCAGAAAAGAGCACAGTACACGGTCACAGTGCAAATTAAATAAATGCATCCCCTCCCATATGGATTCAGTCGAATGCCTCTTTATATGGAGGGCCAAACAGAAATGTCATGTGATACTACCCAGCAGGAGAAGGCACTTTCTATCTAACTGCTGTCTGCAGTAACAGCTGTCTAATGACAGAACCTGCCTAAGAGGTAAAGGGTGGAAATTGTGTTACACACTTACGCACAAACACACAGGGCACCACAGTCAGATAACCTCTAAAGACATCCTTTGAAATTTTAAAGATTTTAAAGCCACAAAATCTTCTGATATGAGAAAGTAAAGTTTTTTAATAATGTTCAGCGATTAACAGAGTTCATTTGTATGCGGTGTAGTGTTTTATGTATTTATATGCTTATAACCAGAACATGTTGCTTTCTCTAATTTAGGGGCAACTATTTTCCACATAAGGGAAGAATGCCATGTTTGTAAGTGGACTATATAGCTAAAAAATTAAGATAGGAATAGTAAATGACAACCCAATTTGTATGTGGGATTGCCATATTTAAGAATAAAGTTATTTACTAAATCAGCTAAAAGATAGAAATTAAAGCAGCACTGTCTTTTTTATCCCTTATGTCCCTTGCACCTTACAGAGTTTTAGAAGTGGTTATGATGGTAGGAGTCCGTAGGTGTATATAGTGAGATATTGGTACTTGTATGCTGTGGGCTAGTTATTCCCCAGGCCCATGTGACTTTGGGAGCCCAGAAGTCTGTTTTGGACTGCTAAATGTCAATACTGTGCATTAAATATGTCAGTCATCCGTGCACACAGCGAGACTGCAAGGGGAGGCGTGGATGTCAACTGCCCAATAAAAGTATTTTTCATTATAAAAAATAAATAAAAATAATCTATATTTAAAATGGTTGGAGTAATCCTATAATGATTATACTATCTCCTTAAATATTAGCCTTTACCCTCGGCATCTGAAAACTCTGGTGAGACTTGCCTGCTTGCCCCCTGCTCAGGGATCATCACTTGCGAGACTCCCTCAGGCCCTGCCAACCCCATCCTGATTCTCCTCTCACTATTGTTGGGAGGTATGCATGAGATTTCCAATCGCGATCGGTTTAAGGACATGCAGATAAGTGTTTGCACAGAAGATGTGCAACAGGTAGACTTACCCTCTGTTTTGACAGAGATGTTCCTCTTGATCATGCTCATCAGGACCTGCAGCTCCTGGGGGTTCCACTCATTTTATTGCCCATCTTTATTATTTCTACACTAAGAAGGTCCTGTTCCATAGAGGGCATACAAATCTCCCTCTCACAGACACCCATTGACAGTACTTCAGAAGGTAACCTTTGGGCTTCCCATTACACTTGACGGTTTTTAAGAATTGCAAACGTATTCCTGCACTTCAGTATGTGGCTCCAAAGCTTTTCTTGGTTCTCTGGGGATCTTGGTCCCAGACAGCTATACTAGTCACACTAAATGTCTCACTTCTGTCTCTGTTAACATCCCTTTGGTCCTCATTGGTTCATTCTCCACCTATTGCCACTACCTACTACAGCAAACATGTCAAACTCAAAGGCTAACACGGGCCAAATAAACAAGGTTTAGGTTTAAATAGAAACGTGGGTTTATTTTGAAAATTACAGTATAAAAAAGTTGCCTGACACTGGACATCCTCACACTCGTAGGGCTTCAAAGTAAACAAAAGAGCAAATTTATTTTAAGAAGATATTCATTTGCATATAACTAATGTTTCAGTCCAACTTCCTTGACAAATTAACCCCTTAAGGACCAGCCTGTTTTTGCGATGTTGTACGTTAAAGACCAGAGCAGTTTTGACACTTCTGTGGTGTTTGTGTTTAGCTGTAATTTTCTCTCTTTCATTTACGGTTCCCATACAAGTTATATATTGTTTTTTTCAGGACAAGAAGGGCTTTCTTTACATACCGTTATTTGTATCATGTCATGTTTTACTTTAAAAAAATAAAAATAAAATATGGTGAAAAATTAAAAAAAAAAAAAAAATGTTAAATGTTTTTGGACTTTTACTTGAAAAATCTTTCTTCTCTACAAAAGCTTATGAAAAAAAAAACTGCTAAATAGATTCAAAATGTTGTCCTGAGTTTAAAAACACCCAGTGTTTACATGCTTTATAAGAAAAAACAGATTTATAGGCGCTCTCTATAATACAACAAATAAGTGAGGGCTGCTGTATACAGTACAAGGATTCCCAAAACCTTGTGTGATAGAGAAACAGAAATAGAATATTGCATATACTACACCCAAAATCATACGTACATACACCTGGAGAAGAAAGGGTAAATACCTCAAAATAATGAAACAGAAACAATAACAGTGCAATAAAATTTTGTAAAGTGTGAGATATTAGCTAAATAGCTGTAGGAAAACCACTCACAATGGATAGAGCTATATAAGAGCTCTGCTGTATTACGCGTGGACGGTATGATCCCCGTCTAAGGATACAGGATGATAGAGATGGTACTGATCCTCCAGATGCGAGTGCAAATAAAATATATAAGTAGAAGAGAGAAAACTCTGATAGTATAGTAAGTACTATAAACTGGGATGTTTAAAAAAAAAAAAAAAAACTAATGTACTTACAATTTATCGAGCAAGACCTGCTCTAGTTTTCACAGCATGGGTGGTACTATCCCCACCTAAGGATATGGTGGCACCAGGTAGCAAACAGGATACAAAGTGGAATACAAAATAGTTAAAAAGTATTAAAATTAACTATTATAAAAAACATATATAACATAAAAAATATATGTATAGGTCCCACTTTGGACATTTATTTGTACCTATACATATATTTTTTGTTCTTTAAGTTTTTTATAATAAATAGTTAATCTTAATACTTTTTAACTATTTTGTATTCCACTTTGTATCCTGTTTGCTACCTTGTGCCACCATATCCTTAGGTGGGGATAGTACCACCCATGCTGTGAAAACTAGAGCAGGTCTTGCTCGATAAATTGTAAATACAGCGAAGTCTCCAGAGTAAAACAGTACCCCCCATGTACAGGTTTTAGGATGCCATAGAAAGTTACAGGGTTAAACACAGTGCTAGCAATTTAAATTCTCTGGACTTTCGGCCTGAGTTGTCAGGCATATCTCTCAAATTGCAATCAATAAAATTACTTAATTAGGTAAAATATGCACGTAGAATTTTTATATATATATATATATATATATATATATATATATATATATATATATAAAGTTTATGTGTATATTTATGAAATTATTTATGTAATTATGTATATTTCATATTCTATATATATATATATATATATATATATATATATATATATATATATATATATATATATATATATATATATATATATATATATATATATATCTATATATATATCTATATATATATCTATCTATCTATATATCTATCTATCTATCTCATTACATTCAGAATGCTTGGTTGTATAGGGAGAGGTATTAGTAGTAGCAAGAGGGAAGTGCTCATGCCATTGTACAGAACACTGGTGAGACCTCACTTGGAGTATTGTACACAGTACTGGAGACTGTATCTTCAGAAGGATATTGATACCTTAGAGAGGGTTCAGAGAAGGGCTACTAAACTGGTTCATGGATTGCGGGATAAAACTTACCAGGAAAGGTTAAAGGATCTTAACATGTAGAGCTTGGAGGAAAGACGAGACAGGGGGGATATGATAGAAACATTGAAATACATAAAGGGAATCAACACAGTAAAGGAGGAGACTATATTTAAAAGAAGAAAACCTACCACAACAAGAGGACAGTCTTAAATTAGAGGGACAAAGGTTTAAAAATATCAGGAAGTATTACTTTACTGAGAGGGTAGTGGATGCATGGAATAGCCTTCCAGCTGAAATGGTAGAGGTTAACACAGTAAAGGAGTTTAAGCATGCGTGGGATAGGCATAAGGCTGTCCTAACTATAAGATAAGGCAAGGGACTAATGAAAGTATTTAGAAAAATGGGCAGACTAGATGGGCCGAATGGTTCTTATCTGCCATCACATTCTATGTTTCATTCTAAGTGTATTTTGATATAAATATATATATATTTATATTAATATCAAAATAGCGTTAGAATAAAATTACATAGATATATATCTAAAAATTTTAATTAAAATTTATTTTTACATTTTATTTGTTTTAACATTATTTTAGTTATATATATTGTATATATACGTGCGTAATTTAAATATAAGTGTATATGTATAAATAAATATAAAAATGCACTTCGTTTGACATTATGTATAATATACACACACACACACACACAGACATATATACACACATACAGGGAGTGCAGAATTATTAGGCAAGTTGTATTTTTGAGGATTAATTTTATTATTGAACAACAACCATGTTCTCAATGAACCCAAAAAACTCATTAATATCAAAGCTGAATATTTTTGGAAGTAGTTTTTAGTTTGTTTTTAGTTATAGCTATGTTAGGGGGATATCTGTGTGTGCAGGTGACTATTACTGTGCATAATTATTAGGCAACTTAACAAAAAACAAATATATACCCATTTCAATTATTTATTATTACCAGTGAAACCAATAGAACATCTCAACATTCACAAATATACATTTCTGACATTCAAAAACAAAACAAAAACAAATCAGTGACCAATATAGCCACCTTTCTTTGCAAGGACACTCAAAAGCCTGCCATCCATGGATTCTGTCAGTGTTTTGATCTGTTCACCATCAACATTGCGTGCAGCAGCAACCACAGCCTCCCAGACACTGTTCAGAGAGGTGTACTGTTTTCCCTCCTTGTAAATCTCACATTTGATGATGGACCACAGGTTCTCAATGGGGTTCAGATCAGGTGAACAAGGAGGCCATGTCATTAGATTTTCTTCTTTTATACCCTTTCTTGCCAGCCACGCTGTGGAGTACTTGGACGCGTGTGATGGAGCATTGTCCTGCATGAAAATCATGTTTTTCTTGAAGGATGCAGACTTCTTCCTGTACCACTGCTTGAAGAAGGTGTCTTCCAGGAACTGGCAGTAGGACTGGGAGTTGAGCTTGACTCCATCCTCAACCCGAAAAGGCCCCACAAGCTCATCTTTGATGATACCAGCCCAAACCAGTACTCCTCCTCCACCTTGCTGGCGTCTGAGTCAGACTGGAGCTCTCTGCCCTTTACCAATCCAGCCACGGGCCCATCCATCTGGCCCATCAAGACTCACTCTCATTTCATCAGTCCATAAAACCTTAGAAAAATCAGTCTTGAGATATTTCTTGGCCCAGTCTTGACGTTTCAGCTTGTGTGTCTTGTTCAGTGGTGGTCGTCTTTCAGCCTTTCTTACCTTGGCCATGTCTCTGAGTATTGCACACCTTGTGCTTTTGGGCACTCCAGTGATGTTGCAGCTCTGAAATATGGCCAAACTGGTGGCAAGTGGCATCGTGGCAGCTGCACGCTTGACTTTTCTCAGTTCATGGGCAGTTATTTTGCGCCTTGGTTTTTCCACACGCTTCTTGCGACCCTGTTGACTATTTTGAATGAAACGCTTGATTGTTCGATGATCACGCTTCAGAAGCTTTGCAATTTTAAGAGTGCTGCATCCCTCTGCAAGATATCTCACTATTTTTGACTTTTCTGAGCCTGTCAAGTCCTTCTTTTGACCCATTTTGCCAAAGGAAAGGAAGTTGCCTAATAATTATGCACACCTGATATAGGGTGTTGATGTCATTAGACCACACCCCTTCTCATTACAGAGATGCACATCACCTAATATGCTTAATTGGTAGTAGGCTTTCGAGCCTATACAGCTTGGAGTAAGACAACATGCATAAAGAGGATGATGTGGTCAAAATACTCATTTGCCTAATAATTCTGCACTCCCTGTATATACACACACACACACATATACATATATATATATATACATATATATATATATATATATATATATATATATATATATATATATATATATATATATATATATATATATATATATATATACACACACACACCAAATATTTATAAGTGAAACATAATTTGATTAAAATCTAACAGTGTGATAAAGAAAAAAAAAAAAAAAAAATGTATTTTCCAAGTTCTGCATGGAATTTTAACAGTGAATGACATAATGTTCTCTTTTACTGCAATAAAACACATATTTGTATTCTGTGATGTCTAACAAAAACAATGAAAACAATGTACAGGTTTCATGGTGTTTTGTAAAGTTATAGGGTCAAAAAGAGTTTGCCCACTTCAGTTTCTACACATTGAAATTTGTCAGCTTGGTTTGCACAGCATATATTGCCTTTGAGACCGCATGGTGGTCTAGGAATGAAAATTACCCCATATCGTATACCATTTGCAAAAGAGGACAGGCCAGGGTATTCAAAATGGGTATGTCCTTTTTCAGTAGCCTCTTCATCACAAACCCTGGCCAAACGTAAAGAGGTAAGTTTTTTTTGTGTGATAAATGCAAAAAGTAATTATGACGCTAAGGGTGTGTTTTGAACTTTAAAGTTTATATAATCCATAAGTCAATTTACTTGTAATGTTTTTGTTTGTTTTGTGCTACAAACAAATAGTGGCAATAGTGGGATCCTGTTTGGGGGGAAAAAAAGCAATTTTCTTTCATATCTGGACTGAGGTTTTAATTTTGCATCATGGATCAGTATACGTGACATTTTTTAAAATTCTTTATTTTTGGTATTGGTTCACAGAGAAAACATTTCAGAATGCATAATAGTGGTCGTTATGGCAAGTTCTTTCACAGTAGTCAACTGTGTACTGTGACAATAAGCATTCACTCTATGAACGGACTATTTTTTTTATGTGAAATGCAGAAGGTAATCTTTTCAGATTAAAACTGAGAATTAGAACAAAAAATAAAAAATTCAAACTGCGAGGGGTCAACCCAGGTCGGTTCCTTATGTGCGGTCACTACAGGGGTCTTGGATGATGACTAGAGAGGGCCTGGGCATTAATACTGGATGATTGTTACGTTGAGAGGTTTAACACCTTTAATAAGGCTGTGTAGCTCTATTGTATAGTGCCGTTTAGAGGCAGGGGGTGGGGGAGAGGGATATACTAAAGCTGGGTAACACATCGAGCTGAGGGTCGTCTATGCATAGTTACCATCTTACAAAAAATAACACAATGAGGTAAAGAACACGACAATAAAATAATGAACTGAAAACTGAGCACAAAACAAGAGAACAGCCAATGATATATAAACTCTGTCTTTTCACCGGTCCTCATGGTTGTTCAGGTAATGTTCTCTGCTGTGTGGTCCGGTGGGGACTCTAGGAGTACACTGCTTCGCTGTAGCAGGGTTCGATCTGTGTGGGGCTTGTTCTGCAGCACTAAGAGTCCTGAGGAAGGGCTAGGGTGGCCAGCAGCACCTTCGCTTCTGTTAGATTGTGTATCTCATATTTATCATTGTCCTTAAGGACCTGGAGCATGTGCGCAATTCACCAGCGATATTGCACCTGATGTCGTCTGAGCAAAGTTGTGAAGGGTGCCGGCGTTTTACTCCATGCCAAGGTGTAGCCTGAGAGATCTGCATAAAAAGCGAGGTGCATGCCTTCAAAGTTGTAGGGTGTGCAGTCTTTTACCACTGCCATTACTGCGTTTCTGTCCCTACCGCTCAGAAAACAGGCCACCAGTTCCCGGGGGGTCTCCCTTGGAACCTTGAACGACTTACGGATGAGGAAGAATCCATCCAGACACACTGCCTTACCCGGTCTCGAGGGCAGCAATGCAGCAAATAGACATCTAAAGAGGTGAGGCAATTCCACTGCCGGCACATCCTCCATGATGCCTTGGATTTTCACATTTGTTCTGCACCTTGTGCCTTCCAGCACAGCAAAGTGCTTGTGCAGATCCTCGATCTTCCGCTGTAATAAAGCAATTTGTTGGGCTTGCTCTCCAGTAGTATTTTCCAGGATTCCCATCCTGTTGGATAGACCTCTTATGTCCTCGCGGATCTTTGCTGTATCCGCCAGTATAGTGTTCTGGAGGCCTGCTAGGAGTGCCATGAGGACCTCGGTAGTTATCGGAGTGGTGTCGGAGCCTGTGGAGGCTGGCTTTGGGGGCTGTGCTGCGGGCATTTCTACCATCTCATCCTCGAAGGAGAAGTCATCGGATAATTCAGAGTAAGTTTCGGTGTAGTCGGCCATGTAGGGCCCAACCCACTGCTTGCTTGGAGATCGCCGATGTGAAAGTCCGGCTTCGGCTTGTCAGGTTTCAGTTTTTACCGCCTATCTCGATGCCCTAGTATTAGGGGACACCCTTGGAGCAAGTATGTTGGGGTTTTGGGGCCCAAATGGGGTGAAAATAACCTCAATCACCCGGAGCTCGTATAAAACGTGCCAGCTTGGCTCAGTTGCTTGGCTCCACCCCCCTGTAATGTATTTTTAACTTGCTGAAATGCTTTGTGTGTGAAAAATGTGTCCTCAGCAAAGGTCCTGTTATTAACAACTTTAGCTTAATGAAGCAGTTTTACTGCATAGACCATTCCCCCTGTAGTCTCACTGCTCAATTCCATGCCACTTAGGATCACTTTGTTTATGCAGCCCTAGTCACACCTTCCTGCATATGACTTACACAGCCTTGCTAAACACTTCCTGTAAAGAGTAATCTAATGTTTGCACTTCCTTTATTGCAAATTCTGTTTAATTTAGAATTTGTTATCTCCTGTTCTGCTGGTCCCAGCAAGAGCCTTCTGTATGTAAAGTTCAATTTACAGAGAAGAAGAAAAACTTTTAAAGTTCGCATGTGATTGAAAATGAAACCATATTTTGTTTTCATGCAGTCTGTGCCAGTAACAGCCAGGGGAGTTGTGTCTAGGCTGCATAAACAGAAACAAAAGTGATTTAACTTATTATGCAGATAATTGAGCTGTGAGACTTCAGAGGCATGACCTATACACTTAAACTTCTTCATTAAGCTAAAGTTGTTATGGAAACTATAGTATCCCTTTAAGAGGCAAGCAATTGCTCAGAACACGTTTAACGAAGACATTGCATTGGGCTGCATTAGTAAGTCTGTAATCTGAAAGTCACAGAGTCTGAGCTAAGGAAGAAGAGGATAGCTTGCAAAGGTCTCAGACAGAACTGCAGCTTTTGCTATTTTTAAATATACCCTGAATGACAAAACAGAAATTTTTACTTAGCGTAAATTCTTTTTTTCTTAATATGGTGGCAGTACTACTGGGTTTTGCTCCTCCCTGTGGACAAGACATCTAACAAGTAATTAAAGATCAAAAAGACCCTCCCCCTTGCCCTATAAAATGCCGTACCGCAAAATCTACCCCAGTACGTGAAAAGAAAAAGAAACAGAAAAAATATATACTGCAAAATTTATTTAATAAAGAGGGAGGGAAGCAGTACTGCCACCATATTAAGAAAAAAAGAATTTACGTTAAGTAAAAATTTCATTTTTTTCTGTCATATAGTGGCAGTACTACTGGAATATAGCAAGATCCCCATCTGGGCGGGACTTAGGCCACCACAGGTAGGAACACCTTACGCCCAAAAGCTGCTTCAGAGTCAGGGAATATGTCTAGCTGATAGTGCTTGATAAAAGTGTTAAAAGACGACCAGCATGCTGCCTTGCAGATGCAAGTGCTTTTTTCTGCCCATGAGGTAGCCATTGCTCGGGTAGAATGTAAGTGTAGCTGGAGACTGAAGACTTGCTGTAGAGTACGCCAATTCTATAGCTTGAATGAGCCAACAGGATAGGGTATTGCGGGAAGCTACATTCCCCTTGAGGTGACCCTAAAAATTAATAAAATAGATGATCCGAAATTCTGAATTCTTTCGTTCTGACTAGATATACAAATAAAGCTCTTCGGACATCCAATTTCTGCCATTAGAGCTCTTGAAGAGATGAAGCTTCGCTATAAAACGAAGGTAAAATAATCGGCTGATTAATATTCTTAGCAGATAACACTTTAGGTAGAAAAGACTGTCTTGGATAAAGAACAACCTTGTTTTTGTGGAAAATGGTGAATTTATCCGAGGAGGACCGAGAGTGTGAAGTTCTCCCACTCTTTTAGCCGATGTGATGGCTACCAGAAATGAAACCTTAAGAGACAACATTTTTCATGGAACTTCCTCCAAAAGGTTCAAAGGGATGAACACTAAGAGCTTGTAGGACCAGGGCTAAATCCCAAGTTGGAAACACCGATCGTCTAGGCGGTCGTTTGAGGCTGATGGACCTGAAAAATCTTCTGATGAAAACATTGGAGACGAAATCCCTAATTAGAAAATAACTTAAGGCTGATATTTGAACTTTGAGCGTGGAGACTCCCAGACCAGCTGCAAAACAGTCTTGTAAAAAATGGAGAACGTTATCTATGGATGGATGTAAAACCGGGCACTGGTGTTCTTTACACAGCGGAGAAACTTAGACCAAATCCTAAATTAGATCTTAGACGTAGACTTCCTAGTAGCGTTAAGCAAGACCGCTATTCTATCATCTTGTAAATCTTGGTTACGAAGGACTAGCCTTGCAGTAGCCAAGCAGTCAACCTGAATATTTCTATAACTTTCAAGGGAAGTCCTTGTTCACAATGAGGAAGTTTGATATGGGAAGTTCCCAATGATTGATGGCCATCTTCTTTATAGCCGAAAACCAGACTCTGTTTGGCCAATATGGGATTATTGCCAATACTCTCGCTCTGTCTGTTTGTATCTTAAGAAGGACCTTTGGGATTAAAGGCAGGGGTGGAAACACGTAAGCCAGACGGAAGTTCCACTCTATTGATAAGGCGTCTATCCAATTAGGTTGATCTGTTCTGAATAGGGAGGCGAAGTTGTAAACCTTTTAGTTTGAAGCTCTTGCCATCAAGTCTACTTCCGGAACTCCAAATCTTTCTGTCAAGATTCTGAAAATTTCCGGGTTCAAAAACCATTCTTTTTGATCCCACTTCCCTCTGCTTAGATCGTCGGCTATTATATTGTTGCTGCCTCTTAAGTGAACTGCTGAAATGTCTTCCAGATTTCTTTGTGACCACTCCATAATTTCTGCACAAAGACTGTAAAGCTTCTTTACTTTGATTCCTCCTTGGCGATTGATATATGAGACTACTGTACAATTGTCTGATTGAATCTTCACCGCTCTTTGTAGTAACCAAGGCCTGAGGTGATGTAGAGCGTAAAGAACTGCTAATAATTCCCTGAAGTTTGCGGATTCTTTCGCCTCCCTGAATGACCATCTTCCTTGGAACATGGTGGAGTCTAAATGAGCTCCCCAACCTATCCTTGAAGCGTCTGTAGGGACTATTATCCAGTCTTTTGGACGAAAAGACAATCCTCCTGAAAGGCACTCTGAGGTTTTCCACCAAGTAAGCTGAGTCTTCACTTGAGGGGATAACAAGAAATTTTTGTCTAAATCTTCCTCCTTTTTTGACCAGGTAGTCAGGATGTTCCATTGTAGAGGTCTGACCTCTGATCTTGCCCATTTGACTGCTGGAAAGGTGGCAGTTAGAAGGCCCAAAACACCCATGGCGTGTCTGAAGGAACAACTTCCCATCCTTTGGAGATTGGAAATCGCCTCTTGGATTTTCCTCTTTTTTCGTTTGGGAAGATGAATCGACATGGAGACTGAATTGATCTTGAATCCGAGAAACTCTATTTCTCTTGTTGGAATGAGAACTGACTTCTTTAGGTTTAAGATCCAGCCATGATATTGAAGAACCTAAGTATGTGGCATGAGAAGCCAGTCGTCCAAATAAGGGATAATCGATATTCCTCTTTCCCTCAAATGAGCTGTCAGAGGAGTCAAGATCTTTGTAAATATCCTTGGGGCGGATGACAGACCACACGGCAGAGCCTTGAACCTGAAATGAACGGTGGATCTTCCTCTTTTTATCGCAAATCTTAGAAATTTTCTTGAAGCGGTTGCAATCGGAACATGCAGATAAGCATCCTTCAAGTCTATTTTTACCATAAAGTCGCCTCTTTGTAACAGAGGACAAATAGAAGCAATTGACTCCATGCGAAATCTTTGATAAGGGATAAACCGGTTGATGTTCTTTAAATCCAGAATGGGACAAAAAGAGTGGTCTGGTTTTGAAACCAGGAATAATCTTGAATAAACTCCCCTGAATCTTTCTTGTTATCCCCTCAAGTAAAGACTCAGCTTACTTGGTGGTACTCTTTCTATC
Organism: Pelobates cultripes; assembly: GCA_933207985.1. Classification (NCBI taxonomy): domain Eukaryota; kingdom Metazoa; phylum Chordata; class Amphibia; order Anura; family Pelobatidae; genus Pelobates; species Pelobates cultripes. The sequence goes on from OW240917.1 coordinate 165,959,009, forward strand.
ACCCTTTTTTGCAACAGAAGCATGGTTTGAGAAAATAGGGCTTGTGATCGCTTTGAAGACTGGTAGGTTGATACCAGAAACTTTGCTCTTGGTTTCTCCGTAAATATAAGACTTAGAACCCAAGGATTTCTTGTGATTCTTTCCCATATTGGGAAAAAACGTTGGAGCCTTCCTCCCACACTTCTGGCGTCAGAAATGTCTATCTTTTATCTCTGAAGGTTCTTTTAACATCACCTCTTTGTTCAAATCTCTGATTTTTATCCCTTCTTTGAAAAAAATGCGGTGTCTCTCTTGATAAGATCTCCTATATTTATAATGGTAATTCCTGTAACCTGATCTCCAGGAGAACTTCTTATCCTGAGGAAGCGCCTTTTTGGTTTCTGACAATTGCCTAATAATCTCTTCTAAAGGAGCCCCAAATAACTTAGTTTTTTTTCTAGTGGAAGCTCTCAAAGGACCGATTTTGGAAGCAGAATCTGCCGTCCATGACCTTAACCATAAGGCTCGTCTTGCTACTGAAGACAATCCCATAATTCTGGATGCCAATTTAAGAACTTTTACCAACATATCCAAAAGGTATTCGTTAGCCAAGTGCATGTTCTGAAACATGTGGCTAAGTTCTTTTACTTGGTCAGAAGATAAAATATCTTGTACCGTATCTAGCCAAATGCCATTAGCTCTGGCAACCGCTGCTCCTGCCAGTGAAGCCCTGCATTGAAAACAGTCTGTCTGGTAAGCTTGCCTACAAGAGGTTTCGGCTCTTTTATCTATTGGATTCTTTAAAGCTGAAGTTTCCCCTATAGAGATAGTGGTCTTTTTAGCAATCTGCGCCACCTGAACATCTACTTTTGGGAGATCTTCCCAGATAACTTCACCAGTCAGTCTGAAGATATCCTTAAAGTGTCTGGATATAAAGGCACGTTTCTCAGGGTTTCTCCATTCCCTGAATATTAGATCAACCAGGTTTTGTTGAACAGAAAAAACTTTTTTTTAGGATTCTCAGAGCCTTGCGGTAGGATTGTAAGATTAACTTTCTTTATGAATTTACGGATTTCTTCCGAAGGAAACCCCACTGGTTCACTTGATGAGGATCCTGACTCATCTGAATCTATTGAGGAAAAATATTCCCCGGATGACGTTTCAGATGTAGACGATGATCTTCTTTTCTTGAATTTTTTTTTTTTTTTTAATGTCCTTGCTGTATAGGGGATTCCACCTTTTTAGACTCTTTAATAGTCTCCAAGGTCTGGGCCAGATTTTCTTGGAACCAGGTTAGGAAAGATTGCATCTCTTTTTGCTTATCTCTTTCCAAAGAATTTGCAGTACACTGACTGCACACCTTCTTCCTTGATCCGTCTGGAAGAGGAGTTGCACATTCACTGCAAACTAGATGTTTAGATTTTACCGTAGCCTTTCTAGGCATGGAGGTAGCCAGTTTTTCCTTGTCCATCTCAGGATAAGCTGGGCTAGACATATCTGTGGAGAAAATATAAACGGAGGCTTAGATTGTTTGATATCTCCTATAAACTATCCAGAGAATATTTTTAAAGTAAAAATTACTTTTAATCTTACCTCAAAATACCTCTGAGCCGTGTGGGGGGCAGGTGACACGGCGTACCTCTTCTGATCTGCATCCATTACACCCGAATTTCACATTTTTGCAGGGTTTTTTTGTCTGTACCTTTAAGCTTCCGGTTTGCACATGCGTTTTAGCGCACCCGGAAGCTTAGGTGGAACGCATCACCACCCGGGCATGCGTTCCACCGCTGTGTGCCTGCTCAGGACGAGCTCCGTCTCCAGGAAGCATTTGCCGGAACCATTCTAGGCATAAGAGAAACTAACCTCCACTTGCTCCGTAATACCATTTGAGGAGCATGGTCTCTCAGCATACCACCCGGGCAGCTCTCGGACTAGGACCTCAGACAAGACAGTCTGTGTGTCTCACCCTGTGGATGTCCTGTCCTTCCCTATCGGGACAAGAAAGGAAGCTGGGGTAGGTTTTGCGGTACGGCATTTTATAGGGCAAGGAGGGAGGTTTTTTTTTGATCTTTAATTACTTGTTAGATGTCTTGTTAGATGTTACGGAGGAGGAAAACCCAGTAGTACTACCACTATATGACAAAAAAAACACAACATGCTTACATTTAATTATGCATTTTTTTTCTATTTTGGGGTATATCTACTAAACAGTGATGTTTGTTTTGTATTTGGCCATTAATGTCCCTTTAATACCTGTGCACAATGTGTTCCCAATGTGTTCCCTAAAAGGACACTGTAGGCACCCAGACCACTTTAGCTCGTTGAAATGGTCTGGGTGCAATGTCCCATGTCCCTTAACCCTACAGTGGTAATTATAAATAATTACCTGTCAGGGTTAACTCCACCTCTTGTGGCTGACTACCAGACAGCCACAAGAGGGACTTCCTGAATTAAAATTGACCTTTGGTCCGTTATCTGACGATTGATGTCCTCACGTTCTATATGAGGACTTCCAGCATCATTTTTTTCCCCATAGGAAAGCATTAAATAATGCTTTCCAAAAAGGAAATCCTAATGTGAGTGCGGCCATTGTTGCGCATGCACATTAGATCTCCCACGCCGGCTGACCCAGTGCCGAGTGACATCAGCGTTAGATTCAGGTAAGTGGCTTAAGGGGTTTTAACCCCATGAGCTCGCGGGAGGGGGGCACTGCAGGAGCCTATAGTGCCAGGAAAAGGGCTTTGTTTTCCTGGCACTATAGAATCCCTTTAAGGACATTCTCTTTTTGCAACATCTGAGCAGGGCTGGACTGGGAATGAAAAGCAGCCCCGGAAAAAAATTCTATACCAGCCCCATAATGCATCGCGCCAGCATAGTGTGCAGATATGGAAGCGGAGAAAAAAATAAAAATAAAATGAAAACTATCACTCAAACATGAAAGAAAGCACTCATAGGACTTAAAAATAAACAAAAGAGAGGATTTATTTTAAGCAGACCAGCATTTGCATATAAGCAATGTTTCAGTCAATTTTCTTGATATATTAAGAAAAGTTTGGTCATTTGAACTGAAATTGTGAAATCTATTGCACAGCAGTAAATAAAATAAAAATATGCTATCTTGGTTTTTTTTAAGTAATAAGAGTGTACTCTTCACTTTGGCTTACAACTGGATACATTTCAGTCAATGCCAATTCAATTCCCATAGGAAAGCATTGGCGGGCTATTGCGCATGTGTGGCAAAATGCTGCGCTTCACCGCATCAATTCATCTCTATGGGGAACGATCAGCGCCTCCGTGCAGAGTGTGCAGCACCTCTTGTTGCTGTCCGAGTGACTGTCACTAGAGATGTGCATAGGCAGCAATGCAGACACTGCCTTTTCTGTTAAAAGGTAGCATTTACAGTGTTCAGCCAACAGGGACAGGCTATAGACCCCAGAACCACTAATTAAACTGTAGTAGTTCTGGTGACTATAGTGTCCCTTTAATACGACGTCTTTCTCTCACCAGTTAACTCTGAGTTGCAGGGAGAGCAGGAGACACAAGTTAAGATGCATTTTGTGTCTTTTTCCCCCCAATCCCCATTGCCTCTTTCTCCCTTTCCCCAGCCCTTCTATGAGTCTATTTCCCAGGCCCCAGCACCTCTATGTGTATCTTTCCCCACAGCTAATCTGTGTGTCTCATTCTCCCTTTTCCCAGCCCCTCTGTGTGACTCTTGTTCGTCTTCCTCAGCTCCTCTGTGTGTCTCCTGTTCCCCTTTACCAACCCCTCTCTTTTTACATACACACCTCCGTGTGTCTTTTTACTCCCCAACCCCTCCATGTGTCCCATTAGTTCCCCCCCAGCCCTCCATGTGTCCCTCTATTCCCCTTCCCAGCCCTCCATGTGTCCCTCTATTCCCCTTCCCAGCCCTCCATGTGTCCCTCTATTCCCCTTCCCAGCCCTCCATGTGTCCCTCTATCCCCCTTCCCAGCCCTCCATGTGTTCCTCTATCCCCCTTCCCAGCCCTCCATGTGTTCCTCTATCCCCCTTCCCAGCCCTCCATGTGTTCCTGAACCATGAGCGCTGATCACATTTCTATTATGGATATATCTATAGGCATACATGCACGCAGATGGATGCAACCACACAGACATGCACGCAGATGGATGCAACCACACAGACATGCACGCAGATGGATGCAACCACACAGACATGCACGCAGATGGATGCAACCACACATATAAATAATGACACAGAAACAAACACTGACATACATGCACAGTTGCACAGACACACACAGAAGCTCTCATGCAGTGACAGATACAAACACTAACACACACACAGATACAAACAGATGTACAGACACAAATAATGCCACACACGCAGATGCAGGCACACACACGCCCCAAAAGGCCCTCTCCCAGCCACCATTTGTCCCACTAGCCATCCCTCCATGTGTCCCATTAGTTCCCCCCCAGCCCTCCATGTGTCCCCTCTATCTCCCTTCCCAGCCCTCCATGTGTCCCTCTATTCCCCTTCCCAGCCCTCCATGTGTCCCTCTATTCCCCTTCCCAGCCCTCCATGTGTCCCCAGGAGAATAGGATTTTTTCCTGGGGGTACGCGAACCATAAATTGGGAATCCCTGGCATGGAGGTTAAAGAAGATTGTTTACCGCAGTCTGTGACACCATGCTACAACAGGAGGTTACAATCACAAGGATAGGTTAGGGAAATATCTCCACGACAAATACATAGTTGTAAAGTCAGAGTTGTACTATCCTAAATGTCAATTAGCCAGAGTAGGAGACCTCAAAATTATAACCTTACATAACAAGTTGAACTCTGTAATCCAGAAATTTGCAAACAATGCTTTTCACTAAAGTGAGAATTGTTGGTAATTCACAGTAAAATTCTAATTTAAGGCAAAACTAGTTGGCACTGGAAAAAGTCAGCTATGCTTCCAGTTCAGTTCCTTTGGCCTTAAATGGGAAAATCAAAGTTTTAATTCTTGACAATTCTCACTTCAGTGAATAACCCGTACAATGTTTTCATTAGAGATGTAACCAACAGTTTTTGGAATGGTAAACATTTGGGCACTTCAGCCATAAATAACTAAACACATGCTGAAATCAGTATTCATTTACAGAACTTACTCTTCCATTTGATTTCTTTGGACAGAGCTGAAGTTTGTTGTGTTTTCTTCAGAATCTGACTCTAGGAAATTAACACCTTTATTTTTCGAAAAAATGGATGAGTTCAACCTCTTGGCTTCAGGGGTCTCCGGTATACTGGTTACTGCAGAACAATGACAAAAAGATTACTTTCTTATAAACACGCACACAAACACCTCCCCCACTAAATTACTGCTAACCTCATACAATGTATATGTTTAACACAACACTAGAAATGGGACACAGGGATGCATTTTTTTGCACAGGCCAATTATGCCTAGGGTGGCAAATTGGAGAGGCGGCACAACCCAATTATTTTTCGATTTCTTTATATGGCTGCTTTTTTAAGGCAGCAGTTCATTGCATCACAGGAAGTATCAATGCCTCCCTCGTCTGTTATTTTACACTGGCATCTGCTCTGTAATAAGGTGCAGACAGTAACAGCAAGTTGTAAATGCACAGCTGGTGCGGTCCTGTGTGGTGCTTTGAAAAAAAAAAAAAAAAAAGATATATAAATATATATATCAGAAGAACATGCCACTGGCAGCACCACCACCCTAGGGGTTACAAAGATATGCACACACAATCAATTATATCAGCACTCACTGACTTTTAAAAAATCTTTTTATGTATCTTCCTTTATTCCATTTTACAAGTGTTAAAAAGAGAAGTGTTGAAGTTTCAGTTCCAGCTCGGAACTTTCATGTGAACCCTAAACTGTGGCCACTTCATGTATATTTTCAGTGAGTAGCTGCTATTAATCAACCAGGTGGTTCAATATTAATTTCCCCTCATAGTAGATATCATGTTAATAATCAATGAATTCTCTTGGCAGCAAGGCTGATAAATATTAAGATGTAGGAGTGTTGGCCATCTTTTTCTAAGGAACATTAGTGCTATGTACTGTACTAGAATTGCTTAGCGTTGGAAACAGGCACCAGTCTGGGAGCGTGGAAATTATCTAAAATGTAGCTATTTCTTACCTTTTTTATCTGTGTGTTCAGACACTGGAGTACTAGGTCTGTCTCCTCCCGATACGCTTGCGGCAGTGCTGCTTTTATTTTTGTCATAGCGAAAGCGATTCAAATTAAACCCACTCATTATGCTTACTTCCCTTGTGCCTGTTTCACAAAAAATAAATATAAGTGCCAACAGAAACAGAGAATACAAATGGTAAGGTGCAGAATTTCCCTAAAAAACTGCATCCCTACTCCCACAAATCTGTGCACTGTGTTTTACAGCAAGTGTATAAATATTACTAATGTATAAACAGACAAAGGACTTACGGTGGGCAGTAAACCAACAGTAGGTATAATGTGTGTGTAACATCAAGCTATACATTATTAAAAGGAACACTCCAAGCACCACTACAGCTTGCTGTGCCCTGGTGTCTCCCACTGAGTGTAGGTAAACCATTTTAGGCACTCTTGACACCATAACAATGGCAGCAAACATGAGGTGGTTATGGTACTTGGGGTGTTTCTTTAAAGGGATTCTCTAACCACCAAAACACCTTTAGCTTAATGAAGCTGTGTTAGTGTATAGATCATGTTTAAGCAACTCAATTCTCTGTCATTTAGGAGTTAAATCACTGAGGGGCAAACAAGTGCTTTAAATCCTTGGAGACCCACCTTACTTTAAAGCCGGGAAAAAGCTGCTGTCCTTAGGTCCATCCACTTTACGCCAGAGAATTTGTGGAGTTGGCGGGACATATTGCAAGTGTGCTCCCTAACTGGTTGCAGAGGCATGATCTATATACACAAAAACTGCTTTATTAAGCCAAACTTCTTTTGGTGACTATAGTGTCCCTTTAAGTCTTGATTTCTTGGCAAATAGACAAGGCCATGAAAAAATAATGAGGAACTTGCGTAGCAAGGTCAAATGGTGTCTATAGTCTAAACATTTCACTTACGAAGTTGGGCGTAAAGCCAGTTTGATAACAAAAATAGCACATAACACAGGGACAGGAATATGGCTGAGGCAGGAACAATAATGGGGTGTTTATACATACATACATACATAAACAATTTTTTTTTCTGGGTTACCACTGCAACGTTCCATGCTGCATCATGCCAGGGCTCGCACGTAGAGTCTGCCCCTAGTGCAACATTGATTCCATAGACTACCAGGAAACTATGTGTCTCCCCTCCCTGGCCAGAAGTAAGAAGCCGGGAGGGGTATAAGCAACAAAAATATTATTTTAAAAACTTAAAGGGATTTAAAAAATTTATTTACACCATAGCCCACACCAGATACAAACACAGCATTCAGTATACACTACAGAAAAGCAGACGTTTACTGCAATTAAGGTACATGTCATTTTAGTTCTACTTAAAATATGTGTTTTATATTCCAGTGTATTTTATAGTCCGAAACAAAATACGGTACTTCCTAAGAGGCATGATCTATACACCAAAACCACTGCATTCAGCTAAAGTTATTTTGGTGCTTATCCTGTCCATTTAAAAAAGCAGCTCTGTCACCAAAAATAAATGTTACTTTATTTGCTTCTATTCAGTTCTCTGTGACTACAAACTAAAAAAAACCACAGGAAAAACTGGGACTACGTTTCCTAATGTATAACAGTCTAGTTGAAGAGAAAAAAAACACACCGAGAGGAGCATATAAGACAAGGTTCCGTTTCAGTTGCCAATCATAATTACCCATAATGCATCAGTGAAATAAATCCCACAGAAGACAAACCGAATCATGGACAAAGGAAAACAAAATGGCTGCTCTCGGAGATCGGGCACAGGGATGAAAAGATGATGGATATAAATAAAAGGCAAGTGGCAAGGAGGAAGCAGGATTCAGAAAATGAGATTAAAGAGGTATAAGGAAATGGAAAGCAAATGACGGGGAGACCATCACAGGCACGCTTTAATATTTTTTCCGCAGTAAAGTATGCTAGTTACTGTTAAAGGAACACTATAGTCACCTAACCTTACTTTAACTAAATAAAGCAGTTTTAGTGTATAGATCATTCCCCTGCAATTTCACTGCTCAATTCACTGTCATTTAGGAGTTATATCACTTTGTTTCTGTTTATGAAGCCCTAGCCACACCTCCCCTGGCTATGATTGACAGAGCCTGCATGAAAAAAAAACTGGTTTCACTTTCAAACAGATGTAATTTACCTTAAATAATTGTATCTCAATCTCTAAATTGAACTTTAATCACATACAGGTGGCTTTTGCAGGGTCTAGCAAGCTATTAACATAGCAGGGGATAAGAAAATCTTAATTAAATAGAACAATAAAGAAAGCCTAAATAGGGCTCTCTTTACAGGAAGTGTTTATGGAAGGCTTAGCAAGTCACATGCAGGGAGGTGTGACTAGGGTTCATAAACAAAGGGATTTAACTCCTAAATGGCAGATTATTGAGCAGTGAGGCTGCAGGGGCATGTTCTATACACCAAAACTACTTCATTAAGCTAAAGTTGTTCAGGTGACTATAGTGTCCCTTTAAAGACTAGGATGATCATTTACTCGTCTTATCTCTGCATTATACACAGGGTTAGACACCTACATGAGTTGGGCATACTGTTTTAAAATGATCCAAAATGAAGCTATGTTGCAACAAAATATTAAATTTAAAGGAAACGCTACCTGCAAGGAAGAAGATTAATCTATTTTCAGTGCGCCGATGACAGATGTAGTTTTGGCTCAGATCTGATATTATGTAGCTTAAAAAAAATGTTCTGGGCTGCTCAAGTCACTTGTGCCAGGGGTGTCGCTGGCCACCAGGTCAAAACGGATTATATGTCTGTATTAAAAATCTGGATTTGCAGTGTTTTAAACAGAAATGTGCACATCCAGACTTCTGCCATCGCAACTACTCAAATCATTGAAGTGGTTATGGTGATTGGAGCAAACCCTTTCAGATAAAGTGCTTTTGGTATTTTGGTTTTGTCACTTTATTAAGAGCTTCAACTAAACAGAGAACTGAACAGAAAATAATGGCACACGGTATTCTCCATTTGGTGTTAGTCTGAGTATGCACAAACATTAAAGGAAAAAAAAAAATAATTAAAAAAATATATAATAAAATATATATGTGTGTGTAATTTCGTTCCAACTGTATTTTGATATCAAAATTATATATATATATATATATATATATATATATATATATATATATATATATATATATATATATATATATATATATATATATATACACACACACACACACACACACACACACACACACAGTAACGGCACCCTCTGCATCAAATAGTCAAAACCGCCGTTTAGTTAATCCTCCCCTCACCATAACGCAAGCTGCATTCGTACTAACTCCAATCATACGAACCGCAAGCAGGGGAATACTCCAATCTCCCGAACGGGACCCATACGGGTACGTCACTTCCCAATCCGTAAACTCACGAATCGCGCTAACAGCCGAAACCATATATCTCCCAAGCGGCTAATAATTCCATACGGCAGTCGCTATTCGTGTAGTAAATTCCCCTCCAATAACGAGACCAAGCTCCGCATTGAGGGTAAAACATGAACTGGGTTTACTGTGGGCTACCCGCCCGTATTTATGCAGGTCTCCCACCTGGTGGACACTCCCCTAGGGGGACCAAATGGGAGACTGTAATGGCAGACAGACATATAGCATGTTAGGACATACAGGCACATAATATTCCCAGCATGCATCATGGTTTCCTCCCCTCTGCCCTGGAGATAATTGAGAAGTAATTCAATTATCTCCCAGGACAGAGGCAAATCGCCATTTTAAATACAACACAAAAAACACATAAAAATACATAACTTTACAATTGCCGAACATTTCTCATTCGTGTAACACATCCCCAGAAAGCCTGGACGTGAGTGCATATTATTAGCGAATAGCGCTCAGATCCCATACGCATAGTTCAATTGCCATGGAGTCAAAGTCTATTACAGTCTTTCGGTATGCGATTGACTCCATGGGAAGGCTATCTGGGTTAAGTCCATTCGGGCATACGAACAGGTAATTCCACGAAAAGGCAAAACAGACGAACCAGCAATCCCAGTCTATACAGATGGATCTGTGACACACACACACACACTATAATATAATATAATATAATATATATATATATAAATAAAATAATTTTAATTCTACGTATATATTTATTAGGGATCGACCGATATTGATTTTTTAGAGCCGATACCGATACCGATATTCTGTGAACTTTCAGGCCGATAGCCGATATAATTTGCCGATATTCTGTACATTTACCATTTTGGAAAATAAAAACTATTTCTAAAGGTAAATGCACAAAATATACATGCCACGTGTAGTGGATGCAGTGTGACAGGGGAGCTGTGTGTGTTTGTGTAGTGTGTGTAGAGGATGCAGTGTGTGTTTGTGTAGTGTGTGTTGTGGATGCATTGTGTGTTTGTGTAGTGTGTGTGGAGGATGCAATGTGTGTTTGTGTAGTGGATGCAGTGTGTATTAGAGTGTAGTGTGTATATAATGAAAGCAGAGTGTTTGTGTAGTGTGTGGGTAGTGTGCGTAAAGTGAATGCTGTATATACTAAATGCAAAGTGTGTGTGTATATAATGAATGCAGAGTGTGTGTGTATTTGTGTAGTGTCTGTATAGTGAATGTAGTGTGTGTGTGTTTGTATAGTGTGTGTGTGTATATAATGCAGTGTGTTTGTGTAGTGTGCATTATATAAACACACTACGCAAACACACTGCATTATATACACACACTATGCAAACACACTGTGTGTGTATATAATGCAGTGTGTGTGTGTGTTTGTATAGTGTGTGTATATAATGCAGTGTGTGTGTTTGTAAAGTGTGTGTGTGTGTTTGTATACAATGCACACAAATACACTGCATTATATACACATTATACAAACACACACTGCATTATATACACACACTATACAAACACACTGTGTATATACACTGCAGTGTGTGTATATAATGCAGTGTGTTTGTATAGTGTGTGTATATAATGCAGTGTATTTGTGTGCATTGTATACACACACACTATACAAACACACACACTGCATTATATACACAGTGTGTTTGTATAGTGTGTGTATATAATGCAGTGTGTGTTTGTATAATGTGTATATAATGCAGTGTATTTGTGTGCATTGTATACAAACACACACACACACACACTTTACAAACACACACACTGCATTATATACACAGTGTGTTTGTGTAGTGTATGTGTATATAATGCAGTGTGTGAGGGGGCATTTTTTATTAAATTATTATTATTATTTTTATATTTAATTAATTATTATTTATTTTTGTTGTCCCCCCTCCCTGCTTGTTGCCTGGTCAGGGAGGGGGGATATAGCAGTCCCTGGTGGTCCAGTGGTATTGGCTGAGCTGCGGGGGGGGCAGAGAGCAAGCGATTACTCACCTCCCAGCAGCTCCTCCAGCTCCCCAGTGCAACTCTCGCGGCCAGCGTGTCGCGCGGAGCGTTGCCATGGTGATCCATGGCAACGCTCTGACGGCCGCGGGTCTCGCGAGAGTTGCATTGGGGAGCTGGAGGAGCTGCTGGGAGGTGAGTAATCGCTTGCTCTCTGCCCCCCCCCCCCAGGACCGCCGGGCTTGTAATGAGCCTGGCGGTCCTAGGAGGTATTATCGGCAATATCGGTATCTGAATTAGCCGATACCGATATTGCCGAGAATACCGAATATCGGCCGATTATATCGGTAAAACCGATAATCGGTCGATCCCTAATATTTATATAATATAACCTGGTAACCCAGGCAGTAAGTCCATAGAATTTAATTTAATTTGCTTGCACTATATTTAACCCTGTAACTTTTCAAGACACCATAAAACCTGTACATGGGGGGTACTGTTTTACTCGGGTGACTTCGCTGAACACAAATATTAGTGTTTCAAAACAGTAAAATGTATTACAACGATGATATCATTATTAAAAATGCAGTTTTTTGCATTTTTCACACACAAACAGTACTTACACTGACAATTGTTGTGATACATTTTACGGTTTTGTATCACTAATTTGTATTCAGGGAAGTCTCGTGAGTATAACAGTACCCATCATGTACAGGTTTTATGGTGTTTTCAAAAGTTACAGAGTCAGATATAAGGCTTGTGTTTCAGTTTTTTCACATTGAAATTCACTAGATTGGTTACGCTTTTAGACCATATGGTGGCCCAGGAATGAGAATTAACCCCATAAAGGCAATGTAACCAATCTGGAGAATTTCAATGTAATAAAAATGAAAAATGTACCATGCTATATTTGACCCTGTAACTTCCCAAAACACCATAAAACCTGTACATAGGGGGTATTGTTTTGACATCGCTGAATACAAATATGTGTATTTTATTGCAGTAAAAGCTAACAGTATTGTGACATTCACCGTTAAAATGTCACGCAGAACTACAAAAAATATTTTTATTTTTTTTATACATATTATTCATATTAAATTATGTTTCATAGCTAAATATTTGATGTTAAATGAAAGCCTGATTTCTCCTGAATAAAAGGATATATAAAAAGTGTGGATGCACTTAATATGAAAGAGGTGAATTACAGTTGAACAGACATATAGTCAAATTCCAAGTTTTGTTTACGTTTTATTTTGATCAAAACGTGTACTTTTGGCTCAGTCCTTAAGGGGTTAAGCTTTAGTGGTTCTAGTAACTATAATGTTCCTTTAAGAATTTTATTTTTTGTCGGAAAAAAAGGCTCCTAACTTTTTTAGCTGGCTCCTAGACTCAAAGCAAGTTTGTCAAGTCCTACTATAGTGTCCCTTTAAAGGGATATTATAGGAACACTAAAGTGTCAGGAATACAAACATGTATGCCTGACAATATAGTGTTAACCCCACTATTTAGATCCCCAGCCCTCATCAGAACAGTGAAAACAGTGAAGCAGTGTTTAAGCTCACCTTTTCTCCCACACAGTGCAGGTCCCACCGCAGATGGAGCGTGCTCTACGGTTGAGATCAAACTTTATGAGAAAGCATTGGTAGGCTATTGCACATGCGCTGAAAAAAAGCCACGCTGCACCTCTCAGCATCACCTCAGAGAGATGCATTGCATCAATGCATCTCTATGGAGAACGTTCGGCGCCTCTATGCACAGCATTGAGACGCTGAACGCCAGTGCAGAAGTGACTGCCATTAAAGGTGTTCCTAGGCAGCAATTTAAACACCTTTCAGAGAAAAGGCATCACTTACACTAAGAAGCCCTCAGAGACCAGATACCACAATAACTACATAAAGCTGTAGTGGTTCAGATGACTACAGTGTCCCTTTAATGACAATAACCACTACATTGTGCTATAGTGGTTATGGTGCAACCTTAGAGTAAGCTGTGAAACAGTTTACAAATTCTTGTGCACTTAGCTGGCTCTGTCAGATGCCTTGGTTCAGGTCTAAGTACTTAAGCTGTGAACAATGGAAAAGAAATTGGTACGTTAATGTAGACTTACACACTACCATAGTTTTGCAGACTGGAAGTACCATAGGCATTGGACAGATCCAAGTAATTGTCAAACTATTAGTAAGTAGTTTGACCACTTATCCAGGGTTGGCATAAGGGGACTCCAAGAACAATAACCATTGAAGAATACCATGATGTGCCTTGGTAAGTAGTCAAATCATTTTCTAATGGTTTGAGACTTACCGTATATACTCAAGTATAAGCAGAGTTTTTCGGCACTTTTTTGGTGTTGAAAAATCCCCCCTCTGCTTATACTCGAGTCAAGGTCTGTATTATGGCAACTTACATTGCTCTAATACAGACCCGTATTGCTCATTACAAGCCCGGCAGTCCTATAGGGGGCCGGCAGGAAGTGTTTACTTACCTTTACAGCAGCTCCGTGCAGCTCCCCTGTCAGCTCCGTTCACCTTCCCTGTTCAACTCAGAGTGTAAGTCTCGCGGCACCCACGGCCGTCGCCACGGGTTACCGTGGCAACGCTCCGCACGGTACGCAGACCGCAAGACTTACACTGTGAGCGGAAGGGAACAGAGCTGACAGGGGAGCGGCAGTAAAGGTAAGGAAACGCTTCCTGCCGGCCCCCCCACTGCACAGCCTATCGACTAGACCACCAGGGAATGATATACCCCCCTCCCTGGCCAGGTAAAAAGCAGTGAGGGGGGACAAAAAAACTAATTAAATATTAAAATATATATATTTTTTTAAATTAAAATAATAATATTAATAAAAATGCCCCCCCACCCAGTTTACACACACACTCTGCATTATATACACACACACAGAGTGTGTGTATATATTTATATAATGCAGTGTGTGTCTGTATAATGCAGAGTGTGTGTGTTTGTATAATATGCAGTGTTTGTATGAGTGTGTGTGTATATAATGCAGAGTGTGTGTTTGTATATATAATGCGCGCACACTGCTTTATATACACACACTGCATTCACACAAACACTATATTCATAATATACACACACACACTACACAAACACACACGTACTGCATTCATTACATACATACATTGTAAATAAATATTAAATTAATGTAATTTTATTGGGATCTAATTTTATTAAGAAATTTACCAGTAGCTGCTGCATTTCCCACCCTAGGCTTATACTCGAGTCAATAAGTTTTCCCAGTTTTTTGTTGTAAAATTAGGTGCCTCGGCTTATATTCGTGTCGACTTATACTCGAGTGTATACAGTACTTGACCACCAGCATAATCCAACCTCCTCTTTGGATATTGCTAACATTGAAGATCAATTGCACTTGTCTTTGAATGGAATTTATTAACTTAGTGCCAGCTGAGGCTTTCACCCAACAAATTCTGTCCAAATAAGAAACTTCCACTTTAGCTTTATCTTCAGACTAGAAGCACCTGGAGAACTCAAGGAACATGACAAACAATATGAAAATGGTTTGGCTACTTACCACGGTAGGATTTCAAGGGACTATAGTGTGCTGTACTGGTTATGGTGACCTTTAAAAGAGACACAAGTGTCAAGAACTCACACCCACACAGTTACATCTTTAAGCATTATAAAATAAAAAACTACTTTTAATCATAAATTTCCTTTTTGTTGAATTAGCAGCAGTACCTACATTAGGAATTTTCGTCCCAAGGACAGACATCCTACCCCTAAAATTTGAAGGGTTAGGCCCTACACCAAATAAGAAAATATCCCCCCAATCCATCCTCAGTAAAAACCAAGACACTATATTACAGAAACCTATATATGTACGGACGATAAGGGAGTGTTCCCCATTATCAAATAAGCTGTTCTGAGATGCCCTGATTGACAGAATGAAGTAATACATTTTAAATGAATCTCCAGCATGCTTTTCACAACTAGAAGATGCAGTTTTTCCTCTTGAGAATATAAATATATGTGACACAATGTAGGCAAAATAATTTCTTGGTTCAAATTGAAGATAAAAAGAAACCTTGTTTGCATGGAATACCAAATAAGAGAATAAGCTTCCAAAGCGTTCACCCAAACATCTGAGGGGTTTTGCTCCAGAAAGTGTCCTTTGTTGGAATACAGTATATACTTCTGGAAGATTCCAGAAGTTCAGGGGAACTGCGTTCTTCCAGATGTCAAGAAGGTGCTATGAAAATAACTATTGCCCAGTGTTTTCTGATCTTCAAATCTTATGGAATAAACATAAGAGGAGGAAAGACACAGGCTAGTCGAAAGGTTCACCGGTTTGAGAATGCGTCTAGGAATGTAGGATTCCCTATTGTGCACAAAGCAGCAAATTTGTTGGTCTTCTTGCTGACATATGAAGTCATCAGATCTCTTTCTGGAAACCCAAAACACCAGGTTATGTTGTGAAAGATTAGTCTTGAAATGGACCAATACTTTTGTCGCAGACCTTCTCTGCTTAGAGCGACTGCTAAACAATTGTCTGAGCTTTTTATGTTAATAGCATGAATGCCTAGAATGTGACCTTCCACCCATATAATAATTCTTGAACATAGTGTTAGTAACTAGATGGGTCTTGTGCCTCCTTGCTTGTTTATGTATGCTACTGAAGTGACACTGTCTAAACGCAATTGCAACTTAATTCCTTTTGGGAGGTTTCCAGACTGCTTTTAAATCCATGAATTTTGAGAATTGATTCCAGATATTTTTTGCTGTGATCTGTTGATGGCAAGCACTCCAATATTACGTTGAGGGGTCACAGCTGTGAAGATCTGAGAATTCCTTTCCTTGAAGGAAATTCCTGTATTTAGAAAAGGAGTCCTTACCAACCAGAGGAGTTGGATTCTTGTGGATGACCAAATCTGGAAAATGGAACCTAGAACAGGCCCGTCCAACCTGCGGCCCCCCAGATGTTGCTAAACTACAACTCCCATGATTCAATGAAACAGATAGCCAGGGAATCATGGGAGTTGTAGTTCAGCAACATCTGGGGGGGCCGCAGGTTGGACAGCCCTGACCTAAAATATCTTTTGGTTCCATTCTTTGAGCAGATTGAACTGCAACCTGTCCAGATCCCCAACCAACACCGCAGGAATGCCAAGAGGAGGAGGTAAGCGATCCCTCCTCTCCACAGCAGATTCCCAACCAGGTCCTGGGGGTAGTATCCGCTGACCCCATCACAGCAGAAAAGCTGGCACCCGGCCAGAGAGCAGTTGGCCTCTGCCCTACCCTTGTCCTCAGTCCAAGATCGAATGACCCCCTGACTTACCCAGCAGTAACGCTGGCTACCGGGCAGAACACCGCTGGCCTCTGCCCACCAAGTACCTACAACTACATGCCTGGGAGCACAAGGGAGGCCAGGAGTACCAGATGCCCACTTGACTGCTGGGGACATACAGGACATAGGTGGGCTACAGAAGGCACCAGGTCCAGTATTTACTTATGGGTGGGCTACTCGACTAACTTAGGCACTGACCGACAGGTGGTCAGGTACCTGGTTAGTCTTCCCTTGGGGTGGGGGGGGGGAAGATATCTGGCGAAAAGTAATAATTGTGGGGATATCATGTGTTTTTGGGGTTTTGTAAAATGTGTTTTTTCTGCCTGGAGGTAACTGAATTGATACAGTATCGGACTCAATTATGTCCCAGGCAGAGGGGAGGGATTGTATGTTTGTTATGGGAGTATTGTGCATTTAATCACTGTTCTTATTGGTCTGTGTCTTTGTGTTGGAGTCCCCAACAAGGTCCATGTGTGCGAACGCGTTGCATGGGGATTGTTATAAAAGGCCAGTGTGGCACCATTAAAACGGAGCTCCTGCTTACCCTCAACATACAGTCTCATCTCATGTGTGGGGGAAATGGCTATATCTACCCTGGGGATTGCTATATCTCTATACTCCCCTGGGATTATAAATCACCAGCTCTTTTAAGAGCTGTTCATGCTACACTCTCTGGAGTAGGAGAGGTTCACCCACTGGAAGCTGGATCCTGGTCTTGGGTCCAGGGTGGGTGGAATATGGAGAGTTCCCAGCCAAGCTGTAACGCTGGATGTGGGGACTAGAGTGCTTATGGTGTTGTGTGGAGTGCTTGGAGTCCTCAGTGAGCACTAGGAGCATCGATTAACGGAGGTACCCGGTCAGGGCGCCAGGCAGTCCGTTTTAATCAAGACCTGGCCAATTTACTGCAGTAATTGTAGATGCTAACAAACCACGTAACCTCATTCCTTCTCTGACTGAACAGGTTTTCTTTTGGCAAAATTTCATGTTTCTTGAGTCACGAGATGAGTTATTTGCGTATGCATAAGAAAATGTATTTCTCTTTATTATCCAACCACGATTTCCTAAAAATGATGATACTTTTATGATGTTCTCTTTTAAAATCTCTTCCGAACTTGCCAAAAGAAGTCAATCGTCCAGGTAAGGGACAATTAAGAATGCCCTTTTACTTGGAGAAGAGACAGGGCTGAAAGGCATTGCTTTAAACGGACAATGCAGGATTTTCTTGTTTTTCCCTATTGCGAACCTTACATTGTTTTGGCTGTATTTTGAGATTGGAATATTAAGATATGCATCTTTTAAATCCAGATATGCCAGAAAATCATCTTTTTTGATAAATAAATTCTATATTTTGTCACCAATAACTTCACTTTTTTCCACTCTAAGAGTTGTTGCAAAGACCAGTCTGGTTTCTTGAGTGAAAACTCAGGGATGTGAAATTTGTATAGCCCGACGCCCGTTACGGAGAGGACAGTATTTGGGCCATGGGGTATGAGCGCTACACTTTGAGACCTCATTAGACTACCAATCTGCATTTCCAACATGCTCAACCGAGTTTTAGAGCATTGCAGACTTTCAGTGTGCACTCTAATTCAGTAAGTGCCTGAACCGCATGTAACAATTACAGAGGTCGTGGTCGGAGGCATGTGCTCCATGTATTATAGTCCGATACAGTATAGAAAAGATTTAGGTAGGGCAAGAGTAAGAAATGCAGCGCTCACACCACACAACAGACATAAACTAAACATACAGCCTGCACACTCGTAACACACATAGCCTGCGCATGTGCGCACACACGCAGCCTGCCAGCGCACACATTACACACAACCAGCACACAAAACATTTAGCCAGCACACGCACAAGCACACACTGCCAGCGCACTTAAAAAACATTGATATATATCAAAAGATAGCACTCCAGGGGTTTTGTAAAAAAAAAAAAAAAAAAAGATAAAACTCGAAAAACATTAAAAAGTCTTCATTTCAGTATTCCTATAAAACTTTCATCAGGGCCATCACGACTATATTTCTGGTGCCTGTATCTTCTGGTTGACAATCACCGGGCAATAGATATCTTTATCCTGGAGTGCAGGTTTTTTTCATATATACAAACACATATATAATAAGATTTTATACATAACAAGCACATGACTAGTTCTGGTCAGGTGACCGTGAACAAACAATGGATACACAGTAAGAGGTCCTCTCCCCGGTTTCCTATCACACACATATCTTGTCAGAGCAGCCTCTCACGCCCTCAGTAATGATGAGTCAGACGCCTTGTCTTTGCCCCGGGGTGAACACACACGGACAGCCTCTATACAGCTAATTCCTACACTCTAAGAATATACATCTCACCTCTTCCACTGCTTCCCGCGGGCTCTCTGGGACCTACACAGGGCGCCGGCTGATGACGTCAGAACAAGCCGGGATGGTGGGGGCGGGGAGGCCTGTCTACGTAGCACATATCGCCGCCCACGTCACTGACATAACTGTATGTGGGGGGGGGGGCTGACACTTTTTGTTATGTCTCTTTCGTTAAAGAAACATTACAGGCATTAGCATCAATTCAGTGCTGGTGCCGGGACTGTTCCTTTAAAACGGCAGCCATTCTCCATAAGTCTATGAGTAGGTTTCAGTCAGTCAATTTATATCGCCATCACAAAATGGGCCGTACGCTGGAGACATATTGGATGAATGGGTGTCATATCTCATTTGCATAGAATTCTAATATTACACAACTGTTTCGGAGTTTGGGGATGCTTGTCTTGACCGGTGCTCACCGGAGACTCTTTATTGAACATAATACTGCCACAGGGTTCGCTGTACCCTCTTTTACTAGTAGAATGCAGTTTACAGTGCGCATCACTAGAGACTCTGCAGGTAGTTTGTCTCAAGAGCTTAGAGCTCAGAGCTTCCGAATGGAAATGGATTCTGTGCGTTCTCTTTTCTCTTGTCTGCTCTCCATGGCAACAGCATCTTCCTGATGGTGCTCTTTCAATGTTCAGTTAGGATAGTCTGCAGCTCCTTTAGTCATTTTTATTCATCACTAGAGAAGCTGCTCATTATTCTAACTGTACATTAAATAAATACATGAATAAAATAAAGTTATAAGCACGCCTTTTTAGTCACAATTTTTTTTTTGTTATTTTTTTTTTTTTTAGTTAACAACACTTTAAAGGGACACCACTGCACAAACAAACAAAAAAAAAAACACTAGATAAGAAATCTTTGCAAGGCAGGTGCTCTGGGCAATTGCTACTTCAGTTTATCTTCAGGTTAGTTTCCAAAAGTTCCAACTTGAAATTAAATTGAAATCTGCACTTTTTGTAAAATGGAAATAAGACACACTCTTCACTCATAAAGCATTCAAGCAAGTCCGGAGTATACCTTTAAGCACCATGACCACTACAGAATGTTAGCATTCTTCCACTGTAAGTAGTCAAACCATTTGTAAACGGTTTGACAACTTACCTGGGGTCCGCTGAGTGCAGGTCACAGCCTCTAGGAGAGTTGAAATCTCCAACAAGGAACCTTCATTACCTTGCCAGAGCTAAGCCCTGTAGTGCAGGACTGGTTCATGGGTTGAGAGCGTCCGCTGAAAGCCCATGAGCTAAGCCCTGCAGTTCCTAAAGAGGTGGCTTGTGCAAACAGTTTGACTATTTACCCTTGGCGGCTCCTATGGCACTTATTGTACCATAACCACTACAGTGTGTAGCGGTTATGGTGATTGACGTGTTCCTTTAACCCCTTAAGGACACATGACATGTGTGACATGTCATGATTCCCTTTTATTCCAGAAGTTTGGTCCTTAAGGGGTTAAAGCAACAATGCTATTTATACACAACTGTAACACACATTTTTTCAATACAGCATACAAGATACAATGCCACATATCCCTGCTATGGCCCTCTACCGGGTAAAAATATCTTTATTAGTGCACACATACATTCTCATACTACTATAATTGATGGAGTGAACAAAGACCTACCTTCTCCCAAGCAACAGACAATTTCTGTCAAACCATAAACTATACTTCTCATTGTGCAACAGATACTAAGTGTGCTCTTTTGCATCCACTATATTCTTGGAAACAGACCATGCAAAACTACATGGTAAGGCAAGTGACTCCTGTCCAATTAGTCCTCCAGTTTGCTTTCCAGGACTGAAAGCAACTTCTCTGCAAATTAAAAAAAGAAATGGAAAGAAGTCTTTACTCCCACAATTCATTTTGTGTGATATCTATATCTGCACAGACCACTGGCATTCATGAATGTCCTTACAGGGAAACTATTAGACATGTGCAATTCGTTTTGGTCCGAATAAAAATTCGGCCGAATTTCGGGTAATTCGGACATTCGGGTGCTTCCGAATGTCTGAATAGCTGAATTGCCGAAGGGCCGAAATTACCGAATTTCCGAAGTGTAGTAGTGCCGAATTGCTGAAGTTCCGAAGTTCCGAGGTGTCAAAGTGCCGAAGTTCCGAAGCACAGTATTGCACAGTATTGCCTAAGTACTAATATACTTACCTAGTGAAAGAAGAAGAATGTTACATTGTATACAATTTTAAATAAATTGTATACAAACATAGCCAGGATTCAGCTGTAAGCATTTGCAACACTTACAACAATCAAGTAACATACATTCATATAAAATGTAAGTTACTTGGCCAGTCATGTAATGACAGGCATGAATAAGTAGATAACTCCCTAATTCCCACTGTATTAGCGAGCTATCTACTAAAAGGCTGAAAGACCTGAATTGGTCTTTCAGCCAAATTTACTAATACTAAGTAAAGATTACTTGGTATTAGTAAATTATGCCCCTACTCGCTATACCGCGAGTAGGGGCATGTCTATTAAACAGTGAACAGCCTGGACCTATTGCCCCCCCCGCCCCCACCCTTGAGCAGCGGGTAGGGGCCCTAAAGTAAAAAAGGGGGTAGGACCTATTGTCCCCCAGACCGGCCCCCACCCCTGAGCGGTGGGTGGGGGCCCTAAACAAGAATAAGGGGGAGGACCTAATGTCCTCCCCCCTGGCCCCCACCCCTGAGCGGTGGGTGGGGGCCCTGAATACAAATTGGGGGGGACCTAATGTCCTCCCCCCTGAGCGGTGAGTGGGGCCCTAAACAAGAATAAGGGGGGGCTATTGTCCTCCCCCCTGGCCCCCACCCCTGAGCGGTGGGTGGGGGCCCTGAATACAAATTGGGAGGGGGGGGCACCTAATGTGGATTTGCTGGATTAAGTAACCAATCAGAGAGTTATGAGTCAAATTACACAGCGTGGGAAAATTCCAAAGAACTCTGGTGCTCTGACAGGTAAATGAAGAGACTGACAGGTAGGAATCTGCCAATACCCCTTACAAAGATCAATTGTAGTGAGGTCCCCTAGCAATCCGGTCTAATAACTCATCTATCCTAGGCATCGGATAGGCATCTGACACCGTCTTATCATTCAATCTCCGGTAATCTACACAGGAACAGATCGTGCTATCTTGTTTCAGTACAAGGACCACTGGGAAGGCCCAGGGGCTATCAGAGGGCTCAGTAACCCCCAGTCGGAGCATCTCTTGAATCTCCTTTTGCATACTTTCCCGCACCGATTATGGGATTCAGTATGGGGGTTGACCTGGTGTCTCTACCCAGTGAGTAGCCAAAGGAGTGTACCCAGGTACGTTGGAGAAGGTGGCTTTCTTCTCCTCTAATAGCTGCCGTACCTCAATCTGCTCCTGATGGTTCAACCGGTCTCCCAATTTGACCTCCTCGAGCTCACCTGATTAACTCCCATCCCCTAGGAGGTCGGGCAGGGGAAGGTTGTCGAAGTCCTCAGAGGCAGGGGAACAGATCGCTGACACGTCCTCTGCTCGCTCATGGTAGGGCTTCAGCATGTTCACGTGGAGCATACGTCACCCTCCCGGTCCAGAACAAGGGCCAATCACATAAGTGGTGTTGCACTTTTGCTCCACTACTTGGTATGGGCCCTGCCAGGCAGCTTGTCATTCCAAACAGGTTTTAAAATTAAAACTTTCTGCCCTACATGAAAGCTACGGTCCCTGGCACCTCGATCGTACCAAGTGCGCTGGCGGTTCTTTGCTGCCTGGAGGTTCTCTCGAACAGACCTAGTCAACTCCTCCAGATGGTCCCGGAACTCCAGCACATATGGAACGATGGGGATACCATTCTGGCTAAGATCCCCTTCCCAATGTTCTCGTCTAAGACCTAAGGGCCCCTTCACCCGCCTCCCAAAGAGTAACTTTAATAGGTAGAACCCTGTGGAC
Source organism: Pelobates cultripes (assembly GCA_933207985.1). Lineage (NCBI taxonomy): Eukaryota > Metazoa > Chordata > Amphibia > Anura > Pelobatidae > Pelobates > Pelobates cultripes. The sequence goes on from OW240917.1 coordinate 165,982,061, forward strand.
TCCTGCGGAACCTCCCGGCAAGCAAACAGGAGCATGAATCTCTCCCAGTCTCGGTGAGTCTCTGTGAACACCCAGAGCATTTGTTTTAACGTTCCGTTAAACCGCTTGCAGATACCGTTGGTCTGTGGGTGGTAAGGTGAGCTCACAATCGGCTAAATGCCACAGATCCTCCAGAGGTAGTGGGTGATCTCTGCGGTGAACTGGGTACCTTGATCCAACACTTTCTCCTGGGGAAATCCCATGCAGGAGAAGATTCGCATCAGGGCCTCCCCTGTATGTTGGTTTCTGCTTGTATGTTTGTCAGCGCCACCGCCTCTGGGTACCTGGTAGAGTAGTCCACCACTGTCAAGATATATTTCTTTTTAGCCGGAGGGGCTAGGCTTAGCTAAGGGTCCCACCAGGTCTACTGCTATCCAGCTAAATGGTTCCTCAATTATGGGGAGAGGATGGAGCTTCGCCTTGCGGCTGTCTCCCCTCTTACCTACCCTCTGTCAAGTATTGCACGTCTGGCAATACCACCTAATATCCTGAGAAATCCCAGGCCAAAAGAAGTTTTGGGTAAGCTGATATCTGTTTTGCTAACCCCTAAATGCCCGGATAGCATCTCCTGTCGGTACATCTGGGGTACCACTAACTGTTTAGTGGGGATCGGTTCCAACCCTGCCACTACCCTCTCAGACTCCCTGTATAATAGCCCCTTATCCCACACATACCTCTCTCCCTCTAACCCTGCCTGGCTAGAGTGGACTCTGTCCCTGTATACCTGTAACGTGGGGTCTGTGGTCACCTCTTTCTCAAACCCGGTGGGCGCAGCCCAAGGCAAACACTCTAGGGGTGGGGGCGAATCTCTTACCTGAGCCTCCGGGTGTGAGCTGTGGTCTCCTGTGCGGGCCTGTTACCTGGTAACTACAGGGTACAATTCCTCCAGTGATGCCTGGTGCTCAAAAGCTGACGTGAGCCTCCCCAGGTCATTCCCCAACAGTACTTTGTCTGGCAGCTCCGGCATCGACTTTGTCAACTTTGTCCGGCAGCTCCTCCACCACTCCAGACCCCGCTCCCCAATTCAAGTGTACCTGGGCAGTAGGCAGTCGGTATACTTTTCCCCCGGCTACCCATACTGCCACCGTATTCTGGGTCTTTGCAGTGCTCGGCACCAAGTTGCTCTTTACCAAGGTAAGCATGGCTCCTGTATAATGGAGCCCTTGGACCTCCTTCCCTGACAAGATTACTGTCTACCGATGATGTTGGCGGTTATCTGTGTTGGCCTGTAGTGGGTCCGTTTCATGCAGGGCTTCCCAGTGCTCTACAGCTGGTGCAGGGGCGACATACTGGGCGGGAGACTCTGCCTGATAGTAGTGGGCTGTGGAGGCCCCAGGTGGATCATTGGAGCCCAGTCTCAGTTCTGGGGGCAATCCCTGCTCACATGCCCTATCTTTTTACAGATGTGGCACAGGATGTGGTTCTGTGGGTGGAAGCGAGGCTGTCGGGCAGTAGGGTTATTAAACTGCCTGGGAGTCACTACTGGACCAGGAGTTGCTGCTGCTGGTCTGAAGAAGGGTCTGGACTGGACCGGCCTCTGCTGTCAGCGGGCATCCAAGTATTCATCCGCTCACCTCTGTGATAGTAGTGGGGTTACGGTCTCTCACCCACTCCTGCATGTCTGGAGCCAACCCATTAAAAAATTGCTCCAGTAGCACTAACTGTAACAAGTCCTCCATGGTGCTTGCTTTATGGGCTTTCACTCACCCCAGAGCGGCCCGGTATAATTGGCAGGCCCATTCGGCATGGGAATCTTTATCTGCCTTTTTCAGTTCTCTGAACTCCCTGCGGTATGCCTCTAGTGTGATGGCATACCTGGCGAGTATTACTTCCTTTACTCAGCCATAATTTCTTAAATCATCTTCTGGTACTATGCGGTAAGCTTCCGTTGCTCTTCATGACAGTCTGCTTGCCAACAGGGGGACTTAGTCCTCAACATCAATTTTGTGTAGGGCACATTGTCTTTCAAAATTTGGGGGGAATGCATCAATATCTTCCTCTGCCTCTACATAGTTTTTAAATGCATTATAGGGTATTTTGGGCTTACCCTCTTGTACCACTGTCACTGCTTGGGTTCTTTCCACGTTATAAAAAGGGCTGTGTGCGCAACGGCCGGTGTCCAGGAAACTAGTCGATCGGGCAAGAAGACTGAAGGAGGCTTTCCACCCAATCGGAGGAACAGCTGACCAGCGGACCACTAAGGTAAGTATAAGATTCCTTACAGTAGCTGTTTAGCCACGGTATGCCTCCCAAATACCGTAGCAAAACAAGTAGGAACAACGATCCGGAGACTTCTCACCCATAACACTAGCTAGAATAGAGAAAGCCCTCAACCATTTTTCAAACTTCTTTTTCTCCTCCTCTTTTTTGGCATAATTTTTATCTCAACAAAATCCCCCTTCCAAATACGTTCCTTTACTTTGGGCTTAAGATGACAGCCCAAAACTCCTGCAAAGGAAATGTGCACGTTCTGACAAGCTGCATCCGGAATACCCCCGAGCAAATCCGCCCGCTCATTCCCTCAATCAATCGCTGCTGAAAAGGCCGATGTTGCCACTGTGTCCCCTTATGTGTTCCATCCTACAACAGGGACCCCAACTGTGCTTGAACCTTCAGCCCTCGGCACCCAAACCTGATTAAAATTCACATCCTGTCCCTTACCCACACTCCAAGAATCTAAAAAACGTTTTAAACCATCTAACAGTTCCCCCGATGATGTACTAAAGTGACTCACCATCCCAACACTTTGCTGCTGCAGGCCATGGGGGTTTCATCCGAGATCCGCTGTCCTGACCCAAGCGTTTCGCAAGTGCTGACAGAGTGCTTGGAGACGTAATTCCCCATCACCAGGTCTCACTCTATCCAAGGGCAACCGTTAAGACGACTTCCCAGCGTATGGTCTCACCCTATCTGTGGGCGACCGTCTTGGCAAATTCTGTCTCGTCTTGGCGACCTTACAGAGCATAATCTCACCCGATCCGTGGGCGACCGTCTTGGCGACATGTTAGGAGAAGACATCCTGGTTAGGCCGGCTGTACCATCCCTGACCTGCCTAACTCCCGAGTGGGAACCGTGAATCAATCCCCCACCTGCGTCCTGACCCCTAGGGCTGTGATTGTGCAAAGAAACCCCTGCACCGCCCCTCTCTGGAGAACTCCCGCTATTAAATCTAGACCCACTACGCCTTCAATCCTCAATCCTAATCTGAAGTCCTCCACTGGGTATATCCTGATCTCTCTCCGTCCCCTTACTTTGACTGCTCCTAGAATGATACCTATCAGAGTCCCTATGGGACCTGACATCTCCCTCCTGCGTGCAGCATGGTACACCCACCTGTGATGAAAACCCCTTAAGCTATCCCTCAGCGTTATTCTACTCCCCATTGCTTGACTCCAGACTCACCCCATGTCGCCCTGAAGTTATCCTGTGAGGTGACACAGGTGAAACACTTCGCTCCCGTAACCTGTCAGGGAAAACCATGGAACATCGTACGTGAGTGGAAAGAGGGGACCAAGCTGTCATTTGTCTGTCCGTATGCCTACCGTTTGCTACCCTTCTGTTGACAACCAAACCTGTACGGGGGTCCCCTCAGGCCAATCCCCTGGCCTAGCAAAAGTGATGGAAACGGTGTTGGGAGCTGACTCACCCGGTGGATAAACAGCCGATGTCTATGCTCTTCACTCCAAGCAGCACTTCCAGCGTTACCAGATCGTGCTGCAAAGTCTGCTGTTCGCCCTACATCATTCGCTGTGCGAATAGGTGTCTGGCTCAAACGCTGTACCCCTTCTGGCGAACGTCCAGCCATATCTGAAACAAAATGAATGTTCAGTAGTTTTCGTATCGGCAGGTTTGCCATCCAAACTTTTGGTAGTTGCCGTACCTCCAAGTTCGCGACCCGAACGTTCGGTAGTTTCCGTACCTCCCGGTTCGTAGCCCAAACGTGCGATCACAAGGGAATTCTCCTGTTCACGGCCCGAATGGTCAGACAGAGACTCAATCCTGTTGCCACGACGCGAACGTGTGGCCACATGCCGACGTCTCCCTCAAACTCCTCCACTCCCGGTTTTGCCAACGACATCCTCACTGACACTGCCAGAGTCTCCAGATGGGCTCCGCTGTCGCCACTTACCAGGCACTGTGCTGGGGCTCAATCTCCGAGGGAGCCCGGTCCTCCGAGCGGGCCTCCATGCTGGGGAAGTGGCAGATCCAGATGGCAACACATCACCTAAACGAACCTGCAGCCATGTATGGTAGCCCAGAAATAAGAATTACCCCCATGATGGCATACCATTTGCAAAAGCAGACAACCCAAGGTATTGCAAATGGGCTATGTCCCGTCTTTTTTAGTAGCCACTTGGTCACAAACACTGGCCAAAGTTAGTGTTAATATTTGTTTGTGTGTGAAAAATGCAAATAACTAATTTGAACGTCAATTTTGGCCAGTGTTTGTGACTAAGTGGCTACTAAAAAAGACTGGACATACCCCATTTGCAATACCTTGGGTTGTCTACTATTGCACATGGTATGCCATCATGGGGGTAATTTTTATTCGTGGGCTACAGTACGGTCTCAAAGGCAACATAACCAACCTGGCGAATTTCAATGTGAAAAAACTGAAACGCAAGCCTTATATTTGACGCTGTAACTTTTGAAAACACCATAAAACCTGTACATGAGGGGTACTGTTATACTCAAGAGACTTTGCTGAACACAATATTAATGTTTCAAAACAGTAAAACACAATTATATCATCCGTTTAAGTGCCATTTGTGTGTAAAATGAAAAAAGTAACTTTCACTGGCGATATCGTTGTTGTAATACATTTTACTGTTTTAAAACACTAATATTTGTGTTCAGTGAAGTCTTCCGAGTAAAACAGTAGCCCCTATGTACATGTTTTAAGCTGTCTTACAGTTAAATATAGTGCTAGCAAATTAAATTCCCTGGACTTTCTGCCTGGGTTGTCAGGCAGGTCCCGCAAATTAGAATTAATAAAATGACCTAATTATGTAAAATGATTACATAAATATATACGTAGAATTATTATATATATATGTGTGTGTGTATATATATATCCCCTTAAGGACAGAGCTTGAGAAGCTTGTGTTTCACTTAATGACAACAAACCTTTTTTCTGCATTTTTTGCTGTTTACGTTCAACTGCAATTTGCATTTTACTAATTTATTGTACCAACACATATTATATACCGTTTTTTAAAGGACAGAAAGGGCTTTCATTTGATTTAACATATATATCTATATACAAAAAATACAATGTGTGCTGGCATTCAATTACGTCTAGGTGCAGGTATTCGAGGTTAACCCCAAAACAACCTCATCACAATCATAAATAGATAAATATGAATACCGCACTCTATTTAGTGATAAATACATATAACACTTGTTATTATTGCTGAAATAAATTCATGTTTATTCTAGATAAATTTATGTAAAGTATGATAGTAGTGATGTTCATTTCATCCTGAATACGTTCGCTGACGTCACAATGCGGAAGTAGGGGAATACCTCGGAGTGGATGCGGCTACGTTTTGCCGCCAACAACAGGTATTTAAATTACACTTTGTTTGTTTAATAGAAACGCAGAATACAGGGGCCGTCGAAGGGACATGGATGTCCCGAGCGCGCAGCCCATCCGTACAAAGACTGCCTGAGCATGATCTGCTGTTCTGACCACACACCCACTGGGAGCTGATGGAGTGATTGCCTGTTTGCTACATCAGAAATTACCTTCGCCTTCGTCCATATCATCATCTGATTACTACTTTACTCTGACTGTGTATACCAAGAAAAATACTTCTACATTGGTGAGATCCACCCATATACAGCTATATATAGTGCACTATATTTTGGACTACCAGGACTCTTATATATTGTTTTTCTTCTTTTTTTTTCCTTTTTTCTCTTTTTTTTCTTCTTTTCTTTTTTTCCTTTTTTTCTTTTCTTTTTTGTTTTGGATTTGGGATTTTTTCAATTTTTAAATTTTTAAATTTTTTCTATATTTTTCAATTTTTTCTCGATTATAAGGATCATCACCAAGTGTATATACATTAGATGAACTTTACCCCACACACGGGAGGATTCTGTGTATATATTGTATATATTTTTTGTATATAATTGGTGTATTCAGGATGAAATGAACATCACTACTATCATACTTTACATAAATTTATCTAGAATAAACATTATGAATTTATTTCAGCAATAATAACAAGTGTTATATGTATTTATCACTAAATAGAGTGTGGTATTCATATTTATCTATTTATATATCTATATATATATACATATATATATATAGATATATAAATGCTTATTTATTATAAAATAATACAGAAAAATTAAAATAAAATTAAAACATTTGTGTTTTTTTTACAGTTTTTGCAATAATAATGTGTGCATAATTAGTGCAGGTTAAGGAAAGTAATTAAAAATAAATTAATTTAGTTGTTCTGATTTACAGAATATATAATGTGTCTTGGATTTTAAGTTTTTTTTGGTAGTTACAGGTCACAAAGCACAAGGAGTAAAATAAACTTTTAATGTGGAGCGATTTTGGAATTTGGTATGTTTGTCTTGTAAGCTTAATAGCCATAAAAGAAAACAAAATTGCCACACAAAAGTATATATTTATATAAAGTAGACATCACAGGCTATTTACCTAAGGTTGTTTTGACACTTTCTACATAGCCATCTCACTGCCAACCTTTGCTAAATATTGGAGTAACATTGTGTTTTTTTTTGTTTTTTGAGACACGAACTTATAACAAAGAAATTCTCATGTGTATTTTGTAAAGTTGATGTGTGCTATTCCTGTACAAAGTTTTATTTTGTGTTCAGTTACATCTGCTGAGTAAAATGACACCCCCATTGTATGTCTTTGGCACTATTTTGTGAAGTTACAGTGCCATATAGGAGACCTGTCCTTTCCAGTATTCACAGTAGAATTTTGAGAGACGGATTAAATGAGCCTATGCTTCTATTTGGGGTATTATAGTAGTTTGACTGTTCAAAAAAAAAACCCCACAAAGGCCTACCATTTGTAAAAGTAGACACTCCAGGGTATCTCATAAGGTCCATACTGTGCCTTAACATGCCCCCAATTTTTCACCAATATATGCCAAAGTATGTGGTAAAAAATAATTTTGTGCATTTTTTACATGCGGATTGCATTTATGCTGGGCATTTTGTATATTTCATATGTGCCACTAAGTTCAAACCCCCCAAATTATGCTTAGCTAAGTCTTCTGAGTAAAAGGACACCCCCATTGTATGTCTTTGGCACTATTTCATGAAGCTACAGTGCCATATAGGAGACCTGTCCTTTTCAGTATTCACAGTAGAATTTTGAGAGACGGATTTAATGAGCCTTTGCTTCCATTTGGGCCTTTGCTTCCATTTGGGGTATTATAACAGTTTGACTGTACAAAAAAAACAAAAAACCCACAAAGGCCTACCATTTGTAAAAGTAGACACTCCAGGGTATCTCATAAGATGCATATTGTGCCTTAGCATGCCCCCATTTTTCCACCAATATATGCCAAAGTATGTGGTAAAAAATAATTTTGGGCATTTTTTACATACAGATTGCATTTTTGCTGGGCATTTTGTATATTTCATATGTGCCACTAAGTTCAAAACCCCCAAATTATGCTCATCTAAGTCTTCTGAGTAAAAAGACACCCCCAATGAATGTCTATTTCGTGAAGCTACAGTGCCATAAAGGAGACCAAGCCATATCAGTTTTTACCGAACTCTGAATTTTGACGCTGGGCCTATGTGCAATTTCCAAGCATCTTCGCAGGTTTTAAATCCAAACTGTGGTAATAAGCGTTTTTTCTGCCTTTTTGACACACAAAGTGAGTTTGCACAGTATATTTTGCAAACCTTATGTGTGCTACCGCTGTATAATACTTCATATGTTGCTCAGCTATGTCGGCTGAGTACAGCAATACCCCCGTATGTACCTTTGCCAGGTATATGTGGACATCATAGGGGCACATTTGGGACACAGCCATTCCAGTTTTTTTCAAACTTGAAATTTTTACTCTGTGCCCATTTCCCATTTTAGAGTATTTTACCAGGCTATATAATCCAAATACCGCATAAAGCCATACCGTTTCTTAAAGAAAACATCCCAGGGTATTTCAAAAGGCATATTGTGAACCTTAGTGTGGGATAATTTTTCCGCTAGCTTGTACCAAGTGCAGTGGTAATAAGTGTTTTTTCTGCCTTTTTGACACAGAAAGTGAGTTTGAACAGTAAATTTGCAAACCTTCTGTGTGCTACGACTGTATAATACTTCATATGTTGCTCCGCTATGTGGTCTGAGTACAGCAATACCCCCATATGTACCTTTGCCAGGTATATGTGGATGTTGAAGGGGCACATCTGAGATGCAGCCATGCAGTTTTTTTCTAACTTTGAAGTTTTACGCTGTGTCCATGTTCCAATTTGGAGTAGTTTAGATGGTTGGTTATTGAAACTTCCCCACAAACACATACTATTTATTAAAGAATACACCCTGGGGTAATTCAAAAGGAATATTTTGAACCCTGGCGTGGGATAATTTTTTCTCTAGTTTGTTCCAGGTGTAGTGGTAATGAGCGTTTTTAAATGTATTTTTTACTTTTTGAAACTTTTTTTACTTTTTAGTTTTTAAACTTTTGTTTTGCTTATTAATTTTTTAAACTTTCCTAAACTTTCTTAAAACTTTTTTTTATAGATTTAACATTTTTCTAAGCTTTTTTTTTTTTTACCGTTAACCCCTAACTAGCAGTAAGCAGCACTAACAGTAAATTCCCCATTTTCCCATAACTCCCACCCACCCCAGCTAGCAAAATATATAATTATAAAATATTTAAATTAGTTAATTAAATAAATTGAACCCCTGAGGGTTAAAAAATAAATAAAAGTTAATCGTCCGGGGTTAAAAAAAATTAGATCACAGTATAATACTGTGATCTGTATTTTGATCACTGTAGGTAGTGATCGACTGGCAGGGAAGGGGTTAATTTTATTTTGGACTGGGTAAAGGGGGGTGTTTTTTTATTTTTTACTTAAACGTTATTAAAACTTTTTTTTACTTAATTTTTAACTTTTTAAAGCTTATTTTAAAACTTTTTTTTAACGTTAACCCCTGGTTAGCCTAACACCAAATCCCCCAATTCCCCACTAACTTCCACCCACCCCAGCTAGCTAAATTTAAAATTTTTAAATACTTAAATTAATTAATAAAATAAATGTAACCCCTGAGGGTTAAAAAAAAAATAATTAACCCTCAGGGGTTAAAAAAAAAAATCAGATCATAGTAAAATGTAATCCCTGCCAATTGATCACTGTAGTCAGTGATCAATTGGTAGGGAAGGGGTTAATTTTTTATTAAAATGGGTAAGAGGGGTGGGATTTTATTCTAACTTTATTTTATTTTTTTACACAGGGGGCAGGATCAGCACTGATCCGTCTCCCTGCACTTCACAGTGAACTCCGGTGCTGCGGCAGCCTGATCGGGTGCTCCCGGTCTGCCTCTAATACAGAGGCACACCGGAGCACCATTAACCCTGCGATCGCCGCGATCACGGCGATCTTGGGTTAATTTTACCGCGTGATGGAGGAGGTCCGTCACTCGTCATTAAGGGTTTGCCCTCTGTGACGGACCTTGTCCGTCACTCGTCATTAATCATTTAAAAAAATTATTTTTATTTATATATAGATATATATAGTGATATAAAATGTATATAGTGATACATATATTATTTCTTTCTACGTGTATTTTGATATCAATATATATATTCATTTTAAAATACAGTTAGAACGAATTTACACATACAGTTGCAAGAAAAAGTATGTGAACCCTTTGGAATGATATGGATTTCTGCACATATTGGTCATAAAATGTGATCTGATCATCACCTAAGTCACAACAATAGACAATCACAGTCTGCTTAAACTAATAACACACAAAGAATGAAATGTTGCCATGTTTTTATTGAACATACCATGTAAACATTCACAGTGCAGGTGCTGCTGCCCTGCCCTATAAAAAACACACACCAGTTCTGGGTTTGCTTTTCACAAGAAGCATTGCCTGATGTGAATGTTGCCTCGCACAAAAGAGCTCTCAGAAGACCTACGATTAAGAATTGTTGACTTGCATAAAGCTGGAAAGGGTTATAAAAGTATCTCCAAAAGCCTTGCTGTACATCAGTCCACGGTAAGACAAATTGTCTATAAATGGAGAAATTTCAGCACTGCTGCTACTCTCCCTAGGAGTGGCCGTCCTGTAAAGATGACTGCAAGAGCACAGCAATGAGGTGAAGAAGAATCCTAGAGTGTCAGCTAAAGACTTACAAAAGTCACTGGCAAATGCTAACATCCCTGTTAGCGAATCTACAATATGTAAAACACTAAACAAGAATGGATCTCATGGGAGGATACCACAGAGGAAGCCACTGCTGTCCAAACAAAACATTGCTGCACGTTTACAGTTTGCACAAGAGTACCTGGATGTTCCACAGCAGTACTGGCAAAATATTCTGTGGACAGATGAAACCAAAGTTGAGTTGTTTGGAAGAAACACACAACACTATGTGTGGAAAAAAAAGGCAAAGCACACCAACATCAAAACCTCATCCCATCTGTGAAGTATGGTGGTGGGGGCATCATGGTTTGGGGCTGCTTTGCTGCGTCAGGGCCTGGACTGATTGCTATCATCGAAGGAAAAATGAATTCCCAAGTTTATCAAGACATTTTGCAGGAGAACTTAAGGCCATCTGTCTACCATCTGTCTACCAGCTGAAGCTCAACAGAAGATGGGTGTTGCAACAGGACAATGACCCAAAGCATAGAATAAATTAACAACAGAATGGCTTAAACATAAGAAAATACGCCTTCTGAAGTGGCCCAGTCAGAGTCCTGACCTCAACCCGATTGAGATGCTGTGGCATGACCTCAAGAAAGCGATTCACACCAGACATCCCAAGAATATTGCTGTACTGAAACAGTTCTGTAAAGAGGAATGGTCAAGAATTACTCCTGACCGTTGTGCACGTCTGATCTGCAACTACAGGAAACGTTTGGTTGAAGTTATTGCTGCCAAAGGAGGTTCAACCAGTTATAAAGCACAAGCTCAAGAACTTAAAGAAAAATTTAAAGAGAAAAACTACGATGAAAAACACATAAACACACTAATTGAAGAACTATCCAAAGCCGGTAGAAACCAATTCCTACAATACCACAACACCAACACAAACAAAGAAATCATCCTCTCAATTGTGCTGGACTATAATAACAAAAGTTTTGAAATTAAAAAAAATATAAAAATTCACTGGAACATTTTAAAAGAAGACAAAATTCTAAAACATATCCTCCCAGAAAGTCCTAAAATAGTATTCATTGTGGCACCCAATCTAAAAAGATGTCTCACCAAAAAAAAACATTCAAAACATACTTTCTTTAATCAACAAAAAGGGTTTTATATGTGCAAAAGATGCCTGGCATGTTAAAGCACCAATAATGAGAACACCATAACTACTGCTTTTAAATCCAAACACTCAGCAAAGGAATACAACATAAAAGATTGTATTACTTGCAACTCAAAAAATGTGATGTATCAATTAGAATGTCCGTGTAAACTGCAGTATGTTGGAATGACCACCAGGAATCTAAAAACACGCATCGCAGAACACTGCAGAAATATTAGAAAAGGCTTTTTAAACCACTCGGTGTCCAAACATTTTCTAAACCACAATAAAGACCCCAGTTGCCTAAAATTCTGTGCTATAGAGAAAGTCTTCTGCCTCCCCGGTGAGTGATTGCCCAAATTACTAGGCAATATAGAAATGAATTGGGTTTTCAAACTTGATACATTGGCACCTGGAGGGTTAAATGCTGACTTTGACCTTTTTAATTATTTATAATTTCTGTATATCTCCGTTTTTATCTTTATGCTAATGCATGGTTTGTTCTAAATGTCTGATATCAGGCTGTATTTTGATTAACATGTCTTTTTTATGCATTTGTTTTTACCTCTATCAATTTTTCTTAAGGTTTTATAATTAAAGTATGGCAATTATCCCTTTCTACATCCACTTATGTTTTTATATGTTTAAGATGGCCGATGACATTTATTATCATAAATGTTTTATGTAGAAACCTTTTTGTATTACTTTTTATTACTTTCACATTTGCTCGTTCTTTACTACATTTCCAACACTCCCTTGCCATGAGAAGGAGTTACCTTGCTGCTCCACAAAGCAGGCTGAGCTTACCACTCCCCCAACTCCTCCCTTTTACCAATTACACTTCCCCTTCTTCCTTCTAAGTAGTACGCTATAGATATCCAACACACTATGACGTCCCTACCCGCGCCAATCACGTGGTGCGGACCACGGATGCCAAATTGGCACTCCAAAATAAAGTGCCATTTCAGAGTTTCTAACACTCGTTTTTAGGGGATGAGTTTATTCAACTCTCTGATGTAAATTGTGTTTTATATATGTTCTAATTAATTAACTCTTTGTCACATTGGACTGATTACACCACCTGTTTTAAAGCTATTTAAACAAGATAGGTCTCATAAAATGTAACACTTTGAGAAAGCCTGTTGTAGGTGAAACGCATTAGTGTTTTAAAATTCTTTTGTGTTATACTTGTTTTTATATATTTTTTAACTCCAAATAAAGTTAATTATTTTATACTACGTGGAGATTTCAGACCTATCTTTGAAGCTTGTTTATCCAGAGGACTCACACAGCGATATCCTTGGTTGGGGATTATACCACCTAAGCCCATTGGGATTGAGCAATACCTTTATTTGCTCTCCATTTCTGAGTATATCTCGTTTGATTTTCTTTTTCCCCATCAACAAATACAAAGAGCACTATATTTTGTTTTTATTTCTTCTCCTGTATACTGAGGACATCCTACTGCCAGACTGTGGTACAACAACTAAGAGCACGGGGAACAACATGTGCTAACAAGCATAAGGACCCACCACCATATCCATAGATGGGGATTGTTCCATCCACGCGCAAAAATCTGGAGCTGAACATAAGCTCCAGAAAATTGTAAGTGCAATTTGTTTCTTTCATATATAATCAGATTTGTTAATATATTACACTATATTACGTTCTCTCTGCTTATTTCACATACCATCTTGGATTAGAGAACAAATCTACAGGTGCTGCCTTCCTGCACCTTTCTTTGCATATCAACCACACCACCAGAAAGAAGAGACTCTGGTTAGGGGAGCCAAAGCTGCCACACATCCAAAATACAAGCACCAAAAATTTCACACCCTCACAAATCTGAATATATTTTAATGCTTGTGCCTAATTTATCAATAATACTTACAAAGTGCTAACATTTTCTGCAGCGCTGTACAATGAGTCAGCATGAAGCCAATGTAAGGACTGACTAAGGGTTTAAGTTTTAGAGAAGTTCCTACATTACCTCCAAAGAGAGCTGCCCTGGCTACATTATTTTTGTTAGGGGCCCAATATTGTGTGGCTCTTTAGGAGGATAAAGTTAAAAGGACCCAAATGTGTATTGCATATTATAATATTAGGCTCCATAATAATGTTGCTGGGCTCATAAAACATAAAATCTAAAGCAAAACAAAACCAACTAAATGTATGCACAATATTTCATAGGGAAAGGGTTAATCAGTAGTACTGTCTCCTAAGGTAATCTCTGTCTGAATGTCAAAAAATAGCCTAGAGCAGATAATTACTTTGTACTTGAAATACTCATTGGATAATTAACTCGGCTCTGAATATTGGTGCAAATTTAAAAAAAGAAAAAAAAAACTGAATTCAGGGTTTTTTGCGGCTGACTAGTTGAGAAACTAGGTGAAATGAAAAGTCAGTGTTCCTGTCTTTTGCATACAATGCACATATTTGCAGTATTTTTTAATAATAACCTCAAAGTGAATAAAAAAAAAATGTTTCTTCAAATTGACTGTCATGCAGAAGTTACTTTTCTCCAACCGATTCCTCTACTCTCCCTCTGTCAGGATCTGTTCTTCATCTCTTCCTGTCTGCTCTAGTTTTATTTAAAACATAAGACAAAGTAGAGACTATTTGTCTTATGGAGGTTTCCTGACCATCTATGACCAGCGGAGGTGCAAAGTGTGCTCCGTTTCCTGTGGTCAGAGAAATTTTCAAACAATTCTTACCTTTCCTCCGTGATCTCTCGATGCTTCCTGTCAGTATTTCCGAACGTCCTGTCATTTAGACAGAATGCCGGCAAAACTACCGAATTTCGTCCTAACATAATGAGAACACCTTCTCCATTCGTGTTAGGACGCAATTCGGGACTTTGTTCCAAAGAACTTTCCCACACTGTGTACAATTACACAGAGCACTCTGATTGGTTGGATTTCAAGCCAACCAATCAGAGTGCTGTGACAGGTAAATATTGTATAATTTTTATTTACATGTATTTAGTTTTCTTGTTCCCCCGTCAATATTTTTAGGGTAAGGGGGGCAGGTAGGGGTTTATTTAATTTGTTTTGGGTGGGTGACTAGGGGCTTGGGGACCCTTTGTCACCTGGAGCGCCGGTAGCTCCCTCCTTGTAATAAACCAAACGAACGAAGATGTCTTCATTCATTTGTTTGAAATTTCTATTAATTTATTTGTCTTTCTGACGAATGAATGTATAGATGAAATTCCCGTTCGCATGCCCAAGTGTTTAACTAGGCATGGGCGGGAATTTCACAGCGTTATCTAGTGTCGGCAGATGACGTGTCCCACAGGGACTAAATCTACCCACACAAACATTGCATCACCCAGGATCTAGTTCCGGACACAAAATAAAGATGCAAAAATAGGTAAGATGGGGGCTTAGGAGCATTTGAAGGTGACTAGGGGGACAATTAGATGTAGTGGAGTCGGCAGGGGGGATGGTTAAAAAAAATGGGATTCGGCCGTGACAGTGCCGCTTTAAAAGTTGTATTCCTATCACTAGAGTGCCCTCTTCCCCATTGTCCCAATCGTGGCCCCCAACCCCCAGTACATTTACTTATCCAATTCAACTGCTCATATCCCTTGGTGCGGGATTGGTGCGCAACCTCCATTGACGTACTCTGATGGGGAAACCTAATGCGCAGGCACAGTGAATGCCCCAAGCGCATTTGGCCCTCCCCATAAGAAAGCATTGAATAAATGCCTTAAATTAGGGATTTTTCTGATGCTGGATGTCCTCAAGCAGAGTGTTAGGACGTCCAGCGTCAGTTAGGCAACGTAGAGTCTGGTTAACTCCCAGAAGCGCCTCTAGTGGCTGTCTGGTTGACAGCCACTAGAGGCTGTCTTAGCACTGCAATGTTTACATTTCAGTTTCTTGAAAACTGCAGTGGTTTACATTGCAGAACTAAGTGGGACAGGGACATTGCACCCAGACCACTTGAATAAGCTGAAGTAGTCTAAGGTGCCTATAGTGCCCCGTTAAGTGAATATCTGAGTTACAATTTCAAAACAAATATGTAATTTATCATTTGTCAATTAATAATTAATTGTAATTATAAATTTTCGAGTCTTTTGATACATTTGTCAATGATGCACTGTGGACAGATACAGAACAAACAAACAACAAGAGTAAAGCATTTACAGTTTTCTGTGAATACTTTTTGTCTAATAAAAATATGATGGCGTTATTCCAAAAATCTCACATGTAAAGAACATGCGGGACCTAACTGAAGAACTTAGCAGTACATTTCTTTATAAACAGGTTTCTCAGTGTGTTGCACATTTAAAAAGACTGTGGCTATATCATATTTTGAAAAGTATTGGGTACATGAGCCAATTGACCACTAGATGCCAGCCTTCCTTTGCGGAGATGTTTAAACTCCCAGCTCTGCACAGATACTGCTTAATAATTCTCTGCCTCTCAGAAAATATTTCTTGTTAGACTGGAGAGAAATACAAAAAGGTTATACATAGTATACATACAGAAACATATAAAAGTATATAAATATTTATCTATACACTGATATATTTCACTTTAACACCTCACTAACAAATTGATTCATGGGGAAAAAAACAACTGAATTATAATCACAAGAAAATAAAATTACATTGAGCTTACTAAGAGTTCACAAGTTATTGAAAATCACAGCACTAAAATGACTAATTATAATGCTCAAATGCTTTGCTCATGGATATATGCAGTGGAGGCTGGTCCAAAAGGGGTAGGTGGGGTAGGATTTGATGCCAACTATCTATTGGCATAGTATGGACTACTGATAATGTGTATTGTTGGTGGAGATTTATCAAGGAAAAGCAGGTGCTATTCAGAGGTAAAGTGCTATATAAGAAGAAATCCTCACGGAAACTAAAGGAATGTGTCTCTACATATGCAATCTGCACACATAATAGCACCTGTTGTGCCTTGTTAAATCTCTCCATGTTGTGTCTACCATGATAAGTTCTGCAGTTTCCTCCCCTTAGCATTATTGATGGCTGGAGACTGGAGTTGTTAGTGAGAGGCTGAAGAAGTAATCATGTCATGATTTTGATGCATTATTGGAAAATACACAATTTTTAAATGTAGAATGTTCAGACATCCTTAGCTATCTCTGACATCACTTGTTGACTTTGCTTTGGGTTGTCAGGTCCTATATTTCCTAAAAGAGCTGCCTGGATATGATCATGTCTTCTAGGGCTGTCATTGATTAACAGCATCTGGGAGTGGAGAAAGACCTATTTAAAGTGGTGCTACTTTTTATGTTACTTCCTAGATATATATAACTGTAGGGTTATGTTGTTGAACAGGGCATTATATCTCATTTGATCAGGAGTTTTGATCAGAGCCAAAAATATCAGAGTCAAATTTCTGGGGTAGCGTTGGGCGCCCAACGATCTGTAAAATTCACCAGCCACTATGGGTTATATACACGTAGAAATTATGTTTTCTTTTGGTTTTGTCCTCTGTTGTACAATAGTTGAGATTTTAAACAAAATCGCATCAACAGCTCAGCAGGAAATTTATATACATAGAAACATAGACTATGATGGCAGATAAGAACCATTCAGCCCATCTAGTATGCCCAATTTTCTAAATACTTTCATTAGTCCCTGGCCTTATCTTATAGCTAGGTTAGCCTTATGCCTATCCCATGCATGCTTAAACTCCTTCACTGTGTGCATCCACTACCCTCTCAGTAAAGTAATACTTCCTGATATTTTTAAAACCGTTACCCCTCTAATTTAAGACAATGTCCAACTGTTGTGGTAGTTGTTCTTCTTTTATATATATTCTCCTCCTTTACTGGGTTGATTCCTTTTATGTATTTAAATGTTTCTATCATATTTCTTTCCTCCAAACTATACATGTTAAGATCCTTTAACTTTTAACCTATACAGATGTTCAAAATACCTCACTTGGCTTCTATCCACAAAAGCAGATAAACATGTTAATAAAAAAAACTAAATAGTGTACACTAGTGCACATGCAATGATTTTGCTTGACTAGCAGAAGAAAAAAGGGCCTCCGATTGTCTTTCTGAGCCTCTTCATTAACTCACAGTATTCTTCAGAAAGGAGAGGAGATCAGCCTTACACAGATAAACTACTGGTGTACTATACTAAAGAAATCTATTGAGCAAACCCTCACTACTCTTCCAGGGTCAAACTTATGGTAATATAAATGCAAACATATTTGTCGTAGCTCCACTCTGTAAATGCCATAATCCATCACTGATCATGATCATTCATGTATACAAAAATATTGTTGTCAAAACTAAACTATTATATGATAGATATGATCAGCCCACATTGGATTTAATGGATTCACAATGAGCGCAGCATGTTAATTAATTCATTACTACTATACACCATACTAAAATATAATAAAAGTTGCTCTAATTTATTTACAAAGTTACATTTTTATTATTACATTATCAATGCTTTCTCCTTCACTATAGAGCTCTTGAGCTGGCTTCCATCATATCCATTGAACTGTTGAACTTGTTACATTGAAGATTGAAGGCAACTCATACAAGTCATTTGAGGTACACTGTTTCTGTTTCAATGTAGCGTGCAGCTTTTTGAAGTCACCAGCTATTGTTAAGCATGCTTTTATGCAAGCACTTAATACACAATATAATATTCAAATAGAAGCTATATGATGTGCCCTGCTGTCAGTGTAATACAATGAACAAATCTCGACTTAATGTGATAAGAGCATACTTGGCATGACTTACCATACACATCCAGTTAAAAAGCACAATGGATTAATATTTTTTTTTTTTTTTTTTATCAGTTGCACGATATTCAGTCTAAATTATTTTTAGCCAGATCTAATCACGTGATTAAATGTACAAGTTTTAAATAACCTATAATATTCACAGTATAACAGCAGTTTTATTATTGTTCATACCATGAATGCTTAAAGTGTTGCTTTTAGAAGTGGTCATGGTTGTAGAAGTCTGTATCTGCAGCGTTTCTGCTTGAAATTTTTCACATCCAGAGATATTTGCAATT
This sequence comes from Pelobates cultripes, assembly GCA_933207985.1. NCBI lineage: Eukaryota > Metazoa > Chordata > Amphibia > Anura > Pelobatidae > Pelobates > Pelobates cultripes. Next base: position 166,000,598 of record OW240917.1, read on the forward strand.
GTGTGCCGTCAGGGCCGGCGCTTCCTATAAAGCGATCTAGGCAGCCGTCTAGGGCGCCACATAGGAGGAGGCTCCCTGTGCCCTCATCGCTGGCCCTTCTAATGCTGCAGCCGCATCAGCACTTTATAGAGAGCCTCAGGCGGCTGCAACACTGCCTCTCTGACCCCTTTCTCTTCACCCCCTTCCCTGTGTAGTGTGGCCAAGCTCCACTGCAGTCCGCGGTACAGGAACATCCGTTTCCTGTGACCTGCCGGACTGATAGGAAGTGCATACTCAGTGTGCACTTCCTGTCAGTCCGGCCGGGTACAGGAAACAGAAGCTCCTGTACCACGGACCGGAGAGGAGCTCGGCCACGCTACACAGGGAAGAGGATGTGAGGAGAAGGGGAGATGAGGAGAACACAAGGAGGGGGATGTGAGGAGAACACAGGGAGGGGGGTGAGCAGGGATTGTAGGAGAACATGAATGGGGGAGAGACCACTAAGGGAGAGAGGGGTGGGGTGGTGAAGAGACCACTAGGGGAGGGTGTGGGGAGAGGAGAGACCACTAAGGGTGGGCGGGAGGTAGGAGAGACCACTAATGGAAATGGGGGGCTGAGAAGAGACCACTAGGGGATGGTGGGGGGAGAGGAGAACCCACTAATGGAAAGTGGGGTAGAGGAGAGACCACTAATGGAAAGGGGGGGGCAGATGAGGGCAGAGACCACTAATGGGGAGATGAGAGATCACTAATGGAAAGTCGGGGACCACTAAGGGGGGGGAGAGTATAGACATCTAAGGGACACGGGAGGAGAGGAGAGCTCACTAAGGGGCCGGGGAGAGCTCTAAGGGACGGAAGGGAGAGCTCTATAGGACAGGGGACAGGACAGGGAACTCTTTCACACTACGCATACACACACAATGCATCCCTATACATACACAGAAAAACACAATGTATCCCATCACACACACACAATGCAACCCTTACACATAAAGACAATGCATCCTTTTCATACACAGAAACACACCTTGCATCCCTTATGCACACAAACACAGATTTACACAATGCATTCCTTACACACAGCCACACACTGCATTACCTACACAAACTGGTATCCCTATACACTACATTCCATAAGTACACACATTAGATCCTCTACAATGACACATAACACATCCCCTACACATTGAACATTGAATTTTGTAACCACGGTTACAAACAGCCTCCAGAGATCTTGTTCTACACCTAACCAGTGGAGCCAAATTGCAGCCAGAGCCCATCACCATCCTCATCTGGTTGTAAGTAGGCAATCTAGTATATTATTAGTGACACTAATCTCTAATTTACCTCACATTAAATGAGCTCAGTGAAGTGGTTCTGGTGTCTATAGTCTGCGGGCTTGTTGTATCCGTGGCACACATGACTTTGGCAGACCAATTTCCAAATGTCAATTCTGTCCCAATATACAGTTGCAAAAAAAAGTATATGAACCCTTTGGAATGATATGGATTTCTGCACAAATTGGTCATAAAATGTGATCTGATCATCATCTAAGTCACAACAATAGACAATCACAGTCTGCTTAAACTAATAACACACAAAGAATTAAATGTTGCCATGTTTTTATTGAACACACCATGTAAACATTCACAGTGCAGGTGGAAAAAGTATGTGAACCCTTGGATTTAATAACTGGTTGAACCTCCTTTGGCAGCAATAACTTCAATCAAACGTTTCCTGTAGTTGCAGATCAGACGTGCACAACGGTCAGGAGTAATTCTTGACCATTCCTCTTTTCAGTTCAGCAATATTCTTGGGATGTCTGGTGTGAATCGCTTTCTTGAGGTCATGCCACAGCATCTCAATCGGGTTGAGGTCAGGACTCTGACTGGGCCACTTCAGAAGGCGTATTTTCTTCTGTTTAAGCCATTCTGTTGTTGATTTACTTCTATGCTTTGGGTCATTGTCCTGTTGCAACACCTATCTTCTGTTGAGCTTCAGCTGACCTTAAGTTCTCCTGCAAAATGTCTTGATAAACTTGGGAATTCATTTTTCCTTCGATGATAGCAATCCGTCCAGGCTGTTCCCCAATTACTCTGTGGTTAACCGCAAAGTCTGGGTGGTTAATGGGCGCCACACAACCTCAGTAGGAGGTCGGGTGATTTGGCAGTTTATTAGTTTTCTCGCTATTTGCACGAAATCACCCCACACACCGAACAGGCTGGTTCGCATAGTCTGTTCAATAAGGGATTTCGTTACACAGCTCCCCCTTAGTCCCATGGAACGGCATACCTGCTTAGATCCTAACGGGTCGGCTAAGGGATGTCCGGATGAGAGAGTTACTTTTCTAGTTTGGTCTGCCGTGACAGGCCATCTGCACTGGCATTCTGCTTCCCGGGGCGATACTGCATCGTGAAATTATAGGGGTGCTACTCTGTTAAGCCAAATCAAAGGGTTGTGGTCAGTCAGCACTGTGAAAGAGCGTCCATACAGGTAGGGTTGTAGCTTTTTAAGTGCCCAAACTAATGCCAAACACTCTTTCTCCACTGTGGCATAGCTGACTTCGCGTGGTAACAGTTTTCTGCTCAGGTACGCCACCAGGTGGTCCAGGCCATCGTCTCCCACCTGGCTTAGTACTGCTCCCAGTCCAAACATGGAGGCATCTGTGTGAAAGAGAAACCTTTTAGTATGATCCGGTGCCGCCAACACAGGAGATGCACTTAATGCAGCTTTGAGTTTCTGGAAAGCCTCCTCACACTCAGGGGACCAGGCTACTTGTCGGGGTAGGGACTTTTTGGTGAGGTCCGTCAGGGGTTTGGCTAGGGCACTGTACTCTGCTACAAATTTCCTATAGTAGCCAGCTGTGCCTAAAAAAGCCATGACCTGAGTTTTAGTCCGGGGTTGGGGCCACTGCGTGATGGCCTCAATTTTGGCTGGTTCTGGCCTCTGTTTCCCTGACAATACTCTGTGTCCTATGGACTGGACTTCAGCCATGCCTACGTGGCACTTCTCAGGCTTCAAAGTGAGCCCTGCATTCTGGATTCGAGTGAGCACTACCGAGATGTGTTCCAGGTGGGCTTCCCAAGTGCCACTGAAGATAGCTATATCGTCCAGATAAGCACAAACAAAGCCCTGAAATCCCTCTAGGAGCCGGTCAGCCATCCTTTGGAACGTAGCGGGGGCATTCTTCATCCCAAATGGCATAACCTTAAACTGGTATAGGCCAAATGGGGTGACAAATGCCGATTTTGGGATGGCCTCAGGCTCCAAGGGGATTTGCCCATATCCCTTACACAAATCAATAGTGGTCAAATAATTCCCCCCAGCCATGTGGTCAAGCAGCTCGTCCACTCGGGGCATGGGGTATGCGTCTGTGACTGTCCTTTTGTTTAGTTTGCGGTAGTCTGCGCAGAACCGGGTGGTACGGTCTTTTTTAGGAACTAAAACCACTAGAGAAGCCCACGGGCTTTGAAACGGCTCTATTACCCCCAGTTCTAACATGTCCTGGATTTCTTTTAACATGCTTTCCCGTACTGCTTCGGGGATTCGGTAAGGCTGCTGCAGCAGATGTAACTGGCCTGGGGTCTCCCCTCTGTGGACTGCCAGGGTCGTGTACCCTGGGGCTGCTGAAAACATGCCCCCGAATCCCTCCAACAATTGGGAAGCCTGATCTTGCTCCTCTGGACTTAATTCGGGGCCTAACTGTACCTGTTCTACCCCTGTCGGTCCTTGAGGGAGAATATCCGGTAACGGAATACTCTCGCTATCCTCATATGCTGGAGCGCATACCGCAGAGACCTCCTCTGGTCTCTCGTGATATGGCTTGAGCATATTTACATGGAAGGATCGACGAATCCTTCCGTCCGAACAGTCTGCCACAATGTACGTGGTATCACTGATCCGCTCTATCACAGTGTAGGGGCCCTGCCAGGATGCTTGCAACTTATCGGTTTTAATGGACTTGAGTACTAGGATCTTTTGTCCTACTTCCAATATACGGTCTCTAGCTCCCTTATCATACCAGTACTTCTGCCGTTGTTGGGCTCTCCGCAGGTTCTCCCGAACCGTTTCGGTCAGAGCCTGCAGACGGTCCCTCAACTCTAGTACAAACGTGACTATAGGGGTACCTGTGTGTTCCATATTGCCTTCCCAATGTTCTCGTACTAGGTCCAGGGGTCCCCGGACTCGTCTCCCGTATAGTAGTTCAAACGGGGAGAATCCGGTGGACTCCTGGGGAACTTCCCTATAGGCAAAGAGTAAATGGGGAAGGAACTTTTCCCAATTCCGACAGGTCTCTGTGAATGTGATGAGCATTTGTTTAAGGGTGCCGTTAAAACGCTCACAGAGGCCATTGGTCTTGGGATGACATGGGGAACTTAATATGGGTTTTACCACACAGCTCTGCCAGAGCTGTTGGGTAACCACCGCGGTGAATTGGGTTCCTTGATCGGACACTATCTCCCTAGGAAACCCCACCCTAGTGAACACCCGTACCAGTGCTTCCGCTACCGTCTCGGCATGTATATTTGACAGAGCTATTGCCTCGGGGTAGCGTAGTCCACCACAGTAAGAATGTATTTCTTACCAGATGGACTGGGTTTGCTGAGAGGCCCGACTAAATTGACTGCCACTCGGAAAAATGGTTCCTCAATGATGGGTAGGGGACGTTGTTTTGCCCTGGCGTGATTCCCTCTCTTTCCTACCTTTTGGCATACCTAGCAGGTCCTACAATAATCCTGCAAATCTCTAGTGACCCCCGGCCAGAAAAATGACTGGGTGAGTCGGTCTCTAGTCTTTTTAATGCCTAAGTGACCTGCTAGAGGGATATCATGGCTAATCCGCAATAGTTCTACCCGATACTTACGGGCACTATTAATTGTCTTTTTTCTACCTGACCTGCTCCCTTCCCTGTCCCCCCGGTCACCCGGTATAGTAAACCCTTTTCCCAAATAAACCTTGCCTGATCTCCGTCTCCCTGGGGTTGATCTGCCTCCCTCCGATACCCCTTTAATGTGGGGTCTTCTCGCTGAGCTTGCTCAAAGTCTTGAGGGGTACCCCAGTAAGAAGTATGGTCAGGGTGAACTGTCAGGGGGTTATTGCTTACCTGGTCATGGGTTGAGGGGGAGGCCTCCATAGCTCTGGATTGCTGATGGGTGGTAACAGGTAGTGCTCCTTCTGGACTGCAGGCTGCCAATTGGGACATCAAGCATCCTAAATCATTCCCCATCAATACTTCCGCTGGCAAACCTGGCATGATGGCCACTTCCACAGCCTTGGCCCCCGTACCCCAATCAATGTGTACCCGAGCTGTTGGCATTTTATGAATTGCCCCTTTGGCCACCCTTACAGAAATGGTGAGTCCTGTGTGCTGGGCTGGGCTGACCCGGTGTGGCTGGACCAAGGTAATAGTAGCCCCACTGTCTCTTAGTCTCCTAGCCTCTTGTCCATTTAGTTTTACTGACTGGCGGTGGTGCGCCCTGTTATCCCCAGCCATTTGCACGGAGTTCAACTCATGTAAGGTGGCCCAATTTTCACTGTTGTTACTGGGTGCCCCTTGAGTCAGGAAGTTGTAATCCCCTTGCACACAGTGTGCGGCTGCTTTGGTTGGTGGTACTGGTGTCCGGCCCCAGCGGTCTGTAGTACGTTGTGGGCAATTAGGTTTGATGTTCCCCACTTGCTTGCACCCATAACACATTGGAGCGGTCTTTTGATTGTTGTGGTATTGCCTCCTCTGTGGCGTAGGTGGAGGACCCAAGGAGGGTCGCGGTCTAGAGAACCCTTGATTTCCATCCAGCCTTCTGCACTCATGGAATTCATCTGCCGACCTCGCTTCCTCCTCTACAGTCTGTGGCTTTCTATCTCTGACCCAGTCTCTAACCTCCGCTGGTGTGTAATCAAAAAACTGCTCCAGTAGTATTAATTGCACAGCATCCTCCAATTTAGTTGCCTGATTTCCTGCATCCAGTTACTGGCAGCGTGTTGCATCCGAAATGCCCACTTTCCTTGTCTCCTGAGGGCCCGGAATTTCCTTCTGTGGGCTTCAGGCGTTCTAGCATACCGAGCCAACAAAATCTCTTTTATTTTACCATAGTTTTGTATATCCCCATCTGGCACAGCTCTCAATGCTTCTGCTGCTCTGCCGGATAATTTGCTGCTTAGTACTGCAGCCCAGTTAGCTCTTTCTAAATCTTCTAACACACATTGTCTTTCAAAATCTTGCAAGTAATTATTAATATCCATCTGACCTTCCACAAAGCTTTTAAATGCAGCGTAGTTGATTTTTCGCTGTCACCCCATTGTAGATCCAGATAGCGACAATATATCCACCGGGGGTGATCTGTCTCTGGCTTCTTGAGCTTCTCTGGCATTCTGGGTCTCTGTAGCTTGTGCCAAGATCTGTACCACGATCTCCGGTGCAGGGTTAGGTCCTACCAGGCTGAGTCTCCATCTCACATTCCTTTGGAACTCTGTTTCCTCTGCATTCGCCATTTGTTGTTCGCAAATTTGATCGCTCTCCAGTAGTTCGGCTATTAACGTGGCTTTCAGTTTATTGCTTGCAACTATGCCTCGAGCTTCCAGCAGTTCCTTCAATGTTGTTCGTTTCAAGCGTTCGTATCTATGCGCCATTCGCCACTTGTTTCGATTCAGTATATCCGTTCGTGAGAAAATCCCGCCGCTTGCCACCAGTGTAAATGATCCTTCTATTCGTGCAGTGCTGATCCTTGTAGCTTCTCCCGAAATCCCGCTGAAACAAAGTGATTATAGCTTACAATCCCCCAAACATGAGTCGAAACTTCATGAAGGGGTAAAACGATCTGATTTCATAGGGGCTACCTGCCTGGTATTTATGCAGGTCTCCCACCTGGTGGACACTCCCCTAGGGGACCAGATGGAAGACTGGGACAAAAAGAATTACAGTAGCCAATCGCAGTGTCTATAACATAAGCACTCCCCTTTTACATAGGCCACTCCCTCCTTTCCATCCTGGAGATAATTAAATTAAGGTAGTAAAGAGAGCCTTAATTATCTCCAGGTAGAAAGAAACATGGCTTTTCCCATATTCACAAAACAGCATAAAAATCTATAACTTACATTTTACAGAACATAAACTTTAAGTCCCACATACCCCCAGATTCTAGGCGAATAGCGCTGAGATCCCATGAACACAGTTCTCAAAAACGTCGAATGAAGGTTGGACTTCACCGGCCGTTCGCGTGTTTGTATCCGACAAAGAGTTCCATACTGTAGCTATCTGGGGTCAGTCTCTTTCGCATACATCCAAGTCCCGAATGGTGCAATGTCTCCGGCATTCGTGTGTTTTCAACCGTATGAACGAGGACCTTGGTAGGTATCAGCAGTGTTCGGCAGAATAAGTATCCGAAAAAGAGTTCCAGGGCATCGCCGCCAGTTACCGCTGGGCGATCGAAAATTTAAAATGGCGACTGCCACGTGTTCGGCAGACGGACGCGGACCACCAAGCTGTTCCCCAATTACTCTGTGGTTAACCGCAAAGTCTGGGTGGTTAATGGGCGCCACACGACCTCAGTAGGAGGTCGGGTGATTCGGCAGTTTATTCATTTTCTCGCTATTTGCACAAAATCACTCCACACACGTCTAAATAACCAAACGGGCTGGTTCACATAGTCTGTTCAATAGGGGATTTCGTTACACCCCACCACAATACTTCACAGTTGGGATGAGGTTTTGATGTTGGTGTGCTGTGCCTTTTTTTCGCCACACAGTGTTGTGTGTTTCTTCCAAACAACTCAACTTTGGTTTCATCTGTCCACAGAATATTTTGCCAGCACTGCTGTGGAACATCCAGGTGCTCTTGTGCAAACTGTAAATGTGCAGCAATGTTTTGTTTGGACAGCAGTGGCTTCCTCTGTGGTATCCTCCAATGAAATCCATTCTTGTTTAGTGTTTTACGTATTGTAGATTCGCTAACAGGGATGTTAGCATTTGCCAGTGACTTTTGTAAGTCTTTAGCTGACATTCTAGGATTCTTCTTCACCTCATTGAACAGTCTGCGCTGTGCTCTTGCAGTCATCTTTACAGGACTACCACTCCTAGGGAGAGTAGCAGCAGTGCTGAACTTTCTCCATTTATAGACAATTTGTCTTACTGTGGACTGATGAACAGCAAGGGGATACTTTTATAACCCTTTCCAGCTTTATGCAAGTCAACAATTCTTAATCGTAGGTCTTCTGAGAGCTCTTTTGTGCGAGGCATCATTCACATCAGGCAATGCTTCTTGTGAAAAGCAAACCCAGAACTGGTGTGTGTTTTATATAGGGCAGGGCAGCTGTAACCAACACCTCCACTCTCATGTCATTGATTGGACTCCAGTTGGCTGACATCTCACTCCAATTAGCTCTTGGAGATGTCATTAGTCTAGGGGTTCACATACTTTTTCCACCTGCACTGTGAATGCTTACATGGTGTGTTCAATAAAAACATGGCAACATTTCATTCTTTGTGTGTTATTAGTTTAAGCAGACTGTGATTGTCTATTGTTGTGACTTAGATGATGATCAGATCACATTTTATTACCAATTTGTGCAGAAATCCATATAATTCCAAAGGGTTCACATACTTTTTCTTGCAACTGTAAGTCTGTCATCAGCTTGCACTGCATGCTGATGACAGATATTATAAGCAGGAAGGGCCTGCAGGGGAAGCTTCTATCTCTGTTCCCTCTCTTTCTTCCTTTATCCCTCCTTCCCTTTCTCAGTCCCACCTACATTGAAGTCTATCCCGCCTCTCTATACCCTCTGTTATTATTTTTTTTCAAATGTTCCCTCCCTCTCTTTCTCCCCTTACCGGTTCAGAGCACGCGCATGCACCTTGAGCTTCTCAAATGTATTACAAGTGTATACTTGTCATATATTGTGCATACATTACCTAACAAATGAAGCAAATAACAATTATTAATAGAAATAATGAGTACTTAAGGGAATACTATAGTGTCAGGAATACAAACATGTTTTTCTGACACCATAGTGCCTGTGTGGTTTAAGGTGTTTTGGGGTTTTTGTAAAAATTTATGTTTTCTGTGCCTGGAGATAATTGAGCTTAATACAGAGCTGACTCAATTATCTCCTAGGCATAGGGGAGGGATTGACCTATTTTGTATGGGAGTGTCCTGGACCTGAGAGCCAATGTAATTGTGTATGTTTTTACTGTAGTCTACTCTCCAGGGGGAGTGCCCCTTGCATGGGGACCTGCATATAAGGCCAGTTGTATCTGCCATTAAAGATATTCGTTTTAACCTTCATGAAATCTAGGCTCATGTTTGGGGGATTGGAGAGCTATATTCACTCTGGGGATTGCTATAATCACTATACTGCCTTGGATCACAACAATTGCTCTTGTAAGAGTAGCCTGCTTCGCTCTCTGGAAGTTGGATCCTGGTATTGGGTCCAGGGTGGGTGGAGGACAGCGAGACCGGGGTTTGCGGTGGTTATGGTGTCTGGTGTGGTGCTTATGGTACTCAAGGATTAGGAAGCAGTGATTGAAGGAGGTACCCAGTCGGGGTGCCAGGTGGTCCATCACACCCACCGTTGTTCTTATAAGTCAGGTTTATGTTATCAAATGTTCTTGCATGTCTCATCCCTTTATTGTACCACTAAGCAATTAAAAATATTAATTTAAGAATGAATGGGGATAAAATAAGTCAATGAAACATGTTTCATTCTCAAGTGGTATTCCCTGCATTTTGTACTGTTCTGGAATATATGTTTGTCTGCAAAGCAAAAAGAATCAAGAACTATGCACAATAAATAAATAAAACTGAAAAATGTAATTTCAAAATCTTCAAAATGAAGCTTCTATGGTTTACAAAACTCATTATACATTTTCTGGTTTTAGCCATGATATTGCCCTAAAACAATCATGAGTGAATAGTTATAATATATATTTTGTCAGATTTGTCTTTACTTTCCCTGTTTCAGGGGCGCCCAAAAGGTAGATCCCAAGATGCTGTAAAACTACAAGTCCCATGATGCTTGACATACATTTTGAATGCCTTTAGAATGGCAAAACATCATGGAAGCTGTAGTTTTAAAACATCTGGGAATCTACCTTTTCGACACCCCTCCATCTTAATTTATCCAAATTGAAATATTAAATATTTTTTTGTTTGATTAATAATATTTTTTTATGAATGTATAACCAAACTCAAATCAGATTGTAAGCAATCCTTACTTATTCACGTTTATTTTATAGAAATGTAACAGTGCCCTTTTATTAACTGACATTGGATGGGCCCAATTGCAGACATAACAAATTGCTAAGGCTTAATACTGAATACAGTTATCATCCAGAAAATATTTGTATGGGCACAAGCGTGTCCATGGCAGAGTAAATTATGTGAAATTAGAACTCAGAAACCTCAAACAGGGAAGTAAGTCATACTTTGTTTGAAGGAGGTAATTAAACTGTTTGCACCAATACATTCACATTCATAAAGTGAATGCTGAGTATATCTTCAAAGATAAATGTCCCATTTATGTTTTAATCTAGATTTTGCACAGCTATTAATTCATCTGTCCTAAGCTCACCTTTTTTCTTGGCACTTTTCACTTGGATGCTTCCAGGGCAAATCAGCTTCAATTAAAGTAGTGGAATAAATTTATATGGTGTAATAAGCATGCAATTCATGTCAAGGTGGATGCCAAAAGTTAGGTGAGCATCTGGTATGGGGACAGAACCGCTTTATTGAAAGAGTGTTGGAATTACTGTTCATGCTGATATGCATAAAGAAACACAATGAGCGGTGCCTATCTGTGTCAAGAAGCCCAAGAGAACCAGTTAAAGAGAAAACTTGTCAAGGCCAAAATGCTATTCCATGGTCGTGCTAAATAAGGAACAATAGAATGTTTCCTAACATTTAAAACTTTGCCCCAGGATAGCACTTATTTGTCCAAGAGTCCAACTATGATACTTGCCACATGTGTCAGAGCGTTAATAATACTGATTGTTAGGACATGCAGACAAGCTGTGGGGTGAGACATTATTTCATGATTGCCTAGACTCAGCAATAACTCTGGTGTGTAGCTGATAGTGGGTAATTACAACTGGTAGGTTTTATCAGCTCCCTTGACTTGATGCAGTAAAAAATGTAGACGTATAAGGGAATGTTTAATCAACTTTTCTTTATACACGTATAGCGTTTAAAATATATGATTTAGATATGAAATGCTTTAATAGTAGTATCCAGTGTATTATCCTTTATATGCTTACCTTCTGCCCATGCAGAAAATAGAAACAACCTTTAAATGTATATCAAGTGGCTTAACCCCTTAAGAACAGAAGAAATTGTTCAAGTTCTGAACCAATACAGAACCTAGAATTTGTGTTTCTTCCACTATAATTTGAAGGTTTCTCTTTAAGTACACATGTACATATTATAGATTGTACATATTAAATATTGTTTTTGAAGGGATAAAAAGTGATTTCATTTAATATCCTATATGCACACCTAACACATCATTAAATATGAAAAAATGTTAAAAACAGGAAAAAAACGTTTTTAAATAAATCTCTTTTTTTACTCATAAGAATTTAGTTTGTTTTTCACATCCTGTGCAACCAGTGGTGGAACTACCATGGTTTCAGGGGTCGCAGCTGCCACCGGGGCTGTCACTCCAGGGGTATGTGTATGTCAACTGCTGGCATTGTTGTGTGGCACAGGCCATGCATAAAAAACTCCAGGACCGCATTGAAGGGGCAATGGATTTCTTGGGGTCCGGTTGCGCTCTTAAAGCTGTGGTGACCAGGTCCCTGGAAATCCATTACCATCGTGATTGGGAGGTGGGAGGAAGCTAACAGAGGAGAAGAGGGAGTCAGAGTGGGAGCTCTGACTCCCATCAGCATGAGGCAGCCACTGAACCCCAGGGAAGTCACTTTGCATGTGTGTGTGAGAGAGAGAATGTCTATATCAATATATCTCTTTGTGTGTGTGTGTGTCTGTATCTCTTTATGTGTGTGTCTGTATATCTGTATGTCTGTGTGTGTGTGTGTGTCTGTATGTATGTGTGTGTGTGTCTGTATATCTATTTGTGTGTCTGTGTGTCTGTGTGTGTGTGCATGTCTGTATGTATGTCTCTGTGTGTGTATCTGTATGTCTGTATGTATGTGTGTGTCTGTATATCTGTATGTGTGTGTGTGCGTCTGTATGTCTGTGTGTGTTTGTATGCCTGTCTGTGTGTGTGTGTGTGTGTATGTCTGTGTGTGTTTGTATGTCTGTGTGTCTGTATGTGTATGTTTGTTTGTGTATGTCTGTATGCTTGTGTGTGTGTCAGTGTGTGTGTGTGTGTATGTCCGTATGTGTGTGTGTCTGTATATCTCTATGTGTGTGTGTATCTGTTTGTCTGCATGTGGGTCTGTATGTGCATCTCTTTGTCTGCATGTGTGTCTGTAGGTGTACCTCTTTGTCTGTGTATCTGTTTGTCTGTATATGTATCTGAATGTTTGTCATTAAGTTTGTCTGTGTATCTGCATGCGTGTCAATATGTGTATCTCTTTGTATGTGTCTGTGTGTCTGTATGTGTATCTGTTTGTATGCATATGTGTCTGTATGTGTGTCTGTATGTCTCTATGTGTATCTGTGTCTGCATGTGTGTCTGTATGTGTATCTGTCTGTATCTATATGTGTCTATTTTTCTGCACGTGTGTCTCTATGTGCGTCTGCATGTGTGTCAGTATGTGCCTCTATGTATCTGTATGTGTTTCACTGTTTATATCTGTATGAGTGCCATTCTGTGTATGTGTGTGTCTGTATGTGTGTCTGTCTGCATGTGTGTCTGTGTAGCCACATTTGTGTCAGTGTGTGTCTGTGTATCTGTTGAAGTGTCATTCTGTGTATCTGAATGTGTATCATTCTGTGTGTCTGTGTATTAGATGTGTCTGTGTATGTATCTGTATGTGTTATGCAAATGGAGGGGCGGGGCCCTGTGGTTTCATGTTACGCCTATGCGTACAACTAAAGAAAAAGAACTTAAAATAGATTCACATATCAGTTTTGCTTGTTAAATACCTTATTTATCTAGGATTTAAATGAATTTTTGGTAATTAATCCTAATTCGAAACCAACCGTACCCCTATGTAAACTCACTTTGAGTGCTGCAAATAGCTGATCTCTCGGAGGAGTCATTTGAGACTTGGGGTTCCCTGGTTTGTGCAAGTATATAATCCTGTTTACATCAAAACATTAGAGCATTCCATTACGTAACTTAACTTCCTAATTTAAGCCCATTATTGTTATGACAGCATGGAACTTCCTGACTTTGTAAAGAGATTAAACAGTTATGGTGTAAAGATTCTGAGTACAATCTAGTGTTCTTTTCAAGCTATGGGAGCAGTTCGACAGAAAATAGTTTTCTTTCCAGCACCTAGAGATTTATCCATTTCAGCCCCCTTAATAATGCAAAAATTACACTTTCATATCACCTGCATAACGACGGAATGCTGAGAGACCCGAGCTAACCCATACCCAGCCCTCTGAGCCAATTATTGAAGTCCAGGTTGGACAGAATCAATATTGATAATATTGAAGTGCATTTTTTGCATTTTAAAGAGAGCTAAATAGAGTGTGGCCAGTCAGTGCTGGGGAGAGCTTTATTTTGTTAGATCACAGGTATGCCTTTATTTTTTGACAGGGGATACCTCAGAATGTGCCAAGTGCTTAGTTTGTGTTGATTTTATTTCGATATAGAAGAACCATAACATATTTAGAATTTATATTCATAGCTTAGATTTTTAATGATAATATTTATAGCTAAGGAAAAACCCATATCTTCCTTTACGTGGAAATGGTGGAACAATGATTCAATTCACAATACTGAAATTAAAAAAAGTCTTAACCCTAACTCTAGCCTAACATTAACAAAAGATTATATCATTAGCCTGATCCTTACTCTAACGAAAACACTTACCTTAGTACTAATTCTTACACTAACCCATGTCATTATTCTAGCTCTAATTTAGCACTATCAATAGCCCTAACTCAAATCCAATCTTTAAAGGAACACTATAGTCACCTAAATTACTTTAGCTAAATAAAGCAGTTTTAGTGTATAGATCATTCCCCTGCAATTTCACTGCTCAATTCACTGTCATTTAGGAGTTAAATCACTTTGTTTCTGCTTATGCAGCCATAGCCACACCTCCCCTGGTTATGATTGACAGAGCCTGCATGAAAAAAAAAACTGGTTTCACTTTCAAACAGATGTAATTTACCTTAAATATTTGTATCTCAATCTCTAAATTGAACTTTAATCACATACAGGAGGCTCTTGCAGGGTCTAGCAAGCTATTAACATAGCAGGGGATAAGAAAATCTTAATTAAACAGAACTTGCAATAAAGAAAGCCTAAATAGGGCTCTCTTTACAGGAAGTGTTTATGGAAGGCTGTGCAAGTCACATGCAGGGAGGTGTGACTAGGGTTCATAAACAAAGGGATTTAACTCCTAAATGGCAGAGGATTGAACAGTGAGGCTGCAGGGGCATGTTCTATACACCAAAACTGCTTCATTAAGCTAAAGTTGTTCAGGTGACTATAGTGTCCCTTTACACTTAATCCTGATGCTAATAAGCCTAACACAATCTCTAGCTCAAACCTAACAGTAGCCCTATCCTAACTTAACTCTAACCTAATCCAAATCTTAACCCGAAACCTAGAGCTAAGCAAATCCTAAAAATATCATGTAAAGTATATAAAAAAGAATCAGAATCTGTAGCCACTATAGCCACTTAATCTAATTGAATTGATTATAATGCCTGAAGTTCCATGATACTGACCCTCCATTCAGTGTTAAACTATTTTTGAACAATTTGAACACAGAATTAGGGTCCCTGGCAGTCCACAACCCAACTGCAGGAATGGCCAAGGCAGAGATTACTCACTTCCTTCTAGCCATACTGATTCATACCTTTAACTGGCCATGTGATAGGCTGCAAGTGGCCAGCTGGTGCTCTTAGCCAATCACATCTGTCAATTGTTTCTCAGGCTAATGCTTCATCATTAACCCAAGTAGTACAGAGGGGTATGGCTGCTGGAGACTTTCGTTTAGCATTCAAACATTATAAATGATTTAATACTGAATGAAAGTACAGCACCAGGAAACTCCAAACATTATAATCACTTCAATGAAACAAAGCAGTTACAGTGTCTACAATATCCCTTTAAGTTAAATTAATGTCGCCTTAGGCTATTAATATATACACCTCTATGTATGTATATTTTAACTTGCTAGGATGCAGTACAATAGGCAGCAGCATTCCTCCTTTTTTTTCACTAATGTTTCTCTAATGTTGTTGAGACATTTAATATTTTTTTTTTCTAAATGAAAAAGCTAACAGTAATTCTCAAGGGACAACCGAATGTTCACAATGACATTTCTGAAAAAGAGGCACCCAATGTGTCTTTTTTTCTGGGTCTAGGACGTTGATAAATGAGCAGAGAAGGGTTAAAGTTTCTGAGTTCTTATTTTAACCCATTTTATAGCGGAGTTTGTGCCGAACTATGTGTCAGCATGTTAAAATATTGCATTGTATGTTTTGCAGGGCAAATAATGGTTAAACTGGCAGGACGCTACGATTCCTAAGGTACAATGTCTGCTGTTTAGAGTCCATTATAATTAGTCAACTTGATGCATTGTTTGCTATTTACACAGCACAGGGACAGTGATTATTATGATATATTGTGCCTCCCTGTTGTTAGGATCCTCTGCGGGAATCCCTAGAAATGGGAATACAGCCAGCACTGTCAAGCTCAGGTACAGAGAAAGAATTTGACCCTAAAAAACTATCTCAATCCTGTAGTTACGCACAAATTAATAACTGTTGGTAGCATGGATGATAGATTAATTATAGTGGAATCTATTTATTAAAGGGTGCCTGGAAAAGGGATGGTTGCCAGGATTAAAGTAAAATAGAGTGACCTAACAGATGCCATGGTAAACAAGCAGGGTATTGGAGGCCTATATAATACAGTTTTCTCTAAAACAGTAACTAAGACGTTAAGAGGATAAAATTGTAAATGAGACAGAGCAGTGCATTTAAATAGAATGCCAATAGAATTATAAAACGTGATAAAGGATGATTCAGTTCAGTGCACTTTAAAAATGTCAGTTCTGGGTACCGTGCTGTATGCAGAGCTGTAATGATGCAGAGCAATAGCAGAGTACCATGCAGTTTTAGCGGTACTTTGAGTTTTAAGATACCCGATTTCTTTAAACCCTTAAGGACCAAACTTCTGGAATAAAAGGGAATCATGACATGTCACACGTCATGTGTCCTTAAGGGGTTAAAGGACCACTATAGTGCCAAGAAAACAAACTCGTTTTCCTGCACTATAGGGTCATTAGGTCCCCCTAATGATGCTAATGCCCATTGCTAAAAGTTGGTGGTAAATTACACCAGAAGAAAAAAGAAAATGCCTGAAAAGTGAGTCACTGTAAAAGGAAACTCCAGCCTCAAATTGCATATTCTTTTTAAAGCATTGTAGATGATGTAGTAAAATATATGCAAAATCAAGAAAAATAACAAAAATGTAATTGTTTTGAAGTCCCTGTATTTTCAATAATATATCAGTTTTACAACTTTTGCAATGAGCTCTATGCATAAAAAAAAAAATGTGTTGACCTATCTTGCTGTCCCCATAACGTTTTATGTAGGTGCTGAGAGTAGCCAATGATTGCAAGCACTAAAGAGGTTTCTGGAAGTTGTAGATCAGTTGTCAGCTCTCTCTACAGTAATGTTTCCATATAGGTTTACCAAAGGTTATGCACCTTCAACAACACTTTCTCTGGAAAAGCAATTTATTTTGAACCACAATAGGGTGATGAAAAACAGATTTGTATAATGGCATTCTGTATGGGAACAATTAAGACATGATGTTGGTATTATACTTTTGTACTTGCAGACAATAATCTAAAAAGAGCTTTACTTATATTAAGCCAAGGAGTATATTTGGAAAACAGGTACTATTTTTTTGTGCATACTATTAAACATGGATAGAAATGTTGCTGGTTTCCATGGTGACTGCACCAAATGTAGCACTTTACACCAGAAATGCACCTGTATTTGGAGGTATAATTTATTTTACTAGTATTTTTTCAACACCCAAAATGTTCCTTATAGTACCTTATCCATCACTTAATTTTCTTGTTCCAATTTGGTTCAATGGTTTCATCAGGAAAAATAAAGATGCAACCATTCAAAATGAGGTATAAACAGCTTCAGAAAGACAAATTATTCTGACAGATCACAGAAAAGGTGGAAAAAACCCCACCAATATATAAAGGTGGAGTAGAAGTTTCATACATAAAAGAATGGTACATTTTCACAAAACTATCACAATGTGAAAAAGCAACAATTTTTGTACCCCCATTATATCATCTGAATTTTGTCCTTCCAATTTTTTTGCTTGGATGTCTAACAGACCAAAAAAATCTAACAAAAAAAATGAATTCATAGATAAAGTGAGTAATCTAATTCTGGAAAACTTATATTGATATCCAGAGAGAGTCATCCAAATTTACTACTAGTAAGAAATAAAATGCAAACCATGCAATCCAAATAAGAGCTACAGTTATCTAGATATGAACATGCAGAATGCACTGGTTTGTTCTTGATCAAAGTATATTACTCAGGCCACTGTCATCCTAAGCTTGAGAAATGTCTTTGGGGGATTTGGAGCAATCACAGAAATTATTTTTTCATGATCCATAGTTCAACTTCAAAAATTATAATTCTTTGTTAACACATATATAACTCCTATATTATACCACAAGAAACAAATATATAATAATGTAATTACTAATGACATCAGAATATCAAGCAGCCTTCTTCTTAAACTAGTCTATGTGTAGAGGTAATGTGTACGGGTCAACAATATCACTTATTTGTCTTATTGTTTACAATAGCCATAAACCTGTTCAATAATGCACCAGAAATATTATATTTTCCTTTTAAAGATATATTTATGCTCCATGTACTAACACAAATATCAATACGACATGCTTTAGTTTGGACCTTTTTTTGGTGAATAATCTAGAACGATAATGCACCATATAAATGTAATTATTAAGCATGGATATCTCACTGGCTACTATCTCCTCTGCTAAATTAGATTCCCATCACCTGCTCACATATAATGGAATAAGGGCTTTAAAATGTTTCCTTGGGAACTGGGGTGAGTTTGAAGAATCTTTGTAATTACACAGTTCATTATAACAGACAGTGGTGAACTATCCTATGCCACCTGAGTCTTGTCAATGTAAGACAATGACGAATGATCATTTGCAATGCAAAGATCAAGCGATGATAGGAAAGGGTCACATGCTTAACATGACACCTGAGGAGATCATCAGTCCTCTCCACTGCTGGTATGGCGACAATACACGATAGTCACAAAGGCACTATGTCTGGAGTCTCAACCAAACATCATGGCAACATTGGAATTGTATTCCAAATCGAATGGCTCCTTTTTGGCAGTTCTATTAATCCCCGTGCATGCATTTATTTATCATTAATCCACTTAATTATTTTTTACTTTTTTTTTTTTTTTTTAAGCTGTGAATATGGTCACGGAACAAACTCCAAAAATTACAACTATGTTTTCTCAAATGACACAAAATTGTGTTTTGAAATATATGGCTATAGCACTCACAATATTGAATAATGATGTATGCTTTTTTATTATATTATTTTTATATGTTTTTATTTCTGCAAGGGATCAATGAAACATGTGACATAAATAAATAAATAAATCAATATATAAATAACGTAGACCATATGATTGCATTGTAACTTTATTAAATTACTACCTGTTACTCATGGGAAATAATGTTTTATTCATGTTTAATTCCCTTGCAATATTTTAGTAGAGATGAGAGATATTCAGAAAATAGCAACATTTATACACACACACACACACACACACACATATATATATATATATATATTTATATATATAAAATTTTGTTAAATGACCATTAAGCGCAAATAAAAATAATAATTATAATTGAAAAGGTTATAAACTAGTTTCTACCTAGTATGCTAGTGCAAAAAATAGACAACTAACATTATACAGACATTTAACAAAATCAAAACCGATAATGAACTGAAAGATTTATGATTTTTCAGTTACTTTAATGCTTTACTTATGAACAGTAAAATAGCTAACTTTTTATGCTTATTCTTTTCACATTAAAGGACCACTATAGGCACCCAGACCACTTCAGCTTAATGAAGTGGTCTGGATGCCAGGTCCTTCTACGGTTAACCCTTTTTTTTTTTAATAAACAGCAGTTTCAGAGAAACTGCTATGTTTATGTTAGGGTTAATCCAGTCTCTTGACAGCCGCTAGAGGGTCTCTTAACAGCCGCTAGAGGCACTTGCGTGCTTCTCACTGTGATTTTCACAGTGAGAAGACGCCAGCGTCCATAGGAAAGCATTGGGAATGCTTTCCTATGGACTGGCTGAAAGCGCACAGCTCCTGCCGTGCATGCGCATTCAGCCGAAGAGGAGGAGAGGAGGCGGCGAGGAGGAGGAGAGCTCCCCGACCGGCGCTGGAGAAAGAGGTAAGTTTAACCCCTTCCTCTCCATCCAGCCCGGCGGGAGGGGGACCCTGAAGGTGGGGGCACCCTCAGGGCACTATAGTGCCAGGAAAACGAGTATGTTTTCCTGGCACTATAGTGGTCCTTTAATGAAAAGTCTTTTAAAAATAGTGCAATATTACATTATTATTTGTGCAATTGAACTATTTCCCAACCTAAAAGTATTGCGTGAGTTCGCATTATACTGTTTTTCCTATTGCACTTAATTTTATGTATTTTCATCTAATTCTTTTTATATGAGCAACTGATAAAAAAACATTGCAAATGTACACAGACTTTTACACAGTTATTCACTAAGATGAGCGTTGTCTGGTATTCAAAGGATTCAAATTTAAAAGACCACCACCACCACCAAGATCACTTCAACTCAAGGAACCGGTCTAATTGCCCTGATAATTTTCTTCCACCATGTAACATGTATTAAATGTCACATTATGTGCTTTTATCTCAATATAGATTTAATTACAAAATAAAAAAGAATGCATTCTTAATTCTTACACTTTCATGATTATTACTTTGAATAGGTTTGTAAAATTACTCCAGTTGCTTCAGTTGCAATATTTGTAGTATTTTATTATTCCTATTTAAATATTAGCATTTTCAGAGCACTAATTTGATACTTACGGGTGTAGCACTATATTTATGAATATATACTTTTTTTTTGCTGCTGATAGTTAGCTCTCTATAGAGGATTTGAGTGACAGTTTATGGCACTGTCACTTTCAAAACTATATCATTTTATTTATTCCCAGTTTCATCTATTTACTTTGTCATTTATGTCAAGGATAAGCATGCGCCTTTTATAATGCCAAGCTTCGCTCTGTTAGGGGCCTGAGACCTGGGCTAATTCATTGCACTGCACTTTAATTAAACTACAGCAGAGTTGTTTCCCTGGTAAAATAAGTGTGGGAAGAGAATGTGTGTCAAAAGAGACATGCCTCTTACTGTGTGTGTTTTATTGTTACTCCATAGCTAATATATTGTGGGAATTCCCATGGAGCAACTGATAAACTGTATTATCAGGCTCCATAAAATAGGCAGGCTACCAGTGCAAGTTACTGTAGTTTGCAATTCTATTAATCCCACTAATTTATTGTATTAAGGTTGTAAGTGAGGTCTCTTTCATTTTTATTCTGCTTTCGTCTTAATAAAAGCTGCTAGCTTCTTTTCTTATAACGTATATGCTATTATTTGTTGTGTCTGATTGTGAAAAGAAATCTCTGCACCCGAAGGAAAATACAATTACTGGCTCAGAAATGTAAACTGCATCTGACATCTTTTTCTACTATAAAAAAATTAAACAATATTATTTTACCTCGTTGGCCCGGTGAAAATTGCCTCTGTGCAGGCTTATTGAATTTTTATTAACTTACAGCCTTCTCTGCAGCTTAAGTTTTTTTTGTGTACTTGTTCCAATTGAAGTGTTTAATCTGAACAATGTGTGAACCTATATATTGGATTTTAAAGTTTGAGATATAGATGTGTTTGTATGCTTGCATGTGTGAGCATACACAGACATCTTTATATTTGTGTGT
The DNA here is from genome assembly GCA_933207985.1 of Pelobates cultripes. Taxonomy (NCBI): domain Eukaryota; kingdom Metazoa; phylum Chordata; class Amphibia; order Anura; family Pelobatidae; genus Pelobates; species Pelobates cultripes. The sequence goes on from OW240917.1 coordinate 166,021,737, forward strand.
GTTTTGCATATGATTGATATTCATATACAATGGAATATTGAATTGTTGCTTCATTAAGCATGCTGTGAAGCCAGTGATCGCTTAATTGCTATTTTTTGCGGCTGTGGGTGTGTATTTATATATGCATATACATAGATACACATGCTCCCAGGACTTCATACAACTATATAACTTGTATGTTTAAAAAAAAAAAAAAAAAACTTAATTATGAATGACATTCATAAACAATATAATAGGGATTTGTTACTCTACTAAGGTGGAGATTGCTTTATAATGTTTATTTTTTTGGAGTGTGTCTTTGCACATTCATATTGACTATCTTCCACATTTTATTGTGCTACAGGAGAGAAATAATAGCTTCAAAATGGATATCTTGTTAATTGATCTACAAAACACTCCATAATGTGGCAGTGTAATGTGTTTCAATTTTTTTTAATTCACATATTTAACCATGAAAACGTTATTGACAAATATATATATATATATGTGTGTGTGTATGTGTGTGTGTGTGTGTAATGGCAGATGTATTTATTATCTTTGTTTAAGCACCTTTAAATATGTTCTCTTGCTTACTACAGCCTTAAGAAGTCACATATAAAGTTTACTGCAATTCACCTGTTACTGCAACCAAAAAGCTGTGTTTAACCCCTTAAGGACACATGACATGTGCGACATGTCATGATTCCCTTTTATTCCAGAAGTTTGGTCCTTAAGGGGTTAAAACAAAAACACTGTTTTGGTCAGTAACCCTTCCGTTACTGGTCCATGCCAAAACAAAATAAAAAATAAATAAAAAAATAGAGCTAAAACAGTACCTCCATTCCAGATCTGTGAAGGCCAAGATCTCCCTGCAGCCCACTCCTCCTCCATTGACATCACCCACCCTTGCTGGCTGATAATGCGGATGACAGGGAGAGCAGACTGAGAGGAGAACATGGGCGACATGGAATGGGGGCTGTTCCGCCATTGGCTGTCTCGCACCAGCATGCTGGGCGTGCGGGTGTCAGATGCCAAATATGCACAGAAGTGACATTAACCAGCCTGAACTCTTTTCTAAACTGGTTAATGAGTTCCCAATGGCGCAGGCAGAGGTATTAAACGCTGTATGTGCAGTGTTACATAGCAAAGCATTGCATATATATAGACTATAGATATTAGTGAAGTGGCCATGGAGCATAAAGTAACACCCTTTAATTTAATCTCTAGTTAAATAGACCAGTTAAAAAGACCATTTCTGTCTTTGCCCTCAATTGAATAAGCTTTCAAAATAATTCAATACTTTTAGAAAAAATTCCCAAATGATTTTTTTACAGAAGTCACAATTAAAATCTATGGGAAATTTAGTAGAAAAATCATTTACAAAGTTTCTTTACTAGCAATGAATGATTTGCAAAGCTTATTGAATCAAGGCCTTTTTTTTTTTTTTAGATATTATGTCTAAACAAATAATGAAAGTTTTGCATTAGTACAGATCAAGGAGTGCATAAACAACATGGCACAAAATTCTGTGGGGATTCAGTCAACATAAATGATAAAATAACACAGTAATAACGGAGCGCAAATAAATACTACCTAAAACATACAGTCTGTCATACTTATATGAATAAATCTTCTTAAATTGAAGGTTGATTCAGCATAATAAAACCAGCTCTAAACCTATAGAAAAAAAAACCTCATAAAATACAATACTCTCATAGTGTAATATTGTCTGACCATCTATAAACAATTAGAATCTGCACAGAACCACTAACATTTCTCAGAGTCTCGTAAAGCAGGCTCAGGCAGGAATCAAATGTTGTTTGGTCTTTACTGTAGTCTCACCCAACCCTCTCTGCTTACACAATCAGGATAAATGCAGGTATTTCGAAAATGGATTAAAAAATGTAGACTTTAGTAACATTAAAACCAACACACACACACAAATAGACAAAAACAGGTGCTACAATGTTCTTTAATTACTCTCCCTCTCCTTCTCTGTTGCTTGCCTTTGTCAGAAGGTTAGGAGAGAGTCAAGGGGCTCTAGTCATCAATCTATCGTGTTTAGAGAAGATGGGAAAGAGGATCTATGATGTGGGCAGTGCCATCTTCCCTCTGCCTCAGTAATAGGCAACAGGAACCAGGATAAGATCTCATATCCTGACATTGTTATCTGTATAAGATGAAAACCAGAGCCTCTTGGTAGCCCATAGCCGTGGGGCTGCAAAGGTGTTTGGATCTACATGGCCTCCTCCAGCACCTCATAGAAGTTATAGAACCACAACTGTCAGTAATTGCTGTTTGTGTATGTGTAATATGTATAAAATTTGTTTACACACTTTTTTGGGGAGTTGTATATTTATAACTCACTAACACTGTTTGGGTGATGAAAGTTATAAAAATGTATTCATATTTTCAGTTATTGTTTTTTGTTTTTGTTTACTAACATTGACATTAAGTTCCATTTTCGTTGTACTGTATTTAGGGTGGTTTAAGCTGGGTAATAGGATGGTGTATTTACATTCATTTTCATGGTTGCCAAATCAATCCTTATTTTGTCTATCTGCAGGAAAAATATAAAAAAGCTTTATAAATCGAAAAATAATATGCATCCAGGACTATAATATGTGAGCGACCTGGGAAACTTCAAGAATTGCCATTTGCTCTTAGAAGACATCCCACTCATTTATTGTTTTATTTTGGAGAAGTGACTGTGATATCCTCTAGTAGTTACAAGGTCGAGGTGTACATAATACCCTTTTCAATATTATGACATTTGATGTCAGTGTGTTAAGTTAGATTATGCCATTTGGACACTTTTTCTAAATGTAACTGATCTTAATTATCAAGGAGTATTTAGAATAAAAGTCGTTTTTTAAGAATACGAAATAGTAAATCAAACTTATTCATATATAATATACAAACTGGTGAGTAATTTATCATTTTAGCTATGTAGTGATACATATAATGAGTACAGTTTAGGTGATGATCTCATACACATATCACAATCAGTGACTTACATCACAAACACCCAAGTTCTGCATAACTGAACAGGTGTTGATATTTGCTGCTAGATGTAACATGATAAAGGTGTGTAAATAGGTAGCTGGGACCATGGGTTCCATCCTCTTCATATTAATTCCACAAAGTTGTAGTAGCTTTCAACAGATATACACAACTTTGTTCATATTTACTAGGTATGAACAAGGCCAAAGAGAGTTAATAGGGCATCCAAATATCCAAAAAGAGAGCACATGACAATGGACCAAATTAAGATTAAACTATTGGAAAATAGTTTGGCCACAACAGATAAGATGATGCCCGAGCACTCCTGCACCTATAACAACACATAGAGATGCAATCGTTATGGGATATGAATGTTCCTTTAAGCAGTAATGCAACCAAGCTAGGTATGAAGTCAAAGCCAACCTCAATATCTTCCATAGAACTACCGCCAATTGGTAAAACATATTTTATAGATTGATGATTTCCCTGTAGACTTACTGCTGTGCTGCAGGTCAGTTATCAAGGACTTCATCTCCAGTCACTCTCTACGAGTACACTGAAGTATGGACTGAGCCCAATGATATAACCAGTAGAGAGGGGGAAGAGGGGTAATAAAAATGGAGGGAATTGTGAAGAGATAAGGAGGTATGGCAAGACCACTGAAGCCTCAGTATTAGCTAGGTGGAGAGGAGACTAAAAAGTATTTAAATGCCGGTCCATAGTTAAAAGGCAACCAGGCTCCTCCAGTGCACAGTGGCGAGATTGGTCTTGTCACAGCATGTGTGTCATGCATGGCACTCAAGGTGACTTTGCATGGCACTCACAGCTGTCAGAGCCAAATAGGCTCTGGTCTATCGGGGTACCAATGGGACTTCAGATATATGCCAGTGCAACCGGAGCAGTGATTGTAGGTGGTGAGGGACAATCTTCAATTTACACATTGCCATACTTAGCCTCCCGCTCTTCTGAACAGGAATCCTCATTGGAGTATATCAGCCTGCAGCAGCTATTGCAGCTCCTGCCTTTGACCTGTATGTGGCTAACCTGGTCCCCACTGACCCAAGGGAAGCAACCCATGCTACTAGATATACACAGAGCTGCAGAATAAACTTCCCCCTCATACAAATAATACAAACAGGCCACACACAAACACACACACAGTCTCGACAAACACAACACCACTGACAATCCACATACATGCACACAGCCCCACAAGCAGCCTCTCACATGCAATACCATATGTAGCCCCACAAATACACACATCACCAAACACTATGTGACATATCCACAGACACAATTCCACAAGCAGCCCCATGACAACATACACCCATTATGCAGGAACTGTGCAAGAAAAGCAACGTGCCCCCACCTCATTTGCCAACTTTGTGTGACTCTCTTCTCCCAGTCCCTTTGTGTATCTCTTTCTCTGCCAACTTTTTTGTGTGTCTCATTTTTCCCCTTCTTCAGCCCTTCTATGTGTCTCTTTCCCACAGCCCCTTTGTGTGTCTTTTCCTTCCCAGCCCCTCTGTGTGTCTTTGTCCTCACCGGTCCCTCTGTGTGTCTCTTTGTCCTCCCCATCCTTTCTATGTGTCTGTTTGTCCCCCCCAGCCCTCTGTGCACATCTTCCCCCTAACCCCCCCTCAGCACTCGGTGTACCTCCCCCTCAGCTCTTTGTTTGGTTCTCTCCCTCCAGCCCTCTGTGTGCCTCTCCATTTGTCTCATTAACCCCCCCAGCCCCTCCATGTGTCTCATTAATCCCCCAGTCCCTAAATGTATGTCTCCTTAACACCGTAGCCACTAAATTTGTGACTCCCTAACCCTCGTAGCCCTCCATGTTTCTCCTTAACCGCCATGTGACCTTACCTCAAAAACTAGGACCAGCACACCAAGGGACTTCAAGATCTTATTCTTGCATAGGACTACTAAAAGGTTTCCTACCCCTGGTCTAGTGTATTGATCGCAGAATAAGAAGGAAGGGGAAAAATGAAAATTGCAATTAGTGTTTGGAGTTTAAATAACATTTTAATAAAAAAAATATGTTTCAATCACATTAATATAATCATTATTTTTTTTCATACTAGGAAAAACTTCTCTCTTTCTTATTTGTTTAAATTTGTTTAAATTAGACAGAGGAAATGCTAAAAGTTAAATTAAATACATAGATAGAGAGGGGAAAGGTCATAGTATCTCCAAAATAGAATTGAATTATTTTGATAGATCGAAGAGAGGACGGCATGCAACGAAGTTTGAGAGGCTGTGATTGGTTATTCACAGAGGTACAGATGTATATAATAAGTTCCAAAAATGATCATTCAATGAGTAAATAATTTTATGTGATAGTTGCTGATTTTGGCAGTACCAGGTCCTGCATAGATAAATATTGTGAAGAAAATTTTGTTAAAGGGTGGACTGAATAGATATATGTAAAATGTATTAGGCTAGTTTAGTCCAGCGCTCTTAGACTATCTCTGTCATGTAGGCTGGATGACACTAATATTGAAACTGCCTGGTTTTGCAAAAAATTGGGGGATAATACCTATTGACTCTTGCCAACATAATTGAAGGTCAGTGGCAACTTTTTCTGTACCTTTGTGATTGTGATGAAATTAGCCACGTTGGGGTTGTGTTCTGTACACGTGTCCAGCCCTTTGAGGTAATATGCAAGTGAGCTTTTATGCCTGACACTTGTATAGAACAAAGCCTCAACGTTTTGGCACAGCTACTAGTACCTTTCTCAAGGGATCAAAACCAAGGGTACTGAACAAAACCTCAACGTTTCAGCACAAAGGTGGTGATCCCTTGAGAAAGGCACTAGTAGCTGTGCCGAAACATTGGGGTTTTGTTCTGTACACGTGTCCAGCCTATTGAAGTAATATGCAAGTGAGCTTTTATTCCTGATTTAGAGCATATTTTATAGCCTCTGTCACTGGTTATTATAGTTTTGTAACAGTGTTTGTTTTGTATTTTTGTTTGCTTTACTTTGTTTGTATAATAAAGACATTTTGATTATCAACTAAGGTGTGCATCTTTTTGTATACAGTAACATATTGACAAGTGTACATTTCTAATGTTTGTTTGAAGATATTACATTTATCCTCTGTTTTTTTTTAAATTATATGTTTAGTATCCCCCATGTGCATTTGCTTTTTTTGAGTTTATTTCAAAAGACACTATATTATTTCCCAAGTGCTCCCCTACTTGAATGTTTGTCAAAAGATCAACATTGTTTGTTTTAACCACATCCAGACAAGCATCCTTCTTGTTGGATCTTCTACCAATGTAACATGAAGGTGTCATTTAACACATTTAAACACCTATTTCCCCTTCTGAACTACTAGTTCCTCTATCCCAATTTAAGTCCGGGTAATTAAAATCGCCATCAATTAATGTGTTACCCAGATGTGCAGCTTTCCAATTTTGCTCTAAAGGCTGTTCTTCCTCATCAATATCAACATTAGGTGGTTTATAACATATCCCAGCCAATAATTGATTTCCCTTCTTTTGTCCCAAGCAGATATCTACCCATAAAGCTTTTACAATTTCCTCATCACATTCCACATGCTTAATATTTGAGTTTAACTCATTGTTGACATGCAAACATACCCCACCACTTTTCCCGTTTTTTTATCTTTCCTAAATAGAATATAACCATTCACGTTAACTGCTCTGTGTCTCATCCCACCATGTTTCCATTATGCCTATTATGTCAGTATTCTATTGCCTCTAATTCCCCCATTATGCTATTTAGGCTGCTTGAATTAGTAAGCATGCATTTAATATCATCATGAGTTTTTTGTACGATATGTAAATTTCCATTTTCATCTCATTGTGCTGAGCTAAAGCTCATCTCCTTTCTGTCATATCCATTTAGTAAATTTCTGTATTCATACCCCTCTACCAGTAGTTTAAAATCTCCTCCAACCTTCTAACCAACACAGCAGACTCTCTTCTGTTTAGTTGCAAACCATGGCTATAAGATTGTACCCCAGCATAAAATCAGCCCAGTGCTCTTAAAAGCTAAAATCCTAGGGGCGGGGCATGCCTGCCATGCCGGATGTACGCATCTTGTATGGGCTCCGGCACATACTTTAATAAAAACCACTTTTAACAAAAAATATATCATCCTTGCTGACCCCTACTAAATCTAGGGTGCTCCTGAACCAATCCGGATGACTTTGATGCCCCTAGAGTTCCACGTTCCTGAAGCACCAAGAGCAGGCTTGGTGGCTGGGTGAGTCCGGGGAAATGGAGAAGCGGACGATCTCCATTCCTGACCTGCGCTGCCGTGTGATGCCCCGTTCCCCCCCTAAAGCAGGGGTGATCCTGGTCTACCCTCTAGAGGCTGCCTTCATTGCTAAGTGCACGTGACGTACCTGCTGAACATGCAACTGGCACTCAAGCATGTACAAGATAGCGGACGCCGCGTGTCACTCTGACCCCTTAGGAGTCACTGTTGTAATCCTGCATTGAGTTACTCTGGGCAATCTGTTAGATTAGCTAAACTTTCAACTTTAATACCTGGTACTCTGCATTGATACATCTTTTAAAAGTGCAATAGAAGAGCTACCAAAACGTTTATTTTCTTAGTACATATATTTTTGATTTATTTATAAAATATTTTACCAGGAAAGATACATTGAGATTTCTCTAGTTTTCAAGTATGTCCTGGGTCCACAAAACATATATGTATTGAATTCTGTTAGAGTAAGGTCCATAATATTTTACAGCAATAATTAGTAGGTATTTATTTATATATTCATACATAATTATACATTTAGCATCTCTATCATAGAACTATAAAAATATATTTGGTTATTGGAAAAATGTATTGTTATAATCTAAATGGAAGGGTTTGACCCTCTTGACAAGTAGACCATATTATTTGTTTTCTGGTTATTTATTTCAATAGTACTGTTTTGATACCTGCTTTGAAACCCATCTATTTGTACCATGTGAAGTTCAGGAAGCATAAACACTAAATTTTAAATGTATTCTTGCTCTGTCTCCACCCTGCTGCCAGGGCTGGTACAAGCGTTGTCTATATTGAACAAGTCTTCCCAGGGGGTGGTGACAGCTCTCACAGCTACGTATAGAATGAATGGACAAAGTGACAGGGGATTCTGTCTGACATGAACCTTCCCAGCAGGCGGTATGTTAGAAAAGTAAGCAAAGGCTAGAAGAAGAGGAGAGAAAATGTACATTAATTCACAATGTACAGATCATTTCTATAACACTTTTCAACTCACTTTCAAAAACCTACATCCAGTCTAAATCTAAGCCCGGTTTCAAGCTAAACCTATGCCCAGTTTACTCTTGAGAAGAATGTACGTTACTTTATTTTCTGTTTTGGTTTTAACTCTTTACCTCAATTCTTTAGTAAATCAGATTAAGTGATGATAGGTTGGTGATGAATTGGAGTGCTTCTTTTATTCTGAGTGTTTAACACAATTTATTTCTAGTACACGTTGTCCCATAAAATAAAATAACTGTCTAGTAAATCTCTCCTATTTTTTTTTCAGATGAGTTCTTTTAATGAAGATAAAAAAAAGAAACATTACCAGATCCGGGATTTTAGCCCTTTAACTGTTAGTGTCCTGATAAATACTTTGTTCAGGGTTTGGGGAATTTATTTATTTGTCTTAAACAATAGGGTTCCATATGCGTCATTGATAACGAAGAAAAATGTTAGATCATTTTTTAGACTAGAATAGTATATACAACTATGCAAATGTGGGAACTACAAGAAGATATCAAAGCAGCGACTACAGTTGTGGTAAGAAGGTTGGAAATAATGATGTCAGTTGAACTTGACTAAGTAGAATGGATGAGTTAATTTGAGTTAAGAAAAATTTTGGACTGTCCGTTATTAAAAGTGAATTTTCACCAGTTTTTATGAGAGACATTCAAAAATATAGCATTTGATGGGAGTACTTTTATTATGAATATACAAATGCATTGCAAAGAGGATACAGCTCACAAGTGCTACTAAAGTCTTATGACGGAGTATTCTCCGAATGTCCATGGAAGAGGAATTGCAGTACTAAAATGAGGGAGAGGATATTTTGTGCTGGACAGAAATGTGATGACTGCAGAAAATAAAGTGTGAGGTTAGGTACAAATGTAAAATTGTATGCTTTTGAGAAGTACGTGATTGTTCCCAATTTCTGCCTTTTTGCTTAAATTCCTGCAAAATATATTACTCATGTGAGAGTAGCACTGAGTTCCCACTCTGTGAATTTTTTGGACAGTTCAACTGAATTTTCACCTTTGTTTTGATCAACAGCACAAAAAGATGTGTGAAAGACAGACCTTGATGGACTTGAGTCTATTTTAGCCAAGATTACCAAGTGAATGGCCAATGGGTCAACACTAATGACCAACGGGTCATAGGAAATCACTACAATGTACAGAGTATGCAACAATGTCATGTGAATAAACAATATGGATTTTATAATAGGAATTATATATATAGGGATAAGTCTATGATGACAGAGACAATTTAGACAGAGGACTTGATTTTTGGAAATGATGAAAGGAACAGTGATGTTGAAAGCATCCACTAAAAGGGACAGTATTTGGAACCTGTCATATTCCGAGTCCTTTTAACGAGACACCCGGATCCCCTGTGGCAAGGGCACCAAACTGTCTAGAGTTCAAAATAGCTTTTTGCCACTCAGCGTGAGGCCAGAATTCTCTATTAGACAAAAGGATAGCACATCGTCCAAGATGTTCTGCCTCTTCTGCAATGGGATCAATTAATATATGTATATCAGACTTATGATTGTTTAGAATTATCAGGCTGATCTCATGCTGTAACATATTTGAGTTTGGGAAGCACACTGCCACAGCAGCATTCCATGGAAATGTACAAGCATAGTGCATACACACAATATCCATATCTACCACATTCATTAGCCGCCTGCAATTTATATAATGATTTGGCCAGTGGGGCTGGGAGTGTATGGCTGATTTTGACAGATTCCAAAAATAACTTGCTCCTAACAGATGCAACAGCAATATGTACACAGTGCATGAGTTTACTTTACTTGGTGCCACTATACTAATCAGTCGGCACTGTCTGCTTGTAGAGGTGAATAGGGATCCTTTTTACAGGTGAATTAATACACGAAGCATGCATCACACTAGAAAAGTTATTCACTAGTGAGAATTCATGGTGAAGGCAAAGTTAATTTAAATTTAAGGTCAAAATTGCAGAATTTTAAACAAAAGGTCTTAAATTTAAAACTCACTTTGAATTCTTATTTTAATAACTAATCCAGTTTCTTATAACAATTCCTGTCAAGCAGGAAGCTTTACTTTTTTTTTCTTGTTTTGTGTTTTTTACATCTTAACAAACTCGTTCAAGCAGTGCAATTAACTATTGGAAGTCATAAAGTATGTGTTCTTATAACATGAGTCGGAAATCTGATGATACATTGTTGTAATCAAAAGGTGAAGGAGAAGATGTGAAAATTTATATAACAGTCAATTGTTGATAGGCTAGAGGAAAGTATATGTAAACACAGACAAAGTGCAGTGCACAAGAAGAGGGTTTTTAGGGGGCTCCAAGGTCTGAGCCTTGTGGTACATCCACTGAAAGAGGGATGGGGGTTGATTATTTCCATAAAAGAGATATTTGAATCCAAGCAAGGCTGATGACATATAGGGACATAAGCATGTCCTAGGGAAAAAAGTGTGGAAACTCACCCAAGATCTACTCCCACCCCCCGCAAAAAAAAAAAAATCTGCTCATATCATATGCATATATATTTCTCAGAAAATACAGTGCAACATTTATTGTAAAGTTCCAGTTTAAAATGTATGCTTGAATGTAAGCATGTTTTTGTATGAAGTATGTGTGAGTGAGTGTACGGGTGTGTTTGCATGTATTGGCTTTTAAATGCAGGCATCCATTTTTCTGTAGTGTGGTTTTTGAATATGGTGGTATGTTTTTATGTAGTGTTGACATTTGGATGCAGGGCCGTATTTGTGTGTAGTGTAGGCAAAATACTGAGATGTATGCACATACACACATATGCACAAACTAGCACACATAAAGATACACAGACACATAGGCACACACATGCAGTTACATAGAAACACAGTCATACACAGATACAGACAAACACTGACACACATACAGATAGACACACAGATATAAACACACATATACATACAAACACACACACATACAGACAAACAGAGAGAGACACACAGGCACAGACACACATACAGATACAGACACACACAAACAGATACACAGACACACATACAGATACACATATGCAAACACATAAACCAACACACATACAGATACACAGACACACATGTATAAATGTATATAGTGTGTGTATAGGTTATGTAGTGTGTGTGCCCCTGCCCCCCCTCCCTCCCTGACTCTTACCTGTGTCCAGGGAGGGGGGCACACTACATTTCCTGGTGGCTCAGCATAGTTGTCCAGAGAAGAGGGGCCCAGGAATCTCCACCTTTGATCAACTTCTAGCAGCAGCAGGTCCTCTATTCTAGCAATCCATGAGAGCATTGCCACGGGTTGCTATGGTAACCAGCAGCAACGCTCTCATGGATCGCGAGAACAGAGGACCTGCTGCTGCTGGATGTGAAATGAGCATGGAGACTCCTGTAAGCGGCCCGGTCCCCTTACATAAGACACATTTTACATAAGACGCATTTTGCTGCCCCTGTCAAAGTGTGCCCTGGGCACCCCCTTAGTGAGTGGCACCTGGGGCGGACCCCACTGTCCTGCAGGTCTACTAATGGGAACGGCATTCCTGCTGTGGAAAAAGTGCAGGAATGTTGTTCCCATGCGTTCCTGCAGGACTCGAGCCCTGGGAATGAGGGTAACATTATTTGGATATTTAGTCTGTTAAGACCAAATACATCAGAGTAACATTTTTTTTTTCCATTGGGAAGCTTAGTATACACAGCTAGTAGATTCAATGAGAGCCAGATAGAATGGCATTTAAAAAAAAAAAAACAATTGTACTTTATTCTTCGTCCTCAACAAGTCTTCTGATAAACTGGGTGGAATATGAGCAGGTTATTAAGGAGAGAATATTAAACAAACATGGTGAATAGTTTAACACAGAAAATGGAGAGGATTACATACAGGAAGATGGAGGAAATGGGATAAGATAAGGCAGGGCTGCCAGTATACCACACACACCAAGAAACTGAGTATAGAACGTCATAAAAGAACAGCAAACAACATTGTCTCCATCAACCTTGAAGTCTGAGAGCATGCAGAGATGCTTCTGTTTCCATCTAAATACAGTGGTAAACACTGAAGAGAACATATAAAAGCCAACCGAGAGTAGGTGAGATGATAGCTATGTTAGCTAAAAGCCAACCGAGAGTAGGTGAGATGATAGCTATGTTAGCTAAAAGCCAACCGAGAGTAGGTGAGATGATAGCTATGTTAGCTAAAAGCCAACCGAGAGTAGGTGAGAGTTAGCTAAAGCCAACCAAGCTAAAAGCCAACCAAGAGCAGGTGAGATGATAGCTATGTTAGCTAAAAGCCAACGAAGAGTAGGTGAGATGATACCTATGTTAGCTAAAAGCCAACCGAGAGTAGGTGGGATGATACCTATGTTAGCTAAAAGCCAACCGAGAGCAGGTGAGAGTTAGCTAAAGCCAACCAAGCTAAAAGCCAACCAAGAGCAGGTGAGATGATAGCTATGTTAGTTAAAAGCCAACCGAGAGAAGGTGAGATGATAGCTATGTTAGCTAAAAGCCAACCGAGAGCAGGTGAGATCATACCTATGTTAGCTAAAACCTAGACATGGCTAGGATAATCAAAAACAAACAATGCAGCAAAAATAGAAGGGTAAAATAAAGGGGTAAACACTGAAGAGAACATGGAATATATTTGGAGTAGGGAAGTATGGTGAGATGCTAGTGGTTGGCTTTTTGAGTAGCAAGGCAATAAATACATATTTGAAGGTGTCAGGTTAGAAAAAGAGTAATTTTAAGAACCCAAATTATAAGTATAGAGAAGCAAGAAGGCGCAGTAAGACATATTACTATGCCAATCTTAATAAAAAAACACATGAACACAGACAAGACATACACCAAATAACTAGCAGAAGTCAGACACCAGGGGACAACAAAGTTTTTAGACTAGACACATCCAGGAGAACATACATTAGAACCTTTGAGAAAAGTAAACAAAAGCATAAGGACAAACTAAATCACAAGGAAAGCACTGCACTACGCAGTTGGAAACATATAAGGTTCCACAAACAGACTAAGCTTAGCAGGTCTAAATAGCAATATGCAACTGCATCATTTTTTTTCTTTCCAGAAGACACATGTGCCTAGGAAAGGAAATTACACTACAAAATGTAGTATGTCTACATGAGGCTTGTGGCTTGAAACATTAAAAAAACTATGGGACAGACTACTACAATATTTACTAATTTGTGGATTTGACACTTGGATGCAATGTGTGTCCCAGAGATTCAACCGACCTTGGAAAATGAAGCATTAGCACATTCGAATTACCAGTGGATAGCAGGTATATTGAAGGGTCTCTGTGAATTGAGCAGATTGTATGTATATGCAAACTCTAAAAGTGCACATAACCACACATAAGAAGATATTGGGCTTGGGGGACACACAACTTCTTCCTCATACACATGTATGACCAGTAGGAGAGCACTAGCGTGCAATCAGATCCTATAGAAAATGGATTATACAAATGTCAGGCTAATTGTTTTACCTTAGCCCTTATAGCTCTTCAATGGTAAATTATAGAAAAACCACAAACCAGAGTAGTGTACTATGAGAAACTCTGCTTCTCATTCAGCCTTATATATATATATTAAAAAAAAAAATCTGTTCTAAAGAAATATAAGCCTTAAATAGCCTTCCTTGTCTGTGATTAGTGATGAGAGAGTATCTAGATAGGATAAGAACTTAGGAACTTGTATCAGTAGAAGCCAGAGGGATTTGCTTGGGTTTGTATAATAGCATATGATGATGTTTGAAAGTTGAACAAATAAACTTGGTGTGTAAATCAGTAGACTTCCTTTGTAATTGGAAGCAATATAACACCTTTGGGATCACAGGAGCAGAGAAATTATATGGTTGAGTAGTAATTAAGACACATTTGACAAAAAATTTCTTATTAACAAACAAGAAACAATCCTACAAAAATAATTTAAATCTATTTACTCCAGTTTGGAGATAATGAATTTTGTGTCATACATACATCTGTTCCATAAGTGTGCACAAACGTTGTGCCAGGTGAGCACAGACAAACCTAAATTCAGGTGCATTTTGCCATTTCTATAGATCCCTATCGCGACTTTGCATAAAATGTGATTGCTAAATAGAAAAAGTTTAAAAATATACTAGATCTGTATACCTGGTTAACCCCTTAAGGACCAAAGTTCTGGAATAAAAGGAAATCATGACATGTCACACATGTGTCCTTAAGGGGTTAACGGGACACTAAATGTCTGTATATAATTATTTTTTTCTTTTGTATTTATCAAATTTGGTTTCATGGTTCTTAAAGTAAGTATGTTAAAGTTTGTTTAATGGACACAATTTACAGGGTTATTCACAAAAGTGAAAATTCAAAGTGAATTTTAAATTTAAGGTCAAAGTAGCCAATCTGGAGCATACTTAAATTAGAGTTTTTCCATTTATTCTATTCTGCCTTGAAAGGGACACTATAGTTATCAAAACGTCTTGAGCTTAATGAAGCAGTTTTGGTGTATAGATCATGCCCATGCAGTCTCACTGCTTAGTTGTTTTGTCATTTACGAGTTAAATCACACCTCCTTGCATATAGCATGCACAGCCTTCCTATATACTTCCTGTAAAGTGAGTTCTAATGTTTAAACTTATTTTATTGTACAGTCTGTTAGAATGTCTTATCTCCTGCACTGTTAATAGCTTGCTAGATCTTGAAGGAGCCTCCTATGTGTGATTAAAGTTTTACTAAAATAAGTTAACATCTGATTGAAAACAAAATCACTTTTTTCATGCTTTGTGAGTCACAGTCAGGGGAAATGAGGCTGGAGCTGAATGTGAGAAGCTCTATCTTTGTCATTAGTTGTTGGTTAGGGCACTCACGTCTTCTCTAAGCACAGGAGTGACTTTAGGAGGTCATTCTGATGTCATCCTGGTGACAAGATTAAAAGGTAAGCTGCTTTCTGATATTCTTCTGGCTCAGCTTTTAGCTTTTTTTGCAGTATAGCTCTAAGAATTTGTTTAACCTTCTTTGCAGGTATGTTTATCTGTTATTTAAACTGTTATTTGGTTTTTAGTTTCACGAGGATGCGTTACTTATTTTGACATTTATACCTCTCGGCTCTTATCATGCTAATCTTCTGCTTCTGCTACAATAGGTTATACTACTACAATAGGTTATACGTGAGCTTTAATTATTATTTCTATTTTCACACATAAAGAGTGCATACGTTGAGGTGTGCAGTCTGTCATGACCTCTGTATTTTGCATCCATCAAGATCGGTCTTGTATTAAATCTCCAGGAGAGAGATCGGTCTGGTACTAAATCTGTCAGCCAGTCCTCTGGAAAGTTCTGTAAGAAATGTCTGAATCTGGCAGCAGGTGATCACAATCTGAATGTGCCAAGAGAAGAAAATACCATTGGAGATTTCCTCAGCTTTTAATGAGGTCTACTGGTCATTGATCCAAAAATGAGATCTTGTCCAGATAGATCTAATGGTGATGGCACAGAATGCCTAGGTGTCCCAAGGTCTATCAGTAGATAGGCTATTAAAGCTGGTGCACATATTTTATCCTATTTTACTCATTCATGCATTTCTGTAGAAGATTGTCAAGGAGAAATGCACATAATCCCTCATTGCACTCGACATCCATGGATCCCTCTCCTGAAGAGATTATTGATAGGCAAGCCTTGGGAACTGAAAGGCCTCTACTTCTAACACCTATCACAAGATTTGGGTCACTTTTGACATATTTTGGACTCCAACCTACCTTCTATCCGGTCTTCTTCACTCTCACAGGTTCTGGGATTTCTCCAATCTGTCTTGGATAGCAGACTCAGTTTAAGCTCAGTAAAATGTTCAGTCATTTCAGTGCCCTTTGGCATCAGGTGGGCAGAGGATCCAGTGGCCATACGCTTCTTCAAGGCAGTTTTGAAGATTAGGCCTCCCCTCCTTTTCAGCCTTTTTAGTTCCTTGGAAATTACTGCTGGTCCTTTAAACCCTTACTGAAATCCAATTTGAGCCTCTGGAGGAAGCCTCTCTCCACATTATTTCTCAGAAGACCTTGCTCTGTAGCTTGTACAAGCTTTATTTTAGATATAGCACCAATGAAAAAAATGCATAATTAAATACGTGCATGTTTTCATTATGGGTATATCTACTAAATAGTGATTCTTAACTTCATATTTTTTTTTTGTACTTGATGTCCCTTTAATAGTGGCATACAGTGCCACATATATGCAGAATACATGCATAATTACAGTATAATACAAAAATACATACATTCATGGAAATACGGTTTTACATTTTACAAGGCTACTTAAAATCTAGCATATTAGCAATTAACTATAGGGATTTAGATCATTGTCCATATGGCTAATGTGTTTCATTATTATTTACCTCCCATCCACTTCCTGATTGTATATGCAGAATTCAATGATTTCTTTATTTTAAATGATCTAGCACTTGTCTATTTCACCATATTACTTTTTCAAATATTCCTTTGTCTTTTATATTTATCAGTACAATTTCATTTTAGTTATATTTATTTATTCCAGCTATATGTGTGAAATGTTATACATAGCTTTATTCTATCCATGCTATAGTTTTAGTTACATTTGTTTCAACTACATGTTCCTGAGACTGCACATTATTATAAATTTTCCAGTGCTCGCAAGTAATGTTGGTCAGGAAACATAGAAACATAGAAACATAGACAATGTGGAATTAAAAAAAATACAAACAAGTCAACCAAAAAAACAAAAACACAACACGTAAATGAAGGTTCTGCATATATTACTTGCCTGAACATACTATAATTATGTTCAAAAGTGCTCTGTAAGATAAACTGCTGCACTCATGTTCAGATTAGGAAGAATGGACAAAGCTGAGATCTACAAATGCAAAGGCTAGTGTTTCGGGCATGGTGATTTATGCAGTACCTTACAAAAGTATTGTGAACTAGTGACTTATGACAATGTGTACCACCAAGAAGCTTCCTCTGTGTATGCATGTCAAGCCTATTCATATCTCTTGTGTCTAATTGTGATTATTAAACAGGTCATTGAAAAGAACTTCAGCCAACTTAAGACTGATTTTTATCTTCATGACCTGAAATGCAGTCTTGAACTTCAAATCCCCTGGAGGGTATTAACATTTGGCTGGGATTACCATACTCAGACCTCTCTCCCCAAGACCCACTTTTCAAGGCAAAGCCTGCCTCTATCCTGGCCTTGAAAATTCCATAGGCATGCATGTTACAAGGACTGGAAAATAGAAAGGAAAGAACTTCTAATTTTGAAGAAAGTGACAGCTGAATATAGAAACGGAAAAATGTAAATTCGCATGTCACTTGGGATCACTATAAATTAATTAATATTAACATAAAAAGTATATTTATATGCCCTGACTTATTTTAAATATGGTTTATTAAATTAAGATTATTTTTTATTTAGAAGTTCAAGATTGGGTTTCAAGACATACAATACAGAACAATAAGTCATAACAAAGAAAAAGCAAAGTTGAAAAAAGAAAGTGAAGAGAAAAGCAAAAGAAAATAGAGAAAAAGTAGGGTACTGACTGAAAAGTGGGAAGAGCAGAAGAAATAAGAGACGGGAAATTTAAAAATGTGTTAAGTGTGTGCAGCATTGTGAGGAGAATTCATACAGGGTGGGAAAAGGTTAAGGTCAAGTAAAGAGAGTTGGAAAAATACTATTTTTTTTTTATTCACATAGGTTTTATTTTTATATAACTTTGTGTTAGATTTAATACATTATTATTATCGCCATTTATATAGCGCCTACAGATGCCGTAGTGCATAACTATTAGCATGCATCTCAGAGCAGGGGATCAACAAGATCTCTGCCCTTGAGAATACGTCCATCAAGGGCTCTCTTGCCCAGAGATATGGATGGCAATTGAAGACTTCTTCAGCCACTGCAGTGAGAAAGTGCCAGTTCCCCTTTTCACTTCCTCATTGCATGTAACATCACTAAGCACGTCTTGTTTAGTACAATATGGTAGGATTGTTCGATACCTTCTCATTATGTTTTAGTGATGCCTACAGGGATAAAAATGTGGCAAATAACAGATGACAAATGTGGTGAAGACAGGTTTCACACACACCGATAACCCAATCACACACACACACAAATTGCTCCCACATCATACTTTATGCTTTATTTACAGAATAGTGAATCAAGATGGTCATATTTTAGAAGATTGTTTAGAACATTTCTGTTTATCTGTAAGCAGCAAACTTCATCAGCTATTGATGGGCGCCTTCATAAAAAAATATCATGTATGATACACTTGCATTTCCACCCACATTGTTATATTGCCATTTTGTCTATTTCATGTAATGGTCTATTGAACTACTTCAATAAACAGGGAGCCAGCATTGCCCTCACTAACTCAACTCCTAACTACATTTCCACTTTACTCGAGAAATATATACCTTTTCATTTGATTTTAATGTATAAATGACATTCTGACATCTGTTCCCACATTGCCATCTCTCATCTGCAATATTTTTCCAGGGCTGCTCCATTCCTTTGCATTTCCTTTGCCATCAGATTCTCCTCTACCCTCCAATTCTTTAAGAAGTCACTGATAACACACCTCTTTAGGAAATCTTTGTTTTAAAAGTTTTGTAAAACAGTATATTTTAGAAGCCCAAAGCTAAACCTAGTTTCTTCATAATGGACAGTTAGTGTATGCTTCCTGTCTAGCTCACACAAATTCAGTATAATTGATGGTCAGCAGATGTCTACTTCTTGTGCAGCTCATAAAAATTCTATGTCCCCAAGCATCAAATTGGTACTCCTTCACTGAGGTACTGAGTTATGTCTATGGTAATTCATGAGGCTCACTCAGGATTCACCAAACAGAATACACAGGATGCAGCTGATAATCTAGAGAAAAGTAAACCAAAATAATAGTGTAATACAGTTTGAAATTGCTTGCTGTGTGCTAAATTGAATTGCACTCACTAGATGTAGACTTGCAAATTTTTATTATTATATTTTTATTATTGTGACCCTGAAGAAGTCTCTTGTGAGACAAAAACACCTTTTTTTTGCATTTTGTTTTATTTTATATATATACAATAAAGCAGTTTATATTTTCTAATACATCCTGAGTCTGGCTTTCCATACTGTGGTGACATCATCCAAAGCTGAGAGGGAACCCTGGACCCGGCCCCCAATCATCCAATGGGAGGCACCTAAGGCGATTTCTAAGTCTCCATCTAGTGAGTGCAATTCAATTTAGGGCTGTACCATATTCCTCTTCACTTTGCGGTGTTTGCGCCCAGCAGCCCTGCGTCTGTATAACTACCTCCTGCAACATGTTGATGGACGCCGGCCGCTGCGGATTCATGCCAAATGATAGCCCCACATCCGACCACATTGTTGACGACATCGGAGTTCGTGTGAAGTCATACGGGAAATGCACGCAGACTTTCTGGGGTCAAAGGCCAATTTTGGGCAAATCAAAACCGCAAAAGGCTTATTTAAACGCAATCTTACTTTCTCTCATTGCGCTGTCGTGGTTTCCCTTAGTGGTGTTCCGAGAGTGTGTTCCTGAGCGTTTATTTCTGGTTACTGAGTTTGGCTTTGTTTGATTTCCCTGTATTCTGGTATCCCTGACTTCTGGCTTTCCCTTATCGTTGTGTCCCATTCTGTGTCCCCCGACCTCAGCAAGTATTCTGACTATTCTTTGGTGCATTAAGTCCAGCCATTCTAAGACCCGGTAATATGTTACCTTTTAGTCCTAGGTGTGACACAATTCTACGTGCTGGATTAATTAGTAATTCTGACACAGCAACCAATTTCAAACTGAATTACACTATTATATTTCTTTACTTTTCTGTAGATTATCAGCTGCATCCTCTGTATTCTGTTTGGTTACATTTGATGTATAGGATACTGTCTGGAATATCCTGAGAGGAAGCTGTTGTTCATTTGTATTGGATAAGTCATTTGTTGCACTTACACATTATTCTATATTGGTGAAAGTTAACCTTCACTCAGGATTCAATCTTGTGGTAATCAGCATTTCATAATACATGTTTCAGTGCTATCACAGCCATGCGTAACTTACCTAATGCATACTTTACATATCTGTGTTAGAGACTGATTATTGCTCATTTATTAGTTCCTGATTAGTTTCTGATCTCCTGATCCCTATTTTTTATTTATCCCTGATCACATATCCTTCTTTTAAACCTCTGCTGTCTCTTTTGACCCATGGCCTTCTGACATAGTCTTTTGTCTTATCATCATTGGTACTACATTTTGGATTGCCCAGCATGCTACGACTGACTGCCAAGAGTCAGTTCTATATATCAGTTTTCTCAAGCATTGTCAGGTTGGCATCTCCTGTTAACTTGTCTCACAAATGTTGCTCTACTGTATTGACTTCTTTTTATTCAGGTGATGTGACCAGAAAAGCTCTCCTACATTGTTAATGTGATTGCACTTTTACTTGCTTTGGCTCATGAAATATAAACCTTTGAGTACAACACTCCCTATATAGCTTGCTGACTAGAGTGAAACATGTCTGATGTACTGCTGATCATGTGGTAACATGATGGGTAAACATGGCAGCAGCCGTCTTCCATTTGTCTAGCATCACTGAATAAATTATTGCTATATTATTACTATGCTTATAATTCTGAGTATCCATTTACATTCTCTTATTAAAATATTCACCTGTGGTTTTCCCTTTAAAATTGTTACAAATACTGATATATTATCTGAATTAACATTTATTGTTCAAATATTCCGTCATCATACTGCTGGACATTTTGGACATTTTGACTCAAGGATTCAGGATAAGTTAAGTATACTGGACCATATATGAGTGTTTATTATCGGCCAGACACCCTTCCAAATAGCGCTCTGACAGGTGACTCCGGGATCTGACTGCGGGAACTTTGCAATCCGATCAGGAGTTCTAGAAGTTTTGTGGGTCTGTGATGACTCCTTGGTCATGGGAAAGAGGTGCGGGGCTGGAAGGGACAGACTGGAGGGGTAAATCTGATGACTACAGTCCCCTTTGGAGGCAGGTGGCAGTTGGGATACATATACCAGTTCTGGGTGACCGGTTGGTCTGTCACACAAGCATAAAAACCTTCCTTGAATTCCCAAAATGAGACTTCAGGAGCTGTTTTTGAGTATTTTTCACATTACCTATAGACAATAGTGCCATCTTGTACTTGGGGAATAATGATATATGTAACACAGATTAAATAATTATAGTAATGGCCTACCCACATTGATTTATTTTAAGAGTCTTTCCAGACCTTCGACCTTTACTAATATGGCAAAAAGTATTACTATGGTTATTAAGCTGGTAAATCAATTAGTTGTTAGAGCTGGAAAGGGAAACTGGTTAGAAGAATAATGTCCTGTGTTGCTACAAGTGATAGGTGGGGCACACATTTTGTTTTCATGGAGTTGAATGGGAGCACCCATTTTTTGCAGGTATTTTAATATCTTTAATGGATTGTACTGACTTTCCATGCAAATTTGTCATTAAACTACAGTGATAAAATGTACCTTTTCTCCAACTCATTTCCTCTATTGTTCACATGTTTCACAATCAGAAATGTGTTAAATGTGAAAAAAAAACAATTATACAAACTCCCATGGAAGGTAACACGTTACATGTCACCTGTTTCTCCCATCCCTAGAGATACCACCATACATAGTAACGATTTATTTTATTCTTGAAATCTTTATTATGCACTGTTATCGTCGTCATCATCATGTCCATTCTATATGGACTGGAATTTATTTAAGCTTTTCTTTAGAGTACAAATAGTTAGCTTCTTGTTTATATTTCTTTTTAGACTGTCTGCTTTGTCATAACAGCCAATTTACAATAGCACTTTTAACATTCATAATTATTAAGGTAACCTATGCATGCAAAATTACAACAAAATTTGCCTTTTAAATAATCTGACTGCTATTTTTTAGTACCAGTCTGCTTGAACAGCCCATTGCTTAACATCTAAACTCTGAAAGGATTATATGCAAACAACCACCTTGTCTCACCGCAGCCTTAACTGAGACCAAATATCCAAACTAACAGAATTCAGTGTTTTAGCTGAGGCAGGGACACTGAAACCAGACTAAATATAATTTGGCTATCAACACCCCTAGTTAATCTTTGTGCAAGAAAGCAAATGTTAAACTTGAAATGGGAGACTGGGACAGGCCAGTCATCCTTTGTAGGCCTTTTCCTTCTTGTCATACCGCTGGGATGTACTTTGTATTCCTGTGCTGCAGGTCACTGATAGGCTATCACAAAGCCCCTTCTGTTTGCATGCTGTACCTGAGTTTTTCCACTAGCCAGCAGCTTCCCCCTAAACAATAGCTGCTGCTGTCAAAGCAAAACAATTAAGTGGATCTTATACAGGTATATTTTTCCCATCATATGCATGACAGAAAGTCTAATGGGTCTTGTTAATTTCTGTAGTAGCTTTTAAGGGCCTATAAAGTAGCCCATTATCAGTTCATCTGTGTTCTCAAGATGTCTACCTGAATGTCAGAGGGCACTAGCAGTCGGTTTGTTTTTTTTATTCCTCCAATCGGCTACTGGGAGATAAGATAATTAGTTGGGAAATGAAAGTGAATCTATTTGCATCCTTTTCCACTGGGCAAATGAGCACATTATACGTTCTTTCTCCTATGTTCTCTCTCGCACTAGTGTGGATATTGATCCCTTGCAAGTCTAGTGCCTAATTGCTTTCTTGTTGTTAAGTGATATCTTCATTCAGTATTTTTACTTCTCTACTTCCTATTACACACTTGTACAGTTTGTGGACTGACCAAATAAAACATAAATAAATACAATTGTTTTAATAGCTACACCTCCATCAGTGCACATGGTATTTGTTTTAAATAGATATCTACAGGGATTAATATGCGATGAATATCACATCACTTGTTTTCTTAATATATAAAAAACACACTACCCTTTTTCTATTGCTATTTATCTTTTAGAGATCAAACAAGCTGATATGAAATTTGAAATGTATCATCCTTTTTTAGTTTGCACTTATTTGGCAGTGAGCTGTCATATATATATATATATAAAACAAATACAGGTCAGCGTTTCAGTTCATTATCAATACGGTCGTGAAAAAAGTCCAGTCATGGACTGAAAGTTTGACATGTATTTGTCAATTACTGCACAGTTTAGCACGGAGGTTTAGCACTGAGGTGAGCACAGACCACATGTGCCAAGTCGAAGGAAATTTATATAAATATATCATATATATTCACTGTTTAGTGAAAAAGTAAGTGTGCTGAATCTTGTATCTTATATTATTATGATATTTATAGAGCAACGTCAAATTCCGCAGCGCTTTACAATGGGTGGACGAACAGACATGTAGTTGTAACCAGACAAGTTGGACACACAAGAACAGAGTTGAGGGCCCTGCTCAATGAGCTTACATGTTAGAGGGAATGGGGTAAAATGACACAAAAAGGTAAGGATAGTATTAGACTAGTGACAGTTGCAGAAGAGGGATCAGTCAGGAGCTATTAACAGTTTAATTGATACGCTTTTATGAAGAAGTGGGTTTTCAACGATATATGAATTGGCCCTGACGATATTATATGCATGTCCAGGTCAGTGCAGCCCTTTTGGTTTCCTATATAAATATAACCTGTTGTCCAGGCCAACAGCCTGGTTTTGCACCCCTACCTGTCACAGGTGCCTCATTCTATAGCCCTATTTAACTTTGCACTGTAGGGAGTTCCAGAAGGAAGGATCTCACAAGTAAGTAGATTAATCTCATACGAGCAGGCTTTAGGTTGCTTGGATAGGACCTAACTGTATACAGAAAATGGCCAATGGATAAAAAGTCCAGAGGACACAACGAAGTCCCTATATGGATACTATGTATTCTTCAATATGATTAAAAAAATTCAGTTTATTAGATAATAATATATAGCAAAACCACAACAGAAAAGTACTTCAAAAGCTTCATACTGCTCAGCAACTTACAGTCAGATAGTAAACCATTTGTGAGTAAAATATATCCTAGGGATTCCTCTTAGGTGGGGGGTTACTGATTTCAATATATTGTCTAATTTCATAGGTCCTATAATGCTTAGCAATTCTAATGGTTGGTAAACCCATTGTGAACAATATGTTTTTCACTTACCATAACCACTTTAAGCAAGAATGACTTGGATCTACTTTACTTTCGTATCTCCTACATATATTCTGAGAGTTGGGTAACCATTTGTGAACAATAGACATTGACTATTTCTCCAGGATTCCTTTCAGGTGGGGGGTTATTGATTTCAAATCATTGTCGTTAGACTTCAAAAGTTTCATACTGTTCAGCAACTTCCAATCAGTTGGTTAACCCTTTATGAGTAAAATATATCCAAGGGATTTCTCTTAGGTGGGGGGTTACTGATTTCAATATATTGTCTATATATATATTATTTCATAGGTCCTGTAGTGCTTATTAATTACAATAGTTGGTTAACCCTTTGTAAATAATGTATTTCACTCACCTAAACCACTTTAAGCAAGAGTGACTTGGATCTACTTTACTTTCGTTCCTCCTAATTATTTTCTGATATTTTCTCATTTTTAGAGTTACCCTCTTTGAAGTCCCTTTACACACTCCAGGCCCCCTTTTGGTGGTCTTCTCCTTTTCTTGGATAGGACATAGCATTGTGGCAGGTTTATGCAATGTATGATCATATACTGTAATTATACAGCGGCTAGTATATACCAAAAGTGGTGCAAGGATGGACAGCCAGTGAACGGGCATCATGATTATGGGTACCCAAGGCTCACTGATGCATGTTGGGAGCAGAGGTAAATCAGTCTGGTCAAACATAAGACCTATCAAAGCCATGATAGAAAGTTGTCAGAACACACAACATATCACAGCTGGCTACATTTGGGGTTGCATAGCCGACCAGTCAGAGTGCCCATGATGACCCCTGAAATGGGACATGAGTGACAGAACTGCATCATGGAACAATGTAAGCAGGTTGCCTGATATAAAGAATCATCTTTTCTGTTAGATCACGTGGATTGCTGTGTGCGTGTGCAGCAGGATGCATTATGGGAAGAAAGCAGGCTAGCGGAGTCAGTGTTATGGTAGCACAAGGGGTACCTTCACCATATTATATATTATTAATGTTGTGGATGATAAGTGTATAATGAGGTCTCGCTGTCCTCCACCCACCCTAGACCTGTCAGGATTACTGTTTGATCTAGCACATAGAACTGTACAGCACGGATGACAAATAAGTAACGTATTACCGGTCCTTAGAATGGTCGGATTTAACGTACAAAGAATAGTCAAAAATACTAGCCGAGGTCAGGGAACACAGAAAGGGACACAGCGATGAGGAAAGCCAGGAGTCAGGATACCAGAATATAGAGAAGTCAATAAACAAAGCCAAAGTCAAAAAACAGGTAGAAAACTATAAACAGGAACGCGCTCTCGGACAACCACAAGGGAAACCACGACAGGGCACTGAGCAGGCTGAGAACTGGTCCTAAATACCCCTCCTTTAGTTCTGATAGGCTGTAACCGGCCTTTGACCCCAAAGTCAGTTACCAGGTTTCATTTGCATAATTGCTGCTCAGCATTAACCCTTCTGTGGATTAGGTTGCTGCTCGGCACAACTTTTCCTGTGTGGACAGTAAATGTCATTAACCACTTTTCTATAAGCGGATGAATACATGAGACCAGGTTTCATTTGCACAATTACTGCTCAGCATTAAACCTTCTGTGGATTAGGTTGCTGCTCGGCACAACTTGTGGACAGTAGATGTCATTAACCACATTTCTATAAGCGGATGAATACGTGACAAGACCTAAGACATGGATCCAGCTTCCAGTGGATGGACCTCTCCTCCTCCAGAGAGTATAGCAGGTATAGCTGTGTAGCTCTTACAAGAGCTAGTGATTATAGCCAGTATAGTAATCCAAAGCAGGTATAGTTGGTATAGCTGTTCCCTACTATCACGAGACGAGGGTGCGTGTTAGGGTGAAGTGAACTGACTTTAATGGGACCATACTTGGCCTTTTAATGAGAGTCCCCATGCAAGGGGCACTCCACCCTGGACCTGAGAGTAAGACACAGTAGAAACAAATAAACAATCATATTGGCTCTCAGATCCAGGACACTCCCATACAAACTAGGTCAATCCCTCCTCTGTACCTGGGAGATAATTTAAAAACATACAAAACCCCCACAAATCCCCTGGTAGCCCTGATCTGGGTGAACAACATATGCAAAAATCACCCAGATCGGTTCAGGAATTTCCTGGAAGTCATAGTTTTGACCGACCGCACGCATGGTCCCATGCCCAAAACAGTTCCATAGAATAGCGGCTAAATGCCGCTGGGGGACCGACCGGGAACCGCAAAGCCTTCCTGCCGAAAACAGTTCCATAGAATAGCGGCTAAATGCCGCTGGGGGACCGACCGGGAACCGCAAAGTTTTCATACTGAAAATAGTTCCAAGGCATTCGCGGCTTAGTCCCTCTGAAGTCTATTCGCGGTTTTGGTCCATGCGAATGGCCGCCAGTGAGCTAGCGTTCAGTTCTATGGAAAGTGCTGAACCAGGGAAACCAAGGGGAATTAAATATGGGTCTTTACAGTCGCTGTCCTGGCCCATAGTCTTTTGGCAGGTGTCTGGCAAGCAGGCCCCTCCAAAAGCCTGTGACGAGGTTCTGGTAGGGGGGAGGTGAGAAGAACACGGGGGGGGTGAGTGAGAAGAACACAGGGGGGTGAGGAAAACACATGGAGGGGGGAGTGAGAACACAGGGAGGGTGGAGGGGGGATGAGAAAAGCACAGGAAGGGCGGATGAGTGTGAGAAGAGACAACTAGGGGAGGGTGGGGGAGAGCTCTAAGGGACAGAACAGACAGCTCTATAGGACAGGGGGCAAGACAGGGAGCTCTTTCACACTACGCGCACACGCACACACAATGTATCCCTATACATACACAGAAACACACAACGCATCCCTACACACACAGAAACACAACATGCTTCCCTTGCACACAGAGAAATGGACAATGCATCCATTACACACACACAATGCAACCCTTACAGACAAAGACAATGCATCCTTTGCACACATACAAAGAAACACACAATGCAAACCCTTACACACACATGCTAACAAACACACACTGCTTTTCTTACTCTTTTTTTCAGAAACACAATGCATCTCTTACACACAATCAATGCACACACATACAGACGCACACCTTGAATCCCTTATGCATACAAACACAGATTCACACAATGCATCCCTTACACACAACCAGAAACACACAATACATCCCTTATACACAAATACACACTGCTTCCACTACACACAAACACACTGCATCACCTACACAAACTGGTATCCCTATTCACCACATACCATAGCACACATATTATATCCTCTACAATAACACATAACACATCCCCTACGCACTCCACTCCCTGTGAGCGAACTCATGTGTGGGTGGAACATATAAGTGGACTTATGAGTGGGCCTTATGGGCATACTCACCGTCAGGCCCTGGGGCTCAGACCTTGAGCTGTGTAAGGGGCCCCCAAAAAATTGAGCTGCTTCCAATTCTCCCAGAACATTGAATTTTGTGACCACAGTTGCAAACAGCCTCCAGAGACCCTGTTCTACACCAGACCAGTGGAGCCAAACTGCAGCCCATCATCATCCACATCTGGTTGTAAGTAGGCAATCTAGTATGATATTAGTGACACTAATCTATAATTTACCTCACATTAAAGGGACACTATAGTCCCCAGAACCACTTCAGGTTACTGAAGTGGTTCTGGTGTCTATAGCCGGTCCCTGCAGGCTTTTTAATGTAAACACACACTGTGTGCAGCACTGCCGTTAGTTCATATGGCAGATCATATGGGTGGGGCATTGTGATGTCACATGGGGGGAGGCAAATTTTTCTTTTGCCTAGGGCGGCAAAAATCCTTGCACCGGCTCTGATCCTGGGCAGGTGCACCAGTCTACTGGTGACCCACGGGAGGGGAGTGCACTGATTGCACTGCACTCTCCTCCTGCCCAGACCCATGCACTCTGCCCCTAATTTACAGTGGCTCACACTCACAGCAAGCAGTGCCTGGAGCCCTTTGCAGAGACAGGAACAGAGAGGTTCTGCGGCAGCTGGCTGTCCTGCAAGCATTACATTAACCAGCTGTTCCCCCATACAGCCACAGGTGTTAAATCACTTCCTCCCAGCCTACAGAGCAGCGCATGGGAGAGAGAGAGGAGAAGGCATGATTTAATCTTATAACAAATCCAGTAAGCAAATCTTTATAAATTTGGGGGTATCAGCTCTGTTTCCACAGTTTATTGGTGTTTACTCTGATGTCTTCTGTATTAATATTGAGGGATTTCTAAGTAGTAACATCAGTGTGTGTCAGCAGGGCCAGCCGTTGGGGTGTGCACGCTGTGCGGTCACGCAGGGTGCAATGACAACAGAGGCACCCAGCGGACAACACAGCTCAAAAGTTGGGGACACCAGCATATTCAATTTAAACGATTCGCTGGTGGTCCACTGGTGCGCACCAGCAGTAGGTGTAGTCAAATTCTATCCTCTCCCTCGTGGTTCCGGCGCTCAGTTAGTGAGTCAGAGCACAGGCTCAGAGATTCTCAGCCTGCGTTCTGACAACATTGAAAGTCAGAGCCGTGAAGGAGCGGGCAGTAGCATAACATCAATATCCGTTCTAAAACCAGGAAAAGGTGGGCATGTATGGTGAACTGATTTGGTGGTGCAATGGGCCACTGGGGTTTTGCCCCCCAGGCCTAAGGCTGCCAACCCTCCCTTACTATCTATCTATCTATCTATCTATCTATCTATCTATCTATCTATCTATCTATCTATCTATCTATCTATCTCTAGCTCTCAATCTATTTCTCTTCTGTAAAGGTAATAGCTGTGCTTTCATATTCAGCATTCTTGCACTCTGGAAGAATTGTGGATACACGATCTTTCAGAGCCACTGTATCAAAAGTTACAACTATTCAAAAGTTTTTTTTGGTACATATAAGTGATGCACAAAAGTAAATTTCTAAATCTGTGAAATTCATTTGTGAAATGAATAACTATACATGTAGCGATCTGCAAAACGACTTTTAACAGAATAACTTTGCTTTGATTGCTGAATTGCTTCTCTCAACAGAAAAGGGGATACTGTCTTTTATTCAAGGC
This sequence comes from Pelobates cultripes, assembly GCA_933207985.1. Classification (NCBI taxonomy): domain Eukaryota; kingdom Metazoa; phylum Chordata; class Amphibia; order Anura; family Pelobatidae; genus Pelobates; species Pelobates cultripes. The sequence goes on from OW240917.1 coordinate 166,051,180, forward strand.
TGTCTATTCTTTGCCATAAACATGATAGTTCTTATGCATAAAGATAGGTGCCTAACAATGCTTCACTGACATTTAAGTATTTCATTTGCTTAGCAGCAATGTCTGATTTTTTAATGTGCAGCTTGGCTGATGGGTCAAATGCAAAGGAACTACTGTGTGACATTCAGTGTATCTTCTGTGCTTCAGCCTGCAAAGTGAGTGCTTCCTTGTTTCGGGTATCACCTAGGGAGTGGGCAAAAGGCTTTTTGCAGTTAACCCAATCTCATGACCTGTACCACATTGTCTTTCATTTAAAGGAAGTTTAGTTAGCTCTATACTTGCCCATTCCATTAAGAGGAATCAAGTTCACTTGCAACATGGACGTAAATCAAATCCTGTTTTGCATGCTTTTTTTGTTGTTGTTGTATAGTTAAAAAAAAGAAATTACCTTGAAAGACACTTTTGTGCAATGATGTGACCACAATCTACAATTACAATGCCACACATTTACTGCATTTTTACATATTTAATGTTGCAAAGAAATTACTTTATTGACCAAGCTATGCAGTTTGTTATATATGGGGATTCTTTTGTATTACAGATTTACTTTAATATGCACAAAATTGTGGTGCATATAAATTAATTTGTGTGAACATATACACAAACATACATGAAGAGTTATCAACATATTTACTGAACCATTGAATATTAAACATATTCACACCAAAGTGGACATGATAAACATATTTCTAATGATTAAAGGACTACTCTAGGCACCCAGACCACTTCAGCTTAATGAAGTGGTCTGGGTGCCTGGTCCAGCTAGGGTTAACCCATTTATTTATAAACATAGCAGTTTCAGAAAAACTGCTATGTTTATAAATTGGTTAATCCAGCTAAAGCCTCTAGTGGCTGTCTCATTGACAGCCGCTAGAGGCGTTTGCGTGCTTCTCACTGTGAAAATCACAGTGAGAAGACGCAAGCGTCCATAGGAAAGCATTATGAATGATTTCCTATGAGACTGGCTGAATGCGCGCGAAGCTCCTGCCGCGCATGCGCATTCAGCCGAAGAGGAGGAGAAGAGGCGGTGAGGAGGAGGAGAGCTCCCTGCCCGGTGCTGGAGAAAGGTGAGTGTTTAACCCATTCCTCTCCCCAGAGCCCGGCGGGAGGGGGTCCCTGAGGGTGGGGGCACCCTCAGGGCACTATAGTGCCAGGAAAACGAGTATGTTTTCCTGGCACTATAATGGTTCTTTAACCATTACTCCAAAACATTTTCAAAGTGTTTTAGCATTAGCAGCTTCAAAATGACTAACACCTCTCCTGAGTTGCTTATGTGTGGAGTTAAAGGGACACTATAGTCACCAGAACTACTACAGGTTATTGTATTTTTAATACATAGTATTGTACAGTAATATATACAGAGTATAATTATTCCCTTCAGGAGTTTTACAGCAAACACTGACTTTTCAGAGAAAATGCAGTGTTTACATTACAACCTAGGGACATCACCAGTGTCCACTCTTCAGATGGCCACTAGAAGTGCTTCCTGGGCCAGTTCTGTGCACACTGTGCAGCTCTGACATTCAGTGTCTCCACACAGTGGCGTACTAAGGGGGGGGCGGAGGGTGCGGTCCGCGCCGGGTGCCACCAGGTTGGGGGGTGCCACGACCAGGAGTGCCGGCCCCCTCCTGCTGCAGCCGCCCGAGCGCTCTGTAGAGAGCCTCAGGCGGCTGCAGCTTTGCCCGGGCGGTGCGTCCATGAGGGCGCACCGCCCGGGCGCAGCCTGAGGAGAGGGGCTGACAGGAGGGAAGCGCTCAGCGCTCCCTCCTGTCACTCCCTCACTGTAGCGTGGCCGAGCCCTCTATTGGTCCGCGGGTACTGGGAGCATCTGTCTCCTGTACCCGGCTGGACTAACAGGAAGTGCACACTGAGTGTGCACTTCCTGTTAGTCCGGCCGGGTACAGGAAACAAAAGCTCCCTGTACCCGCGGACTATACTGGGCTCGGCCACGCTACAACAGAGGTAGGGGGGGAGGGGAGAAAGAAATTAGGAGGGGGGGGAGAAAGAGAAATTAGGAGGGGGGGGAGAAAGAGAAATTAGGAGGGGGAAAAGAGAAATTAGAGGGGGGGAGAAAGAGAAATTAGAGGGGGGAGGGAGAGAAAGAGAAATTAGGAGGGGGGAGAAAGAGAAATTAGGAGGGGGGAGGAGAGGAGAAATTAGAGGGGGGAGAAAGAGAAATTAGAGGAGGGGGGAGAAAGAGAAATTAGGAGGAGGGGGGGAGAAAGAGAAATTAGGAGGAGGGGGGAGAAAGAGAAATAGGAGGGGGGGAGAAAGAGAAATTAGGAGGGGGGAGAAAGAGAAATTAGGAGGAAGGGGGGAGAAAGAGAAATTAGGAGGGGGGGGAGAAAGAGAAATTAGGAGGGGGGAGAAAGACAAATTGGGAGGAGGAGAAGGAAATTGGAGCGGGAGGAGAGATTTACATTCATCACACACACACACACATACACACAATGCACCCATTGCACACAGAAAAACACACAATGCATTACACACACAGACACACATACACAAGCAATGCAACCGTTACACACAATGCATCCCGTACATACACAGAAACACACCTTGAAGCCCTTACACATACAAACACATTTTCACACAATGCATTCCTTACACACATATCAGGACATCCCCTACACACACCACCCCCTGTGAACAAACTCATTGGTGGAACATGAAGGTGGACCCTGGGACCCAGACCTTGAGCTGTGTAAAGGACCCCCAAAAAATGAAGCTGCTTCCCGTTCTCCCATTACATTGATTTTTGTGACCACAGTTACAAACCACCTCCAGTGAGCCTGTTCTGCACCAGACCAGTGGAGCCAGACTGCAGCTAGAGCCCATCATCATCCTCATCTGGTTGTAAGTAGGCAATCTAGTATATTATTCGTGGCTTTAAGCTCTAATTTACCTCACATTAAAGAAACACTATAGTCCCCAGAACCACTTCAGCTTAATGTAGTGGTTCTGGTGTCTATAGCCTGTCCCTACAGGCCTTTTAATGTAAACACGGTGGCACTGCAGCACTGGCGTTAGTTAACATGGCAAATCATATGGGTGGGGCATTGTGATGTCACATGGGGGGGCGGCAAACTTTACTTTTGCCTAGGGCGGCAAAAATCCTTGCACCGGCCCTGGCTGGAGGAGGCTGTGTGAGCTGTGGCCTCACAGTGCCCCATGGTAGTTAGGGTGCCGTGCGGCCAGTACAGCTCACACAGAGGAAAGTGTATGTGTGACTGGCTGCCTGTGACTGTGTGTGACTGTCTGCCTGTAACTGAGTGTGTGACTGTCTGCCTGTAAATGTGTGTGTGGGGCTGCAGGGATTTTGTAGAAGGGGGCGGGGTTTTGTATTGGGACAGGAGTCTTTATAAGGGGGGATAAGCAGGGGATTTGTGGAAGGGGGTTGCGGGGGTTTTGTAGACGGGGCAGTACAGGATTTGTAGAAGGGGCAGGACAGAGGATTTATAGGAGGGGCGGGGCAGGACAAGGGTTTTGTAGGAGCGGCTGACAGCAGTTTTGCAAAGTTTACAAATTGTAAAAAAAAAGAAAGAAAACCTTTAACATTCTTTACAGGTTTTTTTGTTTTTTTTTGGGTGGTGGGGTGCCAAGCACAGGATCCGCCCCGGTTGCCAGATGCTCTAGGTACGCCCCTGTCTCCACACTCTGCAAGGAGACACTGAACTTTCCTCATAGAGATGCATTGATTCTTATCATTATCGCATATTGTTGTTGATATGAAGCACAAGTCAAACAGAAAAATTAGATCTTTCCAAGATGTACCCATTTTGTTTATTCTTGACCTCACCATTTCGGAGTATCAGTTGCAGGATTGTGTGATTAACTATGATAAATTAAGCTAAAAGAACACTCCATGCACAGTAATAAAAAACATAAAATTTTTATGAATAAACTCTTCTGAATGCAATAGAAAAAAATAACTGGTGGTGATGAATTTATGAATGTCTTAAGAAGTTATGAACATTTAAACCATAGATCCAAGTGCCCTTCCAAGACTCTTCAGGCTGACAGAAGGCTTTACATAACAAAACCTGGCCCAGTGAACAGTACAAGTTTTGTCAGTATCTTCATTGGAATAAAACAGGGAAATACATAAATCCTGAATTGTTGGTGGGCCTTAAGGACTGGTTTGAGAGCCACTGCTGTTAGTGTATAACCCCCATCCTGTTTGAAGGTTTTGCTTTCCACTGTGTCCCTATTGAAGCTGTCATTCATTGTGCACTCAGTAGGGAATGATAAGTACTGTGTATGGAAAGTGATGCAGAGAAGTGTTTGTGTCACTTTGCATTTGTTTAAAGCAGGGGTGCCCAAATGGTAGATTACCAGATGTCTTAGAGCTACAACTCCCATGTGCATTCCTCTAGAACAGGGGTTCTCAACGTTAGTTCTCAGGACCCCCTACCAGTCCAGGGTTTAGGGATTACCTGGGTGTGTCTAAGGTGTTTAGAAAAAGAAAAAAAAAACACCTTAGAGTCTAAGGTGTTTTTTTCCCTTTTTCTAAACACCTGAGACACACCCAGGTAATCCCCAAATCCTGGACTGGTAGGGTGTCCTGAGGACTGGGTTGAGAACCCCTGCTCTAGAATGACAAAGCATCATCGGACCTTAAAACATCTGGGGATCTACCTTTTGGGGCACCCCTGGTATAAAGGAATGCTTAGCATCTTCCAAAATCATTTTATTTTTGCTTTTCTGAGCATTATGTAACATTAATAGCTACCTCTGGCAATAACAGCTTTCTTTTAACTCTATAGGAGACACCAGCCTGCAGTCAGCAATCAAAAGACATTTGCTGCTCTTCAGCCCGGCTCCAGGTCCTCGCTACTTTTGGGCGCCAAAAACAATCTGTCACTTGATGGTGAGGGCGGAGCTTAACGCGAGAATGCTAAGCTCAGTGTTTGCCATTGAGTGACAAACAGGAAGCTCCAGTGATGCCCTTTGAGTGGCTTGATGTGCGCATTACGACACACAACTGCTTTAGTATTCTTCTGGCGCCACAGCTGCACAGCGCCCCCCATCATTTTTGCATCCGGGGCAGTTGCACCGTCTGCCCCTTTGGTTGTTGCACTACTGATGGGATGACAGGACAGGACCCCAAATTTAAGATGATCCAGTTGAACCTGTGATAGTTGGGAGGTATGTTATTCATTTTTATTATAAACAGCCAGCAGATCTCTGGCCTTCCTGCACAAGCACAACTGTCCTCATCAAAGTGTGTCTTACTTATTTTGCATACTATTCATTAGTAAGTGAACCAGCCCTTTAAATTTTGATTATATTTTCTGTTCCTTTTCCTTTCAGTCAATCAGGCCACTATTTCTTTCTCACTGCCACTTTGTTATTTCTTTATTCCCATTTTTGCCCAGTTACTTTGTAAACAACTCTACCTTATCAGATCATCCTATTACCTTCGGCATCTGATTATCTGGGCTTTAATTTGTTGAAAACTGAAGCACTGCAGGGTTTATTATTCACAATTGTTCTACTAATCAAAGGATATTCATAGATTCATATGTATATAAAAAAAAAAATCACTATGAGGCTGATACAAATTGTCCTGAGCATCAGGAGGACATAAACCATACAAATAACAATATTTTTGCATTACTCCCTTTTCCTATAAAGAGGGGTCTAATACATATTCTTCCTTTATTGAACAGTCAGTTTAATTTAGAGTTTTTTTAATCTCCTGTTCTGTTGAAAGTCTTCTAGAGCTTGCCTCCTGCATGTGACTGACATTCAATTACCAGAGCAGGAGATAAAAACTGTGCTGTCAGATCTGATTGACAACTGTGCTGTCAGATGTGATTGAAAATTAAACCATTTTTAATGTTGCCTGTGTAAGTCACAACCAGGGATGGTGTGGCTACGACTATACAAACAGAAACAGAAGTGATTTAACTCCTAAATGGCAGAGAATTGAGCAGTGATATTGCAGAGACATAATTTGTACACAAAAACCCTTTTATTAAGCTTAAAAGTGTTTTTGTGCTTAGAGTATCCCTTTAAATGATGCTATTATTTTGATCAAATATTAAAGTGATCTAAAAAGTGACTGCATTCCATTTGAGAAGGCCAACAAATTAGTGACTAAAAAATACAGAAGTGAAAAACAACAAATATATGTTTTTTTGCTTGAAAAATAATTAATAAATCTGTTTGTTGCCAAAAAACAATAAATTTTAAAAATGGTGTTAAAGAATATGGCTAGGCCACAACAGTTGAAAAAATGTATTAAAAGGTGACTCTTTGTTAAATCCCTCCATTGTATTTTCTGTATATTATCTCCATGGCAATAGTATATCTATCTGTTAATATCTTCAGCAGGTAAGGATTCTCTTAAACTGGTTCCCATATCAGTGAATTCAGTGCAGTGACCTACTCAATTGTCATTATCTATTGAAATGGAGTATAATTTGGATTACATATCTACTAACAACTAACATTGATACACATCTGAGAAGCTTTAGCGACAACATGGCAAAAGATCATTATTATTAATATTATTATGTTATTATTTATATAGCACCAACAAATTCCGCAGCGCTTTACAGTGGGTGGACGAACATACATGTAGTTATAACCAGGCAAGTTGGACACTTGTCCAACAGGAACAAAGGGGTTGAGGGCCCTGCTCAATGAGCTTACATGCTAGAGGGAGTGGGGTAAAGGGCCACAAAAGGCAAAAGGTAAAGGTAAAGGGCCACTAATGACACTAATGACAGTTGCAAGAGAGAAATCAGTCAGTAGCTATTACCAGTTTAATTGATACGCTTTTATGAAGAAGTGGAGTTGAGACTGGGTGAGCATCTAACAGAGGAGGGAAATGAGTTCCACAGGAATGGCCCTGGAGAAGTCTTGAAGGCGAGCATCAGAGGTGGGAGTACGGTGAGAAGATAGACGTAAGTCTTCAGCAGAGCGCAAAGGCCTAGATGGGACATACTTGTGTATTAGTGAGGAAAGATAGATGGGAGCAGAATTATGTAGAGATTTGAAAGCAAGAACCAGAATTTTAAATTGAGCCCTATATCTTACAGGAAGCCAATGTAGGGACTGATAGAAGGGTGAGGCGTGGGAGGTGCGGGCGGACAGGAAATTGAGTCTCGCCGCCGCATTCATTATGGACTGTAATGGCGCAAGTTGGGAGCACATAAGACCACTGAGAAGCGGATTACAGTAGTCAAGGTGAGAAAGGACAATGGAATGGGCCAGCACCTTAGTCGCATCTGGCGTTAAGTAGGGTCAGATGCGTGCAATGTTTTTGAGATGGAAACAACAGGATTTGGCGATAGACTGAACATGAGGCATGAAAGAGAGGTCGGAGTCAAAGAGAACACCTAGGCAGCGAGCCTGCGTGGTGGAGAAGATGGTAACACCGTTGACTTGGAGGGAGACACAGGAGTAGCAACACTTGAGGGAGAAAAGACTAGAATTTCAGTTTTGGTCAAGTTGAGTTTAAGGAAGTGGGCAGCCATCCAGTTAGAAATAGCAGAGAGGCAGTCAGAGACACTAGTCAAGAGGGATGGGGAGAGATCAGGAGAGGACAGGTAGATTTGCGTGTCATCCGCATAAAAATGATATTGGAAGCCAAAGGAGCTAATGAGTTTACCAAATGAGGCAGTATAGATAGAGAAAATTAGGGGACCAAGGATTGAACCTTAGGGGAAACCAACAGAGAGGAGTTGGGGAATAGACGCAGAGCCAGAGAAAGAAACACTGAAAGAGTGCTGGGAGAGGTAGGAGGAGCACCAGGAGAGACCAATATTGCAGAGGATGAGAAGAAGCTGTTGATTATCAACAGTGTCAAAAGCCACAGACAGATCAAGGAGAATTAGGATAGAGTAGTGACCACGAGATTTTGCTGCAAGTAGATCATTGGATACTTTGGTCAGTGCCGTGTCCACAGAGTTCTTAGTTCGGAAACCAGACTGAAGCGGGACTAGCAGAGAGTTAGACTCAAGGAACTCTGTCAATCTTGCATACACAACTCTTTCAAGGATCTTGGATGCAAAAGGCAGTAGCGAGATAGGACGGTAGTTGGATGGGGAGTTAGGGTCAAGGTTGGGTTTCTTTAGAATTGGGGTTACAGCTGCATGTTTGAAGGGCGATGCAAATATGCCAGAAAAGAGAGAGATTAAGAATTTTAGAGGTGGAGAAAGAGAAGAAGACAGAGTAAGGATGAGATGCGAGGGAATTGGATCTAGGTAACAGGTGGTGGGGCAGGAGGACTGGAGAGGACCAGAAACCTCTTCCACTGTAGCGGGTGCAAATTAACATAGAACAGCAGAGGGAGTGAGGTTAGGGGAAGTATTGCAAGGGGAAGAAGAAAGATGAGAGATCTCTTCCCTGATTGTAGAGATCTTGTCAGTGAAGTGAGTTGCAAAGTCTGAGGTGGTAAAGTTAGGTGGAAATGGAACAATAGGGTGAAGAAGAGAGTTAAATGTGTGAAATGGTCATTTGGGTTTGCGGGAGAGTGTGGTTATGAGGGTATTGAAGTAATTTACTTTTTTAGAGTAAAGAGCCAAACTGTATGGGCGCAGCATAAATTTATAGTGGAGAAAGTCAGACGCACAGTGAGTCTCTTTCTCCAACAGCGTTCAGCAGTTCTGGAGCATTTTTGGAGGTATCGAGTCAGCTTGGTGTGCCAAGGTTGTTGTTGGGGGCTCCTGCTGCGTTTAAATGTAGGAGGTGCCATGATGTCTAGTTGAGAGGAGAGTGCGGTATTGTAGAAGGAGTTTGCGGAGCTAGGACAGGTGAGGTTTGAGATAGGTAAAAGGAGAGTTTGGAGATTAGTGGAGAAATGCTCAAGGTCAAGACATTCGAGGTTTCTGTGAGATTGATGTTCAGACAGTGGTGTCAATTGGATCTTCGGTATGCCGATGTCAAAAGTCAGCAGATGGTGGTCAGATAGAGGAAAAGGAATATTGCAAAGATTAGAGGCGGTACAGAGATTGGTGAAGGTGAGATCAAGAGTGTTTCCTCTTTGTATACATTTTCGACTGTTTTTTTTTGTACCTAGTACATTTAATGTAATGTTTTTGTGTTAACAAATCTTTACATTTTATCAGATTTTATGCTGCCTTTCCATATTGCAAAACATATTAGATACATTCTGTTCACCTAGATCTACAACATTTTTATCTAAATTGTTAGATATAAATAACACATTATAAAGATTAATCTAAACAATATGGGCAGAAAATTTCATTTTCACTATTCTAAAAGATCTTTAAGAGATTCTTATGAGTTTTTGTTTCTTATTTTTTCCTTTACTTGTTTTTAATCATTTATTGCATTGTATTGTTTTGATCCCAGGCTCTGGATGACAAATTATATTTTAACAATCTTTGAAATAACTCAAAGTAAATTAGTCACATGTCTTGTAAACACAGTTCTGTATTCTCTGTGGTCTTGTTCCTTTGGGGAGGAATAAATGTATTTAGTTGATTTAAAGGTTCTGTCTTGTTCTTTTAAATATTCTTTTGACGTTGTACTGTTCTGCTTGTAATAGACTGTTATTGCCCTCTATTGAGTTTGCAGTATGAAAGTAAATCTTTTGTGATGTGATTGTGCTTTCCCAAACTTAATATTACAGAAATGGTTCTTTATAACTCTCTTGTTTTACTGCAGAAAACAGTGTACATTTTCAATTTTACTCTTTTATATTGCTCAGTCTTCACTTTGAAGTAAGTCAGTACGTTTCCATATAATATACTGCTCAGCCTGCACGGACTGCATAAGCTCTTGTAACATTTCTGTCTGTACGTCCATCTTTTCATGTTTGTGTGTATGTATGCCTCTGTTTTTATTCTTTGTCTGTCTGTCAGTCTCCTGTGACTCATCAAAACAGTCAAACCATATACCTACTTTTTAAACCCTTTAATGTTTAAATAGTATTAGTCATCCTTCTCTATACAAAAAGTGTACAAAGTGTAGAAAATCAAAGCAAAAAATAAATAAATAAAAAATCCAAGTATAATTTCCCTTTGATGATGTGAGCATAGTAATTGTTTGTCTATTTAAAAAAAAAAAAAAAAAAAGTTTAGTAATGTTTAGTAAGAGTAACTGTATTGTGCACATCTCATATGCATGCAAGGCTAGTGCGTCCATAAGGCAGCACAGGTTTGCCGCCTTAGGGCACAGCGGCCTGGGGGTGCAAATGTCCGGGTGGCCGGCAGGAGGGAAACGCACACCACTCCTCTCCTGCCTCTCCTGCCGGTCACTTCTTTTAGCGTAGCCAAGCGCCAGCCTGCAGTGCGGCGGACTGTGTGGAGGGGGCGGGGATAGGAAGATGTCATATCTCTGCTTCCTCTGTAGCACACAGCATGACCAGCAGTGGCGGAGCTACCGCCGGCCCCCCTTCTTATCGGCATGGGAGGAAGGCAGAGAGGAGGGGGGTAGGCAGCACTCTGGATCCCAGGTAAGCCACCCTCCCAGCAGTCACTTCCTCCCAGCATCGGACATCATTAGAGGGGGCCCCCTGGAAATAAATAGCATCGGGTGGCCCTAACAGCATGGGCCACTTGATGGGCCCCTTCAGTGCGGCCCCGGTTGTTACACTGCACGGGCTGGGGCCGCATTGCTTAGCTGATGGGACCCGCGGTTTTGCCACTGGTCAACGTGCAAGGTATATTGATGCATACCATATATTTGTGGGACAATTACCTTATCATTGAGAAGCATTAAATTGTGGTCTAAAACTGCTCATTTATAATATAATAGATCACAACATAATTTTATCCAAATTGTGTTCTGCCTCCAGCTTAGAAATAACATGTTTTTTCAATTAATTGATTTAAATGGCACCTTCTTAATGTGCTCCTACTGGATGTATGGAAACAATAGTTGTAATTAAATGATCTGCAGAGGAAAATTAAATTGTTCATTTTACACAGAGAGACAGACAGGCAGACAAAAAAGAATGAATCAGATCCAATTGCCTATTAGAATTTGATTCAGTTTCCAGTATCAGAATTTTTTTATAAAGGTCTATCAGACAATTAGAAAATTTTGTGTTTAAATTAAATCTTTTTGATTCCCTTAGTTTCTTGTACCATAAACGTGATGAAGAAACAAGCTGTAATGAAAAAGTAAACCTGTGAAGTTCTTTTTGTTATTGAAATGTGCTCTTTTCCATTCCTGAAGCCTCTGGATAGGTCAGGTTTCCATGGTAATGTTTCCAAAAGCAGACTTAATCAGCTGGATACATTATTACACTTTTGTCTTCCTGCCCCCCAGTCGTAAGGTGTGAAAGGCCAATACACAGGGGTCAGTGTAGAGGTTTGGTAAAGTTCCCTGGAGTCCACCCCTCAAACTGTATATAGTCAACAAAACAGGCCAATTTTGATATGAAAGTATTTTCTTGGTTTGGAGCTATTGCTGTTTGCATGCTATCTGCCCCTTTCCTGCTTTGTTGTTCATTTCGGTCTTTGCACAGGGATAGTTTTTTCATTCCAAAAAGGTTTGACTTTTTCTCTTCTCCCAGGTGAGTGTTCTTTGACTGTGCTCAGGTTAAAGGTCTTTTGTCTTTTTTTTCTTTATAGAATATGATCCTCACTCTTTTTTGTTTCAGGATTTGTTTCTAATAACTTGATGGAATTATCTGCACTGTTCCAGTCTTAATAGCATAGTTCCAAAAATAATACTATTTATTTAAAATCTGTAATATGTGTATCTTAGTAAAAAGCATATTTTTTTAGATAATTAAAATGTTGTCAACTGAGGGTTAACTCTTTATATTGTACATAGACCCTGAAGGCAATAATGGTGTCTAATATTAGCTTAAGTCTCAAAATGCCTTTATAATTCTTCACTTAGAAGGAAAAAATATAGTTTGTTATCATTTATATTGCTTTATTTATTTATTTATTTTATGAGATTTTGCTTCCCTCAAGACTGTGCGTTATAATGACCAAATAAAACGGGAAGCAATTCCAGGGCAATTATAAGCATAAGGGACTTTTCTACTAATTTGTATGGTTGTCACTCCCATGTATCTTTTTGCTGTATAGTTGCAATTATTTGATATGATAAATGGAGATTTATATATTCTTAAAAATGTAAAGTTAAGGTGAAATACAAGAAATTAAAATGACCAATAAGAACGAGTATCTTAAAACTAATTGACCATAACATGTAGGCTGCCATTTTGTATAGTTTCTGTTTTAGTATTCTGTCAACATTATCATGAATATGCCTGCTGAAATCTAATCAAATCAGTGGCGGTGTCTTGCTTATGAGGATTGTGCACTTACAAAGTGTGTTCTCATTGAATGTTCATAACTTTAATGAAAACACACTCTGTATGTGCATAACCTGTATAGAAACCACTGTAAATATAATACTTCTTTAATAACCAAGTATGATTTTGTACATATAGTGATTTCCAGGAATATAATTTGATTTTATTATTAATATAAGATTTAGTGAGTATAGAAACCGTCAGATTTTTCTATTGCTCTGCACCGTTAGATGGTTAGAAATACATATGTTAGGAGGGTTAACAAAGTGACATAAAACGAAATGAAGGCATGTAATACAGTAATTTCATAATAATCTCTGAATTGATTAGAAAACAACAGTTTCTTAAATTAAGCATTGCTGTATTGTGTTACAACTGTATCATGGATTGTGTCAATTGAAAGTGGTTATGCATTTTAAATATGTTAAGTAATCTCATTTTCTATATATGTTGAGAAGTACTTAATGAAATGCCAAACTAGGGAATACATGAGATATATGTTATTTAAAGAAATAATATTATAAGACAACTATACCTTATATATTTTTATCTCTTAGGAGCCCTTAAGGACACGTGACTTGTGTGACATGTCACGATTCCCTTTTATTTCAGAAGTTTGGTCCTTAAGGGGTTAAATGAATAATCAAAGCACCAAAATAGCTTTAGCTTACTGAAGTGGTGTTGGTAAATAGATAATGATACTGCAGTGTCACTGCTCAATTCTCTGCCATTTAGAAATTAAATCGATAGATTTATGCAGCTTTAGCCACACCTTCCCTGGCATTGACTCACACAATCTCCTTAACAGCAAGCTTTCATTTTTACAACACAGTGTGTTTAATTTATAAGTTATTTTCTCCTCCACTATCAAACTATAATCGTACACATGAAACTCCTGTAGGTTGTAGCAGGACATTTACAGAGCAGCATATGAAATACAAAATTGAACACATTGTGCAATAAAAACTAAACAATTTGCCTATTTTTCGAAAAGTGTTTGAGTAGAAATGAGCAGTTAGCATGCATAACATGACCTATACAGCAGAACCAATTTAAAACAGCCTAAATCTGTTTTTGGTGCCTAGAACATCCCTTTGAGAAAGATATGTTACTTCTTGAGAAGTGAGAGACCCATGTTCATTTACCCCAGTTAATGCGATTTCAGCTTTTACTATGATAAATAATGCAACAGAGGTAATTAAAAAAAACTTACTTACCTCAGCTGCACGTTTGCAAGGTGGCATCTTTCCGATCCATATTCAGAATCTAATGAAGAAGTGCTGTACATGAGCATGCCCACTTGGCATTTCCTCCAGCAGTACCATACAAGTGCATGTTCAGCTCCAGAAGATGCATGGTATGGACTTGTTACTGTTAGGTGAGCAAGAAATCAAATTATTAGCACAATATTTAACCAATTATTTTTTCCTGCTGTCTGTATAAAATAAATTATGTTAGATGGCCTTTTGAATGGATCCTTAGCAAACTCCTCAAAAGCACAAGATATGGATCTTTTTCCCATTTCCCAAAATTTGAACTAGACAAAGATGGATCACTAGCTTTCAGTATGTGTAATTTGAGGCATATAATTGGGAGTCTGGGATGGAGGGGTGTTGCTAAAGTTTAAATTGATTTAATTTATATAGATATATTTTAGAATACGTCCAACTATATTAATTACACATAGTTATAAAGTAATACACTCATGCACACCAAACAGTAGGAGCCTCTGAAAGATGAAAAAGAGGGATATGGATTCCAAAGGACTGCCTCGCGACACTTGACAGGTAACTGAAAGAGGAGCGTTGATAGGAATTCATCACTGCTGATATATTTTTAAACCAGAAGAGGGTGGTGAAATGTAAAACAGTTACTGCATAACTGAAATACAATCATAATCAAAAATGAATCCATAGTTTAAAAATGAGTGTTCAGCATTTTAAAATGTGCCACTGTCAGAGTTAGTGGTGCCCGATTTATCCCACTGTTATGTATTTTCATATCTGTTCAAGTTGGAAGTCACAAATCTGTGTGGGGTACTGAAAGATAGCAGAGAAAATGTTTTGTGTACTCTCACTTCTGCTTTGGCTTCCACAAAGAGTTCTGACTAGTTGTTAATACTTACATCTCTCCATCACCTCAATCTACTGGTCAACATTGCTCTCATTGCTGAAGTATCTACTGTACCTTCAACATCCAACTTCACCGAAGAAACTTAATTTGCATATAGTCCTGGTAAATGAGCATAACCTTTATCTATATATATATGTATTTATAATTTATATATCTGTGTGTGTATATACATTAGTATTTTTGCATTTGTTCTGATGTGTGCAAAGTGTTAGTATGTATGTGTACACAGGGCTGTATTTGCCATGAGGCAAACAAGGCATTTGCCTAGGGCAGCACTTTCACTGGGGCTGGAAAAAATGCCACCCTAAGTGCCCAGGCAAGTGCTTTGTTTGCCTCATGTCCTGTGGGGGAGCAAGACGTGGACGGCTGGCTCATAGTGTAGGCGGGCAGCGAGGGAGCGCAGCCCCCTGAGCTCTTCCTGCTCCCTCAGGCGCTATTTTATGATGTTTGGAGATGGAATATGACATCACTCTGGCCCTGGCGGTACGCGAGGGAGCAGAGGAGGAAGAGATCAGTTCCCTTGCCACCTTCATTAAGCGCCTGCCCGCCCACCCAGTCGAGCCCACCCAGCCAGCCGAGCCCGCAGAAGCCAGGAGTCTGTCTGCCCAGCCAGCAGCCCCAGCAAGGAGCCCAGCCAGCCCAGCAATGGTGAGTGTATGAGAAAGTGTGTGTGTGTGTATGTGGCTCTCAGTGAATGTGTGTATCTGTCAGTGTGTGTGTGTGTGTCTGTCAGTGAGGATGACTGTGTCTTTCAGTGAGTATATCAGTGTCTGTCAGTTAGTGTGTCTGTTTCTGTTAGTTAGTGTGTCTTTGTCTTTCAGTGTCAGTATGTGTATCTGTCTGTCAGTTAGTGTGTGTGTGTCTGTCAGTGAGTGTGTCTGTGTCTGTCAGTGTGTGTGTGTCTGTGTTTTTGAGTCAGTATGTCTGTCTGTCAGTTAGTGTGTATGTGCCTGTCAGTGAGTATGTCTGTGTCTGTCCATGTGTCTGTCTGTGATGGTGCAAATTTAGATTAGGGGGTGCCTGAATTTAGTCATGCCTAGGGCAGCACAAATCCAAGATACACCACTGTGTGTACAGCTGTATGGATATATTGGTGATTTGTATGGATTATGAAATTGTTTTTCTGTAGTATATAAGAACATAAATGCATAAATGTGTTGCGTGGATACATGTATGCAGTGTATAGAAGCATATTTCTGATTTGTTAATGTATGACCATAGTTAGTGTATGTGTCAATTAATGTAATATGCATTTACATGATTGTGCTGTACTGATTGTACTTATAGTGTATTGGGGCTGATGTGTACTATAGTCATTGCTACCTGTCACCCATGAATAGTGGAAGTTTGAGGGCATGCTTCATTTTGTATGTTTGTATTTTTGTATTACACAGCCATGCTACAGTGATGCCACCCACCCCATGTGTTTTCTATTAAGGGTTAATAAGTGTGTGGGGGTAAAGGAAAATACCCCTTTCTGGCTCATTAGAAATTTTAAGAAGCAAGGTGAACTGTTAGTGTAGAACTCATCTAAGAGGTTTGCCTTGACGTAGCAGGTGAGCTGACCCTTGGCTTCTCATTCGAGTGTTAGTTAGGGATTTGGGATAGTGAGCAAGTAATGTATTATATGTATTGGGATTGTATGTATTGGGGCTGATGTGTACTATAGTTATTGCTACCACTCAGGACTTATTCTTCTGTGTGCAGTAACAATGGTCATCCCCACCTTCCTACCACATCTCTTACTCCTTAAGAATGGAGGCAATTGAGGCAATTGTACAAGTTCTCATCAAAACAGAACCTGGAATTTTACTATATGTCTGTTCAACCATATTTTTTGTGTTTATTCTCTTTTTATTGTTTTTCAAAAATAAAGGTACAGTTGTATACATCGGTACAATTTTTTACAATGTTTGAGACAGATAAATTCAAGACATTAAATTGGTCATCAGTGAGCATTGAGGTTGCAATATATCATACAATATGTGAGTAGCGTTTTATAGTGATGCCCATTTGTGCTTTTGCCTGTACCTGAGGTTACGTAGGTAAGATAGTTAGTATCACTCACATAGGTGAGTATGTTACAGAATAAAATATCATCAGAGAATAATAATTAACAATATTTTATTAAAATGTAACACAGTATCGAAAAATAAAAACAAAGAATAAAATTAAAGAGAGAAAAATAAGGAAAAGATTAACTCAGCACATGAATGTTGTCATAATGGTAAGCAATAGTTGGTTTTCAAGTGTGTACCATATGTTCAATACATAAAATAGACAGTTAATGGTGAGAAGATATTACTCGCTGTATGTACATATGTCTTTAGTCCTCTCGCGTATCTCGTGTTTACAATTGCTCTATCTTTTGTGATTTTGTATGTGTTGGGTGTGATTTGTGATGTCAGGAGTTGAGCTGTGACCCTATAGATTGGCTTATATGTGTTCATGTCTGCTCTTCGTAACTACACCTACTTTCATACCAACTTGAGAATATGTGCAAAATAAAAATAAAGATAACAATAGAAACAAAATCATAATAATATGAACACCTATTAGATAAACATAGAATTGCGAGTCTGGTACTATTGTATTATTCTTAGTTAATGTTATGCTTCTATGGGAGATTCACGTCAACCTTTGGGGTAGAGGAGTTACCAGCTGATCCCGACACGACACGGCTCCATTGGGGCGATAGCAGTTTCAGGTTTTACACCTGAACAGTGAGTGGGAGGGTTACCAGTCGGGCCCACCGTCCAGGTAAATACATAACCAATTACTGATTTGCAAAATATTACAGCCAAATATATAATGAAGTGCAGTAGGAGGAGTATCATGGATTGGTCTAAGACTCTGTGATACAATCTTGGCAAGGAGTCATAGGAGCATGGTGACTCATTTGTCTAATAGGATATGCTTCATATGCATTTGGAATTCTGAGCATTTAAACTTATAAAAATTTGGAAAAATTATTTTTAAAAATCTAATTTATTTTTTTATTTTTTTTAGATTAAAAATGAAAACCGATTAACCATTTCCCTGTCAGTTCTCTCTTTCTTTAGTGGGATATTATTGAGAATATATCATATGATCAAATAACATATCCAAAATATACTTTTAAAGTGTAGAATGATAACAAATAAGTATAACTACATATAGGAAAGCATTAATAGCGTACTTTTACAGCGTTTCGCTGTCACATCGCAGGGCCGATCAGCCTTCAAAGACAGGTGTTATTTAGGTGGGTTTAAGTCTAATCTGTCTGTGCATCAAATTGGTCTCCTGGTCATTTCTCTCTGCCTCTGAGGTTGTGGTGGTTTTGGTAGTAAGCCGCAGTCATTATACCAATCATGTATTTGAACTTCTTTAAGTCCTAAGGCTTGTATGAACGTTGGTGTATCTGTTGGCTGTAGTGGTGATGGAGAATGGGTAGGCCCATCTATATCTTCTTTGTTTGTCCTTCAGCTGGCTAGTTATAGGCATCAATGCCCTTCAGTAAAGTGATCCAAGATAAATCCTGATAGAGCTGTACAAGAAATTATTTAAAGCACAGGGTAGGTGTGATCCTTGCCTTTGTCATTATGGTTTCTTTAAGTGTGAAAACAGGTATACAACAGATAATCATCAGTTCAGCTTTTAGGTCTCAGTGGCCTTTGTGCTCTGTCAATTTTAATGGAAGTCCCTCTTGGTCTTTCCAATATTTGATTAAACAGTTTTGTGAGTATGAGTAAAATATCTTCGGGGCCTGAGTTGGGTTCTGCTATCCCCCTAATCCTGACATTATTTCTTCTGCCCCTGTTATCAATATCCTTCTTATATCCTCCCCCTCTTCAACCATAATTTACATCTTTCATATTAAGTGTACCCACACATATTATATACCATTACAATATTACAATAAGTATCACATTTCTTATATTGTTTATGACGTCATGAAAGGGGGAGGAGCCTGTTCCACACGGAACTCGGAGCGGACTTTCAGAGACTCAAGCAGCACATCTGACTTGTGAATCCAACCGACCCGGAGAGCAGACTACAACCTTCCTGGCATCCCACTGTTATAAGCTCAAGCAGTGAGTTACAGCATAAGCTGTTTAACTCACCAACATTTTCAGTAAGGGGCTAACCACTCTCCTTATTTATAAGTGCTTTTATATTCCTTTGTATTTATGTTACGTTTTCCTGCATGTAGCAGATAATAAATCTATGTCATTTTTTACCAAAGCACATTATTATGAGATTCAATATAAGTGCTATAAGGTTTGATTTAACACATGTGAAGTGCATCTTCCACTATTGTTAACCATCTGCACTATCACTGCATATTTTTTCTTTCCTCTTTATATATAACCACTTCA
This sequence comes from Pelobates cultripes, assembly GCA_933207985.1. Lineage (NCBI taxonomy): Eukaryota > Metazoa > Chordata > Amphibia > Anura > Pelobatidae > Pelobates > Pelobates cultripes. Next base: position 166,069,966 of record OW240917.1, read on the forward strand.
TTTGGAGGAATCATCAAACATTTTTAAAGGTTGTATTTTACTTCTTTTATTGTCTCTGCATTGGTGTTTTCTCTTGCTCCACTCATTACTTCTTTATTATTTCTTGTTGGTAGTTTTGGGGAATTGTACCAGAGTGTGTAGCGATTTTTAACACTTTTAATCCTGTCTAAGCACCCAGACTGCGTTTTATCTCTCTATCTTAATATATCTAATTGACCTTTAATTGCAGCTACTAGTTGGGATAACACATTTTGAAATAATTACATATTTGAGCAAAGAGCAGTGAACTACTGAAGGCTTTGACTACACAACTGGCCTGAAAAACTGGAGAGGCATCAGGAAATTATACAAAAGTTTCAACAAATCCAGCAGCAGTGATTTATACTGTACCTATCTCGTTTCAGTAGTAGATACTTTCCTATGATACAATAACATTTATGAAATTACTTAAACTCTCCAATGCCTGGAAAACATATTCATTTTCCAGGCACCGCAGGACCCTGCAGTGCCCCTCTCCCTCCCACCCCCGATCCCATGTTGCTGAAGGGGTTAAAACCCCTTCAGTGACTTACCTGTCCCTCGGCGCTGGGTCATGCTCCGCCCACGCTCCTCCCCGGCCGATGCCGGCCGGCGGGGGAAACCTAATGTGCATGTGCGCGCGCGTATTAGCTTTTTTTTTTTTTTGGTTTTATAACTTTTTATTGAGGTATTATGAGCAGTACAATGAGATCAACAATACAACAGGATACTTCATAGGTACAAGTATATCGACATTGTTGATAACAGGGAGAGTTCAGTGGAGAACCTGTGTTTGTAGTATAGGGGGGGTTGTTACGTGTTGGTGAGGTTCATATGGCTTTGATGTCTGCATACAAAATAGTACAATACGGGAGGCAGACTAGAATACGATGTATGTTAAAGAGTGCAAAGTGTGGGATGACGTTATAGCCGGTCATCGTGTATTGCAGGTTGGTGCGCGCTGTTACCTTGTGGTAGGAATAAAGCAGTGATGTGTGGATGTAGACACTGGATGGTGGTATGTTTAGGTGCATAACAGTTTGGGAGGTTTATACGGCTTATCAGCCTGGGAGGTTGGCAATGTTCGAGGGTGGACAGGGGTTTAGGTCTGATGGGAGAAGTGGTGGCTGTCAACTTGTCCGTGATTACCTTGGAGGAATTGGAGCCAGGGTGTCCAGGTGGTGTGGTATTCGTCATATTTTAGAGTGAAGGAGTAGGAAAGTTCCTCCATTGTTCTAATGGAGTCAACCCTGGCAATCCAGGCTCTAATAGTCGGGGCTGTGGTCTGTTTCCACATCGTGGGGATTAGAGAGTTGGCTGCCGTTAGGAGGTGATTGAGTAAGATGCGCTTGTTTAGTGGTTGGGGATATGTTAGGAATAACATGGTTTCAGGTGTTTGGGGAAGGTTGTTGCCAGTGATGGTGCGTATGAGGTTGGCAATCTTTCTCCAGTAATCCTGGATCACGGGGCAGAGCCACCAAATATGACCTGAGGTTCCCTCAGCTTGTTTGCATCTCCAACATGTTTTAGGTGTGTTAGGCAAGAACCTGTTAATGCGAGTTGGCGTATAGTGCCACTTGGCAACTCGCTTATAGTTGCTTTCGTGGGTGCTATTACTCCTGGATGTATGGAAGATGTTGTGGAAAATGTTGTGCCATTCTTTAGCCTGTATTTGGGTGGACAGTTCTTTGTCCCAGTGTGTGGTGTAATTTGGCAGGATCTCATCCTGACTGTGACGGATTGTTTTGTAGAAGGATGAGATTAGACCCTTACGTAGTGTGTGTTGAGAACATTGTGTTTCGAATAGCGTGGGGTTCCTATGTCCCTGGAGGAGTATTGGGTCTGAGCATGCTAGAGGGTTCGGCATTGGGGGTGAGGTCCTCTAGTGGGATGATCCCTTTGTCGTTGCGGACATCACCTAAAGTGAGTGTGTGGGTCTGTTTAGGGAAACTTTGGAGAGCGATTGGGTTAGAGCCTTGCAGGAAGGCTGGATTGTCGGTGAGTGGGTAGAGCGGTGAGGGGTGTGGAGCTATATATTGGTCCCTCCTGATGTTATGCCAGGTTCTTAGGGTGTGAGGGATTGTCGGATGTAGCTCTGAGTTGTGTGTAGTTATGTTGGGCTTTTTTCCTAGCCAGGGAGCAAGGTGTAGTGGTGTTGTGAAGAAGTTGGCCTCAATCCTTACCCATTGTGTATCGTTACGGGGGTGTACCCATTCATATATTCGTGCAAGCGTGATAGCTGTGTAATACGCCTCCAGGTCAGGGAGACCCAGGCCACCTCTCTGTTTACTTTTGGCGAGGCAGTCGTATCGGAGTCTGGGGGGATTTTCCGCCCATATGAATGTTGTAAATGTCCGCTTAGCTTGTGCGAAGAAGGAGGTAGGAATTTTAATGGGGAGGGTTTGTAGCAGGTAAAGGAGTTTAGGGAGCATATTCATTTTTAGGATGTGGATCCTGCAAAGCCATCCAAATTGTGGCTTGTCCCAAGCCTTGAGGTCTGCTGCTATCTTAGCAAGGAGAGGAGGAAAGTTGATGTCATAGGTACGGTCTAGGGAAGTGGTGAGTTGGACACCCAGGTATTTGACCGAATCTGAGGGCCATTGGAATGGGTAGGTTTTGTGAAGTATAGATCGGATATTGTGGGATAGGTTGAGGGGGAGTATCTCGCTCTTGCTGATCAGGGCCGGACTAGGAATTAAAAGCAGCCCTGGAAAAAAAATATTTACCAGCCCCATAATGAGTCGCGCCAGCATAGTGTGCAGATACAGAGTTAGAACAGATAAATTAAAATTAAAAAGTACTTCAACGTAAAAAGCGCACTCATAGGCTTCAAAATAAATAAAAGTGCAGATTTATTTTAAGCAGACGTGCCTTTGCATGTAATCAATGTTTCAGTCCAACTACCTTGACATATTAAGGAAAGCTTGTTAATGGGACTGAAATGGTGAATGTATGTAGGGCACAACTGTAAAAAATGTTTATTTTGAAGTCCTGTTGGTGTGCTCTTCACTTTAAATATGTTATTGTGCTGGAGTATGCACCTAGCAACAAGACTGGGCCAGTATCTGCTCATTACATATGGTACATATTAATGAAATTTCTCTGTGTATTATGCATATATAAATGTACATTAATATGTGTAAATATACTAGATATATATATATATATATATATATATATAACTAATATACATGTCATATACCAGTGACGGATCCAAAGCCTGAGCCCGGGAGGGGCACTTGTAGATTATTTAAAGAAATATTCCATGCACAATAACCACTACTCCTCTGTGTAGTGGTTATGGTGCCAGGAGTGTCGGCACCCCCTGCCAGAGTAAGTAGTCAAACCGTTTAAGAACAGTTTGACAACTTACCTGGAGTCTGCTGGGATAGGGTATAGGAGCAGTGGTGTAGTAGGGTATAGGAGCAGTGGTGCAATGTGTGAGGGGTGCAATGTGTGTGAAAGGTTCAGTGTGTGTGTGTGGGGGGGGCAGTGTGTGAATGTGTATGGTGTGTGTGTGTGTGGGGGCAGTGTGTGAATGTGTATGGTGTGTGTGGGGGCAGTGTGTGAATGTGTATGGTGTGTGTGTGTGTGTGTGTGGGCAGTGTGTGTATGGGGCTAGAGTTCACTCCTACTACTGTGACCACCAGGAAGTGGTGAGAGTGAACTCTAGCCCGTAGCTCCAGGGCTAGAGTTCACCCTCGTGAGAGCCGGAGCGTTGCCCCGGGTCCTCTCTTTCTCCCCCTCACTGCTCCTCTGTGTCAATGTCTCCCCTCTCCTTCCCAGTCTCTCTCTTCCCCCTCTGCCTCTTTCTTCCCCTCCCCTTGTGTGTCTCTCTCATTTCTCCCTCTTTCTCTCTCTCTTCCCCCTCTGCCTCTTTCTTCCCCTCCCCTTGTGTGTCTCATTTCTCCCTCTTTGTCTCTCCCTCCCCCCTTTCCCTGTGTCTCTCCCCTCTCTCTCCCTCCCCCTTTCCCTGTGTCTCTCCCCTCTCTATTCCCCTCACCATCTCTCCCATCTCCCTCCCCCCTTTCCCTGTGTCTCTCCCATCTCCCTCCCTCCCTCCTTTCCCGCGCGGCGCCGGGTCCTCCTCCGATACTTCCGGGGGGCGGCTCAGCTATTCTGACGCCGGCCGCTCAGAATACGCCCACATTTATGACGCGGCGCATGCGCGCCGACGTCAGAGTAAAAATGGCGCCAAAAGTCAAACGTGGCCACGCTCCCGGACTTTTTGGGGGCGTGGCTACGAAATTAAAGCCAAAGAACTCACACTATAAAAGGGCTATCATGACACTTGTCAGATGCCCTAGTGTGGTTCTTGTTTAAGTCCCCTGGTGCTATCTTATCTATTTGTCCTTCCTGGTATTTGACCCTTGGCTATCTCTCTGACTATTCTGTATTCTGTTTCCCGTATCTTGGCTTGGATAATCGTGTGCCCGTCTTCCGTATTCCCTTGACCTCTGGCTATTTCTTTGACTATTCTCAGACGCTAGTCCGGCCATTCTAAGGTCCGGTAACCGTCTTTCTGTGGGTTTCACGCTGTGTGAAGGGGTCACTGTTGTGACTTTGGTCACTGTCGTGACAATCTGTGTGTCAAGGTGTGTGTATCTGTGTGTCAAAGTGTGTGTATCTGTGTTTGTATGTGTCTGTGTATCAAGGTGTGTGTATCTGTGTTTGTATGTGCCAGTGTATATGAATCTGACACATAGATACACACACTGGCAGATAGTGGCACACAGATACAAACTCTGACACAGATACACACACATTGTATCTGTGTGTGTGTGTGTGTGTGTGTGTGTATGTATCTGTGTGTCAAGGTGTGCGTATCTATGTTTCAAAGTGTGTGTATCTGTGTTTGTATGTGTCGGTGTGTGTCAAGGTGTGTCTATCTGTGTTTGTATGTGCCAGTGTGTGTATCTGTGTGTGTGTGTGTGTATATGAATCTGACACACAGATACACACTGGCACATAGTGACACACAGATACACACACTGACATACACACACACACGCACATACAAACTGGCACATACACACACACACACACACACACACACTTAGATGCACACAGTGACTCATACACAAACCTTGACACACAGATACACACACTGACACACTTAGACACACATACTCTTTGACAGACACACATACACTCTCACTGACAAAAACACACATACTATTTTACAGACACACATACAAATACATATACACTCTCACTGACAAGAACAGATACATTCTCACTGACAAACACATACACTCTCACACACTTACTGACAAGCACACATTCACTCATTTACAAACACACATATACTCTTTGACAGACACACAAAAACATCCAAACTCCCCATACAAGTTTTATTGTTTTTTTTTACATTTTACTCCACCCAGCCCCCCTACCTTTAGGAGTGCTGACATGGAGTCCCTGGGGTCCAGTAGGGCTGTTGAGCGGCTGATGTGCTGAGCGTGCAGTACCTGGGGTCCCGTAGGGCTGCTGAGTGACTGGAAGCGAGGGAGCAGTGATCTCCCTGCTCAGCTCTCTCGCATGCCTAACCGTACCCCTAACTCTACCCCTAACCCACCCCTTCCTCTACCCCTAACCCTAACCTGACCCTAGCCCTAACCCTACGCTGACCCTACCCTCAACCCTAACCCTACCCCACCCCTAACTCTTACCCTACCCCTAACCCTACTCCTACTAGAGTTAGGGGTATGGTTAGGCCTAGGGGTAGGGTTAGGGTTAGAGAAAGGTTGGGGTAAGGGTTAGGGTTCGGGGCTAAGGTTAGGGTTAGATTCCTGTCATCATTCCCTTAATTTTCCCTCCCTCTCCTGTTTTGCCACTTTTCAGAAATTTGGCATTTCTGAAATTCGGCAATTCGGTTCAGCACTTTGGAACTTCGGCACTACAGCAATTTGGAACTTCGGCAATTCGGGAGTTCAGCAATTCGGTTCGGCACTCGGAAATTCTACAATTCGGCAATTCGGACATTCAGAAGCCTCCGAATGTCCAAATTGCCAAAATTTGGGCGAATTTAAATTTGGACGGAAACAAATTGCACATGTCTAGTGGCTAATCAGTGTATGAGGTTATTTAGATCTTTAATGCTTTACAATATTATAAAGGGCAGAATTTAACAAATGAAACAAACTATTACACATTTTGACAAAAAAATAATAGGTTGATGAGGACCCTGATCGAACAATTTTACATCTATATTTACCACGGCTTAAAAATTAAAGTCCTATGCTGCTAGCCAGACCTTAAAAGTTGCTTGTCACTCCAAGCCTAGAGAGTCCAAGGTACACTCACCAGGGGTAAATTTTTATTTGTCAGGGCAAAATGCTCAGTAATGACTAGAAACTCTGAGCTCTGTATATATAAATAGCTTATAAGTTACATTTATTTTACATGCTCAACATGATGTCTTATCATAAGGTGAGTGCAGGAGCAAAAATAAAGTCTACTCTGTTTACAATACTTCATTGGGCTATTTGATTCCAACTTCATAATTTGATAGAACGTCAATAAATGAGCAAGTGTGCAGGTAACAAATGGGCAGCCGCCCATGCTTTGATATCCTGAGCCACAACAGAATTTCTTTTAAGTTGATGAATTGCTTGAAAGGAAATCGGAAATAAAAAGCATGTAGCGGATGCCCATCGGCACTATTGGAAAACGTCTATAGACTATGGAGATCAGTTAACACATTTGTTTCCTTTTCTTTTCTCTGCATCTTTGTTTGATCCTTCATGACAGGTGCTGCTGCGTATGGTTTGTAACTCTTGTTTTTTATTACCTTTTTAGAAAAGGTGCAATCTGTGATATTACATTGTGGGGAAAAACACTCTGTCCCTTTAAATCATAAAAAAATGAATGGACGTAAAAAATGAATAGACCCCTCCCCTCCAAAAAAAAAGTAAATGAAAAAACAACACTCATTACTTGTCAAAAATAGATAACTCTTCAAGCATATTAAATAGATTTCCTCTTCTTGTATATCTGGCTCAAATATTTAACTTAACTTCTTGATCTACATGCCAGGATGTTAACTAATGCAAATGAAATACATTCGGTGACATGAGTATCAAGTGAACAACCTCAAGTTATTTTTTTTTTTTGTGTTGGCAACAATGTTTATGGATTTTTTCCTATTGATTTACCAAATTTCTTTATGTAGGGTTAAATAACATAGTGACTAAGTGACTTATCAGTAATTAGTGACACACAGTTCGTTTTTTTTTGCCCAGATAGGTTGAGTTCTATATGTTTTAGTTTTTTTTTATTTAAACGTTGTTGGGGCGTTTTGCTTGCAACTTCCTTGTGAGAATATATGGTTTTTGAATGGAGCTGAAAATGGTTTAGAACAATATTTGTTTGCTCATTCAATAATTACTGGTGTCGCTAGGCTGCAATGTAAACACTGCCATTTCTCTGAAAAGGCAGTCTTTACATGGAAATGCCTGCGAGGACATACTATAGACACCAAAACAACTGCATTAAGCTGTAGTTGTTCCGGTGACTATAGTGTCCCTTTAAATACTTCCAAAGAGTACCAGTAAAACAATCATCTCTTCTTCGAATTTACAATGTTTACCTTCTAATAATTGGCAAATGTAATTCTAAATTTCAAAAATTAGTATTACTAGGGTAACAGCAAAAATACTCAATAAAATAAATGTTTTTATTAGAAAAGCCTCTCTGTTACTCCATTTATTAGAATACTTACTATGGAAAATTTGACTAGCCAGTGTTAAATAAACAAACAACTACATTGCTTTCCATTTCACTGCATTTCTGCCGATTTTACCTAACCTCTTCCGGGTACCGTTAGGCAAATCCCTTGTTTACTAATATTTATTTAGTTTTTTTGGGATTCACTTCCTCAACCTGTCTTCTCTTTGTGATGTCTTTACTCTCCGTGTAGTTTTATCCAACGCGTCCTTTACTTTACAACTCCCCTTCTTTTTGTCACCGTATCCCTATAGGTGCACTGACCAGGGGAGAAGATTGAGTCTCTGCTCCCATCGGCAGAAGCAAGAAGAGCTACTGCACAGTGTCACTTGACTAGTGTTCGGTCTTCTTCAGCTAAAAGGGCTCAACATTCAAATAGGGAAGATGGGCTAGTGCATAATTTTGACCTTCCAAACAGATGTAAATGTTCTTCTTGTTTACGTATATTTTTATCTTCATCATAATTTACCTTGTTTAACCGATTTTCCTGTCACTTACATTGAGTTGCCCAAATACAGCAATCAGATCCACTTCCCCACTGTCACGGCTGCTAGTGTAGTCCAACACGCAGAAAGTATGTAAACATATACATAAAAAAGGAAAGGAAATAAAAGGACAGAGCATAAACCGGACCTTAGAATGGCCGGACTAATACGCTAGAGATAGAGAATGGTCAAAGGGAAAGCCGAGGTCAAGGAAGCCAGAAATACTCAGATACCGTTGAAACAAGCCAAGTCAGGGGAACCAGAATTTGGAACAACCAGGGAAAAGCCAAGATCAGGATACAAGGAAGTAATATTCACAAAGATAAACGCACTCTCGGGAACCAGGAACAGGAAACCACGACAGGGCAAGGAACTGGAGTGAATTAGGGATTTAAATATCCCTCTCTGGGCTCTGATTGGTCAGAGGGTGATCTCTGACCCCAGAACGTGCGAGTGCGTTGACGTTTTTATTTAAATTTGGGTGGCGGAGCTTGTGGTGTGCGCGACCACGTGGTCAGCGCCATCTTTGATTTGGGCGCAACGCCCTGAAGACGCGGAGGAGCGGTTCCAAGCTCGCAATATCGGTGAGTTCGTGCCGGTCGGGCACGGCTGCGCCATGCGGCGGGCCGGGAGCCGCAACACCCAAATATTCTTTTCAATGTCTCTCATTTGACTTTTTTTTTTTTTTTTTTTGTGACAAGCTCCCCAATTCTGTATTCTAGTTGGAGATGTTGTTTAGATGTTGCTGCATGTTTTTTACAGTTTTTTTTTAAATTACCGATCAGTTCTACATTTTAACATCATGCACCTTAAAGGAATCCTTTGTTTATATTCAATTGTGTGGTCTTGTTAAAAATGCTCTTTCATCAGAAGCATGGCTATACTTTAAAACAAAAACAGGATACAAAAGATGTCTCATTGCCACACTTCACTATGTCAGATAGGGTTAAATCATTCTCAGGGTTATAACAAAAGTACCTATTAGTGAAAAATAATACGATACATTCATCTTACCAATGCACTGGTCTCTTTCCCTCTAATCTTTCAGCAGAACCCAAGGGAGGCTAGAGTTTAGATCAGTCTATTCTCCATGAAAACTTTGATTCACTATTAAATTCCGCCTAATGAAGATGGCTTTGCCATCTCACGTTCATCAACAGGCTATTTGTGGAACAATACAAGACCTGCATTGTATAAAGGCACATTGTTTCATGCCTCTTCTTGGATGCTCCAATTGAGGCAACTCATATGCAAATTGAAACGCTAGCAAAACCTTCTGACATACCTTGTATCTGTGAAACTGAAATGATTACTCTCAAGGGTCTCATATAATTAAGGTAAAAGTAGTATTGTTTTCTTGTCACGGTTTTGTAGAGATCTTGTTAATGCAGCTATATTTGATAAAACACATAAATGCGTTTACTGCCACGTTCCTATAAGCATTTTGTAAACTCCTGGTAGTCATATACAACCTGCTTAGTAATGCTTATTTGCCACTAAGTTAATTTTATTTTAGTTAGCAGGTGATATATTGTGACCTTAAAGTGACACTGTAGGCACCATTTCATCTGATTGAACTGGTTATAGTCTGGATTCCCCTCACACTATCCCTCCAATAACTGTTTAAGCATTTTTGAGCAGTTTAAGTCTGAATGTGGGTTCCTGGCTTTTTCATAGTCCAACCTCCACCGGAGGTATGGCTAAGGTAGGTTATGGGGGTATGGGTAAGATTGCACACTTCCTTGTAGTCACTGTATGTGCTGTATACGGTCAGCTGACACTCACTATCAATCAATTCTTCCCATTTGTCATTAACCCAGGCAGCACAGAGAGTTTAATGCGGGATGGAAGGGTAGGGGACTCCAGACACTATAACCACTTCGAGGAGATGGAGCAGTTAAGTTGCTTACAGTGTCACTTTAATTAGGGTCAAATAATCCAAATATCCACAGACCAAAACAGAGGGTTTCAATCATTACCAAAGGACAATAGAATACATTACGTGAACATAGTTACATATCATACGCAAAGAACAATTTATAAAGATGCTTAGCATATAAATAGCCTCAATTAAAGGACCACTATAGTGCCAGGAAAACATACTTGTTTTCCTGGCACTATAGTGCCCTGAGGGTGCCCCCACCCTCAGGGTCCCACTCCCACCGGGCTCTGGGGAGAGGAAAAGGGTTAAACTTACCTTTTTTCCAGCGCCGGGTGGGGAGCTCTCCTTCTCTCTGCTTCCGATCCTCCTCTTCGGCTGAATGCGCACGGTGGATGCTTGCGTCTTCTCACTGTGATTTTCACAGTTAGAAGCACGCAAACGCCTCTAGCGGCTGTCAATGAGACAGCCACTAGAGGCTTTGGAGGCTGGATTAACCCATTTAATAAACATAGCAGTTTCTCTGAAACTGCTATGTTTATAAAAAAAAAAAGGGTTAATCCTAGAGGGACCTGGCACCCAGACCACTTCATTAAGCTGAAGTGGTCTGGGTGCCTAGAGTGGTCCTTTAACATACTGGGTAATATTACTACTTACTGGGTAATCATATTTAATCTTTACATTTTACCTGTATGCTACATGTAGGACTTTATACTAAAGAGACTTTTCTGAACGCCACTTTATTTCATTTTATTTCACACAAAAATCATGTTTTGGCTTGTTAGTTATGTTACGAAAATTTTTATTAGCAAATCAATACGTTCTCTTGACAAATTTTAAATTCATATCTAATGGTGTTTTAAGGAATTGAGATTAATCAGAATTAAGGTATTTACTGATTTTACCTTTTTTCTTATTTGCGAAGTGTTCAACTAATAGCAGAGGAAGTTTGGGCAGCATGTGAGTATAAAATAGCCTGGTAGGGCAGGTAGGGCAATTCTGTTAGGCCTACAGCTGGAGGTGTGTAAGAAACCACCGCATTCTGGTGTGAAAGTTTCCCTGCCCCCCCCCCCCCCAATGTGTCTCATTATCCCTCCAATCCCTCCATGTGTTTTATTCCCCCACAGTTCTTCCATCCATTCTCTCCCACCAGCTTTTCCATGTGTCTCATTGACCCAACCCTTCTCCCCCTCTGTATCTGCTCACCTTGGGTAGCATGGTCGAGTGGACCATGGTACCCAGTCTGACAGGAAGTGCTCATTGCTCTAAGTAATGTCAAAAGTCACAAGTCCATAAGTACTGCTTTAATGTTTGCACTGTTCTGTAGTGAAGTAAGCCAACTTTAAGATCTAATTCACCTTGTTCATTTCATAGCTCATATTTTCAATTTTCTAATCCCTTGATGCCTTCCTTGGAAATAGTTACCCAAAAATGCACCATCTATTCAATCAACACAAGTACATTTTCATCAAATGAAATAGTACATCAGAATTGTCATCTGACACAAAAGCAGATGACTTGACTTGTGCATACTGTGAGCGTAAAAGTGGAATTGTGGTTGATGGAAGATACATCAGGCCTGATTTGCTAAACAGCAACCTGAGAATTTTCAGTTAAATGCCCCAGAGAGAGATATTAATGTTTGCAATCTACATTGCTGATGTTCTGCAAAACATGGTATGGGTCCCTGGGGCAGAGTATTTGGAGAGCAGGGTGGGCCAATGCTCCAACAGCACTAGTTGATGTGTAACAGACCACAATTTGGATCTGACTTAAGGGTTTACTAATTAGCACTCACCTGTAGCTAGTCAATTAGCAGACAGGCCTTTAAAAGAAGAGATCAGCCTGCTGCAGAGTGAGGGAGCTGAAGGAGAGCTGACAACAATTGTGTTTATTGCAAAGCTATTTTTGTTTTTGGAAAGTTGGTAAGTGGGAAAGCCACCCAATTACAGATCGTAATTCCTGTCTAGTAAGAGCTCAAGTAAGAGCAAGGGATTTTGTTTGTTTATTATTTAAAGCACCTGCTTTTTATCAAATAAAAAGGAAAACTGAGCTGGATGTGTCCTGGACTTTCTATACCCTAGAAAGCTGTGGTTACTGCAAGATCTGTGACAATCCTACCTGTAAAAGAGGTGGTTTGTTACATATGGGGGTCACTTTGGCTGACCCAGTGACGCAGGGCAGCTGGTAAACCATGCAAAAACCGGTCCATTACTAAGGTTTCCACAATGTGGCTAGCTGAATGGATTTCAGGTTGTAGCCATTTCCGTGCAAGGTGTATGAGGTCAAACATTTGGGAACGCGCGGCTTTGTCTGAAGAATACGACCATGACTGGAACCTTTGGGCATGAACTGCAGAGGTTACACCCAGTCATCGCAAGATTTCAGCTTTCAATTTGCTGTAGTCACTTGCATCGGCTGGTTCTGGGTCATAATATGCCTTCTGCGGCTCTCCACTTAGGAACGGTGCCAGTATGCTTGCCCACTCACGAGCTGGCCATCCCTCCCTCTCAGCAGTGCGTTCAAATGCCAGAAGGTATGCCTCAACATCATTTTCTGAAGGTAGTGCAGTCATTTTCTGAAGGTAGTGGCTCGCCTGAATAACCTTTGGCCCCTCGTATCTTCCATCAGGGTCTCCATTCAGTTTTTCAGAGATAGCTTGGATTTCCTGTTGTAGTCCCTGGGTGACTTTTTTTCTCTGCTCCTCACGGACTACTTTAAACATCTCCGCTTGTGTCACAGCCATCTGTTTCACCAAGGACTCAGTGCACTCCATCTGTTTTTTGGCCAGGACTTTAGCACACTCTGCCAGCACCAGTTGCTGCGGGGCTGCACTGTTTTCTGCAGCTCTCCTGTTAGCCTCCTGCTGCACAGAGGTGGATTGGATCAGAACCTTGATGACATCCTCCATGTTGAGCTTTAAATGACTTCTACCCTCAGGCTTACGTGGCTGCCCGCATTCTCCACCATATGTAACAAACCACCTCTTTTACAGGTAGGATTTTCACAGATCTTGCAGTAACCACAGCCTTCTAGGGTATAGAAAGTCCATGACACATTCAGCTCAGTTTTCCTTTTTATTTGATAAAAAGCAGGTGCTTTAAATAATAAACAAACAAAATCCCTTGCTCTTACTTGAGCTCTTACTAGACAGGAATTGCTATCTGTAATTGGGTGGCTTTCCCACTTACCAACTTTCCAAAAAAAAAAAAAATAGCTTTGCAATAAACACAAGTGTTGTTCACTCTGCAGCAGGCTGATCTCTTCTTTTAAAGGCCTGTCTGCTAATTGACCAGCTACAGGTGAGTGCCAATTGGTAAACCCTTAAGTCAGATCCAAATTGTGGTCTGTTACACAGCAACTAGTGCTGTTGGAGCATTGGCCCATCCTGCTCTCCAAATACTCCGCCCCAGGGACCCATACCGTGTTTTGCAGAACATCAGCAATGTATATTGCAAACTTTAACATCCTCCCTGGGGCATTTAACTGAAAATTCTCAGGTTGCTGTTTAGCAAATCAGGCCTGATGTATCTTCCATCAACCACAATTCCACTTTTACGCTCACAATACCAAGAAAATTTGACTTGGCTGAACCATTTTTCCTGAAAACAGAAAATTTCAGGGTGCCCAAATTTTGTCCATATGTCAGATCAGCTCTGTAGAACTTTGGTACTGAAAATCTGATTAGGAAACTGAATCGCATGAACCAAAAGGGCATGACAATGGGCTAATCAGTGTACTGCAAATTATGAAAATTATAATAATATAATATTATCAATATATTTTGTAGTACATTGATTGGAGCATTTGGTTCACAGGCCAAGTGAAAAAAGTAACCAACAGGCAAATACAGGAGGAGCAGTAAAAAAATAAATCTATATTTATATATACATTGAATATATAATAATTCAATATATAAATATAGATTTTTTTTATTGATCTATAAATTAAATCAATATATAGTTACTGTCCCCTAGCCATGAATCATCTTTTTTTCATACTAATCATCTCTCTTTTTGGCGCCATGGATGAAATTCAGAATCATGAACCGAAATGAACATGGTCGGCAATTGCACGTTTCAGTTGGTTTGCGATTCGGATACATTTTGACTCAGAGTCCTGGAATTCGACTGGGCATCCAATCGGCCCAAATTCAATGAACTGCAATTTGCACAGAAATTAATCTGCAAGTCTACAGATGACTATTTGCTCTCATGTCACCAACTGCAGACAACATATCCACATCCAATTCTCCAACAACAGTGGCCCCTGCACAGACCCATAAAAAAAGAGCAAAAACAAAAGACTGATCTTATCTATCCCTCCTGCCCTTATACTTTCTAAGAAGAAGAGAAGACCAGGCAGATTATGTAATTTTTCTGTATACATTTAAAACACTGACTTTAAAAAGTCAGGTTTAAAATCGTCCAGACATATAGATAAGCACGTTGCATTATTATTAAAACAAAAAACTATGTATCATTTTAAAAAAAAGTAACACCAAAATCAACACTTCATAGTTCAGAGATATTATTGATGGTTAAGGTTTTGGTTTGGCGTAAGGTAGTCTTTGCCTTTGAGGGTTAGACTGAGGCTTATATGTTAGGTTAAGTGTCAGAGGGTAAGGGTAGGTGTTAAGGTTGTATTTGGGGTAACGTTAAAATGTATTTTGGGGTTGGCTGTAAATGCTGGCAGTTACAATCCACTGCACCTTGAATTTAGTGCCTCTTATTTCCTCTCTAAGTCTAAGTCCCACTTATACCAAACCCTAAACAATAACTAACCTTTTCCTTAAAATGTTATACATTGTTATAATGCCTTTATTTGCTCTATTTCTCCATCTTCCATTAATTCTAAGGTACAGTTTCAACTTGTTACCAATTTGTAGTTCATCAGACATATGCACATGAACTGTAAAGCAATCAGGGTATAGGTTATGCACATGTTAGAGTAAATCCAGTAACCCATGTGGGTTTTGGAGAAAATGTAATCAATGTTGAGTCCTGAATGTGACCCAGGAGAAGCTGGGCTATGACATACCTTATACAAGATGGATGGTTGTAATGATCCATAACATGTATGGTTGCCAGCACTGTTGTCATTCCATGAATATAATCTTCCAATGATTCATCATCACTGTCATCCTTGATCTCCTCATGTATCTTTGCAAGCTTTATATTTCTCTCACCTTCTCATAAGATATGCCATTTGAGAGTCATTTGGGTCCTCCACATTCATGAATCGATTAGTCTTCTCTTGTGTTTCCTTTCTGCCAGGAGTCTACGTGTTACACGATAAGTCAGAACATCTGGAGGAGAACAAGGATAGAAGCATGGTGAGCATGCCCATCTGTGTATGATCATGCGTAGCACTTATACTGTCATCCTACTTATGTGCCTGCCTCACCTGCTGCCTGAACTACAGATATAAACCTGTCAATAATCAGGATGTATTATAGGGCAAACATGGTACATTGTAGGTGCATGCTTCTAGTAGATGTGTCTGCATTGCGGTTTGTTTGTGTCTGACTTTGTGTGTTTTGCCCCCTCCTGCTTATCTTTTCTTGGTGGTCCATTGTGGTCTGCACCATTATCAGTTGCAGATCACTTTGAAAGCTGCCTGATGGCTACCCAGCCTTTGGTTGTGTTTTGTCCACTTTGGTTTACCTTTCTCTGGTGGGCTGGTGAAAAGTGAGCTAGACTGCTTTATTAATGTTGTTGTCTGTATCAATGTTGGGCGCAGACCACTTTAAGAGGCTCCTCATGATTCCAGCTCTCAGTTAATTTGTCAGGATGCCGGGTACCACAAGATAGTACTTAAAGTGGTCTACACAGAGGTGCAGACTAAAATGCTCCCTCAACAAAATGAGGGGACACAAGACTGAGCAGGGAGATCTATTAATCGGCATGCCTGCTCAAAGAGGGTGTCCATAAAGCCAGAGCCACAGCTCCAAGCCTAGACACCATAGGTAGTGGTAGGCATTAGAGTCATATAACTTATATGAGAGTAAATCTCTGTGGTCATGACTTACTACACATCAATGGTATATTTGCAGGTACACTGGAATAGGAAAACGTGATGTAGCTTCCTTGACTCCTGCTGTATTTTTGTTTGTGCTTTTAGACAGCTACCTTTTAGTTGAGTTAAAGATCACACAGATTTCTAGGCACACTGTGGGTTACATATAGCTATTTATTTTAACTAAGTAGTACAAATGTGACACAGTTATGTTCTGCACTTACAATGCACCTTCATTTTTTTCCCATTTTATATGTTGGAGCCTTATGCTACTTTGGTTTAGGTTTTGGAAACAACACTGTTTTCCTTTTTTTTTATTTGCTTTTTACACAATTTTCTCTGGCATGTCATTTAGACTGAAAACCTTTTGCAATACAAGTTTAAAAGCTGGTTTGAGAATTCGTTATGTTTATTGAGCTATTTAATACTCATTCAGTGAAAGTTTTATTTTTCTAATTCAGACATATAAGGGTTTCATGTTGACCGTGATTTTAAGCAAAAAAAAAGAAAAGATATGTCATGCAACTGATTACAGTTTGGGCAGTCAATTTTTTTTGTTGTTGTAAACTTTCTTTTTATAACTCAAACGCCTTTGAAACAGAAAATTTTTATTAATATATTAATGTACAGAATCAATTAAATATGTTTTCATCAAACAGGTGTTTTATTGCTGTTCTATCTTTACAATGTAGAAATTTTAATTAATAAGTTTAAACCATGGTATTTTTTCTTTTAATGGCCATTTTAACATTTTACACTAGAGAATGAAAGATATTAGGGTACATTTAAAAAGGTTCAGCGGAGGGCTGGGCATAAAAGTCGAGCTGACAAGCTGCACCTTGCTAGAGCTCCGACAATATAGACAAGCAAACGCCAAAAGCCTGCGCAAATTGCAGTCTCCAAACCCAGCAACCACCCGTAGGAGTGCTGCTTACCGTCAGCTACCAGCGAATGCCATTCTTATTCGGCCAAACAGGCAGAAAAGTGAGCCGCAAAACTAGGGCCTACTCGGGCTTTCCCAACCCAGGAGCCCTGTTCCAGAGTGCTGTGTGGCCTCCGGACGCGTTAGACACTTACCTTTCACCTGAATACCACTAGGTCACTGATGCCACTTCAATGGGGTGCAGAACACAGCGAACACAGGCAAATATGAGCTGAAACACACAAGACATCGGCACTTTGCTGCAGCGACCTGCAGCCCCCAAAATGGCCGCCGGGTCAGACCATGAGGCGGGATCCACCTGCTCAGATGCCCACATGGAAGAACCCTTGGGTCTGCATCAGTGTTCCTAACAGCCACAGAGGCAAAATCCATGGCTACAAAACAAGACATTCAAGACCTTTTACACCACATGCAGCAGATGTTTCAGGCTGACATTAATACAGTCAAAACAGAGATACAAGCTGTGACCCCCTGTGTAAAAGCTGCTGAAGAAGACATTATAGACACCCAACGCCCCGTATCTAGCCTCAGGGACACCCTACGCCAGGTCCAATCATCACAGGCTACCATCGCATCACGACTCGACCAACTGGATGACCGAAGCCGGCAAGCTAACTTTAAAATACGTGGTATCCCCAACACAGTCGACTCAGCTGAGCTACCGCATTACCTGCGCCACCTTTTCACTGAGCTACTACCGCCTGCCCAAGCTAGGAAAATTGGGATAGATGGATTTTTCAGGATCAACAAATACTCAAGGGCCCCACCTCGGCCACTCTGGACCTAATTGTCAGATGCCAATCCCTGACGGACAGGTCCAGCATCATGGCAGCAGCCCAGGACAAAACTACCATCAGCTTCGCGACATCTCAGCTCACGTTCTATCAGGACTTAACAAGAACCACATTACAGTGGAGAAAGACTGTGAGCCCCATCACCAGTCAACTGAGAAGCGCTGGAGTTTCCTATATTTACGGTACTGAAAGATGGCTCTATTGTACAACTATCTTCTATGTCAGAAGCTTTCACCTTTCTCCAGGCCTTGGTTCTCCCAAGTAATGCTCTGGCCTCCACATCATCGACTGCAGCACACACCTAGGAACCTAAGCGTAAAGCTCCATTCATCCCGAGACGTGAACAAGGATCAACTACTGTTACCTGAACCCTGATACCATCTCAAGCACTTTGTTATTTCTTAACTGTTAACTTTTATATCTGTTGGCTTACAGTTATTTTTGGCTTTTAGTATGTTTACTGATTGAGAGGTAATATGGGGGAACTACACAAGAAAAAAAGAGGGTCCAAACAAACACACATATGAAGGAGCGGACTTACTACTTCATCTTCCCTTTCTTTCATACTCTGCAGCATACTCTGTGGAATTTAGGGCTGACATGCCTTGGAGAGCATATCCTGAATTAACACATCAGGGAACATGTAGGGGTGTTATCCATTTCTAGTTAACTCAACAACTCAGCTCTCAGCTCATTAATGACTTCAGCACAGTTTAACTATAACAAAGCGGGGATACGTTTCTTCCTCTCTTTAACATTAATTAGACATAACCACTGTGTGTATTTCGCCTTGTTTTATTATATTACCACATAATTCTGTTTTAGATATCAATCTATGTATCTAAGCTGTTTATCACGTGTACTCACTGAGTCTCAACCAACTAGTCAGACATATATGTGATCACAACCGACTCTCTCATTTAGTACTAGATATGAATACATAGCCTCTCTAATATAAAAAAGTGCAGTAACATCCAAATGCCCTGCATATTTTTTGCAATGTGTCCTGTCGGCCTGCAATTACTGTTGTGGCATTGCAAGCATGTTTGTAACACTATGCACAGAAAAAAAGAAAAAAAATTAAAAAAATCAGGTTCAGCAAAACAAAGTCTTTCTGGAAAAAAGTAAAACAAAATTACCAGTCATTTCAACAATGTTTGACCTACAAAATATTTGCTAAAAAAAACCATATCACATTCTGGGTCAATAAATCTATAAGCAAGTGAACACCACTTCCTTTGCTTGACATATGCTCGGAACACCTGTTACTGCCAACTTTCTAAGACATTGTATGCCAGTACCTGGGTAGCAAACTTTCACCACTGTTACATCATTACAGAAAATAATAGAAACATCGCAGGCCATTATGCATCTCATGAGGTTGTAGCTAAATTCCATAACTGGAATAATTACGCATGTATTTTAATTGATATGCTATATCCTCTAATCTGACCCTCCCAACAAATAAGAGGCTAAATGCTTGACAATCAATGCAGGTTGCATGAGTCAATGATTCTAAGTACTTTTCCCCTTAGCATTTTGGAAGTCTCTTGAAATGATGTGCTTTTATTCTACAGGCTTATCCTGCAGTCAATAAAAAAGCACTCTTTAAGACCAGTGATCCATTCAATGAAAACCAAACTTCTCCGCCCACACCCTGTTTAGAATGAAATGACTACTGGTGGGGGAACCCCATGAGTACTGTGGAAGAGCTCAGCAGTTATTCTTTGTGCCATGTAGCAGGACACCTTCAAAAGCTATAAATCAAAGGAGTATTGCTTATTCTTTTGAGATCCAATATCCCTTTCTTGTTGATAATTCATTGTTACTTTGTAGTCCTTGCACAATGACAAGACTGGCATCTCTTTACAAACGCCTGTGGTAAAATTGATTGATGTGTTCACTCAACCAGTTCAGGTCTTTAGGACTTGATAGTGCTAGGTAAGCCCTCTCATGATATGTGTGCTTCACAAAAATTCACCTGATACCAGAGAGTGACACAAGACTAATTATTTTATGAAGGAACACAAAAGGCTGTAAAAATTGTCTTCCTCAAACTGGTATTATTTAAGTCTTGTATTTGATTGAAAGAAATGAAAAGAACGCATTGCTACTTTCTATTTTGTCTTTTTAAAATGTGCAAATAAATATATTTGTTTGCATGTTTTTTTTTTTTGCATATACACAAAAAGTATAATTTTATGTTGGTGCAAGATAATAACTATTAGAGACACACATATAGCTATGTTCACACAGAGAAACTCACCTCTAAATCAAAGATAACCCACAGAAAGGTACATTTAAAATTGACATGATGCTACACCCAAACACCAAAATAACAAAATTCGATTTTTTATTATTACAGCTGACTTACCACAACCATAATGATAAATGCTACTTAAAATACCCCCTTGTCAACAAGGGGTTAACCAGTATATTCTGTTGGACTGAACTAAAGCAGTAGATACTCAGTACTTCCAAATTGTTGAATAGGGTACTGTTCATAGTGACCTGCTTATATATAGTGACGTGTTTCCATTGTGTTTGCTAAACTTAAGATTTTGTTATTAATAACAGCCTGTGGATATTTGCAACCAAAAAATACTGTCAAGTTTTCTAACCTCAAGGCCAAAGTCTTAATGCTACTAATGTTTGCCCCTTTAGATATCGCCTGAATCTTAGCACTTACCTATTAGTGACTCGTAGAGTACTAAAATGCACACTTTCTGCCATAGCAACCACAAGTGGGCAGTACAAAAAGAACATCCTGGGAATGCACACATAACTTGAGAATGGGCTTAGAAATATGGACACAGGAGATACTGGCAGTGGTTAAGTTGGAGAGAGAAAAGTGTCTGGTCTATGTAGCAGTCAAATGCACCAATATCTATGCAATCTGCCGCTTCCCCAATATAAAGGTTAGTGGTCAATTGCTGATCAACATAAAGGTACAAATAATTTCCAAAAATAAACGCTCTCCCCAGAGCATGCCTCCAACCCCTCAAGATAACAATTAATAGCACAATATTAGTTCTTGTACTGCAATGACGAGACTTATAGGTTGGTAATAAAATAAAATAAAAATCTTTATTCAACAAAACAAAGGAAAAATAAATAAATTTTAAAAATGCAAATTTTGGCAGGCAAAAAGTATGTATGCATACTAATCGTAGAACAGGGAAACAAAGGACACCCACAAACAAAAGAAGCTGGACACATTTTGTGTCATTTTTCAACATTTTTCAACAGCCACAGCATTACCATGTTAAACTCCCTATTTAAATAGGTTAAAATGCAACCATCATATGGGTAGCAATCAATGGAGTACTAACATAGATTGTGTATCAGTGTATGTGTCTGTGTGTTACTTGTCTGTGTGTGTGTGTATGTGTCAGTGTGTGTATCTGTGTGTGAGTGTATATGTGTCGGTGTGTCAGTGTGCTTATATGTGTGTATCTGTTTTTGTGCATGTCAGTGTATGTATATGTGTCACCCAGGACTGATACATGGCTCCTATGGCGCCCGGAAAAAAACGTGACACCCAACTAACTTGGGCTAGATACCTCTGATCTGAACGCTTGTTGGACAGAAATGGCACAAAGGAGAGAGCTTTCTGGGGTGGCATTGGTTTGGGGATGCAGGTACGGGAGCCTCAATTTTCATGTAGAAATGTTATTAGGCGCCAAGGTGTCTGCCCGCTAATACAATTACCTGGTCAGGTACAGACATCTAGGCGCCAGATGTTGTGCTATATTGTTTTGCTTGTAAACCCCTGTTGGGATCCCAGGTATTAAAGAATGTAATGTTGTCCCAATAAACCAGTTCTTCTTCACCCTTCACTAAGTCTTGGTTAGTGTTTGGGTGCAACAGCGATATTGGCTATAATATCTGAGCTATATTCACTTGGACTATAACCACGAAAAGGTAAAGGGGACCTTAGTGGCGACATCCAAGATACTTGTTGATCAGCCACTACAGTGTGTACCTGTATGCATATGTCAATGTGTATGTGAATTTGAGTATGCATGTATATATGTATGTGGCAGTGTATGTTTATATGTGCATACATCACAGCCAAACGTCAATAGCAGGAGTAAACTGAGCAGCCTGCTTATAAAATATTTGTACAATCAAGTGGGAGAAGTACAATATCGGACCTGGATGTTCCATCTGCCTGGTAACATTGCCACTACCATTACCTAGACATGAATGGAGTATTGGGAAGTCTTCATGGCCTCTTCATTCAGCCTGTAGATATGCAGGAGATGTGGAAGCCAAAGGTTTAGAAAAGACACCCCGGTGAGAAGGATGCAAGCTCTTCTTATCCTCCACGGAATCATTAAGAATCATTAGAGTCAAGAATTCATCCCTTGAGGCTTGATGGTTTGCCAAAGCTTTAAACATGGTGATCTCATCCTCACCTTACAGGCTTGCACTAGGTCTGAGTTAAAGCAGTTTTCCAAAGATACTGTATTTGTATAATGTAAGCATGCTGTTTCAAATGCAAAAATACATGTGTTTCCCAAGGATTCTTCCACTTTATTGGAAGAATCATTCAAATTATTCTGTTGGAAATTACAATGAAACCTAAATCATGGAATTCACACAATTCAGCACAAAAGTTTTACTTTGAAAAGTGATTGATGAACTCTTAAAAAGATTTTTCTATATAAATATACCCATACAATAAGTATGACACTTTATATATGTATTCCTTTTTATATTTATATGGTTATACCAGTGCTCAAAATTGTAAGTCCTATTTAAAAATTTCTAACCGTTACTCACTACTGAAAGGCACACTAACCAATGTGAATTTCAATTTCCTGGTATGAATTCCTACTTATTACAGCTGACATTTCACTCATCAATGCTAATGGCAACTAGAAATGTAGAATGTATGCCTCTGTGCTACATAATAAATGTTAAATAAATAAATGTATACAATTCTTCAGATACAGTTGTGCTCAAAAGTTTGCAAACCCTGGCAGAAATTGTGAAAATTGATTTTTAAAATATGACAGATCATCCAAATAATGTCTTTTATTGAATTATATAGTGATCATATAAAGCCATTTATTATCACATAGTTGTTTGGCTCCTTTTTAAATCAAAATGATAACAGAAATCACCCAAATGGCCCTGATCGAAAGTTTACATACCCTTGACTGTTTGGCCTTGTTACAGACACATATATACTTATACAGGTGGAGCACTTATGAAAAAAAGGGGACCTTTGTTGTCTTGAGGTCACTCAGGCTCAGAAATAGAAAGAACAAACAAAAAATACATATGATAGTGAAGTACAGTTGAGAGATCTGATATATAAACAGTGTATATTTATTACATCACTTCTAAACAATAAATACTAAAAACTGCAATAAAACAAAAATGCCATAAGGTAAACAAAGAAACTAAATTAAAAATAACAGTAGAAACATCAATAATAATAATAATCTCTTACAAGATGAAAATAGTGAGTATATGCAGTATATGCAGGGTTATACATTAAATATATGCTTGTTACAGACACACAAGGTGACACACGCAGGTTAAAATGGCAATTAAAGGTTAATTTCTTACACCTGTGACTTTTTAAATTGCAATTAATGTCTGTGTATAAATAGTCAATAGGTTGGTCAGTTCTCACGGGGATGCACTGAGCAGGCTAGATACCGAGCCATGGGGAGCAGAAAAGAACTGGCAAAAGACATGCGTAACAAGGTAATGGTACTTTATAAAGATGGAAAAGGATATAAAAAGACTTCCAAAGCCTTTAAAATGCCAATAAGTACTGTTCAATCACTAATTAAGAAGCCCAGTTACAATATGCCCGACAACACCTTGATACACCTCACAGTTTCTGGCACACTGGAATTTGGAGTTGTAATGGCACCCCGGGCATAACAGGGTTAAACCACCGTTTAGTAGATCTTCCCCTTCCAGATACACAGGCAGCTACCAAAGACAAAATCCACCGAACCGGAGAAGCATACGAATGCTCTCAAACATATGAATGCTGTAAACAGTCGAATAGGAAAAACCATACAAAAGGTTTACACTCCTAGCAGTCGAACTGGAACAGCATACAATAAATCCCCCCAAGAACGAGAAAAGGCTCCGTGTTGAGGGTCAAAACAGGAACAGACAGAGCTGTGGGTTTATTGTTCTTATATACACATTCTTATACATTAGTACCACCCACAGGGTTTTGGAAAACAACCAATAAACACGTACAATACACTCAGACACTCCCACACAAAATCCTCCCCTCTGCCTGTGATACAATTACCTTACACAATGGGTTAATGTAATTATCACAGGCAGAGAAATACAGTTTTTCCACATTATTCATAACTTTAAAAGTATACATCACATTCACATAACATTTTCAGAATCAGCATACTACAAATACAAACATATATCAAAATCATCCAAATTGGTCCATTGGGTCAAAAGATAGATTGAAGTCCTTTGTGACCAAAGGAAGCATTGCTTTTCTGCCCAAAACCAGTTCCACAGAGTCTTCTATCCTGGAGATAATTGGGAAGTAATCCAATTATCTCCAAGGACAGAGGCAAAACTCCATTGAACACATGGTAGCAAAAGACAATAAAATACATAAAAATATATAACTGTGCAGCTATTGCATAAAACAGGTAGATTCAACAAATCCCCAGATTGCTTAGATCTGAGCGCACATTATTACTGAATGGTGCTCAGATCATATATATACAGTTCAATTG
Organism: Pelobates cultripes; assembly: GCA_933207985.1. Classification (NCBI taxonomy): domain Eukaryota; kingdom Metazoa; phylum Chordata; class Amphibia; order Anura; family Pelobatidae; genus Pelobates; species Pelobates cultripes. Next base: position 166,094,577 of record OW240917.1, read on the forward strand.
CCATGGAGCCAAAGTCTTTCACATAGTCTTTCATTATACGAATGGGCTCCATGGCATAGCTATCTGGGTATCACTGTTCAAATAGGGCAAGTACCGAATGACCTGTTTTTTGTGTCTGTGCAGGGGAAAATCAAGTGTTTCAACATGGGGCCATAGTCTAAAGGCAGCAGGCGGGCAACCAAGCTCCTCCAATGCACAGTGGTGAGATTGGTCTCGTCACAGGAGTGAGCGCTATGTTTAGAGAGGGTTCAACAAGACCTATAGTAACAAGAATACCATCTCCACTGCGAAGCATAGTGGTGGCTCAGTGATGTTTTGGGTGTGTGTGAGCTGTAAAGGCATGGAGAATCTTGTAAAAATGGATGGCAAGATGAATGCAGCATGTTATAAGAAAATACTAGCAGACAATTTGCATTCTTCTGCACGAAGGCTGGTCATGGGACACTCTTGGACTTTTCATCATGACAATGACCTTAAGCGCAAAGCCAAGTTGACCCTCCAGTGGTTACAGCAGAAAAAGGTGAAGATTCTGGAGTGGCTATCACTGTCTCCTGACCTTAAAGGATCACTATAGGGTCAGGAACACAAACGTATTCCTGACCCTATAGTGTTAGCAAAATCTTACTGTATTCAAGCCAGAAGCTGTATCTCTGTATGCTGTTTGCCTCAGAAAAAAAAGCAGTCTGCTGACATCATCAGAAGTGGTGGCCTGATCCAATCACAATGTTTCCCCATAGGATTGGCTGAGACTGACAAAGAGGCAGATCGGGGCAGAGCCAGCATGATTCAAACACAGCCCTGGCCAATCAGCATCTCCTCATAGAGATGAATTGAATCAATGAATCTCTATGAGGAAAGTTCAGTGTCTGCATGCAGAGGGAGGAGATACTGAATGTTTGGGTGCATTTTAGGCAGCCATGAACCAGGAAGGATCTCTAACAGCTATCATAGGAGTGGCCAGTGAAGTTATCACTAGGCTGTAATGTAAACACTGCATGTTCTCAGCAAAAAGCCTGATAATGATTCTACTCACCAGAACAAATTCAATAAGCTGTAGTTGTTCTGGTGACGATAATGTCCCTTAAATATCATCAAACCACTCTGGGGAGATCTCAAACGTGCGGTTCATGCAAAACGACCAAAGACTTTGCATGACCTGGAGGCATATTGCCAAGACGAATGGGCAGCTATACCACTCGCAAGAATTAGGGGCCTAATAGACAACTATTACAAAAGATTGCACACTGCCATTGATGCTAAAGGGGGCACTACACAGTATATAGAACTAAGGGTATGCAGACTTTTCAACAGAGGTCATATCATTTTTTCTTTGTTGTTTTGATTGTGCTATTCTGTTATAACCTACAATTAAATATGAATCCCGTAAGAAATAAAAGAAATGTGCTGCCTTCTCACTCATGTTTTCTTTAAAAATGGTACATATATTACCAATTCTCCAAGGCTGACTTTGGGTAAAAATATTTTTCAGTATTGGTTCATTCACCTGGGTAGCTAACTAATTAAATTTTTAGTTTTCGTCCACATATCACACAGAGTAAAAGTTAAAGTTGTTTGATTTAGCTCTCCTATTTTTTCATGAAATCTGTGATGTGCATGATTTTTTAAAAAATCTGCATTGATATATTACTGATAGTGTTCATTGTTCAGGATTAAAAGAAACATCAATACAATGTTGTTTGTGAAAGCATATCAAATGTAATGTATTATGTTGTGTTAAACTCAGTAAAATATTTTATTATGTATTTCATGGGGACATTTTTTATCTATTTTTTTTAATTATTATCATTTTCATCTTTAGCATTCAGGTTTTTTTTTTGTGTTTCTTTTTTAAATTATGAATGAATACATTTTTTAATTAAAATTTTTTAGTAAAAACATTTTTATTCTCAACTTTGCCCATCTTTTACCAAGCTATTTTAAAATTTCTTATTTTTTTTAATTTAGTTCAATATCCCAACAAGATAAAATTATACATTGGCTATTGTCTTTCATTATTGTACTTGAATGGACTGGACATGTATCTGATTAACCCCCCCCCCCGTCTCCCACCCAAAAAAAAATCCCCATGAGAAGATAAACATGCATGGTGCATTCTTTTATTATATTTCTGATGAATAAAAATGAATTTGTCCCTCTTTCCCTTCTTTTGTATAGTGATATTATGTAAACTGCTCTACTTCAATATGGAGAATTGGGCTTCTACAAGGAGACACTGAAATGAATAGGATTTCTTGAGTGAGCGGCGAACTGGAAGTAACATATCGTGAGGCTCACAATGTCATTTCCGGTAACTCGATGGACTATTTATTACCCATAGTTCTGGTCCCACCAGGAAGCGAAAATATGACGCTGGAGTTAGAGGTAAGGGCAGGATGCCCGAAGTCTTCCCAGATTGTATGGTTTGATGACGTGATTGCGCTGAAAATGAGGACGTCACCATTTAAAACATTGGCTGTATACCTCATATGTAATTGCTAACTGAAGAAGCCTATGTTTATTCTGAAACACATTTTAGCTCTATTTCAATACTACATATATGTTTTGATTGCACCTTTATTGTTTTTATCTGTATGGGTATTAATAAAGCATTTTTTGTATATATTATATCGCTATAGTATATTTTAGCAGTATCCCGCATTTTCATCTATTGATATCCAGCTGTGGGTAGTGTCACTCCATAAGTGACATCAAGCTTTAACACCAAGAGCCAGGGACAGTTGGGCTCTAACCAAGGTGAGCACATCCTGCGCTTTCCTTAATACCAAATTTGGTTTTATAATCCGCACTATTACTGCATTCTGTTCTTCTTGCTTTTGAGTATGATTATCCATAAGAATAAAGGTGTGTTGCTACCTGCAAAGGCAAAACTGTGCAAACATTGAGCCTTATAATTTCAAGCTCCACTTCATATGAGTGTTCCTGGTTATTTGTGTTATACTCTATTTATGGACATTATACCATCTGCACAATATATTCCTTTTTTTTTTTTTTTACAAGTGCTGCTCCTTTAACTTCCATGTATCAATGTTGATTAAAGGATAAGATCTCCCTGTTTTAGTGCTCTACTATACACAAGTGTTTCACTAATTTATATACTATTTATTTTGTTGTTTTGTTCATTTTATATTCTACTCTCTTTGCTTTATATACTGCCAGCCTCTTTACACCCCTTCCCTTATGTTCCAAGGACATAACAGTATTTATTATATGGACACTCGTGGTCCTAACATGATTTCAATGCATTTGAGGTTTTGGCCTCCTTAATATTATGCAATTTTTGCATGCTAAAATATTTACAGTTTTTGCACAAATAATAGATGTTTTGCAGAAAGTTGCACACTAAGTCTGCCTTCTTAGCCACGCCCCCAGTTACAGAAAAAGACTTCTTTATCAAATGTATTTACAAACCTCAGCTACTAACAGGACTGTGTAATTTTAACTACAAAGCAACCTACCTTAGATAGGGAGGTTAGGGAGTGTATCATTGCTGTGGGGGAGATAGAATGTGAGGTTTGTCTGTGTAAGGGAATAAGGGGTGTAGTGTGTCTGTGATGGGAGGCCAGTGAGTGTAGTGTATCTGAGAAAGGAGAACAAAGGATGTAGTGTGTCTGCGAGGGAAACAGGGGGTTTAGATTTTCTGTGGGCAGGTTAGGAGGTGTAGTGTGGGGGCAGGGGCTGTTTTGTATTTTTGGGGGGTTATGAGCTTAGTTTACAAAAAAAGTTTATTCCCCATTTATTTTGGCTCAACTTGGGGCAGGAAGGGGAGATCCCTGATGGTATGTTCTTTCAGTTTCCGTCAGTTGTAGGCTCTCATTGCTGCTGCCGCCGCATAGTATTAACGCTCTAATACACTACCTGCAGCAACCTTTGTCTGCATCTGCGAGATCTCAGCGCCCCCTCTACATTAAAGTGAGCTGGCCAATTAGGGAGATCTTTAATATCCCCACCGACCATTTAGCTCCCTCTCTCGTATGGCCTGTGAGAATTGACAGCCATGCAGGGCTGGGAGACCCTTTGATCGGCTTGCCCGATGGACAGTCCAGACCTGCAGCCATGTTTAATTCTTCCCTTAACCTCTCTTCAATGTTAACATGCTCATTTTACTCTTTGATAAGTCACGTGTGACTTACTGCGGGATGTTGACTGAAACTTCCTACAAACCACCCTTCAGCCTGTGCTGACCCTTGTATTATTATTAATGGGAATGGCAGTTCAACACTCAGTAGCGCTATAATTCAAGAGCACACAAGAATGCAACTGTTTTGCCGTGTTTGTGAGATAAACTAATTTTAAGAATAACAATTGGAGGGCCACACCTGGTCATGAGATATCAGACACATGCTAATCTAAGCTCATTGTAGAAGCAAAGCTAGACATATCTCATAATAGAAAATGGCAGAAGGAAAACTAGAAGAGGACATCCTAATTAAAGTAACATATTGTATACCAGGGGTATGAAACCTTCAGTACTCCAGATGCTTTGGAGTACATCTCCCATAATGCACTTACATGCATAGTGCTGGCAAAGCAACAGTAGTCCACAGCATCTGGAGTGTCGAAGGTTTCCTACCCCTGCTGTATACTATAGAAAAACTAAAATGTATCAACTATAACAATGATATCAACAAGTAGGTGTAGCTGAAAAACACTAACATAGACCATTAATACATCAATGAAGCTCTTTAACTGAGAAGTCATGATGGGGGCTTGCAGGAAGGAATTCCATCATCTGAGATATGCAGCTGTTCTACAGAATCATGGAATCATGGTATAAGCCAGGGAAGTGAACGCAGGTGTTTGTAAAGCCCAGGTCACCATCACACAGAACTAGTTCTTTAATGCTGTATTTAGCGTTCCAATTCATAAACACCTGTTCATGTGCAGCAGGTGGCACCAGTGGGAAGCACTTACTGATGGAAGACGTAATGAAGACATGCATGCTATAAATTATACAACAGCTCAAAGCGGGAGGGTGTATATCCACTAGTTTTACACACGAACATTTTGCTATGACCAAAACTATGTGGGTGACTGAATGCTTTTTGTTTTTGCAGATACTCTGTTCTGTGAAAGAAATAAGAAAAAACACTTTTCATTATATTGTGATGTTAGTTTGTTTTTATTGTGGCTATCACAAGGTCTAAACTAACATTTTATTTTATTTTAAAAAAAGTTCTATACTTGTGTGATGTTTGAGATTTCTGACATGCTTTCAGTCAGGCTGGATAATATCAGGATTGACAGCTACAAACACAATGCAAACTGTACTTAGTGTGTATTAAAAAAATAAATATATATATATATATATATATATATATATATATATTTTGTTTTGTTTTTTATTATTTATCTCTTATAGCACACTGGTAATTTTAAAGTTGTTGATTTTTAACCTAATTTCAGAAGATAGTAGATTTGTTTAGACTTTTAGACATTATAATGAACTTATTTGACTAACTAAGTAAAGCAATGTTTTTTTGAGAAGGGATTGCATGAAAAAAACTGACATATGGTCAATGCTACAAATGTAATATTTCCTAACAGATTTGAGTTCTAGGAATTTTATTCTCAAATACATTTTAAAATGTTATTTACTGGCTAATTCAATTCAGGAAAACAGATTGACCGATCGTGCAGGGCCAATTGTAATAGATAGAAAAGCTGATTATAATTATATATTCCAACGCAATTGTCAATATAATATATAAAAATGTGTTTTACCAATAAAGATGTATCTATGTAAATTAATGCTTCTTTTATCTCTTGGCATTGATGACTCCCTTGATCGACAACATAAACATCCCAGATTGTTGATGTAAGACTGCATTCGGCACATGTATATTCTGAACACGTTATCTCCTGATCTTACTATGTTTGTTTCAGCTAAGTTGTAAGGGTTGCAGCAGTTTCATTGCTGTCGTATTTACTTACAAACCGACTCTACACAGCTTTCTTTTGTTGGGGCTTCTTTTCTTTGTGAATAGTTGACTGTATTGAAATGAATAGGGTGAGACATGTATCTCTAATTGGGGAGGGGGTTTCTTCTCTGGCAAAGTAACTGATATGTTTGTCTTTTTGAACTGTGTTTGCTATCTACACCCTGTGGTAATCTAAGAGCTATATTCTCCAGGGGTTAGTGTGCTGTACACATAGATGTTTAACAGTAGAACGCACAGTCATACTTTCAGCACGAGCAAGGACTGAAAGACCTGCTTCCAATCTGCTCTTCTCAGCTCCACTCTCAATTGGGTTGTGCTAGACCATGGAATAAATAGGGATGGAAACACAATCCAAAGCATTCCATTGTTTTATGGGCTCATAGAAAATACGTTCTTATATGGCAGTAAGCACGCCATTGTTTTACCACTTGATATTCCCAATACGGTCATCTCATCCAAACAACGGGGAATAACTTGTGGTCTATTCTTCAACAAGTTTTCCAGTTAAAAACTCTAAAGTAATTCTACATTTTGTGATGTGACGTTCGAAAGTGTATTCCTGTAGTGTCTGAAATGAATGTGAAATGTGTGACATCAATTAACTAATCATGGCAGTTCCTTTGGACTAGTTCATTAATTTCCCACTGGGAGCACATAAGTACTACATATTGCGGGTCAGCATTACAGAATTCAGAATTTATAATGGTATGGAATAATCACAACCAAATATAACTGCTGTGGCTTCCTAATATTCTGGTAACTATGTTACTGACAAACTATGTTAGTCATCAGTTGTTAAGGTCAGTAAGGCATTGCCATACATAAAAAGGCCTATGAATTCACAATATGAAAATACAATTTTGCCTTTTCATAAATCACTGATAAAGCCATAGCTGTGCACTAGAACTACAAAAAAAGCTGATGAAGCAATGAAAATAATAAGAGCGAAAGAAAATTTTTAGTTATGAAAAAAGGCTGGAAAGCATGAAGTTTTTTTTTTGTTATGCATAAAGAGATATTATATATATATATATATATATATATATATATACACTGATCAGCCACAACATTAAATTATTCTCCTAATATTGTGTAGGTCCCCATTGTGCTTCCAAAACAGCTCTGATGCATCGAGGCATGGACTTCACAAGATCTCTTAATGTGTTCTGTGGTATCCGGCACCAAGACATTAGCAGCAGATCCTTTAAGCCCTGTAATTTGCGGGGTGGGGTCTTCATGGAACAGATTTGTTGTTCCAGCACAATCCACAGATGCTCAATCAGATTGAGGTCTGGGGAATTTGCAGGCCAAGACAGCACCTTGAACTCTTTGTCATGTTCTTCACGGACTCTCTGACAGCACTGCTGCTACTCAGCCCCATGTGCAGAAATCTGAAAAGCACTGTGTGTTCTGACACCTTTCTTCATGGCCAGTATTATGTTTTTCCACAATTTGAGCTACAGTAGCTCTTTTGTGTGATCGGGCCAAATAGTCTAGCCTTTGATTCCATCAGAGTCTTTGGTGCCTATGACCCTGACACCAGTTCACCGGTTGTATGTACTAACCACTTGCCATTTTGGAAATATTCTTACCCTGTTGTCTAGCCATCACTATTTGGCCCTTGTGAAAGTCACTCAGATCTTTTAGATGTTTTTTCCTGCTATCACTTCACCTATCACCAATGATATATATATATATATATATATATATTTAGCTCCCTCTTTAGTATGGCCCGTGAGAATTGACAGCCATGCAGGGCTGGGAGACCCTTTGATCAGCTTGCCCGATGGACAGTCCAGACCTGCAGCCATGTTTAATTCTTCCCTCCAAACTCTCTTCAATGTTAACATGCTCATTTTACTCTTCGATAGGTCACGTGTGGCTGTCTGCGGGATGTTGATTCAAATTTATATATATTGTACAATATATATATTTAACAATATATATATTGTTTATACCAATCAAAACATCTCTCTGGAAAACTGTTCATTAACAGAACTGTCTAAAGGTAAAATATTAATTTTGGCTACAGTACAGGAAAAGGTTGCTTATAGTGAGAACAACAAAGATGTTGTATTCTCTGCCCAAAGATGCTGTATTATCATATGTTGTAAAGCTTGTTAACTTTGTATGAATGCCTTTATGCATAAAAAAGAATATGCAGCGATTTAACCATCAATGTCGGGTAAAAACATGCTGATCCAAAGAGAAATCTGATTGTAGTTTTGGAGTCAAGAAGGATTTTTTTTTTCTCATTTTGCAACAAAATTGGAAATCACTTTAGAGAGTCTTTTTCATCTTCTCTTGGAAGTATAACAGAAGCAGAAGTGCGTTAAAATTTTAATATATGTAACTATGCAACGTGAGGGAAAATTATCCTCATATCGTTCTTCATGTTATTGAAGTGTTTATGGAGCCAGGAGTCCCCTGACATCATCCTACTATTCAATGTTACACCATTTGCGATTAATTTACTTGGGCAGCAGGAGCCTGGCCTCCTCTCTGCTGGTCAGGCTAAGCCTTCTGAATTAGCTCAAACAACAATGGGTGGCAATAATAGGATGACAGCCCATCACTGGTACGACTTGGTATGGCTAATGTGGAGTTACATTCTGCATTAACAATAACTCTACCAAGGAGCAGAGCAACAGGCACCCAGGGACCCTCATGCCCTGTCGTGGTTATGGTACTTAGAGTATTCCTTTGATTTCAAACATTTATTTTTATTCATGTGATTCAAAAGTACACAGTCATTTTTTCAGGATTTTAGAAGGGTAATTTCATAGGCAGTGATTATGGGAGTTTATAATGTAACACTCTGTAATGCAATTATAAGATTAGAGAGAGGGGCCACTTGGACTCCCTTACCATCATGTACAATTTCCTCTTTCCCTTTTTCTACACATTACCCTCCAGTGAATATGATGAAAGGAAACAAGAAGCTATTCTTATAGTCACCCAAGGTTAAACTAGGGTCCTCCTGTACATTTTTGAGCAGAGTTGGCTTTGTCATACCAATTACACATAAGCCCAAATTTCTCATTGTTGACTTATAAACTTGCATGGTTGCCATTGGTAAGGCAAGGTTTTCGCCAAAGGTTTGCTTTGGAAAACATTATTATAGCGCAAATTAGAAAGATTTAAATGCCTGGATCAGGGGTGGCCTTGAACGGACATTTCAGGCTGGAGGTGAAACATTTTTAAATGCAAACATTGTGATCACTTTGGTGATTTGCAGTGGTCATGGTGCTTGGAGTCTGTATGAGCAGTCTTTATGTATGGAATAACAATAGTTAAAAAAATATAGAACTTCTGAGCATGTTAATAATAATCTAGGGTATTACATGCACAGCACATGCATGTAATTTCCAAAAGCTAGCTGAAAATTACTGTGGGTGAAACAAAGACGACAAAAATAAGATCGTACTTGTAGTGGCAAAGCAATGATACATGAGTAAGATGATCAAGAGAGCAAGTGTAAAGAGGGAAACTACGGGTAATGGAGATGGGAAAAGCAATGGAATAAGGTTTAAAAACAGGGCTATACATAGGACACAAGGTCATGCATTTAGACTGGAAGAAATGAAATTTAATTTAAGGCAAATGAAAGGTTTTTTTCAGTAAGAACTATAAGTATGTGGAATTCTCTACCTGAATAGGTGGTTTTACCAGAGTCCATACAGATGTTTAAACAGCAATTGTTAAATACTTCCAAAAACATAACATACAGGGATATCATTTCTAATTAGTGGGGTAATAGCTGCTTGATCCAAGGATAAATCTGACTGCCATTTTGGGGTTAAGAAGGATTTTTTTCTTAGTTTTTTGCAAAGCTGGAAGCGCTTCAGACTGGGTTTTTCCCTTGTTTTGGATCAACAGCAAAAAGCAAATGTGAGGAAGGCTGAACCTGATGGACGTAAGTCTCTTTGCAGCTATGTAACTATGTAACTATGTTTGCTCTTTCAGGCACAATTTGTTAATTCCAGGCCTTTCTCTGTGATTTTGCCTTGTTTTTCCAGAAAATGCTCCATATATCTATATATATATATACAGTCAATTGTTACACTCGTTCTTCCTTTTCTGTATGCAGAGACGCAGAGAATCACTTTGTCATTATTGTTTTCTTGCAAAAGTCATGAGCATGCACACAGTTTCTCATGCATGGCTAGTGTTAGAGACCACTGATCTAATTAGCCAAACACTACACCCTTACACTATTAACTCTCATATGCATATAATACAGCTTTATTTAGCCAAACACTAGATTGATTAATTCATTATTGATTCTCATGCAAATGTAACCCTTTTTTCACTCACTGTAAATACTCTAGGTTAGGGGGAGGAATTGGAAACCCATTGCATAAAGATAACCTGCATCTTTATTTTCAATAGCCACAAACACAGATACAAGCTGCAATATATTAGTAAAAAATTAAAAATATAAAGTGCCGATTTGAAAATGTGAACCTTTTTAAAAAAAATTATTTAGAGACTGTATTTATATTTAGAGTTTAATTATATTTCACTTATCTCACTATAGTATTGAAATAATTACATGGAAAAATACATCAGGAATTCATATTATATTAAATATTTTAAATGAATAGTCTAGGTTTGGGTCAATGTGTTTACCAACTAATCTGGTTTGCAACAAATCCTGCTCACCTTACTTTGAATGAATAACTTAATATTTTGTCTATATTTGGATGGAATTGAAAAGTTTAGTGTTCCAGCTGATGCGCTCAGCCTATCCATGCCAATATAAAAAGGAAGTTGCATTAAGAATGCCCACAATTATAGATTTGATTTTAGAATTTATAAAAATTAAAGGTTAACTCTGTATAACCATCTCTATATACCATTGGTATGTCTGAGGAAGAACCTTAGAGTGGTCTCGACACTACAGTGTTCCTTTAAGCAGAGTATGTTTTAATAAGCTTGGAATAATCATAAATATCAGCCAAATCATTCCAGTCCAGGACCTCTCAAGTCACTTATCCAATTTCTGAATTAACTGAAGAAGGAAAAGGTAGGCATTAGAGAATAGATGGGATTATAGCAGGGACATCTTATTCTTCGTAAAGAAGTGTACAGGCTATATTATGCATTTCTGGGTGCTTGCAGAGATAAGAGCGTACAATGAAGAGAAGATGAATGGTTCCATAAAAATGTCAGAGTTGGGCAGCTAATACTACATGGCCTCCCCTCTCAATCCACCATGAGAAGGACTGGACATATCTCTCAGGTTACACAGGAATGTAAACCAGAGGGTAACGCCTAACAGTAACCCAAGAAATGTAATCCCAAGATAAGTCGTACCTACATAGCTGTAAGAAATGTTTTAAAGGGACACTATAGTCACCAGAACAACTACAGCTTACTGTAGTTGTTCTGGTGAGTATAATCATTATATGCAGGCATTTTCATGCAAACACTGCCTTTTCAGAGAAAAGGCAGTGTTTACATTGCCCCTAGGGACACCTCCAAGTGGCCACTCCTCAGATGGCTGCTGGAGATGCTTCCTGGCTCAGAGCTGCACAGTAGGCATCTCTGCCGTTCAGCGTCTCCACGCTCTGCACGGGGACACTGCATTTTCCTCATAGAGATGCATCTCTTTTTTAGCAATATTTCACTGCATACCTCCCAACTCCAGCGTCCTGAGAATCGGGACACCGGTGGGAGGTATGTAAAAGATGTGGGTCAGTGATGCAATTGTGTCACTAGCTCCTCCTCATATGGGCAGTCCCCTGAAAGGGGGTAGGTCGACCATCATCAATGGTATATGCATTCATACCAGGCTGCCTGTCCATCACTCAGGCCAGCCCACTGAGGAGAGGACATGCAGGGAGAACTGTTTCAGTGCTCCCAGCGGAGTTCTACTGCCCTGAACACAGGGCAAGCTTGTCCTTTGATGCACTTGTGCTATGATTGTTGGGGATAGATCCCTAAAGCATGACAGTAGGGAATTAAGGCAGGATGACAGGACAGGACCTGAAAATCTGGACTGTCTCTCCAAAATCAGGATGGTTGGGAGACATGTAAAGGTAGATAGGTCTACAAAAATGTAGACGGTTTGATCACTTCCAATTCTAATGCTATATCGTTTATTTGAACTCTGCACACTTATTTTTATTGCTACAGCCATTGTTAAACCAGTATATGGCTGAATCCACAGTAAAAGACACCAGGATATTCGGTCCAGCATATTTTAGAAATATATTTAATGCAGATATACACAATATAACCTGACGGGAAGAGAGTGAAGGGGCTCTTCTCATTTTTACTGCGATTCCTATGATTAAGGACTTAAGGGTCTGAAACACAAAAGAATCTTTTGTGGCATCCCCATCTGTTTTTATTTTTTTGTTTTTTTTACAATATAACTTCTTAATTTCCACAGTGAGCACTTGCTATGATGTGTTTTTTTGTAATTTTAGAAAAAGGAGGCTCCTACTATGCTTATCTCTTTCTTTACTTGAAAAGCAGCAAAGAAAAAATTGACAAATAAACAGAAATCAGGGAAGAAATTAAATATATAATGACATCATAACAATTAAACAATCAAACTCAGAGACAGGTTATAAAAGGATCTGTGAACATTCCATAGCCCTCTTTCTTTGCTGCTCCTCAACCGAAATGGATATGTGTGACAAAAGCAACTTCGTCACTGGGTCTTGGAGGGGACTACTTGCCAGCCTTTTACCTTGTGATTATGGCCCCTGTATTAGACTTTGGTTCAGGACTGTGGAAAGACTTTGGTTCGTGCCTTTTCCCTGCAATGGTTCAGTGAATGGGGCTTGCTGAATGGATTGTGATAATGGTGTTCGTTTACCGAACAAACTGATGAACAACCGGACTACCCGCAAGCAGGGCCGGCGCTTCCTATAAGGCGAACTAGGCAGCCGCCTAGGGCGCCATATAGGAGGGGGCGCCCTGCGCCCCCATCGCCGGCCCTTTAAATTCTGCAGCCGCCTGAGCGCTCTATAGAGAGTGTGACGAGACCAATCTCGCCACATTGCATTGGAGAAGCCTGGTTGCTCGCCTGCTGCCTTTGGACTATGGCCCCCTGTTAAAAGACATCTTTTTTACCTGCAGAAAAGCTTCATTCGTGCTTTTCTGCCTGGGGTTTGGTAGATTTGTTTGAATGTGTTATACCCCAGATAGGAATCCCTAAAGACTTTGGCTCCATGGCGATTAAACTGTATTTGTGTGGTCTGAGCGCCATTCACTTAATAATGTGCGCTCAGACCTGAGCTATCTGGGGATATGTTAAATGTATAGTTCTAATGTAATGTGTCTTACCTGGTGTATTTTTACAGTAATGCTTGTTTTGTGTCACCATGTGCATAATGGAGTCTTGTCTCTGTCCTGGGAGATAATTTAATTACTTCTCAATTATCTCCTGGGCAGAGGAGAGGAAGCCAGGATGCATTGTCGTAAAAAGGAAGAGGTAATTGGGTTACCTCTCAGGATAAGGGGGAGGGAATCTGTGGGTTGTAACTAATATGTTACTGGATATTTTATACCTCCCTGTGGGCGGTCCTGTATTTGCAAGACTGTAATAAAAACCAGGCTGGGTGTGCCAGCACCTCAGACCACTGCTTGACCCTCAACACGGAGCCTTGTCTCGCTCTTGGGGGGATTCACTGTATGCTGTTAGAGACTGATTGCCAGGAGTGTAAGCTGTTCGTCTGCTTTTCCTGTTCGTCTGCTAGCAGCTATTTGGGAGGTTCCAGTTCGGGAGTTGGAGTGCTATTTTGTATCCAGTTCGTGAGTTTTGGTGTCTCTGCAGTAGCTGTGCCTGGATCTCTGGAAAGGGGGCCGATCGCCTAAACGGTTTTTACCCCTTGTGTGCAAAACG
>OW240917.1:166111051-166126866 GCA_933207985.1 Pelobates cultripes
ATTGGTTCCTATACCTTTTCCACAAGAGTGCCACACTTTTTAAACTTCTGGATATCTACTATTCATACATCGGCTTTATTGTTTCTGTTTCCAACAGTGTTATGTATCATTCCCTTTTGAAAAAGTTTGAATTTTAAGTTGAAGATGGACTCGTTCCATTCTGAAGCATTTCACCCTACATGAATTTTTTATTGTTTGCATCTCTTGCAAAGAGAGATTATTATGGAATGTTTTCAGCTTCTTTTATAACCTTTATCTGTCTTTTTTTTTTGGGTAATAGTTATGATGTCATAACATTTAATTTCTTATCTGTTTTCTGTTTGCCAATTTTTCTTTGTTGCTTTTCAAGTCAAGTAAAGAAAAAGATAAGCATAATACTCACCTCTGTGTCTTTAATAAAATAATGACTTTATGTCATGTACTAGCAAAACTTATGGCTTATAACTTGATAAACTCCTGGAATTTGGACAGGTGCTTGTTTTTTTTGCACAGTAAAAGAAGTAAGTTCAGCAGCAGAATGTGTGGGTTTCTAAAGGTATAGGTATCATACAGAATTCATTCATTTCTCTTTTTGTCTTTTTGGACTATTTCTATCTTTGTATAATTAAGGACCCTTAGAGTTGCACATATATAAATACCTAGTCACACTCACACAATTAGCCTTGACTCTCACACAGGCCTGGACTGGCCATCGGGCATACCAGGCAAATGCCTGGTGGCCCGCAATGGCCATGGGCCGAGGTCAACAGGGGAGATCAGTGGGAGGGAGAGAGGACCCGGGGGAGCTCTATGCTGCAGTTCCGCCAGGTTCCTCTCACGAGGTTGGAGCGTTACCTCGGTTACTATGGCAATGCTCCAATCTCGTAAGAGTGATCTCTACCCTGGGAACTGCAGGGTAGAGTTCACTCCTCACCGGACCACCAGGGATTTCCTACCAGACCACCAGGACATAAGCTGTATATTTTTTTTAATAATAATAATTTTAAAAAATACAAATACATATATATATATATGTATATATATATATATGTATATATATATATATATATATATATATATATATATGTATATATATATATATATATATATACACTGCTCAAAAAATACAGGGAACACAAAAATAACACATCCTAGATCTGAATGAATTAAATATTCTTCTGAAATACTTTGTTCTTTACATAGTTGAATGTGCTGACAACAAAATCACACAAAAATTAAAAAAAATTTAAATCAAATATTTCAACCCATGGAGGTCTGGATTTGGAGTCACACTCAAAATTAAAGTGGAAAAACACACTACAGGCTGATCCAACTTTGATGTAATGTCCATAAAACAAGTCAAAATGAGGCTCAGTAGTGTGTGTGGCCTCCACATGCCTGTATGACCTCGTTACAACGCCTGTGCATGCTCCTGATGAGGTGGCGGAAGGTCTTCTGAGGGATCTCCTCCCAAACGTGGACTAAAGCATCTGCCAACTCCTAGACAGTCTGTGGTGCAATGTGACGTTGGTGGATGGAGCAAGACATGATGTCTCAGATGTGCTCAATTGGATTCAGGTCTGGGGAATGGGCAGGCCAGTCCATAGCATCAATGCCTTCGCCTTGCAGGAACTACTGACACACTCCAGCCACATGAGGTCTAGCATTGTCTTGCATTAGGAGGAACCGAGGGCCAACATATGGTCTCACAAGGGGTCTGAGGATCTCATCTCGGTACCTAATGGCAGTCAGGCTACCTCTGGCGAGCACATGGAGGGCTGTGCAGCCCCCCAAAGAAATGCCACCCCACACCATTACTGACCCATTGCCAAACCGGTCATGCTGGAGGATGTTGCAGGCAGCAGAGCATTCTCCACAGTGTCTCCAGACTCTGTCACGTCTGTCACATGTGCTCAGTGTGAACCTGCTTTCATCTATGAAGAGCACAGGGCGCCAGTGGCGAATTTGCCAATCTTGGTGTTCTCTGGCAAATGCCAAATGTCCTGCACGGTGTTGGGCTGTAAGCACAACCCCCACCTGTGGACGTCGGGCCCTCATACCACCCTCATGGAGTCTGTTTCTGACCGTTTAAGCAGACACATGCACATTTGTGGCCTGCTGGAGGTCATTTTGCAGGGCTCTGGCAGTGCTGTTCCTCCTTGCACAAAGGCGGAGGTAGCGGTCCTGCTGCTGGGTTGTTGCCATCCTACGGCCTCCTCCACATCTCCTGATGTACTGGCTTGTCTCCTGGTAGCTCCTCTATGTTCTGGACACTACGCTGACAGACACAGCAAACCTTCTTGCCACAGCTCACACTGATGTGCCATCCTGGATGAGCTGCACTACCTGAGCCACTTGTGTGGGTTGTAGACTTCGTCTCATGCTACCACTAGTGTGAAAGCACCGCCAGCATTCAAAAGTGACCAAAACATCAGCCAGGAAGCATAGGAACTGAGAAGTGGTCTGTGGTCACCACCTGCAGAACCACTCCTTTATTGGGGGTGTCTTGCTAATTGCCTATAATTTCCACCTATTGTCTATCCCATTTGCACAACAGCATGTGAAATTGATTGTCACTCAGTGTTGCTTCCTAAGTGGACAGTTTGATTTCACAGAAGTGTGATTGACTTGGAGTTACATTGTGTTGTTTAGGTGTTCCCTTTATCTTTTGAGCAGTGTATATATATGTATAGTAGAGATTGTAGCCGTATTAGTCCAGTGATGTAGATGTAAAAAACAGATAATATTTGTATCTTGTAATAACTTTTTATTGGACTAATAGAATGTTTTAATGACAAGCTTTCGGGAGAACCTCAATTGATATCACGAAGAAAGAAGAGAGGCGGATAATGCAATGTTATATAACAATGGGATACTAAAGAAATATATGTATAAGATAAAACTTAACTTTTAATAAAAGTCTAAATTGGAGACTAAAAAGTCTAAAAAGGTGCTACTTGGAGCATTCTCCAGATACATAGTTGCCACAGAAAAGTCAGAGATTCTCTCTCCTTTTTTTGTTTACTATCTAGTTAGTATTCACCGGTTTTTAAAGGGAAGGGCTAAGGTGCTAATTGGAGCATTCCAATTAGCACCTTAGCCCTTCCCTTTAAAAACCGGTAATACTTACCATCCGGTTCCCCTCTGATGAGCTGATCCAGCGAAACGTGCGTCAGGGGCTTTGGGGCTTAGGCTGTGTCCTCTATACTGCTTGCAGTTATCTCTGGCTTCTAAGAATTACTCTTTTTATTTTACTTCCTTTTTTGGCAATTTTTTTTTTGTTTATGTTTGGAGCAGGGGTGGAGGAATTTTGATTCCACATTGGGGTCATTTATTGGGATAAGGGGTGCCCTCGAAGGCACAATAGGGAGAGTAATTTTTTCCCTCTCTCCCCTCACCCTACCCTGTAACATATTTGTCATTATTGCAGGAGTTCTCTTTTTTCCTCCATTGTTAGATATTTCATTTAATAGTCAGTTATATCTTTCTACCATAGAAGCTGACAGATACTTTTTGCTATATCTTTGGTTACATTCTTGCAGCTCTCCAGATACATAGTTGCCACAGAAAAGTCAGAGATTCTCTCTCCTTTTTTTGTTTACTATCTAGTTAGTATTCACCATTTTTTTTTGTCAGCTGACACTCTGATACTATACTATCTAACTGACACACCATTTAGTGGTTTATGTTGGGTTTTTTTTGGGTGATACTTACTACTATTTTTTCTGCAGTGTGGACCAGCCTCCACTATTTTTATTTTTTATTTATTATATATATTTTTTTGTTATGTCCATGTGTATATAGTACTATTAGTTGTGTGTTGTAGTTGGTCTCTTCTGTCTATTGGGACCTTTTAGAGATTTAGACTTTTATTAAAAGTTATGTTTTATCTTATACATATATTTCTTTAGTATTCCATTGTTATATAACATTGCATTCTCCGCCTCTCTTCTTTCTTCATGTAAACAAAGGGGTTATCCCCCATTTAGGAGGTATGCATAGGCAATAATTATTGTCAGTTCTTTTTCCTTTTTTTCTCTACATTTCTTTCTTTTTGTAGTCAATTGATATCACAACTCAACTTTGAATTCTATGTGTCTTCTCGCTCAGAAATGCTTCAGACTTGAGAAAGGGAGGTTCTCCCGAAAGTTTGTCATTAAAATTCTGTTAGTCCAATAAAAAAAAATACGAATTTGATCAGTTTTTTTACATATATATATATATATATATATATATATATTTTATTTTTTTTACCCCACAGCACCCCAAACACCACACTACACCCCAGACACCACACTACACCCCAAACACACACACACACTACAGCCCAAACACCACACTGCAACCCAGAAACCAAACTGCACCCCAAACACCACAGAGCACCCCAAATACACAATGCTGCACCCCTCTCACACACACACAGCACACCTCACACACTGCACCCCAAACACCAAACAGCACACCACACACACACACACTGTGCCCCAAACACCACAGAGCACCCCAAATACACAATGCTGCACCCCTCTCACACACACACACTGTACCCCAAACACCACTCAGCACCCGAAATACACAGTGCATCCTCCACACACACTGCACCCCAAACACCACACAGCACCCCAAACACACTTTGCACCCTTCATACACAGTGCACCATTCACAAACACACACTGTACCCCAAACACCACACAGTACCCCAAACACCACATAGCACCTTTCACACACAGTGCACCCTACACACACACACACACTGCACCCTAAACACCACACAGCACCCCAAACACACAGTGCACCATTCACACACAGTGCATCCTTCACAAACACACACTGCACCCCACACACACACACACAGGCACTGCACCCCTCACACACACACACACACACACACACACACACTGCACCCCTTGCACACACACCCTGCACCCCAAACACACAGTGCACACTTCACACACACACACACTGCACCCCTCACACACACACTGCACCCTTCACACACCGTGCACCCCAAACACCCCACTCCACCCCTCAACACACACGCACTCCTCACACACACATACTGCACCCCTCACACACTGCACCCTTCACACACACAGTGCATACCCTGCACCCCTCACACACAGAGAACCCTTCACACACACATTCCAGACACACACACTACATCCCTTATACACACACATACCGCATCCCTTATACTACACCCTAGATCCCATACATAACTATGGATCCTCTACATACACACACTAGAATCCCTATGCATACTGATCCCTATGCATACTGAATCCTCTACACACACACGCACACACAAACTAAATATCCTATGCACACTGAACTGAATCCTCCACACACACACTCTGGATTCCCTATGAACACACTAGATCCCCAGTAAGCAAACACACACTACTTTCCCTAAACACAAACACTTTACAACCTCTACACACACTTCATCATCTATACACACATACACTACAGCCCCTATGCACACACTCACTATATCCCCTATACTCACACTTTCTCTCTCTCTACAGCCCCAATCCATCCATATTATACCACAAACACAACACAACTGAAACCGACATTTACACAAAACACCACACCACAATCAAAACACTCTACACACACGCAATCCCACAAGCAGGCTCTAAACACATGTACAATACACTTTCCTTACACTTTTGTCCTCTGGTATCCCATTTATGGAGACACCAAAGACATATCACAAGCAAACACAGCGCAAGCATGTTACTAAATTTGCTTGCGCTGCGTAGAACAATAACAGGTCCTTGTTTTCATGCGAGAGCTCTGCACCAGGGCTCTGAGCATTAAACCAACATGCTAACTTTGAGAGGGTGAGTGTTGTCATTGGTGATGACAAAACAGTGGGCCGCTGTGATTCATAAATGCCCGTGCCAAATTTTTTTTCCAGTCCGGCCCGCTCTCACATATACATGCATAACTAGCCACACTCACAAGCATGCTCTCAGTATCAGCAATATCCCCTTCTCTTCCTGATACTGCTCACTTCCATTGGCTATGAGGAGAAGCAAGTTCTTATTAAGAGGGCAGGCATGAAAGCTGTGCAACGAGCTGCACAAATGTTCTCCCTACTCTGTCTGGTATGCTTCCAATTGGTAAGCAGGGTATAGATGAGATATGTAACCTCAACAGCACTAAGGGTGCTGTTGTAGACATGGGAACTTAAAGACATGTGAAGGGAAACTGGTTCTATCTATCATCTTTCTATGTTACCACCATTCTCCCCCATTGTGAGGTATGCCATCCTAAAATTACCTAAAACTGTAGGAGATACCTATGTTACCACAACCACAGTGTAACTGGGTTTAAGGCTAAACTCTTGATCCATTTTTATGATTTCTGTGGTCATTGGAAATATCCTAGATAATTAATATTATGAATTCAACATACAAAAATAATTGCCTTGATTACACCTTTGGCTCTTACAGGGTTAAATAGAATGACTGCCCGAAGAAAGTCTACACTTCCGCATGTCTCTATAAATGTGAACTGCCTACTCATTAAGTCCTAATATAATACAAATACAAAAGAGGACATCCAAAGAATTGATGATGATATAGTCGGTCTCTGAAGAGATCAGTTTCATTCATACCCAACAAGAGAATAAAGGACTTTCACCTCATTTAACAGGACATTGTGGTCACATCAACTGACAAGTTGATCTAATGTTTCCTTGATCTGAACACATACTTCTACAGATGTATACTCTGTTTGTCAGCATGGGATTACTTTTGTATCTATTACTAATCCTAATTGCCTATTTCTGGATATCCTGTAATTGTGCATTTGTTCTTAATATTTACTCTTGAGAATTGAATAGCTCGGCAGTGATGTGAGATTTCTACCTAACCGTTCACACATTATTCTTTAGAAAACATTTCTTGGTGTAATGATATAGCCCAGATACTAAAGCAAACAGCTAGTAACGTTAAATATTAAGAATGGTAATAGAAAAGGGATACACAATTGCTGGATAATTATGATACAGTGTCACTTTAAAAGAGGACAGCAAAATCACAGCCACTGGTAAAGAACGGCCATCCTGCTTGGTTTTCTTCGTCTTTTTCTAATAATTTTTTTATTGGGCGGGATACGTGTTACATTAATTAAATATTAAGAGGCCACCCACTCTGGAAACTAAAATAACTAAACATCAATGCAGAGGAATGTGTGTTTTCACAGGAAACTCTTTTACTTTTAGCACTTCATCTGCTAGGGGCCAACATCATTGCTATACTCTCGCACATGTGCAAGTGCCCAACACTGAAGTCTAAGGAGCATAATGCAAGCCTTTTTCACTTCAGCTTTCACTAGTGACAAAGCTTGACAGCGGTAGCTCCACCTTTTTATCAAGCTTTGTCAATGTAGGAAAAACACTAAAGACAAAGAAGTCCTTACTTTGTCCTACATTTGTTTTGACTGTGTTGGTATTTAAGTAAAATTCAGACACAGTCTTCATAAGCATTCTATAACAATTTTGAATATGTTTTAAACAAGAAAATGGCAAAAAGAGGGGCAATACAATCAGATAGACCTCACCTTTTTCGACAGTTGTCTACACAATCACTGTGGTGATATTGCTTAGCATTCCACCAGGCTGTATGCTCAGGGCTTACCTTCTTCATATGAAGAACTACCAGACTGTATGTGGATAAAATACCCTGTACTCTAGGGTACAGTTGGGAAAAAAAGAAAATTCCACTTCAGGTAGGTCATTGGAAACATTAATAAGCAAACATAAGCAAACCAATCAAATGGAATATGGATCAACATTTATTTTATTATTTAGAAGAGTTAAGGACTGGCCCCATGTAAGTAAGAACTTAGTAGTACCATGAGTGGTACCCAATGTTAGTTGGTAAGGGTACCATTAAGGGTACCACTAAGGGTTATGACCCTAAATGAAAAGATAAAACTGAGATTGGTAGTGTGTGCTTTGGAGTTGGATGCCACTGGCACCAGAGGAGTAACTAGAAACCACAGGGCCCATGTGCGAAAATTGCCCTGGGCTCTCCCCCATACATCTCACTCCTCCCCCCCAGCCCCTCCATGTGTCACAATCAAGTCCCTCAATGTGTCTCTTTCATACAAACACACACTGACATACATGCAGATACACACCATATAACACGTACAGTTACATACACGGACACACATGCTGATACACAAGTAATGTGAGGGTATCCTATGCCTGGGAGCTCTAATAGGAAAGGGGAGCTAAAGTTTTCCTCTAGTTGCTCATGGTGTCATCCCTGGTGTCATCCCTGACAGGGTATCTGGTACTGCATAACTGATTGAGGGTAGAATAAGTAGTAACTTGTTGCTGAATAAGAAGCGATTAAATAACTGTACAGTATGACACCACAGATGTAAATGTCATATCTTCTAGTTCAGTTGTTCAGGTTCTCTATGCTGTCCTCTGGGCTCTGCACTGCATAGATGATCCATAGTGGATTTGTAAGCATTTTCTATGGTGAAGACTTTATATATTTTGGAGTCAATCACCTTTGTGATGCCTATATGCTGGCTTCATTGGCTTTGATCATTTGAACAAAATTACATCTTTAGATTAGTGCAGTATAAGTGCCACTCCACACGATCAGGCAGAGGGTAGACCAAACCATTTCTCCTGAAAATAAAAAATTTGTCTGGACACCCACATTTCAGCCATCAGTTTAGCTCTGCAGAATTTTGGTACTGAAAATCAAGTTTGGAAATGGATCAGACAAACCAAAGAGATGCAAAATGGACCAGTGTAATGCAATATATATGTATATATATATATATATATATATATATATATATATATATATATATATTACAATACTGATATACTGATAACCACCATTTGGTTCACAGATCAAGTGATAAAAAGTATGCACTACTAGAGCATGAACCTAGAACCTTTTGGCTTCCCTGGGATGCACTGAGCGCAGAGGAATTGTTTTGGGCCTGACATAAAATCCAGTTTAGGATTAAGTTATATAATGTGGCAGAAGATACTGCCAATTTCATCTGTTTTGCCCAATTTCAAATTGTGACTGACCGACTGGCACCCCAGCTGGGTACCTCTGTCAATCGCTGCTTCCTAGTACTTGCAAACACCATAAGCACTGTACTGGAACACCATAACCACTGCAAACCCCAAGAAATGCTGCAGCTTGGTTGGGGTCTCGCTGTCCTCCACCCACCCTGGACCCAAGACCAGGATCCAGCTTCCAGTTGCTAGACCTCTCCTAGTGTAGTGTAGTGTAGTGTAGAGAGCATAGCAGGAACAGCTCTTATAAGAGCTAGGGATTATACTCAGGGGAATATTGTGATATAGCAATCCCCAGAGTGAATGTAGTTCTCCAATCCCCCAAACATGAGCCAAGTCTTCATGAAGGGGTAAATTAATCTCAGTTTAATGGGAACCACACTTGGCGTTATATGACAATCCCCATGCAAGGGGTACGCCCACATGGACCTTGTAGCGGACAACAATATAAAATTATAAACCAATAACAACATGGTTACAATGCATGAAACTCCCATATACAATACAATAAGCCTTACCCTTCACTTAGGAGATAATTGAGTCAAGCACAATACTAAACTCAATTATCGCAAAACACAAAAAACACACATTTTTACAAAACCCCCAAAATACCTTAAAACACATAAAGTCCCCACAAACGTTACATTCCCTGATAGCCCTGATCTGGGTGACCAACATATTAAAAAATCACCCAGATTACTTCAGGGGTTCAGGAATTTCCTGGAAGTCATAGTTTTTACTGACTGCATGCATGGTCCCATGCCCAAAACGGTTCCATAGAATCTCGGCTAAGTGCAGCTGGCGATCGACCGGGAACCGCGAAGTCTTCATGTCGAAAATAGTTCCATAGAATCGAGGCTAAGTGCCGCTAGGAGCCGAACGGGAACCGCGAAGTCTTCATGCCGAAATTGGTTCCAGGGCATTCGCGGCTAAGTCTCCCTGAAGTCTATTCGTGGTTTTGGTCCATGCGAACGGCCTCCAGGGAGCTAGCGTTCAGTTCCATGGAAAGTGCCAAACCTGGGGAACCAGGGGGAATAAAATATGGGTCTTTACAGTCGTTGATTTGGCCCATAGTGTTTTGGCAAGAGGCTGGCAAGTAGGCCCCTCAAAGCACCCGTGAAGAGGTTCAGTTCATCACACAAATGTTTTACCTTATTTTGTTTGGGAGTTATTGTATACGAACACCATCCATTTGTCTCCCAAACGAGGACCACCCCGGTACCCCATTAGAACGTTCACACCAGCAACTTAAGTGCAAAACTGCAAGGGAAGTAAAGCCCTTGGGTGGCCGCCATTTTGTAAAACTGAATGCACATGGTCGACAAAGGAGTGGGGCCCTTTTATCTCCCGAACGTGGGCAGCAGCACTTGGTGATCTAATGCCTGGAATGCTTTTTGGCTAGGCACGAGTAAAGATTAGACCACTCATTTTTTTCACATTAAAATTTGCCAGATTAGTAATGTTACCTTTGAGACCGTGTGGTAGCCCAGGAATGAGAATAACAAAATATAGTTAGAATTAAATTACATAAATATATATTTTATTTATTTATTTTATTATTTTATTATTTTATTTATTTATTATTGTAATTATACATAAATATAAATATAATTTATATATATGTATTATATATATATAATATATATCTTATAAAAATCAATAAAGGGAGCACACCAGGACTTCAGTAAAGTGCAAAAAGTATTTACTGTATCCAAAACATGATACAAATTCTGTGTAGAGAGAATCAACGTTTCGACCCTACCGGGGTCTTTATCAAGATCACAGTGAAATGTGGTTATGGTGGATAATATATACATACAGATAAAGTGTCGCTTACCAATCAGATAGTCGAGACCCCGATCAGCTACAGACACCGGAAGTGAGAAGACCACGTGAACAGTGCATATCATGTGACTGGGTTACTGAGTAATCTGCGTGATAATGTTACAAACAGAGGATCGGGTAGCCGGCGTCGCCGTGATACCCGAAAGTGCTCCAAACCACGTGGGGGTGGTCATGTGACAGAGAGTCATGTGACAAGGTTGCTAAGCAACCAGTCTAACAATGTCTAATTCTTCCTTCTCTAACCGGAACTTGATTCTGTCCTCCATATGTAGTACTCGCTATCTGCTTCTTCGATCTCCGGTTAGAGAAGGAAGAATTAGACATTGTTAGACTGGTTGCTTAGCAACCTTGTCACATGACTCTCTGTCACATGACCACCCCCACGTGGTTTGGAGCACTTTCGGGTATCACGGCGACGCCGGCTACCCGATCCTCTGTTTGTAACATTATCACGCAGATTACTCAGTAACCCAGTCACATGATATGCACTGTTCACGTGGTCTTCTCACTTCCGGTGTCTGTAGCTGATCGGGGTCTCGACTATCTGATTGGTAAGCGACACTTTATCTGTATGTATATATTATCCACCATAACCACATTTCACTGTGATCTTGATAAAGACCCCGGTAGGGTCGAAACGTTGATTCTCTCTACACAGAATTTGTATCATGTTTTGGATACAGTAAATACTTTTTGCACTTTACTGAAGTCCTGGTGTGCTCCCTTTATTGATTTTTATATATATTGGAACGCGGGATTGCACCCAGGCATTTGAGCCTTTACTAGAAGGATTTTTGGGTGGAGTGCCTTGCCCATTCATTTTTTGTATTAATATATATCTTATATATACGTAACTTCATTCTAAGTGTCTTTTAATACTAATATATATTTATATTACCATTAAAATACACTACGTATGACATTACATATATATAAGATGTGTGTATATATATATATATATATTCTAACGTAATGTCATACGTAGTGTATTTTAATGTTATATATTTATTTATATATATATATATATAAATATATATATATATATATACACACGTTTAATTTATTTTAAACATGTTTCATGATTATTTTTTTACACTACCCACCAGCAGTTGGACTGTCTGTCAGCCCAGACAGTCCCCCTGCTGGCAGATCCACAGCCAACTATAGGGGGCCATATATGCCGGGGGAGGGTTGCCTGGGCGGATCGCGGCGGAGGTAAGTTTCTCCTGGCTCCTGGAGTAGAAAGCGGTTACGGTGTTCTATGCCGCCGCAACGGCTTTAAAGCCCATTGTATGGAGACGGCATAGAACGCAGTAACGGCGTTAAGGGCTTAAGGCAGAAAGACCCATGAACAAATAACAACTGAAGACAGCTGCAGTAGAGGTCTGGCAAAGCATCACAAAGGAGGAACCCCAGCATTTGGTGATGTCCATCCATTCCAGACTTCAAGCAGTCATTGCCTGCATAGGATTCTTGACAAAATATAAAAAATTTAATTATTTTTATGATTGTGTTAATTTGTCCAATTATATATGAGCTCCTGAAATAAGGGGACTGTGTATGAAAATGGTTGCAATTCCTAAATGTTTTATATAATATTTTTGTTCAACCCCTTGAATTAAAGCTGAAAGTCTGCATTTCAATTGCATATTGTTTGTTTAATTTCAAACCCATTGTGGTGGCGTACAGAGTCAGATTATGAAAATTGTGTCAGTGTCCAAATATGTCCAGACCTAGCTGTATATATATGTAACTGGTGTATAGGGAAGGACAACCGCAAGGATATGGTGCTGATATTGGCAGACTAGTGTACTGCACCATTTACTGTGAATGAAACATATAATTTCCTTTCCCAATACGATAACATTGCTAGGAATTTAATCCTTTATTACATTAGTCTGCCAATATCACCACCATTTCCTTTGGTGTGATCTCTTCTTGCGGTTGTCCTTCCCTATACACCAGTTATGTATCTGTATGAATATTCCCATATATATTTACCTTATTGAACGCTGTTAACACTGGGTTTGCCTGTTGTTCTTCAAGTTCCCCAATGCTCTTTTGTGTGAAGTTTATCTCAGCTGATATATTGACATTTTTAACTTTCTCACTCATCAATATTTTATATTGATTTTCTCCTCCTCTGATTTTTCAATTGACTGACTTTCTGACCTTCTTACCTCTTTGTGTCTCCACACAATTTTTCCTAGTTTCCTCCCCTTTCTATATTTTTACATTGAATTCTTTTTTCATCTATTAGTGTTTTCACTTTGATGTCCAATAAAACCACAATAAAAAGTTAAATTTTTTTAAATGTTGAAAAATCTCAAGAATTTCATCTTCTCTTGTAGAATTCTAAAATATAAATTGAATTTGTTAGTGGTATTGTATTTCAAGGAAACAAAGTTCTTCAAAATTAAGATTTGCATTCAAACATTTTTTTTTACAGTCACGATTGCAGCTGAAAAGATACCAAATGTGTGCTCCCAGATGTCCTGAAGGTTGTGATAGAATTTATCTTGATTCCAAGGCTCAAGCTTATAGGTGTCATATAATGATCCTATATTAAAATTGGCTAACTTGGACTCAGGAAATGCTTGATGCTTAACACAACACTTAAGACCATATATGTCTAGTTCCGGGAGCAGAGAGCCCCCACCTGAGATGTCTCTTCTCTAATCTTTTTGTTCTTTCTTACCTTGGAACTTATTTGTTATGTGTACATGACATTCATCCCTATGTCTTATCTGTTCTCCCTTCCTATTACTGTTCTATGAGTATTTGCACATAAGCACTTACTTTTTAATGTATAAAACCCAGCTGATGAATAAAACGGCAGAGGCTTATTTTGAATACCAACAGGTGTCTGGTGTCTAATTCTCGCTTCTCCAAGTGCACTTGTAACAACAATTTGGGCTTCCTCTGAATATAACAAAGATCAACATTTTGATCCATAACAATTTGGTGTCATGACCCCAGGATCTGATGGTCAAGAGACTCGGACACTAGTGTACAGGTGGATGTCCCTCTGACAGTGAAATCAGCTGTATAGCAAGGTAAGAAAAACGTTTTTTCTACCTTTATCAATTTCACTCTCAGATCCACATCCTACTAGTCTGTCTGGGTAAAGAACGACTTAAAAACGTCTGATCTAAAGAACTTGTTTTCTGTGGTATTATGGTTATATTCAGGTGGAGGTTGTGTTATGTCTTGTGAAAGGAATCTTGAGATAGTGGAATATAACTGTGGGTTGTAAGTTATTTTTATCGTTTGCCTTGTCATTTGTTTTATAATTTGAGTTAGAATCCTCCAAGGGCAGATCTCCTGATCTGTGTTTAGAATAACGAAGACAAAACTGTAAAAATTTCACTGCAGCGGTCCTAAGTGTTTTAAATATACTGTTTTTGTACAGTTTGTCTTGTGTAAGGAAGTAATTAATCCTTACAAGTTTTAAGATGGGTAGCTCTGAAAGCACCCAAGGAGAATTTACGGCTTTGACTATTGTCAAGCATCACAAAGGACAAGGAGCAATTAAGAATGTTAAGAGGTTACTTAAGAAAGCTGGCATGCCCTCAGAGGGCACTCTAGACCCACATATATGGAGTGAATTTATGGCAAATTACAGAGGTTGGTTAGAAGATAATGACTTAGTAGAAGTTGCACAAAAATGGCATGATACTACTGTTGAATTAACTAAATGTGGTTGTAGAGAAACCACCAGGAAAGGTGTACCATATTATCAATGTTTTGGACCTCTAGGGTCCCAGATCCTGGGAAAAATCTTGTAAACCCACCCCTTTACCAGGATAATGCAGGGACTCCTTTGGTCCCTAAAGGCCAGGCGATTTCCCTTGTACGGAGATCAAAACCTTTCTTTCCAGTAATATTACGCAGTGGGACTTCATATGGTTCCCTAGTAGTCCCAGTAAGACCTGGGTTCATTAGAGCAGGCAGGTAGTCCAGACTTAGGGGAACACCTAGTTGCCCCCATAGACACCCCAGTGGGGCCATTAGCTCCACAATTTTCTACTCCCATGATACCCAAAGTTGGGAGTGTATACCATGAGAACAGACAGCCGAGCTCAGGTATCCAATACTGGGAAGAATATAAGCCCTGGACACCCAGTGAACAACTGCCAATAATACAACATGGTAGATGTTGAAAAGGCACCCTTAGCTCTAGTCCAGTCTCTATCCACAATAAAAGCTACTTACCAGTGTACTTGGATGGATTTAAAACAGATTGTGGCACTAAAAGCTGGCCCCATTTGGGCTAGAATAATTGCTAAATATACTGATGCCCATGAAGATAACCTCAGAAAAAGCAACATGCAAACAGATGAATGGTTTAGAACCAAATCTGCATCTGGAGCATGCTATGTCACTGCAATGAGAGAATGGGCTAAGGTAAAGACAGAGGAACTAGCCCATAAATTAGGAGATATACTACAAGGGAAAGATGAATCTGTAGAAACATTCTTCACCAGACTACAGATGGTTTGGGAGGCATTGGGTTACACTGATGTTGTAACCACTTCGACCAGACTGCTTATTAACTGCTTCATGGATGGTATCCACATACCCATAATGACTGGTCTCCAAAATGCTAGACCTGAGTGGAGAAGTTTAACCTATGATGATCTGGTGAAGGTGGCTAGGGGAGTGGAAGCTAATCTAAATACTAGAAAGAGGAGCACAACTCTAATGGCTGTAACTGTCCCTAGAGCTGGTGGAGACAGAAGGCAGATAGACTGCTGGAATTGTGGCAGGAAAGGACACATTAAACATAACTGCAAGTGTCCTTCTAAAAATAGAAAACCCCAGGATTCTAATGATAACTCCCATGACAGCCAACCACCACCACCACCACCCCCAATAGGAAATTGGCAAACCAGTGTCCCTACATATTATAAATATC
>OW240917.1:166126966-166371966 GCA_933207985.1 Pelobates cultripes
GGGGGGAGATTATAAGAGGGGGGAGAACATTACAGGGAGGGAGGGGGGAGTGGAGAAGGTTATAGGGGAGGGGGGAGAAGATTATAGGGGGGGAGAAGATTACAGGGAGGGAGGGGGAGTGGAGAAGGTTACAGGGAGGGGGGAGAAGAAGAGAAGATTACAGGGGAGAAGAAGAGGAGAACACGGGGAGGGGGGAATAAGAGGAGAACACGGGGGGTGGGAGATGAGAACGTAGGGGAGGGAGAGACCACTAAAGGAGGGAGGGGGCGGTGGAGAGACCGCTAAAGGAGGGGGGTGGAGGATAGACCACTAGGGGAGGGTGGGGGGAGAGGAGTGACCACTAATGGAAAGTCGGGGAGAAAAGGAGACCACTAAGGGAGGTGGGGGGGAGAGGAGAGACCACTAAGGGGCAGGGGAGATCTCTAAGGAATGGAAGGGAGAGCTCTATAGGACAGGGGCAGGACAGGGAGCTCTTTCACACCACGCGCGCACACACACACACAATGCATCCCTATACACACAGAAACACAACATGCTTCCCTTACACACAGAGAAACACACAATGCAACCCTTAGACATAAAGACAATGCATCCTTTGCACACATACACAGAAACACACAATGCATCCCTTACACACATATGCAAACACACACTGCTTCTCTTACACACACACAGAAACACAATGCATCTCTTACACACACTCAACGCACCCCTTACAGACAAACACACAATACATCCCGTATACACAAACACTCACTGCTTTCTATCCCTTACACACAAACACACTGCATCACCTACACAAACTGGTATCCCTATACACTACATTCCATAAGGACACACATTAGATCCTCTACAGTAACACATAACACATCCCCTACACACTCTACTCCCTGTGAGCGGACTCATGTAGGTGGACTTATGGGTGGGCTTTATGGGCATACTCACCGTCAGGCCCTGGGGCCCAGACCTTGAGCTATGTAAGAGGCCCCACAAAATTGAGCTGCTTCCCGTTCTCCCAGAACATTGAATTTTGTGACCACAGTTACAAACAGCCTCCAGAGATCCTGTTCTACACCAGACCAGTGGAGCCAGACTGCAGCCACAGCCCATCATCATCCTCATCTGATTGTAAGTAGGCAATCTAGTATATTATTAGTGACACTAATCTCTAATTTACCTCACATTAAATGGACACTATAGTCCCCAGAACCACTGCAGCTTAATAAAGTTGTTCTGGTTTCTATAGTTTGTCCCTGCAGGCTTTTTAATGTAAACACACACTGTGTGCAGCACTGGCACTAGTTCATATGGCAGATCATATGGGTGGGGCATTGCAAGGCCCCGGCGGGGGGGGGGGGGGGGCGGCAAATCTTTCTTTTGCCTAGGGCGGCAAAAATCCTTGCACCGGCCCTGCCCGCAAGTGGAGTGTGCTGCTCGTTAACCTCCCAGAAGCTGTGGCTAACAGCAGCATAATTGACAAACGGCTTGGGGGTCGTCATTCGTATGCACGAACACATGGTGGCGGCCATCTTAAACTGTCGAACGGCCAGCTGTGTTTTGTCTTTGAATGTATGGAACTATTTTCGGCCACTCAACCACATGAACATCGCTGGGACTTTCAGACTTCCAACCATTCGTTTCATTTTCATACGAACACAGCGGCGTTCGGTAAATTGAAGCCCACGAACCAGGGACACACATAGACTATAGCCATTCACCAGTTCATTCGATTATTCGAACGGTATTTGAACTATTGGAAATAGACTGGCCGCACATCATAATTCTCTGGAACTGTTTTGGGCATGAAAATATGCGTGCGTTCAGTCAAAAGAGACTTCCATGAAACTTTTGAACTCTGCTCTGATCTGGGTGATTTTTGGATATGTTGTTCACCTAGATCAGGGCTATCAGGGCATGCGACTTTATGGGGCTATGTTATGGGGATATGTTGTGTTTTGGGGTACTTTCTGAACTTTGGGAAAAATTAGTTTCACAGACTGTATTTTTGTTCTGATTGTTTTGTGTCCTTTGTGTGAATGTGCTCCATCAGGTCCAAGGGGTGTGCCTCTGGCCTGAGGAATTGTATATGAGCCAACCTGTACCAATAGAGCCTCAGACTTGTTCTACCCTTCATGAAGTTTCGGCTCATGTTTGGGGGATTGGAGAACTACCTACAATCTGGGGATTGTATAATCACTAAGCTCTTGTAAGAGCTGTTCCTGCTCTCTGGACTAAGAGAGGTCTACCTCCTGGAAGCTGAATCGTGGTCTTGGGTTCAGAGTGGGTGGAAGACTGCGAGACCCCAACCAAGCTGCAGCGGTTCGTGGGGTATGCGTTGGTTATGGTATCTAGTGGAGTGCTTGAAGCCCTCGGAAAGCACTAGGAACATCCGTCGGCAGAGGTACCCAGTCGGGGTACAGGAAGCTCTGTTACAGTATGTATCTCAGAGAGACATAATTTGGATCAATTTCATAATATAGATTATTTCTGAATAATTTGTATTCATAATAATTATTTCAGACTATTTTTTATTTTATTTGTAATTATTTATGGTTACCTTCTTGGTTATCCCAAATTAATATGTTTGATTTTTGTGCCTTTACAGTTTATGTTGTATTATTTCCTTTATATCCTTCCTCATTATATATCTTGATTGTGGTCCTTTATTTATTTTCTTCCTCTTCCCCTGGTGGTTTCCTCTGTTTACTTTCCCTTGCAGCACTGTGGTGAGGTTTTGCACCCTGCTGTTTGCTCTGGGTCGCATCTTCCATTTATCCATCATTGAGAACATATGCACACACTTCCACATTTAACTTCCATTTGGAGCAAAGATAACTTGTTCTCTTCATATTATTCAGCTCCGAATCTCTTTCCCCTCAGCAAATTTGCGGACCTCTTTATGTTTACCGGTCACGGGTTGCAGATTCTCCTCATCTTAATCCATGTCCTCACAACGGTCAGCTAAGAGGTTTTAGGTTTTCTTTTGGTTTCTCCTCTGTCCCTTAGTGTTTCACCAAGCTGATGAAGTTAATTGTCTCTTTTCTACACATAAGAGGTGTTCATCTAATAATATACCTAGACAACATACTAATTTAATCTCAAGAAAATTCCACTTTAAGATCTTACATTCGTTGGACCCTATTTGAGTTTCTTAATAAACTGGGAAAAATCTATTTTCGTTCAATCTCAAAAGGTGGAGTTTATAGACTTCCTAATCGATTCAAAACAAACAGAACGATCAGTGTTGTACAACCAAATAGAAAAGAAAAAGCGTCAGCAAACTTAAAAGATGGGGCTCCCTCAAAGACCCAACAGAAACAGAATAATGCAACAAAATAGGAAAAGGTTGCACCAATTGTGAACAAATGTGTTTACGATATTAAAATGTTAAAACATTAAAACATTAAAACAAATAAACAAAGAACAAGTAGCAAATATAAAAGTCCAAAATCAGTGTGTAAACTTGCAAAGGTAGCAGCCAAATCCCATAAAGGAGTATTTTTGTCCTTTGCTATAGGGACACTGGATCCAAAGTTTCTTAGGAACCATATAGATATACAAAAAAAAAAAACAAAGAAGAAAGACAATAGTGCATTATGTTCCAATATTTTGAGGTACTTTTAAAGTGCAAGTCTTCTATGGTCCTAGTCACGTTTTTTAGCGCTAAGACCAGCTCTAGTATGATGGGCGTACAGTGGTATAATCTCCACTTGTAGAATACGTGTAAAAGTGTAGTCAGCAGCGCAGTTTTCACAGCGGTATAGGGACTATCTACACCCATTTTGGGAGTGACTTACAATTTTGGCTCCAAATTGTAGGTACTTAAACTGTTTGTTGTTTATAGATCCTTCATACATGATTGGGTTGAAATGTAGTATTTTGTTGTGTCCACTACCTAAATAAATTTCATTTTGCATCCTATCTGTTGGCCCCCGGATTTTGCATTATATTTTACATATTGAGAGGTTGCGGGCCTCTACTACGGAGAACCTGGAGGTGCATTGGTTCCTATACCTTTTCCACAAGAGTGCCACACTTTTTAAACTTCTGGATATCTACTATTCATACATCGGCTTTATTGTTTCTGTTTCCAACAGTGTTATGTATCATTCCCTTTTGAAAAAGTTTGAATTTTAAGTTGAAGATGGACTCGTTCCATTCTGAAGCATTTCACCCTACATGAATTTTTTATTGTTTGCATCTCTTGCAAAGAGAGATTATTATGGAATGTTTTCAGCTTCTTTTATAACCTTTATCTGTCTTTTTTTTTTGGGTAATAGTTATGATGTCATAACATTTAATTTCTTATCTGTTTTCTGTTTGCCAATTTTTCTTTGTTGCTTTTCAAGTCAAGTAAAGAAAAAGATAAGCATAATACTCACCTCTGTGTCTTTAATAAAATAATGACTTTATGTCATGTACTAGCAAAACTTATGGCTTATAACTTGATAAACTCCTGGAATTTGGACAGGTGCTTGTTTTTTTTGCACAGTAAAAGAAGTAAGTTCAGCAGCAGAATGTGTGGGTTTCTAAAGGTATAGGTATCATACAGAATTCATTCATTTCTCTTTTTGTCTTTTTGGACTATTTCTATCTTTGTATAATTAAGGACCCTTAGAGTTGCACATATATAAATACCTAGTCACACTCACACAATTAGCCTTGACTCTCACACAGGCCTGGACTGGCCATCGGGCATACCAGGCAAATGCCTGGTGGCCCGCAATGGCCATGGGCCGAGGTCAACAGGGGAGATCAGTGGGAGGGAGAGAGGACCCGGGGGAGCTCTATGCTGCAGTTCCGCCAGGTTCCTCTCACGAGGTTGGAGCGTTACCTCGGTTACTATGGCAATGCTCCAATCTCGTAAGAGTGATCTCTACCCTGGGAACTGCAGGGTAGAGTTCACTCCTCACCGGACCACCAGGGATTTCCTACCAGACCACCAGGACATAAGCTGTATATTTTTTTTAATAATAATAATTTTAAAAAATACAAATACATATATATATATATGTATATATATATATATATATATATATATATATATATATATATATATATATATATATATATATTGCTCAAAAAATAAAGGGAACACAAAAATAACACATCCTAGATCTGAATGAATTAAATATTCTTCTGAAATACTTTGTTTTTTACATAGTTGAATGTGCTGACAACAAAATCACACAAAAATTAAAAAATGGAAATCAAATATTTCAACCCATGGAGGTCTGGATTTGGAGTCACACTCAAAATTAAAGTGGAAAAACACACTACAGGCTGATCCAACTTTGATGTAATGTCCATAAAACAAGTCAAAATGAGGCTCAGTAGTGTGTGTGGCCTCCACATGCCTGTATGACCTCGTTACAACGCCTGTGCATGCTCCTGATGAGGTGGCGGAAGGTCTTCTGAGGGATCTCCTCCCAAACGTGGACTAAAGCATCTGCCAACTCCTAGACAGTCTGTGGTGCAATGTGACGTTGGTGGATGGAGCAAGACATGATGTCTCAGATGTGCTCAATTGGATTCAGGTCTGGGGAATGGGCAGGCCAGTCCATAGCATCAATGCCTTCGCCTTGCAGGAACTACTGACACACTCCAGCCACATGAGGTCTAGCATTGTCTTGCATTAGGAGGAACCGAGGGCCAACATATGGTCTCACAAGGGGTCTGAGGATCTCATCTCGGTACCTAATGGCAGTCAGGCTACCTCTGGCGAGCACATGGAGGGCTGTGCAGCCCCCCAAAGAAATGCCACCCCACACCATTACTGACCCATTGCCAAACCGGTCATGCTGGAGGATGTTGCAGGCAGCAGAGCATTCTCCACAGTGTCTCCAGACTCTGTCACGTCTGTCACATGTGCTCAGTGTGAACCTGCTTTCATCTATGAAGAGCACAGGGCGCCAGTGGCGAATTTGCCAATCTTGGTGTTCTCTGGCAAATGCCAAACGTCCTGCACGGTGTTGGGCTGTAAGCACAACCCCCACCTGTGGACGTCGGGCCCTCATACCACCCTCATGGAGTCTGTTTCTGACCGTTTAAGCAGACACATGCACATTTGTGGCCTGCTGGAGGTCATTTTGCAGGGCTCTGGCAGTGCTGTTCCTCCTTGCACAAAGGCGGAGGTAGCGGTCCTGCTGCTGGGTTGTTGCCATCCTACGGCCTCCTCCACATCTCCTGATGTACTGGCTTGTCTCCTGGTAGCTCCTCTATGTTCTGGACACTACGCTGACAGACACAGCAAACCTTCTTGCCACAGCTCACACTGATGTGCCATCCTGGATGAGCTGCACTACCTGAGCCACTTGTGTGGGTTGTAGACTTCGTCTCATGCTACCACTAGTGTGAAAGCACCGCCAGCATTCAAAAGTGACCAAAACATCAGCCAGGAAGCATAGGAACTGAGAAGTGGTCTGTGGTCACCACCTGCAGAACCACTCCTTTATTGGGGGTGTCTTGCTAATTGCCTATAATTTCCACCTATTGTCTATCCCATTTGCACAACAGCATGTGAAATTGATTGTCACTCAGTGTTGCTTCCTAAGTGGACAGTTTGATTTCACAGAAGTGTGATTGACTTGGAGTTACATTGTGTTGTTTAGGTGTTCCCTTTATCTTTTGAGCAGTGTATATATATGTATAGTAGAGATTGTAGCCGTATTAGTCCAGTGATGTAGATGTAAAAAACAGATAATATTTGTATCTTGTAATAACTTTTTATTGGACTAATAGAATGTTTTAATGACAAGCTTTCGGGAGAACCTCAATTGATATCACGAAGAAAGAAGAGAGGCGGATAATGCAATGTTATATAACAATGGGATACTAAAGAAATATATGTATAAGATAAAACTTAACTTTTAATAAAAGTCTAAATTGGAGACTAAAAAGTCTAAAAAGGTGCTACTTGGAGCATTCTCCAGATACATAGTTGCCACAGAAAAGTCAGAGATTCTCTCTCCTTTTTTTGTTTACTATCTAGTTAGTATTCACCGGTTTTTAAAGGGAAGGGCTAAGGTGCTAATTGGAGCATTCCAATTAGCACCTTAGCCCTTCCCTTTAAAAACCGGTAATACTTACCATCCGGTTCCCCTCTGATGAGCTGATCCAGCGAAACGTGCGTCAGGGGCTTTGGGGCTTAGGCTGTGTCCTCTATACTGCTTGCAGTTATCTCTGGCTTCTAAGAATTACTCTTTTTATTTTACTTCCTTTTTTGGCAATTTTTTTTTTGTTTATGTTTGGAGCAGGGGTGGAGGAATTTTGATTCCACATTGGGGTCATTTATTGGGATAAGGGGTGCCCTCGAAGGCACAATAGGGAGAGTAATTTTTTCCCTCTCTCCCCTCACCCTACCCTGTAACATATTTGTCATTATTGCAGGAGTTCTCTTTTTTCCTCCATTGTTAGATATTTCATTTAATAGTCAGTTATATCTTTCTACCATAGAAGCTGACAGATACTTTTTGCTATATCTTTGGTTACATTCTTGCAGCTCTCCAGATACATAGTTGCCACAGAAAAGTCAGAGATTCTCTCTCCTTTTTTTGTTTACTATCTAGTTAGTATTCACCATTTTTTTTTGTCAGCTGACACTCTGATACTATACTATCTAACTGACACACCATTTAGTGGTTTATGTTGGGTTTTTTTTTGGTGATACTTACTACTATTTTTTCTGCAGTGTGGACCAGCCTCCACTATTTTTATTTTTTATTTATTATATATATTTTTTTGTTATGTCCATGTGTATATAGTACTATTAGTTGTGTGTTGTAGTTGGTCTCTTCTGTCTATTGGGACCTTTTAGAGATTTAGACTTTTATTAAAAGTTATGTTTTATCTTATACATATATTTCTTTAGTATTCCATTGTTATATAACATTGCATTCTCCGCCTCTCTTCTTTCTTCATGTAAACAAAGGGGTTATCCCCCATTTAGGAGGTATGCATAGGCAATAATTATTGTCAGTTCTTTTTCCTTTTTTTCTCTACATTTCTTTCTTTTTGTAGTCAATTGATATCACAACTCAACTTTGAATTCTATGTGTCTTCTCGCTCAGAAATGCTTCAGACTTGAGAAAGGGAGGTTCTCCCGAAAGTTTGTCATTAAAATTCTGTTAGTCCAATAAAAAAAAATACGAATTTGATCAGTTTTTTTACATATATATATATATATATATATATATATATTTTATTTTTTTTACCCCACAGCACCCCAAACACCACACTACACCCCAGACACCACACTACACCCCAAACACACACACACACTACAGCCCAAACACCACACTGCAACCCAGAAACCAAACTGCACCCCAAACACCACAGAGCACCCCAAATACACAATGCTGCACCCCTCTCACACACACACAGCACACCTCACACACTGCACCCCAAACACCAAACAGCACACCACACACACACACACTGTGCCCCAAACACCACAGAGCACCCCAAATACACAATGCTGCACCCCTCTCACACACACACACTGTACCCCAAACACCACTCAGCACCCGAAATACACAGTGCATCCTCCACACACACTGCACCCCAAACACCACACAGCACCCCAAACACACTTTGCACCCTTCATACACAGTGCACCATTCACAAACACACACTGTACCCCAAACACCACACAGTACCCCAAACACCACATAGCACCTTTCACACACAGTGCACCCTACACACACACACACACTGCACCCTAAACACCACACAGCACCCCAAACACACAGTGCACCATTCACACACAGTGCATCCTTCACAAACACACACTGCACCCCCCACACACACACACACAGGCACTGCACCCCTCCACACACACACACACACACACACACACACTGCACCCCTTGCACACACACCCTGCACCCCAAACACACAGTGCACACTTCACACACACACACACTGCACCCCTCACACACACACTGCACCCTTCACACACCGTGCACCCCAAACACCCCACTCCACCCCTCAACACACACGCACTCCTCACACACACATACTGCACCCCTCACACACTGCACCCTTCACACACACAGTGCATACCCTGCACCCCTCACACACAGAGAACCCTTCACACACACATTCCAGACACACACACTACATCCCTTATACACACACATACCGCATCCCTTATACTACACCCTAGATCCCATACATAACTATGGATCCTCTACATACACACACTAGAATCCCTATGCATACTGATCCCTATGCATACTGAATCCTCTACACACACACGCACACACAAACTAAATATCCTATGCACACTGAACTGAATCCTCCACACACACACTCTGGATTCCCTATGAACACACTAGATCCCCAGTAAGCAAACACACACTACTTTCCCTAAACACAAACACTTTACAACCTCTACACACACTTCATCATCTATACACACATACACTACAGCCCCTATGCACACACTCACTATATCCCCTATACTCACACTTTCTCTCTCTCTACAGCCCCAATCCATCCATATTATACCACAAACACAACACAACTGAAACCGACATTTACACAAAACACCACACCACAATCAAAACACTCTACACACACGCAATCCCACAAGCAGGCTCTAAACACATGTACAATACACTTTCCTTACACTTTTGTCCTCTGGTATCCCATTTATGGAGACACCAAAGACATATCACAAGCAAACACAGCGCAAGCATGTTACTAAATTTGCTTGCGCTGCGTAGAACAATAACAGGTCCTTGTTTTCATGCGAGAGCTCTGCACCAGGGCTCTGAGCATTAAACCAACATGCTAACTTTGAGAGGGTGAGTGTTGTCATTGGTGATGACAAAACAGTGGGCCGCTGTGATTCATAAATGCCCGTGCCAAATTTTTTTTCCAGTCCGGCCCGCTCTCACATATACATGCATAACTAGCCACACTCACAAGCATGCTCTCAGTATCAGCAATATCCCCTTCTCTTCCTGATACTGCTCACTTCCATTGGCTATGAGGAGAAGCAAGTTCTTATTAAGAGGGCAGGCATGAAAGCTGTGCAACGAGCTGCACAAATGTTCTCCCTACTCTGTCTGGTATGCTTCCAATTGGTAAGCAGGGTATAGATGAGATATGTAACCTCAACAGCACTAAGGGTGCTGTTGTAGACATGGGAACTTAAAGACATGTGAAGGGAAACTGGTTCTATCTATCATCTTTCTATGTTACCACCATTCTCCCCCATTGTGAGGTATGCCATCCTAAAATTACCTAAAACTGTAGGAGATACCTATGTTACCACAACCACAGTGTAACTGGGTTTAAGGCTAAACTCTTGATCCATTTTTATGATTTCTGTGGTCATTGGAAATATCCTAGATAATTAATATTATGAATTCAACATACAAAAATAATTGCCTTGATTACACCTTTGGCTCTTACAGGGTTAAATAGAATGACTGCCCGAAGAAAGTCTACACTTCCGCATGTCTCTATAAATGTGAACTGCCTACTCATTAAGTCCTAATATAATACAAATACAAAAGAGGACATCCAAAGAATTGATGATGATATAGTCGGTCTCTGAAGAGATCAGTTTCATTCATACCCAACAAGAGAATAAAGGACTTTCACCTCATTTAACAGGACATTGTGGTCACATCAACTGACAAGTTGATCTAATGTTTCCTTGATCTGAACACATACTTCTACAGATGTATACTCTGTTTGTCAGCATGGGATTACTTTTGTATCTATTACTAATCCTAATTGCCTATTTCTGGATATCCTGTAATTGTGCATTTGTTCTTAATATTTACTCTTGAGAATTGAATAGCTCGGCAGTGATGTGAGATTTCTACCTAACCGTTCACACATTATTCTTTAGAAAACATTTCTTGGTGTAATGATATAGCCCAGATACTAAAGCAAACAGCTAGTAACGTTAAATATTAAGAATGGTAATAGAAAAGGGATACACAATTGCTGGATAATTATGATACAGTGTCACTTTAAAAGAGGACAGCAAAATCACAGCCACTGGTAAAGAACGGCCATCCTGCTTGGTTTTCTTCGTCTTTTTCTAATAATTTTTTTATTGGGCGGGATACGTGTTACATTAATTAAATATTAAGAGGCCACCCACTCTGGAAACTAAAATAACTAAACATCAATGCAGAGGAATGTGTGTTTTCACAGGAAACTCTTTTACTTTTAGCACTTCATCTGCTAGGGGCCAACATCATTGCTATACTCTCGCACATGTGCAAGTGCCCAACACTGAAGTCTAAGGAGCATAATGCAAGCCTTTTTCACTTCAGCTTTCACTTTATTCGGTAAAGAGAGAAGCACGACAGCCGGTGGCCTCCACCTTTTTATCAGAAAACGTAGTATGGGAAAAGCACTGAAGACAAAGAAGTCCTTACTTTGTCCACATTTTACAGAACTTTGACTGTGTTGGTATTTAAAAAGTAAGGAATTCGGGCACAGTCTTCCATAAGCGGAATTCTATAACAATTTTTGAATATGTTTTTAAACGAAAATGGCAAAGAGGGGCAATACAATCAGATGAGCCTCACCTTTTTCGACAGTTGTCTACACAATCACTGTGGTGATATTGCTTAGCATTCCACCAGGCTGTATGCTCCGGGCTTTGCAACTACCTTCATATGAAGAGAACTACCAGACTGTATGTGGATAAAATACCCTGTACTCTAGGGTACAGTTGGGAAAAAAAGAAAATTCCACTTCAGGTAGGTCATTGGAAACATTAATATAAAGCAAACATGGCAAACCAATCAAATGGAATATGGATCAACATTTATTTTATTATTTAGAAAGAGTTAAGGACTGGCCCCATGCAGTAAGAACTTAGTAGTACCATGAGTAATTTTAATGTTGAATTGGTAAGGGTACCATTAAAATTTTCACTAAAGATTTATGACCCTAAATGAAAAGATAAAACTGAGATTGGTAGTGTGTGGCTTTGGGTTGGATTGCCACTGGCACCAGAGGTAACTAGAAACCACTGCAGGGCCCATGTGAAAATTGCCCTGGGCTCCCCCAATACATCTCACTCCTCCCCAGCCCCTCCATGTCCATTACAATCAAGTCCCTCAATGTGTCTCTTTCATACGAGCACACACTGGCTTACATACGTGCAGTGCACCATATAACACGTACAGTTACATACACGGACACACATGCTGATACACAAGTAATGTGAGGGTATCCTATGCCTGGGAGCTCTAATAGGAAAGGGGAGCTAAAGTTTTCCTCTAGTTGCTCATGGTGTCATCCCTGGTGTCATCCCTGACAGGGTATCTGGTACTGCATAACTGATTGAGGGTAGAATAAGTAGTAACTTGTTGCTGAATAAGAAGCGATTAAATAACTGTACAGTATGACACCACAGATGTAAATGTCATATCTTCTAGTTCAGTTGTTCAGGTTCTCTATGCTGTCCTCTGGGCTCTGCACTGCATAGATGATCCATAGTGGATTTGTAAGCATTTTCTATGGTGAAGACTTTATATATTTTGGAGTCAATCACCTTTGTGATGCCTATATGCTGGCTTCATTGGCTTTGATCATTTGAACAAAATTACATCTTTAGATTAGTGCAGTATAAGTGCCACTCCACACGATCAGGCAGAGGGTAGACCAAACCATTTCTCCTGAAAATAAAAAATTTGTCTGGACACCCACATTTCAGCCATCAGTTTAGCTCTGCAGAATTTTGGTACTGAAAATCAAGTTTGGAAATGGATCAGACAAACCAAAGAGATGCAAAATGGACCAGTGTAATGCAATATATATGTATATATATATATATATATATATATATATATATATATATATATATTACAATACTGATATACTGATAACCACCATTTGGTTCACAGATCAAGTGATAAAAAGTATGCACTACTAGAGCATGAACCTAGAACCTTTTGGCTTCCCTGGGATGCACTGAGCGCAGAGGAATTGTTTTGGGCCTGACATAAAATCCAGTTTAGGATTAAGTTATATAATGTGGCAGAAGATACTGCCAATTTCATCTGTTTTGCCCAATTTCAAATTGTGACTGACCGACTGGCACCCCAGCTGGGTACCTCTGTCAATCGCTGCTTCCTAGTACTTGCAAACACCATAAGCACTGTACTGGAACACCATAACCACTGCAAACCCCAAGAAATGCTGCAGCTTGGTTGGGGTCTCGCTGTCCTCCACCCACCCTGGACCCAAGACCAGGATCCAGCTTCCAGTTGCTAGACCTCTCCTAGTGTAGTGTAGTGTAGTGTAGAGAGCATAGCAGGAACAGCTCTTATAAGAGCTAGGGATTATACTCAGGGGAATATTGTGATATAGCAATCCCCAGAGTGAATGTAGTTCTCCAATCCCCCAAACATGAGCCAAGTCT
The DNA here is from genome assembly GCA_933207985.1 of Pelobates cultripes. Classification (NCBI taxonomy): domain Eukaryota; kingdom Metazoa; phylum Chordata; class Amphibia; order Anura; family Pelobatidae; genus Pelobates; species Pelobates cultripes. The sequence continues at coordinate 166,140,369 of OW240917.1, forward strand.
TCATGAAGGGGTAAATTAATCTCAGTTTAATGGGAACCACACTTGGCGTTATATGACAATCCCCATGCAAGGGGTACGCCCACATGGACCTTGTAGCGGACAACAATATAAAATTATAAACCAATAACAACATGGTTACAATGCATGAAACTCCCATATACAATACAATAAGCCTTACCCTTCACTTAGGAGATAATTGAGTCAAGCACAATACTAAACTCAATTATCGCAAAACACAAAAAACACACATTTTTACAAAACCCCCAAAATACCTTAAAACACATAAAGTCCCCACAAACGTTACATTCCCTGATAGCCCTGATCTGGGTGACCAACATATTAAAAAATCACCCAGATTACTTCAGGGGTTCAGGAATTTCCTGGAAGTCATAGTTTTTACTGACTGCATGCATGGTCCCATGCCCAAAACGGTTCCATAGAATCTCGGCTAAGTGCAGCTGGCGATCGACCGGGAACCGCGAAGTCTTCATGTCGAAAATAGTTCCATAGAATCGAGGCTAAGTGCCGCTAGGAGCCGAACGGGAACCGCGAAGTCTTCATGCCGAAATTGGTTCCAGGGCATTCGCGGCTAAGTCTCCCTGAAGTCTATTCGTGGTTTTGGTCCATGCGAACGGCCTCCAGGGAGCTAGCGTTCAGTTCCATGGAAAGTGCCAAACCTGGGGAACCAGGGGGAATAAAATATGGGTCTTTACAGTCGTTGATTTGGCCCATAGTGTTTTGGCAAGAGGCTGGCAAGTAGGCCCCTCAAAGCACCCGTGAAGAGGTTCAGTTCATCACACAAATGTTTTACCTTATTTTGTTTGGGAGTTATTGTATACGAACACCATCCATTTGTCTCCCAAACGAGGACCACCCCGGTACCCCATTAGAACGTTCACACCAGCAACTTAAGTGCAAAACTGCAAGGGAAGTAAAGCCCTTGGGTGGCCGCCATTTTGTAAAACTGAATGCACATGGTCGACAAAGGAGTGGGGCCCTTTTATCTCCCGAACGTGGGCAGCAGCACTTGGTGATCTAATGCCTGGAATGCTTTTTGGCTAGGCACGAGTAAAGATTAGACCACTCATTTTTTTCACATTAAAATTTGCCAGATTAGTAATGTTACCTTTGAGACCGTGTGGTAGCCCAGGAATGAGAATAACAAAATATAGTTAGAATTAAATTACATAAATATATATTTTATTTATTTATTTTATTATTTTATTATTTTATTTATTTATTATTGTAATTATACATAAATATAAATATAATTTATATATATGTATTATATATATATAATATATATCTTATAAAAATCAATAAAGGGAGCACACCAGGACTTCAGTAAAGTGCAAAAAGTATTTACTGTATCCAAAACATGATACAAATTCTGTGTAGAGAGAATCAACGTTTCGACCCTACCGGGGTCTTTATCAAGATCACAGTGAAATGTGGTTATGGTGGATAATATATACATACAGATAAAGTGTCGCTTACCAATCAGATAGTCGAGACCCCGATCAGCTACAGACACCGGAAGTGAGAAGACCACGTGAACAGTGCATATCATGTGACTGGGTTACTGAGTAATCTGCGTGATAATGTTACAAACAGAGGATCGGGTAGCCGGCGTCGCCGTGATACCCGAAAGTGCTCCAAACCACGTGGGGGTGGTCATGTGACAGAGAGTCATGTGACAAGGTTGCTAAGCAACCAGTCTAACAATGTCTAATTCTTCCTTCTCTAACCGGAGATCGAAGAAGCAGATAGCGAGTACTACATATGGAGGACAGAATCAAGTTCCGGTTAGAGAAGGAAGAATTAGACATTGTTAGACTGGTTGCTTAGCAACCTTGTCACATGACTCTCTGTCACATGACCACCCCCACGTGGTTTGGAGCACTTTCGGGTATCACGGCGACGCCGGCTACCCGATCCTCTGTTTGTAACATTATCACGCAGATTACTCAGTAACCCAGTCACATGATATGCACTGTTCACGTGGTCTTCTCACTTCCGGTGTCTGTAGCTGATCGGGGTCTCGACTATCTGATTGGTAAGCGACACTTTATCTGTATGTATATATTATCCACCATAACCACATTTCACTGTGATCTTGATAAAGACCCCGGTAGGGTCGAAACGTTGATTCTCTCTACACAGAATTTGTATCATGTTTTGGATACAGTAAATACTTTTTGCACTTTACTGAAGTCCTGGTGTGCTCCCTTTATTGATTTTTATATATATTGGAACGCGGGATTGCACCCAGGCATTTTTGCCTTTACTAGAGGGATTTTTGGGTGGAGTGCCTTGCCCATTCATTTTTTGTATTAATATATATCTTATATATACGTAACTTCATTCTAAGTGTCTTTTAATACTAATATATATTTATATTACCATTAAAATACACTACGTATGACATTACATATATATAAGATGTGTGTATATATATATATATATATTCTAACGTAATGTCATACGTAGTGTATTTTAATGTTATATATTTATTTATATATATATATATATAAATATATATATATATATATACACACGTTTAATTTATTTTAAACATGTTTCATGATTATTTTTTTACACTACCCACCAGCAGTTGGACTGTCTGTCAGCCCAGACAGTCCCCCTGCTGGCAGATCCACAGCCAACTATAGGGGGCCATATATGCCGGGGGAGGGTTGCCTGGGCGGATCGCGGCGGAGGTAAGTTTCTCCTGGCTCCTGGAGTAGAAAGCGGTTACGGTGTTCTATGCCGCCGCAACGGCTTTAAAGCCCATTGTATGGAGACGGCATAGAACGCAGTAACGGCGTTAAGGGCTTAAGGCAGAAAGACCCATGAACAAATAACAACTGAAGACAGCTGCAGTAGAGGTCTGGCAAAGCATCACAAAGGAGGAACCCCAGCATTTGGTGATGTCCATCCATTCCAGACTTCAAGCAGTCATTGCCTGCATAGGATTCTTGACAAAATATAAAAAATTTAATTATTTTTATGATTGTGTTAATTTGTCCAATTATATATGAGCTCCTGAAATAAGGGGACTGTGTATGAAAATGGTTGCAATTCCTAAATGTTTTATATAATATTTTTGTTCAACCCCTTGAATTAAAGCTGAAAGTCTGCATTTCAATTGCATATTGTTTGTTTAATTTCAAACCCATTGTGGTGGCGTACAGAGTCAGATTATGAAAATTGTGTCAGTGTCCAAATATGTCCAGACCTAGCTGTATATATATGTAACTGGTGTATAGGGAAGGACAACCGCAAGGATATGGTGCTGATATTGGCAGACTAGTGTACTGCACCATTTACTGTGAATGAAACATATAATTTCCTTTCCCAATACGATAACATTGCTAGGAATTTAATCCTTTATTACATTAGTCTGCCAATATCACCACCATTTCCTTTGGTGTGATCTCTTCTTGCGGTTGTCCTTCCCTATACACCAGTTATGTATCTGTATGAATATTCCCATATATATTTACCTTATTGAACGCTGTTAACACTGGGTTTGCCTGTTGTTCTTCAAGTTCCCCAATGCTCTTTTGTGTGAAGTTTATCTCAGCTGATATATTGACATTTTTAACTTTCTCACTCATCAATATTTTATATTGATTTTCTCCTCCTCTGATTTTTCAATTGACTGACTTTCTGACCTTCTTACCTCTTTGTGTCTCCACACAATTTTTCCTAGTTTCCTCCCCTTTCTATATTTTTACATTGAATTCTTTTTTCATCTATTAGTGTTTTCACTTTGATGTCCAATAAAACCACAATAAAAAGTTAAATTTTTTTAAATGTTGAAAAATCTCAAGAATTTCATCTTCTCTTGTAGAATTCTAAAATATAAATTGAATTTGTTAGTGGTATTGTATTTCAAGGAAACAAAGTTCTTCAAAATTAAGATTTGCATTCAAACATTTTTTTTTACAGTCACGATTGCAGCTGAAAAGATACCAAATGTGTGCTCCCAGATGTCCTGAAGGTTGTGATAGAATTTATCTTGATTCCAAGGCTCAAGCTTATAGGTGTCATATAATGATCCTATATTAAAATTGGCTAACTTGGACTCAGGAAATGCTTGATGCTTAACACAACACTTAAGACCATATATGTCTAGTTCCGGGAGCAGAGAGCCCCCACCTGAGATGTCTCTTCTCTAATCTTTTTGTTCTTTCTTACCTTGGAACTTATTTGTTATGTGTACATGACATTCATCCCTATGTCTTATCTGTTCTCCCTTCCTATTACTGTTCTATGAGTATTTGCACATAAGCACTTACTTTTTAATGTATAAAACCCAGCTGATGAATAAAACGGCAGAGGCTTATTTTGAATACCAACAGGTGTCTGGTGTCTAATTCTCGCTTCTCCAAGTGCACTTGTAACAACAATTTGGGCTTCCTCTGAATATAACAAAGATCAACATTTTGATCCATAACAATTTGGTGTCATGACCCCAGGATCTGATGGTCAAGAGACTCGGACACTAGTGTACAGGTGGATGTCCCTCTGACAGTGAAATCAGCTGTATAGCAAGGTAAGAAAAACGTTTTTTCTACCTTTATCAATTTCACTCTCAGATCCACATCCTACTAGTCTGTCTGGGTAAAGAACGACTTAAAAACGTCTGATCTAAAGAACTTGTTTTCTGTGGTATTATGGTTATATTCAGGTGGAGGTTGTGTTATGTCTTGTGAAAGGAATCTTGAGATAGTGGAATATAACTGTGGGTTGTAAGTTATTTTTATCGTTTGCCTTGTCATTTGTTTTATAATTTGAGTTAGAATCCTCCAAGGGCAGATCTCCTGATCTGTGTTTAGAATAACGAAGACAAAACTGTAAAAATTTCACTGCAGCGGTCCTAAGTGTTTTAAATATACTGTTTTTGTACAGTTTGTCTTGTGTAAGGAAGTAATTAATCCTTACAAGTTTTAAGATGGGTAGCTCTGAAAGCACCCAAGGAGAATTTACGGCTTTGACTATTGTCAAGCATCACAAAGGACAAGGAGCAATTAAGAATGTTAAGAGGTTACTTAAGAAAGCTGGCATGCCCTCAGAGGGCACTCTAGACCCACATATATGGAGTGAATTTATGGCAAATTACAGAGGTTGGTTAGAAGATAATGACTTAGTAGAAGTTGCACAAAAATGGCATGATACTACTGTTGAATTAACTAAATGTGGTTGTAGAGAAACCACCAGGAAAGGTGTACCATATTATCAATGTTTTGGACCTCTAGGGTCCCAGATCCTGGGAAAAATCTTGTAAACCCACCCCTTTACCAGGATAATGCAGGGACTCCTTTGGTCCCTAAAGGCCAGGCGATTTCCCTTGTACGGAGATCAAAACCTTTCTTTCCAGTAATATTACGCAGTGGGACTTCATATGGTTCCCTAGTAGTCCCAGTAAGACCTGGGTTCATTAGAGCAGGCAGGTAGTCCAGACTTAGGGGAACACCTAGTTGCCCCCATAGACACCCCAGTGGGGCCATTAGCTCCACAATTTTCTACTCCCATGATACCCAAAGTTGGGAGTGTATACCATGAGAACAGACAGCCGAGCTCAGGTATCCAATACTGGGAAGAATATAAGCCCTGGACACCCAGTGAACAACTGCCAATAATACAACATGGTAGATGTTGAAAAGGCACCCTTAGCTCTAGTCCAGTCTCTATCCACAATAAAAGCTACTTACCAGTGTACTTGGATGGATTTAAAACAGATTGTGGCACTAAAAGCTGGCCCCATTTGGGCTAGAATAATTGCTAAATATACTGATGCCCATGAAGATAACCTCAGAAAAAGCAACATGCAAACAGATGAATGGTTTAGAACCAAATCTGCATCTGGAGCATGCTATGTCACTGCAATGAGAGAATGGGCTAAGGTAAAGACAGAGGAACTAGCCCATAAATTAGGAGATATACTACAAGGGAAAGATGAATCTGTAGAAACATTCTTCACCAGACTACAGATGGTTTGGGAGGCATTGGGTTACACTGATGTTGTAACCACTTCGACCAGACTGCTTATTAACTGCTTCATGGATGGTATCCACATACCCATAATGACTGGTCTCCAAAATGCTAGACCTGAGTGGAGAAGTTTAACCTATGATGATCTGGTGAAGGTGGCTAGGGGAGTGGAAGCTAATCTAAATACTAGAAAGAGGAGCACAACTCTAATGGCTGTAACTGTCCCTAGAGCTGGTGGAGACAGAAGGCAGATAGACTGCTGGAATTGTGGCAGGAAAGGACACATTAAACATAACTGCAAGTGTCCTTCTAAAAATAGAAAACCCCAGGATTCTAATGATAACTCCCATGACAGCCAACCACCACCACCACCACCCCCAATAGGAAATTGGCAAACCAGTGTCCCTACATATTATAAATATCCCTGACTCTGTAGGACCCTCACCCATTATCAATGTTACACTGCCTGGGGACCGAATAGTCCCTTTCCTGTTAGACACTGGCACTGCTAAATCAATATTATAGGAAAAATATGTGTTCCCGTATGAGAAATCTAATGATGTATTATCATGTGTAGGGGTGGATGGTATAAAAATGACATTCCCCTTACCCACAAGCTGAAATTGAAGCTACACGACTCTACTGCCCTTGAAACAAGGCTACTTGTCAGCCCTCATGCCCCTGCTAATCTACTAGGCAGTGATATTCTGTCTGCTCTTAGTGCAAATATCCAGTATAGTCCCACTGGAAAAGAATCATTGTCTGTGCCTTTGAAGGACAAACAAATGATATCTCTTTCAAATGTTCTGGCAACTCTCACTATGCCCAGCCATGTGCCAGAACCTACCATTGACTTGTTCTCAGTCCCTGATTCCTTATGGGCTACAGGGAAGACAGATACAGGCAGACTCTCTATGCCCCAAGTCAAAGTGAATCTCCTGCCTGGAGCCAGACCTCCCTATCAAAAACAATACCCCCTAAGCCCAGCACAGGAAGATGCTATTTCGCAATCTGTGCAAGAGTTTCTGTAGGCAGGGGTAGTTGTCCAGACCACCTCCCCTTGTAACACACCGTTGTACCCAATTAAGAAAAAGCAAGAGAAAGGGAAACCTGTGGTCTACCGTATGGTACATGATTTGAGGGCAATTAATGCTGTAACTGAACTCATTGCCCCTAATGTTCCCAACCCACACACCTTGTTGGCACAAATACCACCTTCCTCTACGGTATTTACTGTTATTGACTTGGCAAATGCATTTTTCAGTGTCCCCCTGGATCCAGACAGTCAGTTTGTATTTGCATTTACGCATAAACCCAAGCAGTACACTTGGACACTATTGCCACAGGGCGCACAAAACTCACCCACTATGTACAGCATGGCAATGGCCCAGATTCTTGAAGAGTGGCAAAGGCCAAATAACATAATTTTATTGCAGTATATCGATGACCTACTCCTATGTTGCGATAATATGGAATCTTGTATTGTAAACACTCTTTCCTTGCTGAAATTCCTGGAAAAAGCAGGCTGTAAAGCGACAAAAACGAAACTGCAAGCATGTGTAGAGAAAGTTATTTTCCTAGGACATTGCATTTCCCAGGGCATAAAACATCTCACGGAAAGTAGAAAGACTGCAGTTCAAAATATTAAACCCCCCCGCAGCCTAGCCCAGCTTCGTACATTTCTCGGTTTGATATCTTACTGCCGTCCTTGGCTGCGTTCCGTAGCTATCTACATGCAACCACTGTATGATTGTCTTGCCAACGAAAACAAACCATTTAAATTAACCCATGCGGCAGAAAATGCCTTCTATACACTTAAGTACTGGTAACGTCAGCTCCGGCACTGGGTCTCCCAGATTACAGAAAGAATTTTAACCTGTTCTGTACTGAGCAATCAGGTTATGCTACATCTGTCCTTACACAGGACCATGGTGGTAAACAAAGACCAATAGCATACTACTCCACCAGATTGGACCCTGATGCCAGGGGTGCCCCCTCATGTGTTAGGGCAGTGGCGGCTGTTACTGCCCTCCTGGACAAAGCCACTGATATTGTCTTAGATAACCCGGTGACCATATACACAACGCATGATATCAACAGCATACTGTCACAAGTTCAACCAAAACACATACATACTGCAAGGCATCTCAGAATGCAATGTGCCTTGCTTATGCCACCTAATGCTACTCTTAAAAGGTGTATGGTGTTAAATCCATCTACATTACTTCCCCTGGATTTAAAAGAGGGGAGTGGGGATAGTGGGAATGGTACTTGTACTTCTGATCTTTTTGTAAATTCACTTTCACCAGATGAGTTAGCTGATGCCCAGGTACCCCATGATTGTGCAGCACTAATGGCACAAGAAACAGCAGGCTTTTTGCATGTAATTGATTCTCCGTTATCTAATGCAAATTTTGAGTTTTTTGTAGATGGTTCCAGATATGCTGATGAGAAGGGTAATTTCCACACTGGATAGGCTGTAGTCTCTGCACATGAGGTAATAAAAACTGAATCACTCGCTCCTCACTGCTCTGCACAGGAGGCAGAGCTGAAGGCACTCGCTGAAGCATGTAAAATGGCTTCTGGTAAGACTGCTAATATTTATACAGACTCTCGCTATGCTTTGGTATAGCCCATGATTTTGGCCCTGTATGGCGGGCTCGTGATTTTCTTACCTCAGCAGGAATTCCAATCAAGAACTCTGAAGCCGTGACTGCACTTATGGACGCTATCCTGCTACTGTCAGGTTACCTGTAAATTATGTCTCTGAGGAGGTCAGTCTCTCTTCATAGGGGCTCCCCTCCCTTAGCATTTCGGCATTTTCCGGCCGTTTTCCCGCCGGCCGCGCTAGCTCCTCCCCCATTATGACGCGACGGGTAGCGTCGACGTCATGACGTCATCATTACGTGAAGCGCCGGGAACCGCAATCCCGGACCTTTTGGGGGCGTGGTCTCAATTAAGGTGACAGGGTATTTAGGGAAACTTTTTCTACTGCTCATTGCCCTGTCGTGGTTCTAGCTTGCTAGTCACTCAGCGCGTTCTCTCTCTTTGTATTTTCGGTTTTGACCTTGCTTGTACCTTGTCCTGCTGCTCTCTCCTCTCCTTTGACTCGGCTTGTTCCTCGCTTACCTGTCCTCCGGCTCCCTCGACCTCGGCTTACCTTTTGACCATTCTTGTTTTGTCTATACGTTAGTCCGGCCATTCTAAGGTCCGGTATACGTACCTCCTTCTGTCCGCACTCTGCGTATTGGACCCCTGTCTCGATCCTGACAGCTACTCACTCAAGTAGGCATCATCAAGGCAGCAGCTCACATGAAGATCACAGATGAAATCTCAAGAGGAAACCACAAAGCAGATGAAGCTGCGAAGCAAGCAGCAATGCAAGTTCATCCCTCTACAGGTAACACCTTCCTACAAGTTCTTCTTACAGATGACGCCGTTGACTACAATATACTGTTGAGCTTACAAAGAGAGGCAAGCAAGGAAGAACATGACCTCTGGAGGAAACAAGATGCAGAACCTGATGATGACAGAATGTGGATGAAAGGTAGGAGTGTATGAATATGTGTTGGTGTGCATTGATCTCTTTTCAGGTTGGCCTGAGGCCTACCCAGTGTTGAAAGCCACAACGAAGGTCACAGCAAGTAAGCTTCTGAAGGAACTGGTATGTAGATATGGAGTACCTGAAGTGATTGAAAGTGACAGAGGTAGCCATTTCACTGGGGAAATAATGCAAGAAATTATGAAAGCCTTAGGGATCAGTAGGGCCTTCCACACCCCCCTATCACACCCAGAGTAGTGGGAAAGTAGAAAGGGCAAATGGCACCTTAAAGAACAAGATTGTAAAAGCCATGCAAGACACAGGGAAGCCCTAGTACTCTTTTCTATGAGATTCACCCCCAATTCCAGACATGGCCTATCCCCTTTTGAGATCCTGTTTGGATGTGCCCCAAAGACAGGCCTCTATTTTCCCCAAACCCTCCAGATGCAGCATGGTAGTATGACTGCCTATGTTCAGGCCCTACACCAAAGATTAGGCAAGGTGCATAAACAAGTCTTTGATTCTTTTCCAGATCCAGACTCTGATTCTGCAACTCACAAACTGCAGCCTGGTGATTGGGTGGTGATAAAGAGGCATGTGAGGAAAGGACTTGAACCACGTGTTGACGGTCCATTCCAAGTGCTCTTGACTACGGGTACCTCAGTATGGCAGGAAGATATATGGTTGCAGATAGCAAAGGCTTTTAATTTAACCTCCTTTTGCCTCAACCCTTGACTTAGGTTGTGAAGCTATTGAAGGTATGTGTTGTTTTAAACTATCTGACCATGGCACTATGATCCATAAACATATAAAAGATTTACATGACTTAGTACAGGATATCAAACAGGATACTGGCTTCTTTGGGGATTGGGATTGGACATTTGGGCTAGGAACATGGTTGACTTAACTAATTAAGAAAAAAATGTACTTTTTGCTATTAGCTGTATTTGTCATTATGGCCATTTTTCTAACCTTTAGATTTTTTTCATGTCTACTAACTTCTCTATGTAAAAGCAAACCTACTGTTGGTCGTACATTAACTTACATTCCAGCTCCGACTTCGGAAGGGTTTTATGATGTTACCTCGCCTAACAAATTAAGGAACTCTCCTCCGCTGATTCTGGTGGTCTCTCAGTCCAAGGGAACCGTGGTGAAGCAATAAATGAAAGTCCCACAGGCTTTGGCTAGCAGGCCTGGAAATACCTTGGACATTTGGGTGACCCTTGGATCAAATGAGGGTATTGTGATAGAATTTATCTTGATTCCAAGGCTCAGGCTTATAGGTGTCATATAATGATATCCTATATTAAAATTGGCTAACTTGGACTCAGGAAATTCTTGATGCTTAACACAACACTTAAGACCATATATGTCTAGTTCCGGGAGCAGAGAGCCCCCACCTGAGATGTCTCTTCTCTAATCTTTTTGTTCTTTCTTACATTGGAACTTATTTGTTATGTGTACATGACGTTCATCCCTATGTATTATCTGTACTCCCTTCCTATTACTGTTCTATGAGTATTTGCACGTAAGCACTTACTTTTTAATGTATAAAACCCAGCTGATGAATAAAACAGCAGAGGCTTATTTTGAATACCAACAGGTGTCTGGTGTCTAATTCTCGCTTCTCCAAGTGCACTTGTAATAATAATTTGGGCTTTCTCTGAATATAACAAAGATCAACATTCTGATCCACAACAAGGCTTAGTAAAAAAGTCTCTCAATAGTCCCTCTACTGGCAAAAGAAGTTGTTGTTTTCTGCCTCCTCATTCTTATCAGCAAGTTTTCTTTAATGAAAGGGAAATTAATGCTCATTCCTAAAGTTGCTGTGAATACTTTGATGCTCCACTAACGTTATCAAAAATCACTGACAGGTTTCATAATTTATTTTTTTTATGTAGCAGGTCTGGGTTATGACTTTACTTGAGTTTTCTGAAAACATTTTAATGGAAACAAAGATAAAATGCCCAAAAATGATAAAACATATTTTGAAGTTCTATGCTTCAACAATTATAAAACTAAGTAGAACACTGTCCATGTGACATATTCTTTATACTTACTTAAAGAAGCATCAGACCTTTTTTCTAATCGGGCATTTCTGAAAAATAGGAAAATCAAATTTGTTTTAACACTGTATGACTTTAATAAGTGTTTAAAGGCACACTCCACTGCCCAAATATAAAATAAATAAAAATCACTGTTTAGTATACTTACCCCAACTGAAAACTTGCATGTATGTAATTATAATTTTTTTCTTTAGAGTCATAGCTAATACCTATTTGCAAAAACTGCATATCAATTGTCTGATGCGTTCGCAAACCCTCCCCTTCTAACCCCACCCAGGTGCTCTGGGCAATTGTTGCATCCTGAGTTCAGTCAGGGCCGTCTTTAGCGCGGGGAAAACGGGGCAGCTGCCCCGGGCCCAGTTGCTCCTGGGGGGCCCAAGAGCAGCTGCCCCGTGGGCCCCGCAATATCAGCAGCCCCCATGTACCAGGCGGCCGGCGGTGCACCAGCCTGCCAACTAAGGAGGCCCCCGGGTGGCCCATGCACTAAGGGCCACCCTGTGGGCATGTGGCAGAAGGGGCCCGGTCGGGTGCTGTGACGCTTAAACAGCGCGACCGGGCCCCTTCCTGTACCAGCTGGGAGGAAGTGAGTACCACGTGTCACTTCCTCCCACCGGAGATAGCCGCGCGGGAGGAGGAAGGCAGGGAGGAGGGGAGTTCCAGAGAAGAACTCCCATCTGCCTCAGCCTGCCACTGGACCCCAGGGAAACCACCCTCCATAAAAAGGTAAGAACCTGGAGGGTGGCTAAATGTATGTCAGTATGTGTGTGTGTTAGTATGTCTGTGTTTGTGTGTTAGTATGTCTGTGTGTGTTAGTATGTCTGTGTTTGTGTGTTAGTATGTCTGTGTTTGTGTGTGTTAGTATGTCTGTGTGTGTGTGTTAGTATGTCTGTGTTTGTGTGTTAGTATGTCTGTGTGTGTGTGTTAGTATGCCTGTGTGTGTTAGTATGTCTGTGTTTGTGTGTTAGTATGTCTGTGTGTGTGTGTTTGTTAGTATGTCTGTGTGTGTGTGTTAGTATGCCTGTGTGTGTTAGTATGCTTGTGTGTGTTAGTATGCCTGTGTGTGTTAGTATGTCTGTGTTTGTGTGTTAGTATGTCTGTGTGTGTGTGTTTGTTAGTATGTCTGTGTGTGTGTGTGTTAGTATGTCTGTGTGTGTTAGTATGTCTGTGTGTGTGTTAGTATGCCTGTGTGTGTTAGTATGCCTGTGTGTGTTAGTATGTATGTGTGTGTGTGTGTGTGTGTGTGTGTGTGTTAGTATGTATGTGTGTGTGTTAGTATGTCTGTGTAAAAGTGTTGCATGTCCGTGTTTGTGTGTTAGCATGTCCGTGCGTGTGTGTTGGGCATGTCTGTGTGTGTGTGTTAGTATGCCTGGGTGTGTGTTAGGCATGTCTGGGCGGTAAGCTAGGCATGTCTGGTGTTTGTGTAAGCTAGTATGTCTGTGTGTGTGTGTGTGTGTTAGTATGTCTGTGTTTGTGTGTTAGTATGTCTGTGTGTGTGTGTGTTAGTATGCCTGTGTGTGTTAGTATGTCTGCGTGTGTTAGTATGTCTGTGTGTGTGTTAGTATGTCTGTATGTGTGTGTGTTAGTATGTCTGTGTGTGTGTGTTAGTATGTGTGTGTGTGTGTGTTAGTATGTCTGTGTGTGTGTTTTAGTATGTGTGTGTGTTAGTATGTCTGTGTCTGTGTGTGTGTGTGTGTGTTAGTGTGTTAATATGTGTTTGTGTGTTAGTATGTCTGTGTCAGTATGTCTGTGTGTGTCTATGACAGACATACTGACATACACACACAGACACACTGACATGCACACACACAGACATACTGACACATACACACTGGGCTAAGGGGGTAGGGGCTGCTGTGTGAGAGGGAGGCAGGGGCTGCTGGATAAGAGGGCTGCTGGGTAAGAGGGAGGGCAGGGGTTGCTGTGTAGCAGGGGGCAGGGGCTGCTGGGTAAGAAGAGGGGCAGGGCCTGCTGAGTGTGAGTGGGGCAGGGGCTACTGGGTGAGAGGGGACTGTTGGGTGAGAGTGGGCAGTTCCTACTGGATGAGAGGATGCTGGTTGGTGAGTGGGGCATGAGCTGTTGGGTGAGGGGGCAAGGGCTGCTGGGTGAGAATGGGCAGGGGTGCTAAGTGAGAGGGGGCAGGAGCTAGTGGGTGAGAGCAGGCTGCTGGGGCTACTGGGTGAGAGGGGCTATAGGGTGATTAGGGGCTGCTGGGTGAGAGGGCTGCTGGGCGAGTGATGGCAGGGGCTGCTGGGTAAGAGGGGGCTACTGAGTGAGAGGGGGAGAGGGGCTGCTGGGTGAGGGGGCAGGGTTGCTGGGTGAAGTTGGCAGGGGTGCTAAGTAAGAGGGGGCAGGGGTTACTGGGTGAGAAGGGGGCCGGGGCTATTGGATGAGAGGGGGCTGCTGGGAGAGAGGGGGCTACTGGGAGAGAGGGAGCTGCTGGAGCTACTGGGTGAGTGGGGGCTGCTGAGTGACTGGGGTGCAAGGGCTGCTGGGTTTACTCCCCCATCCTCCTTCCTTACCTTGAGTCTTAGTAGGATATGTCTGCAGGAAGTGTGTGTGTCTGTTAGTGAGTGTGTCTGTATGTCTGTTAGTGAGTGTGTCTGTCAGTGAGTGAGTGTATGTCTGTCAGTGAGTGAGTGTATGTCTGTCAGTGAGTTTGGCTTTATTTCTCAAGGTAGCTCTATTTGGAATAGAAATTAACTGTAAAAAAAATGTGATTTTCATATTTCTCAAAACAGAACAAATTTTCTCAGTGAGCAGCTCAGAGGTTTTGCTACGAAGCATTTAAACTCAGATAGGGGCAAAAGAGTGAAAAAACTTCAATCCAATTGCCCCCCAAAACAAGGATCCAAAGTATCTGGAAGACAGCAACTAGAGGTGGAGTTAACCCTGCAATGTAATTATTGCAGTTTCTCTTAAACTCCAGGGTTTTACATTACTTAATTAAACAGACAAGGACTCTGCAAGTAGACCACTTAAATAAGATGAATAGGTCTGGATGCCTCATAAAAAAAATAAAAAAAAATAAAAAAAACGTTTATTGCACATGCTACCACAGTATAGCTTTCGGTCAGTACCAGAGCTTACCAGTTAATTATTTATATGTTGTAGGGCTATCACATCCCCTAGCTTGACTTTAAGCACCCATCTTGAGCTGCTCTCTTTGCAACTTACTTTAATTTAAAAAACGGCTAAAAATTCAGAGCATTGTGTATAGAACCCAGAGAGATATACATACAGGAACCATTGCTACAGTCTCTGACAGCAGTGGAGAAGTGAGGAATAACACCGCAGGAAGGGTTTGGGTCCCTAGCCACTACACACAGGCAACTGAGATTATAGATAAATCAAGATTCTGGTAAACAGTGGCAGTGCTGTCTTCAACAAATGCTATACGAGGTAAACCATGTTATCCTCCTTTAAAAACTCTACACTAATTATAATATTAAAGTGCAATATTAGAAAACTATTATTATGTTAACTTAATGTTCTTTATATGGACTCCCGTATTCACTTGGAATCACAACCTTGTTTTAACTATTTCTGAACTCTTATGTTTTAGAAAACGTCAATTCATAAGAGAGTCTTCTGTAGACTTGTACACGATGTAAAAAAAATATTTTGCTGAATCAATTTGTATGAAGGAAAAAAAAGTCCAGGTAGTCCAAAATTTGTTTAGAAAAAGTGCCAGAAAAAAAAAAAAACAACACAAAGAAAAACCAGCATATGCAATGCAAAATACCTTAATCGTACCATTGTACATTTTGAATAAACAACGATTTAATATCACAGTAAGGTGGAGCGAGTTTCCTAATCCTCTTTTTAAGTAGTTGGAGCAGTTTCTGGAAATTATCTCATATTCCTACCTGACAATGGTGTCTGTTTCAGATTTTGGGATGTACTCATGCTGCCATGAATATTTAAAGTAGTTGAACACAATAAAAAGTAATTAACCCAACTTCAACAACAGGTGTTGTGTGGGGGAATATTGGCTTTTGTCAAAAAGTCATAAGTACATGTGCAAACTACGTTCGTCTAATTCTCCATAGGATTATTACTAAAAGAATGCCACAGGGATGATAGTATAATAGTTTGGAAGCCTCATTAAATATGCAACATATAGCTATTGGCAGGAAGAAAAGTCATTCAGAAGCTTAACATATTATTCAAGTTGCATGAATAATATTATTTTAAACAGTCAAACGTTATATCCTTTAATAAAAAAAAGTAATGGTTTTAAAAACAAAAATGTGGCATTGTGTGGTTATATACTAAATAATCTACAATCTATCTCATTCTAAAATCTCCTTAAGATCCATGGTCACCCATCTGCTAACATTGGCCGGGATTTAATAAGCTTTTCAAATGATTCAATAGTGTTAAAAAAAAAATTTGTAAAATCATTTCGAAAGTTTTCCTAGCTGCATTGAATCGTTTTGAAAGCTTTTTAAAGCAATGGCATTGTGTTTAGGGATATTCCAAAGCAGGTTAAATAGAAGCGTTCTGCAGATCACAAAGGTTGAAAGATGGAAAGTACTGTTGATGTCGAAATATGACATAGAGTGATAAAATAGACAGAAATGTAAGTGAACAAAATAGCGGAGGCAGACAGAAATAGAATAATACTTTTGGGTGGTAATATAAAAAAAAAGATATTCTGCAGTACCATAGATGCCCACAGGAGGCATGTGAGATAAAATTCTGCCATGCCAATGGTTAGGTGATGAATTGTATGTTTGTATATTTTATTTATATCACACTAACAGGTGTACTTAGCCGTTTACAAATTTACATTTCCAAACAGTTGTTCTAGCTGCGCTGTTCTTCATTGGCTTTAGCCAAGAGGTAAACTGGCATGCTGACATATAGGGCATTGTTATAGCCAAGGTGCCATAGCACCAGTGATGAAATTTCCGTTCTCATGAACCTTTCATTTCAGCAGTGTGCTGTTCTGTGTTTCATCCATACATGCTCATTTATAAAATGTAAGTTGAGCAAAAATAGCTTCTCAGCTAAAAATCTCAATCTCAGCTCTAGTAACTAATTTAATTCTCCTTAATTCGGAATTTAGAGATTGGATTTTCTGTGAAGGTTTTGTTCTCACCAGCCTATTATGTGGTTATTAACATGTTTTATCTTGAGGTGATAGGAAATATGTAAGTTGCCTATCATGGCGTAAAGATCTAGCTTTATCTGCAGACATTATCTCGGCTTTATATGAGTTTAATCAGAATAATCAGAAAATGCATAAATGAAAAAAAAAAAAAGTCCTGTAAAGCTTACAATCTAAGGAATGATTTAACTTCAAGGTGTCAAACGTACACATGAAAAGTGCAATATAATGGGGTGAGATACTGACATAATATTGGATATATAGGTAATAGTTGCAAAGCAGGAAAAATAACAATTATTTGGAGAGAGTCATTCTGGTCTGTGGATTACACAATATGGATATCAGGCTCTATAGATATATATCAAGATATCAAGATGGATGATAGACAGATAGACAGATCAACATACGGACGGACAGACAGATGGACATGTATGTGCCAAATAATTGACATATCCCACAATAATAATAATAATATTTTATTATCCTAAAAAGGTTGGCTCGTATTAAAAGGGGGCTACTGTAAGAATCACAAAACAGTATCCAACCCAAATTGAATTAACAAAAATATGTTTTTTATTTTTCTTACTAGTACATTCTGAATGTTAACCATGCACAAAAAACTGTTGCAAACAAACTTAAGTACAAACTATGCTTGTTTTCAAAAGATGAAGAGAGCGGCAGAATCCATTAATAATTTATAATAGAGTATGACAGAATAATGTTTCTAACGTATACATTAATGTGCATAGTCGGGTGCCAAAAGACAATAGAAAGATTCTTTGCAATTGCTTTCTGTATGCTGAAAGGAGAGTGGATGACATGACACACGTTTAATTTCAGCACACTTGTTAAATCAGCCCTGAATTTTTTATGAAGCTTCAATAACCAGTAGCCTGTAGCTTAAAGCTCTGGGGGTTTCACTGATACAATGAGTACGGTCAGCTCCTACTTCCCATCTGGCATAGAGTGACAGAGACAGTCAAGAGGGGCTGCAGGAAACTTTAAGAAGAAGAAAGCTCATGTGCAACGACCATTGTGCAAGAAAAACAGAACATGCCATGCTGTGTGTCTGTGTCTCTTTAAGGCTTGTAGACAACAGCTAGAGCGTTGGCCATAGAGTAGGTTTGGAGCATGTGTTTAACACACGAGGTGATACAACAGCTGTTTGACATGAGGAGTAAATAAATGCTATCCTTTTAACTATAAAGGACTGTGTCCAAGTTCACAGTATTGCTCCAACATTGTCATGGGAAACATGTAAGGTCCTTGTATTCATGTTTGGGTATAACTGCAATAATCATTTATTTTCAAACAAAAAATGAAAATAACAGTGATCTTCATTTAATTTCAGCATTGTACTGAAGTTACGCTGCAGTGGGTGGTGCTGTTTGTTATTCATTTAACATTTAAGTTTACAGCGGACCTGTTGTTGCTATCTAAACTATTATTGCCTAAATTAACGAACCTCAATTCAACAAATACAGCACTTATTTACTAAACCTCTTCCAATCATGCCTTAATCGTGGTTATTAGAAGACTTGAGTATTATAGCAGGCGTCATCCTAATAATTAATTTGTATTACTCAATGCGTGATAAATGATAGAATCTTAATGTATCACTTATTTACTTGCCATTAAAGACTTAACAATTAAAACAGACAAAATGTTGTGTTATTTTATGTTGTTTCTTACGGTCGACTCTTGACATGATTCTAAGAACATACTTGCTAGAATATACTATTCTCTCTGGGAAATAGCCAAATTTGGTCACACCAAATTGCAGAATATCCAGTTGCTACCGAATCACTGTAGTTGTTTTAAGTTTCAGTAAACAGACTACATGAGCTTGCATCAATTTAGGGGTAATGAGTACCCCAGTCCTCTTAACCAAAGCAAAAACGTGAAGTTAAATTATAATACTGCACACACAGGGGTGTTCTATGGGTGCGAGAATATATATATATACATATATATATATATATTTAAAGTAGTTTCATAAAAATATAAGTACCATGCACATTATTTCATTGGACCATATTCACTACAAAAAGTTATAATTGTTATGATGCTTGGAATGTTCTGTTAGTTACTTCTAAAAAATGTGCTCTGATCTTCTGCTAAGTCAAAATAATATGCAAAAACAAACACTCCATTTTCCTTGCAAGCTCTGAGTACATTTTCTGTTAAACATCACCAGTCTAGGGTGAAACATAATTTTGAATCTCTCTGGCTAATTAGTAACGTAGGTGTCCCAAATTCCAATCAATGACACATAATTGTCCTGCTCTAACATTTAGGTAACTGATAGTGTCTTCTTTAAGCAATACTCTAAATGCCATAACCCCTATGGTGCACTGTGGTGGCTATGGTGCCAAGATAAACTATTTAAAAATAATTTGAAACTTACCTGGTTCTATTGGGCTTACATTAATAGGAGCATTGCTATGTTCCAGTAACGTGCTTGGGCCCAAAGGAAAACTTGATGACACATTTCCCCGCTTTTCTGCTTATGTCTTCTCTACCCATGAACAGTGTGCTAATGATGGTCTCCAGAAACTTAAACACACACTGTAGGCACTGTATCTGCTTCATCTCATTACACTGGTTATAGTGTCTGGAGTCTTCTGGTCCCATCATTTTTATCAGCATTAAACAGTTTTTAAAGTTTTAATGCTAAACAAGAGTCAAGCAATCCCCTCTGTGCTGCTTTGGCTAATAAGGAAGTATTGGCAGCTGTGATTGGCTGAGAGTGTCAGCTGACTGCTTTTAGCCTGTCAGCGTTCCAACTGACGGTATGAGTGGGTATGACAACAAGGAAGTGTGTAATCTCTGCCTTAGCTACACATACTGAAGGGGCCGGACTGTGGGTGGCCAGGGACTCTTATTTTGTGGCATACTGCACGAACACCGAATGGAGGGACAGTGCCAGGGTACTCCAGGCACTATAACCAATTCAAAGAGAGGAAATGCTTATAGTGACTACAGTGTCCCTTTAATGAAAGCATAACTGGAATCAAGCACCTGCTGCACAGCCAGGTATATGTTTTGTCCAGCCTTAGTAGACATTACAATATGTGTTAATAAAAATGTGAGTTTTTTTGCCCTATGCCTACCTTTGGGTAGCGTGGAGGATTAATATGCTGGTTCCCTGGTGATCTCGACCCCTGGTGGTCCAGTAGGTGCAGGTTGTGATCTTTACCTCATATGGTGAGGTGCACAAGGAAATACACACAAGTAAAATACAAAGTATAGACAAAAAGATACGACAACATGTGATGTCCTGTAAACGTTTCAGCCCTAAGTGGGCTCTTATCAAGTTTGATAAATTAGCTTTTAGCAAACTTGAAGGCACACCCTCAGAGCTGGAGATTTAGGCCAATAACTGATTCACCTGGCCTTGTTCTAAAGCCACAAGACCAGTGGCGTCACAAGGGGAGTGCGGGGGGTGGGGACCGCACCAGGGTGTGCATCACAGGGGTGGGATGACACCAGTGCCGGCACTTCCTTTAGGGCACACCGGCTCTGGGGGTGCACAGGATATGGGTGATCCAGGCAGAAGGGCACAGTACTCCCTCTTGCCAGTCACTCTGAGTAGCGTGGCCGGGCTGCATGGGCCGCGGTACAGGAGCTTCCTGTACCCGGCTGGACTTACAGGAAGTGCTCTCTCAGTGAGCACTTCCTGTTAGTCTGGCCGGGTACAGGAAACAGAAGCTCCTGTACCACGGTTCACCGCTCAGCCATGTTACAAAGGGAGGTAGGAGGCACACAAGAGAAGGGGAGATACCACTGGGGGGGAGAGGAAATACCCCTGGGGGAGAGAGGAGATACCACCAGGGGAGGGGAGAGAAGCCACCAGGGGAGGGGGGAGGGGAGAGACCACCAAGGGAAGGGGGGGAGAGTCCACCAGGGGAGGAGAAGAGGAGAGACCACTAAGAGAGAGAAGAGGGAGAGGAAGGGCTGGGGAGAGCACTAAGGGACAGGGGAGCAGGGGAGATCACTAAGGAACAGGGAAGCAGGGGAGAGCACTAAGGGACACGCAGACACACAGAGGGGCTCAGGAGAGAGACGCACAGATGGACCTGGGGGTGGGAGCGGAAAGACACACAGTGGGGCCACAAACCCTCCCTTTCACACTACACACATACACAATGCCTCCTTACACATACACAGAAACACACAATGCATTCTTACAAATGCACATAAACATATAATGCATCCATACTTACACACCGAATAATACAGTGAATCCTACACACACACAGAAACACACCCTGCTTCCCTTACACACACAGTCTTACACACAATGCATCCATTACACACAAACAATGCATCACACACACACAATGCAGCCATTGTACACACAATGTATCCCTTATATACAAAAACACACAATGCATCCCTTACGTAAAAACACACAATGCAGCCCTTACCCACACACACACAAACACATACTGCTTCTCTTACATACACAGAAACACAATGCATCTTACGCACACTGAATGCACCCCTTACATACACAGAAACACACCTTGCATCCATTACACATACAAACACAGATTCACACAATGCATCCCTTACACACACACACACACACAGAAACACACAATGCATTCCTTATACACAAACACACACTGCTTTCTATCTCTTACACACAAACGCACTGCATCCCCTATACACACACACACGCTACATCCCATACACAAGCTGGTATTCCTATACACTACATTCCATAAGAACACACACACATTACATCCTCTACAATAACACATAACACATCCCCTACACACATACATTCCACTCCCTGTGAGAAAACTCAGGTGTGGGCCATGTAGGTGGACTTATGGGTGGGCCTAGTAGGCATACTCACGGTCAGGCCCTGGGGGCTCAGACCTTGAGCTGTGTAAGGGACCCCAAAAAATGGAGCTGCTTCCTGTTCGTTGATTTTTGTGAGCAGAGTTACAAACAGCCTCCAGAGAGCCTGTTCTACACCTGACCAGTGGAGCCAGATTGCAGCCTGAGCCCATCATCAACCTCTTGTCCTCATCTGGTGATAAGCAGTCTCACTAATCTCTAATTTACATTAAAGGGACACTATAGTCACTAGAACCACTACAGCTTGATGTAGTGGTTCTGGTGTCAATAGCCTGTTCCTGCAGGCTTTTTAATGTAAACACACTGCCTTTTTTAAGATAAAAGACACTGTGTGCAGCACTGGCGTTAACTCATATGGCGGATTATATGGGTGGGGCATTGCGATGTCACATGGTGGGCGGAGCATATGAAGGGAGGCAAATTTTTTTGTTTTCCTAGGGTGGCAAAAATCCTTGCACCGGCCCTGATGGAAGTTATGATTTACGAGTTACAAACAACACATTATTAAAGGGGTCGGGGTTGGGGTGACACCGTGAGTTACCCCACCGGGTGACACCAACTCTAGTGATGCCCCTGCACAAGACCATGAATATATTCTTCTACAGAAATCCCAGTAAATCCAGTGCATAAACAGGCAGTACCTAGCAAACTTACCATTCAACTCAAAATACTAGAGTAGTACAGTTTTGCAGACAGCAGATATTTCTCTTGTGTTGGGGTATGTGAACAGCAGATTAGAAACCACCACTCTAACGTATCTATAAACATTTTCCTTCTACAAGCTTTGTTTGATTTAGGAAGCTACATGAGATTTAATAGCCTGTTTATGGTATTTCCATATCCTTGGCAAATAGAACCTCAACCCTTTTATAACTTTAACAGCAAGAACAGTTGTCATGAAACAGTGAATAACTCCTTTATTATTTTGTATAACAAACTGTGTTTTTTATATGAAAATCTTTTTTGTCACATTTGTTAGCATTGGTTATGCAATATATATTAGACTCATAGCATTACTACATAACAAAGCATATAACATCAACTAATTCAAATCTGATTGTATATAATGTGCTTTACAGTTACCTCTCTTTACCAAAAGTTAATAACAAAATCAATAGTTGTTGGTTGCATAAGTATGCCCCCTATTGCTATTAAACCCCTAAATAAACTCTGATTCCCCCAATGGCGCTCAGAACTGAATCGTCCTACATGCAATTATAGTGTCTCAGGACAGATTATATATACTTGTTTCTGAAAGGCCACAGAGATCATATCTCAAGAAACAGCATCATGAAGACAAAGTAGATTTACAAACCAGTCCAGGATAAAGTTCAAGAGTAGCAGCGAATAGGGTTGGGTAATAAAAAACATCTCAATGTTTGAACATCCCATGGAGTTGTCTTAAATCAAATATTAAAAATTAAAAGATTATGGCAAAACCACGACCGTTCCAAAGTGGTCCTCTTAAACTTGGTGACCGAATACCTTCCAACTACGGTGTCTTTGGGTCCATTTTTGTACTTGTCTTTTGAATAAGAAGCAGTCCCTGAGGAAGTCCCAGAGTGGGATGAAACGCGTTGGATAGAGTTTATTTGTATTTGATGCTCACTGATTTTTACTTCTGTGTAAGTGATAAATATATTTTGATACTATACTTCAATCTACTTTTACCTTATTCTGGATGCACTTTGTTTTACATGCTGCTGAGACCTGCAATATTAACTTCTAAGAGAGAGACACAACTTAAGATCTCCAATGATTGCTGAATGCCCTTTTTATTCAATCAAAGTTTGGATTCACCCTATTTTGTTTGCAAATTACTGGCAGGTCAGAATGTAGAGAACTGTGCAGGCAAAAAAATCAGTTATTTCAAAGGAATTGCACCATGTTTTGGTATATTGGGTATTAGTAAGTCACATAAAATTTCCTAGCACAGCCCCGCCCAGGCGCCCACACCTCCATCCACCCCTATAAAATTAAAGTGTCTCTTGAAATCTTGGGTGGTATGCTGTAGTGGATAACCCTGACAATATACAAATATGGCTGTGCATAGCTAAACTGACATATTTAGTAAACAGTTGCCTTGCAAAAACAAATCTTTCTAAGAAAGGACAATCTATGATGCAGCCTGTAAATGTGCTGTAATATTTGTCCATCCCTATATATCCTGTCACTGTTCTCTTTAGCACTGTTACTGTAAAGTGATGGCCCATGTAAATATATAAAGGGAATCAACACAGTAAAGGAGGAGACTATATTTAAAAGAAGAAAAACTACCACAACAAGAGGACATAGTCTTAAATTAGAGGGACAAAGGTTTAAAAATAATATCAGGAAGTATTACTTTACTGAGAGGGTAGTGGATGCATGGAATAGCCATCCAGCTGAAGTGGTAGAGGTTAACACATTAAAGGAGTTTAAGCATGTGTGGGATAGGCATAAGGCTATCCTAACTATAAGATAAGGCTAGGGACTAATGAAAGTATTTAGAAAATTGGGCAGACTAGATGGGCCGAATGGTTCTTATCTGCCGTCACATTCTATGTTTCTATGTTTCTATGCTCTTTACCATGGCACCAACTGAGAAATGTGCTTCTGCATAGGGTGTGGACCAGAACAGAATCAGTGTGGAAGGTCAGTTAATATAAACATTTTTTTAATAATGTTGCAGTTATAATCCAGCTTTGTAAATACACTTGATAGATTTAAGGTGGGCTACAGACATCAGCCATCTTTGTAGAAATTGTGTTGGGAGGTAATGTGTTAATGTGCTGATAAAGTGAGTGAAGTATTTTAATTCCCTTTACTTTTCTCAGTTCAACTAAATATGCTATTATGTGCTCTAAGCTACAAACACTTTATAAAAATCACATTTTTATATGCTACAAAATGTAACAATAAAAGGTCTCCTATACTACACTGTATAACCCTTTCAGTACCACAGCCAAGGGCAGCAATGAGCAGTACCCTCTGGCAACAAGGTATCTTACCTCTATATAATACTACCATATAAGTTTTACTTTCTCTATGTATTATTTTCAATAAGAACCCATAATTAATAATATCTGTACAAAAATAGCAACATAAGTGGGCCAGACCACACTTTAATAAGAAATAAAAGACATAATGAAATGAATAAATTAAAAATGGAATGCTGAACCAAAAAGCACAAAGTATAACTAGATATGTATAAATATTAATATTTAATGCATAAATGTTTCACTATATGTAAAAGTATTATAAAATAATCATATAAAGCTAGAAGAATTTTTGGAAATATAAATTAAATTACCTGCATTAAATTTACCTGTATGTTCAGGCTCAATGCAACTATTATAAAAAAAATAAAAAATTCCAAGGTCTCAGGAATGCAGGTGAATTTACAGGCTTCCACGTCAACTAATATGTCCATCTAGGTTTTTGAGTTTAAGGATACATTTTGAGCACCATAACTACTACAGTGAGCTATAGTGGTTATGGTGCCAGGAATGGTCTAACTTCCTCAGTGTAAGTAGTCAACCTATTATAGCATAGTTTCACTTCTTACCTAAGGTTCGTCAGGTACTTCTCCCTGCGAAACCTACAGCCTTTGGAGACCCAAATGATCTCTGTCTGAGCTAAGCCATGGCTTAGCTCATTAGCTGAGCCCAATCAACTTATACTCTAATCAATGAGCCCCACACTGCAGGGCTTAACTCAGAAGTAGATCAGACGATGGGACACATAACAGTTTAGTGTAGTTAGGTTTTCTGTAGAAGGGATGGTTAGGGTATCGGCAATGTAATTTAATTTTGTTGAATTTAATTACCCTTTGTATTGTAATAAATATGACCCATAGTAGCATACAGGTACATATACAGAAAGTGTGGTTAAGGAACTATTACTCAGTACAGAGACACATAGTCTTTATTAGCCTAATTAGTGATAGATTATAAAATGTTCACTTCCTATTCTCACTGTTATTTAACATTTCCAAAAAAAAAAAAACCTGCATAATCCTTATCACCTTCTAACTAGTATCCAACAGCCATAAACAGTCTAACAAAACAACAACATTCTAGCATTGATGTAGGAAAAAGGAAGTGAGGGAATAACTGAAACCAAGTTATTTACTCAGGTGTACTATTACGTCGGAATGAAGATATGAATAAATGACTTAGTCTGTACTTTGTCATAATGTTTTCTGTTTGATATTTCCCTTCATACTTAACCATTATATTACCTACATATATTCCTGGAAGATTAAAGACCAAAAGTTTCAAGAAGATAATTTGCCTACATCTTGAGTATATCACATAAATTCCAACATAGAAATGTCTTCTTCTGTGTGCAGTCCCCATGACGGTGAATGATTTCCAGCTGCACTCAATAATTCTCTACCTTTTCCTTTACTCTTATCCCAAAATAACTAATTAATTCTCTACATTTTGCTTTACTCGTATCCCAGAAAAACGCATTCATTTTCTTAAATTTCCTTAATCTAGAAAATCGGCTAGGGAATTAGAGATTATTTGTGTTTGCATGTCTGTGTGTTGGTATGTCTGTGTCTTTTGCATTTTACATCATTTAAGGTGGCAGGTAGCTATCTTTGGAATTCCAGAAGGGAAGGGGAAAAATCAATTAATATTATACATTATTTAAAATAATGTATATATTATAATAATAATATAATAAGGTATGGCAGTGAAAAATATGTTAGGGGAATAAATGCCATCTTGCATTTTGGAGATATCCTTAACCATATGTCGTCTATTGTAAGGAGTCAGATTAAGTAAGAAAGCCGGAACTTTTATACTAGACTAGAAAAACGAGGAACAAAAATAAACAGGCTAAACAACACTAAATTCTAAACAAACCAGACTAAATAACAAACTTGCTCTCTGTGATGTTTGAACATTATAAAATATAATAGTTTAGTATAATTGCAAATTTCACCTACTAACAAGTGGAAGCTAAGGCCTCTCCACCATATTTTACCATACCACATATGCAGTTTAGTTGTAGTAAAATATAGTTTGGCAAATGGTTGCCTACGTACCCACTACCTCAATAATTTGGACGAGTTCCGGATATAGTGTTTAATAAAATGTGAGAGAATATCCTGAAATGGCTTTCTCCTTTACTTTACTTGTAAGGGAAATGGAGGGTTGAAATGAAAACCAAAAGGGGAAATGACTGCCTGCCTGACCAATCCACATATAGAATTTACCAATTCCAAATAATGGACTGGAACGTTTTTGTGATTTCTTATGTAACCTTGTGCATTGCTAATAAAACAGGAAAATATGGATATGAGTGTGAAAAAGTGAAGGAGAGTTATTGGCACTATAATTTTGGAGAGCTTGTGTATATAGACAACTATTGGGTCGAGTGAATTTGTTACTTTTTCAATTGAGTTTCTCTAAGCATTTGTCAATTTTTTAGAGTTCTCATATTCTTTTTTTGTTGGTTACTATTTGGCACATTATCTATAGAGAAGGGGGAGTCACACCTTTTTTCATTTCTATCAGTTTGATGTTTGATGCAGCATACCCACAAACAAGGTAGATAAAGGCCAGGCAGCAGATGTCTCTCTTGAGTAATAACCTTGAGCTATTGAGCCTTGAATCTTGAGCATCCCAAACTTTATACTAAGCATTACTGACAGCATGGGCCACCCGATAGACCCCTAGGACGGCGGCCCCGGTCGCAGGCGTCCACAGGGCAGCCCCCGGAGTGACGGGCCTGGTCGCAGCTGCGACCCCTGCGACCACAGTATGTACGCCACTGACTCCACACCAGGGACCCAAATAACAACATAGAAAAAAAAAAAAATTTCAACTTAACTTTCCCTGGGGCTGCATGTGCGTACCCACATGTCAGGATAGTGGCTGCGCAAAAGTCAGGGGGCTACATATACACCCCTGACCACCATCCCCAACACTCTGTAACAGTATATATATATATATATATATATACACATACACATACACACACACACACATATACCCATTTTATAACTGGCCCCCTAATCTTGTCCCTGGCCCTTTATGTGCTCCCCACCCCTCCCAAGTATGAATCCTGGAGACGCCGCTGTGTGTAACTGTATGTTATTGACAGTTTGTAGCTTTGTGTATGTGTATTTGGGAGCATTTTTCTAGGGGGCTGATAGCTTTGTAAGGGTCTCTAAGATTTCTAATGGCAGCCCTGAGTACTCCTGGAAGTACTAGCTGTTAGACACAGCAAGAAGCTAAAGTTAGTCTCACACAACAACCAATGATCTCCAACACTATCACAAAAAATGTACACACTGCATTACTGCTGGTCTGTGTTTTTCAGTAGCTGAAGTCAGTGTCTATACTCCTTGAAAGATGTTTTATTGCTCCTCGTTTATTTCTCCTCTGTTTGTCACGTCACATGTTCTGTGAATAAAATAAAAAATGAACATTTAGTGGCTGTTCCCTAACCATCAACCAACATTTTTTGATAAGTCTTGATAGCACAAGCTACTCAGTCCACATAATTAGGCAGAGTTCTTGTCCATCATTGAGAATAAAATTTTTGTAATCCCCACGCTCCCTCCCCCCAAAAAAACAACAACAACAACAGCCTCTTCTCAATTCTATTGCTCTTTTATCTGGTGCCAGAAATGGCACTCGGATTAAAGAACTGAAAGAAACATTTCCAAGCTTGTGTGAGTCTGCTCAACCGAGATTCTCCAAATTCGAAAATGAGAGATTCTTCCAACTACCCAATCTATCCAATTTTGGACAAATTGCATTTTGGTCCAAAGTGAATCTCCAAGTCTATATATTATATATATTATTATTTTTCATGAAGTCTCATTTTTTTAGAAAGGTAATTTTCAGATTAAAATTTAAGGTGCAAAAAAAGTACTCTTTTTAAATTTTTATCTTGAAAAGAAAATCCAGGGATTGGTATTAGTAACACTACCTTAATACCGAGTTTAAATTTCTACAAAATGCTGTAAAATGAAGTACCACATCAGATCCCCTTCAAGAATGCAAAGTGTGCATGATGTGCCAATCTAGTTGAAGGAGGTTTTGAAGCATTAATGAGCGCTCATTAACCTTGATCAGTGATCTAAAACTAATGAATGTAATATATCTGTAAATTCTGGTGCATGTGAATATCTGTGTTTCCTTTCCTTGCTGCAACCTCTTATACGATAATACAATAAAATACTTCTTTTATAAAGGGTTTTGGGTGGTCACACTGTTTGTTTTGCAAGACTCATTGATCCCCAGACTTGTGGCCTATTCCTCTCCACGAAATAAGTGTTCCTCTGACCTGAAGCCAGTAAAGGTCAAAAAAGGTTATGTACAGGATTTGAATGAATACAATGAGATTGGATACTGCTGTGAAATGGAAGAGACCTTTAAAGATATATGGCACCAGAATCTGTAATTAGATGCTCTAAGTTGTTTTGATGATAACATGGTGGCAGGTAAAAATAATAACTTTAACTTCATTTATTTCTCTGACGTTACACATTGAGTATTAGTAACACATCATCCTTACAGATAAACAAAACCAAAAAAAAACAACTGTATCCCAATTACCATAATGAACTTCTAAATATTTTATTACTACCGTCTTTCATTTGGCCAACACCCTAGTCATTTCAAATAGGTACTTTTTTCATTTTGCAGTTCTACATATTCGTTTATCTTGCTTGTCTACTCGTTTATATCCTTCTCTTTTGTTACCAGTATGAATAATTTATTTGTGATGACTCCTGTTAGGATTACTATAATCTCTTCTTGCTTTAACCATTTCAGTATGATGGAAAGTTCAGTTCACTGTGATGGAAAGGAAATCAATCTTTATTTCAAAACAATATTTTGCTTACAACATCTATGAAAGTATACATGCGTATTGTTTGCAATGAAGACATCCAACCACAAGACTTTAGCCAGACTGTGTTTTAGTATTTCTACCACTAAACATGATCCCCCAAACAAGGCTGACTTAGCTTCATAGGCAGTTCACAAATTCTAGGGGATGACTGCTGAAACAGTAGGAGATTGTGGTGGAGCGCCAATATTCGACCAGAGTATCTCCATCAAAGCCTCTCTCTTTTTCCTGCGAAGTATTAAGTGATATATAACAGCCCACCCAAACATCAGTCAAGATTTGATGAAGGGTGAAAACAGGAATGCTTTATTGGTATCAAATGCCCACATTTATACATAGAGTTGTTAACTAGAACAAAGATCCCACCTCTGCATTTCTGTGTCTGGGTGATAACTAGATAAAGTACCATTACTCCAGACAAGAAGGCACCTAAACCAAATATCCCCCAAAACATTGATTTAAACAATAGTAAACCCCACACATATGGTATCCCTGGATAGCTTGTCCCTGAGTGCCCTAAGTAGTAAAATAGCACCCTAATAGCACATACGTTGTAGAATTGCCACCTGGTTAAATATTTGACGGGTCGCTGCTGAGCTCCGATCTGAGAAATAGTAACATGTGACCGATGGTGCTTACATTTTAATAATAAAAATAACAATAACAAGGCTTAAGCCTTCCTTTCACCCAATAACCTATGGAAAATTACACCCTGGCAAGTGTGCTATGGACCCTCCATAATTATGGTGGTATCTTTTAAGCATGGCCAGTAGTATAAGGCTTTAAATTTTGATCAATGATAATAATACCACTTACTATTTCTAAAGTAAATAGTACAGATATTTGTAATCTATTTTTACTATTCACTTAGAAAGACTGTCTAAGTATAGAAACAGAATGTGACGGCAGAGGAGAACCATTCAGCCCATCTAGTCTGCCCAATTTTCTAAATACTTAATTAGTCCCTGGCCTTATCTTATATATAGGATAGCCTTATGCTTATCCCACCCCTCACTGTATTAACCTCTACAGTGTCAAAGCCTTACTGATTTTAGTTAGCCAATCAAAAAAAATCGATACAATTAGTTTGGCATGATCTCCCTGAAGTAAACCCATGTTGTCTCTGATCTTGAAATCCATGTGATTTCCCTTTCCTTCATTTTTCATTACTGAACTAAAATTAATAGAGGCAGTCAGCTATACCTTTCTCCTCTTCTACATACCTTCCTTCTTTTGTTTCTACTCTAACTAATCCTTGTTTTACTTTGCTTTTCTCATTTATGCATCTAAAAATAGTTTTATCCCCTGTTTTTACTGACTTTACTTACTTGTCTCATCTGCTTTCTATTCGCTTTGCCTGTTTCTGCCTAATCTAATAGATCTGTCTGTCTTCCTCACTCTGGATTTTTATATAAATCGAGAATGCTAAATTTTTGAATTTTGACTATTTTAGCCACTGCTGTGGAAAACCACAGTGGTTTCTTCAATTTTTTACTCTTACTGTCAAGCACAAGGCATTTTTATGTTGTCTTTAGTAGTGTAACTTTAATGGGAAGTGTTGTTCGGAAACATCTGGCCAGATAGTTACGTCATGTAAAAATGTTACATCATTTTTAATTGTTATTTACTGATTCATTTAAAAAGAAATTTAAGCCAATTTTAAGGGGAAAAACTAACACATCTGGTTTGTGTTTTCACAGTATAGCCATTGTCAATTTTAGATTGCCCCTTGTCATAACCCTACAGTTAATGTGACAACAAGTGACCGCAACATGTGACTTTGTGTCGGGACAATATAAGGTAGAATATGGTTGCTTTATAATGCACAAAAATGAATTTATTGCACATAGCAAATTCATTATCATAGTGTGTAGACATCATAGTTTGTAAGCTCATTTGAGCAATGCCTTCTTCAGCTTTTGTCTCTGTTATATTATGTATGCCAACTACTTATCAAATATCCCCATTTTATAATTGTAAAGCACTGCGGGATATGATGGCACTATATAAATGATAACAATAATAAATGAGTGAGAACATTCTGTATAAATTCTAACTTTCAGCCATTTGGCCTCACAACACATACAGGGTTATTCACTAAACTTGCGAATTTTGTCAAAATTGAGTTGACAAAATCTGGTGAAAATGACCAAATTCCGAATGCATTGGCAATTCTCATACTTACAGTCGGCCAGTGCAAATCTGCATCAATCAACAGGATGCATTCAGTATCCCAATTAAAATAGGTGTTTTCGCATCTGACTCTTATAGAAAGTATTGGATTCGCAAGATTCACAAAGCGACAATGCAAAGGATGCACGTTTGCAAATTATCGTTACAAGTGAATTATAATTTAAAGTACTATTTTCCTGTTGGCAGCCAGCAGGCAAATAGTTAAAATACCCTTGGCAATGTGAGGCTTAATTGCAATTCCTACTAGCTAGCCGCCACATTAAAAAGTAAATAAGTAAATAAATAGGTAAAAAGCTTATGGGGGGTCAATAAGACCCCCATGACACTATAATAAAGGTTTGAAATTTCCATGCCAGAAGGGGACATATATACTAACATATTAAAACTAGTGACTAGGAAGCCATTGCTGCCCAGTTGCTAGATACGACCCCATCCGGGTATTAATGAGGAGTGACAGTCCACCCAGATGCCCCCACGCATGGGTATCAGGTGGGGAGTTTTAAATAAGTAGTGGTGGGTGGACAGATTACTGTGCAGCCCCCTGTCCCCACTCATAGTCAGCAGGTGGGAAATTGAAATAAAATTAATCCAGAGGACATCCATATGTCTCCCCTTCTGTCACCATTGGTCTGCGAGTGGGGGCTGTTATAAGATTCAGGGGGAATGACCTAGTGTTCATCACCCTTCCTCCACCCATTGTCAGTGGTATTGGGTCATTATATTAATATTATAGGGGGAGAACCTAATGTCACTCCACCCCCAGTCATGGGTGAGGTCTAATAATAATAATCGGGGGAGGACATTTTGTTACACTAGTCCACACCCATGACCAGTGGGTGTGGCCTAATTAATTATGCAGTAGAGGTGTGGACATGTCATTGTCCAACCTCCCAAATTGTGATATGTCCCACCCCGCTTCTTACCAACCAGTTCCGGATTGGGGACCTCTAGCCATCCCCAATAAAAATTACCCCATTAATACTGGAGGAAGATCCAATAAATCTAATACTAATGGGGGGGGGGGGGAAATCACACTTAGAATCTGAAGTCTTCTTTCTTCTAATTCTTTTGTTCTGCTGTCCCCAAAAAGGCCAAATAAAAATCCATAATGCCTAACAAAACTAATAAAAACTAGAAAAGCTACAATTTTTGGGGAAATTGTGTGAAGTGTTCTTGCCTCCACCAGTAGTCTACAACTGGAGTGGGCGGAGTAACTGTTATCATTTATATAGCACATTTAAATGCAACGTTGTTGCACAGTTACATTAAACCATACATTTATAAAAACATTAGCAGGTGTTCAAAAGGCCCTGTCTATGACATCACTTGCTGCTGCAGCCTAGCACAGGTCAGAGTATTGTGGCGGTTGCCATCTTCAAACAGTCGTATTTTAAAAACTATAACTCCTACAGCGAAGAGCTTTATATTGTGGGAATCACAAGACCCAGACCTACATTTTGATGCATAGTATGTCTCTGACGTATTAGAAATGAAGGCACAGTCGCAGTTTAGAAATTGCACTTCAAATTTGAGCTTTGTAGAGTGAAGTTTCAATGAATGTCAATGGACGGCGTTAGTTGCAAACAAATGATTATATTGTGAAAACTATCAGGACTATGGCTTAGCTGTTGACATGTTTAGTGGCAGCAGGGATAGCTGAACATTTTGATATAAGATTTCGTTGCGAAACGTTCCACAAAGTAATAGCAATCCGATCGGGAACAATCTGCACGTTTTGGTAAATTTTTGTCTATGTAGTGTAAAAACTGTGGGAGGAGTTAGGGTGGCAATTTTGACTATAATAAGAATAAGAATATATATGTGAGATAACATTAAGTGGTCTTACTATGCAAGAACACTTAATAAACTTGAAATGCAAAAAAAAATGGAAATCATGAATCTTCACCCATGGAGGACACGCCTCCGACTGAATACTGACAGTGGAGAGAGCCCTTATATAGAGTTTCTCATGCTATGTCAGCTATCACAAAGTGTGGGGAATTATGAGTAAGTCTGACAGCATTTGGCTTTAGTAAATCTGTGAACTGTCAATGCAGTTGGAATTTGGTCATTGCAGAGCCCTATATAATAAAACAGTAGATTTTGTCTGGAAGGATTCGTAAGATTTTCAAGCACTGATATAAATTCGGGGCGAATGCATCCATGTGGATGCTGGATGCAGATTTGCATATTATCATTCCCTTGCTTTCATGTGTTTCACTGTATGCATTAACAATAAAACTCACAGTTGCACATTTGTATAAATTTGTATACATGTTTATAAATAGGTTGCCTTGCTCCAAATAAAAACTTTATAGTTATCAAAAGGAAAAAAGTTACCTAAAGTCATTTGCTTATTTCCAGTTCCTTCAATAAATTCCTATTCACGCACAGTAACACCTAAAAGTCCCTCATTACACATTTACAAGTAAACAGGTCATGGAGAGCAAAGCATGATTTAAACCTTGCACTAATCAAAATTCCTATTCACAAAAAGGTGAAACAATCAAAATTATTTTGACCCCACTGAAACCCAAATCTTTGTATCGTGTAATTAATTTGTGTGCAAATGCCGGAGTATTTACTATTTACCTTACTGTAGTTATCGGTACAGAGTTAAATATTAACAGAAGCATTCCACTGTAAACTGATGAATTTATTCTGCTAACAGTAGCAGTGTCTATCTTTTTTGTTGATTGATCTCTGTTCTCTCTGCTGTTGCTATAGGTACTTATGAGTTAACATTACTAAATTGTGTTAATTAGCAGTAGCAAACAGCAATTGCTGCAAAATAATGATGTCCAAAATGTATCTTACTCCCTCCTTATTCGATATTCTGAATTCACTTTAATGGAATCTTCCAGTGTTAAACATAAATTATTTTATGTTTAATGACAGAGCGTTCCTTTTTTTGTTTACATTACTGTCTTTTTATAAATAAAAAGTAAAAAGCCATTCAGTTGCTGGAATAGTCTCCTTACTGTAGCTGCTTCAATGAAGTCACCAGTTCTGATTTTTTTTGTGCCATCTAAGCATTGAGGATACAGGACACAGCAGTGTTTGCATGCCACCAGTACAATGCTTCTATGTAGGAGCAACATTTGGGGCGTTTAACATCATAATGCTGTGCATGTGACTGTCTGTCTGACAGCTAAAAGATGAGTGTTTTAGGTAAGATGTAAAGAAACTATACCTGGCAAAAAAATTATGTCATCTACCTTTTTTGTAACATTAACCCCTTAAGGACACAGCTTCAGAAGCTTGTCTTACCCTTAAGGACACAAGCAATTTTTGCATTTTTTTCTGTTTGTGTTCAACCGCAATTTACATCTCTCTCATTTATTGCACCAACAATAAATTCTCATTAATTATAAAACAAAAGCCCAAAAATGGGGGAAAATTTATTTTTTGGAGTTTAGGCAATAATAATGTGTGCAATTCAAAAAGTAATTCTAAATAAATTAATTTATGTGTCTTGATTTATAGAGTACATCATATGTATAGGATTTCAGTGTATTCTGAAAGTCACAGGTCAAATAATACAAGGACTAAAATAAAATTTCAATGTGAAACAATTTTAGAAGTTGGTATGTTTGTCTTGTAGGTTTAGTAGCCATCACAGAAAACAAAATTGCCACACACAAATATATATTTATATAAAGTAGAAATCACAGGCTATTTACCTAAGGTTATTTTAACACTTTTTACATAGCCTTTTCATCGCTAATCTCTGCTAAATATTGGCGTAAAATTGTGTTTTTTCTCTTTATTGTCATATACACATATAACAAGGTTTTTTAATGTGTATTTCACAAAGCTGGTGTGTGCTATTCCTGTAGAGAACTCCATATTGTGTTCAGCTATATCTGCTGAGTATAACAATACTCCCATTGTATGCCTTTGGCACTATTCTGTGAAGCTACAATGCCATATAAGAGACAAGGCTATTTCAGTTTCTGTAGTTAGAATTTTCATAGATTGATTTGATGGACCGATGTCTTTTTTTGTGGCATTATAGCAGTTTAAATGTTATAATAAACCCACAAAGGGCTTCCATTTGAGAAAGCAAACACACCAAGGTATCTTATATGGTGTATATTGTGCCTTAACATGTCCCCATTTTTTCATCAATTTATGTCAATGTTTGTGGTGAGGATTTTTTTTTAAAATTTTTTACATAAATGATGCCTGTTTGCTGAGTATTTATTACACTTGATATGTGCCACTGTCATAAAATCCCCCAAATAATGCTACAGTGCTGTAAAAGAGACGTGACAAGTTCAGGGTTTTAAGTGTGAATTTTCATAGATGGTTTTGATGGCTCCGTGTTCCATTCTGGAGAACTTCAACAAGAGACTTGTTTCAACTACACTATAAAAGCATACCATTTCTTAAAGAAGACATCCCAGGGTATTTCAAAAGGCATATTTTGAATTTTAGCGTGGGAAAAAATTTCCGCTAGCTTGTACCAAGTGGAGTGGTAATAAGCATTTTTTCTGCCTTTTTGACAGACAAAGTGAGTTTGCACAGTATATTTTGCAAACCTTATGCGTGCTACGATTGTATAATACTTCATATGTTGCTCAGCTATGTCGTCTGAGTACAACAATACCCCCGTATGTACCTTTGTCAGGTATATGTGGATATTGAATTGGCACATTTGAGACACGGCCATTCCAGTTTTTTTCAAACTTTGAATTTTTACGCTGTGTACAGGTCCCATATTGGAGTATTTTAGCAGGCTATAAATTCCAACTATCCCATAAAGGCATACCATTTCTTAAAGAAGACATTCCAGGGTATTTCAAAAGGCATATTTGAAACCTTATCATGGGACCATGTTTCTGCTAGTTGTACCAAGTGAAGTAGTAATAAGCATTTTTTTCTGCCTTTTTGACACACAAAGTGAGTTTGCACAGTATTTTTTGCAAATCTTATCTGTGCAATGGCTGCATAATATTTCATGTGTTGCCGCCCCCCGTATGTACCTTTGCCCGGTATATGTGGATGCTGAAGGGGCAAATTTGAGACACAGCCATTTAGTTTTTTTTCTAACTTTGAAGTTTTAAGCTGTGTCCATGTTTCATTTCAGAATAGTTTACCCAATTTCAGAATAGTATACCCAAGTCCGAGGGACTGGTACTGGTATGTCTGGTTGAAATGGTCTCCCTAGGATAGAATTTCCAAGAATTGACTTTTTTACACCTATAAACCTACAGCACTACATGTTATGTATTGAAGTTTATTTTGGTTTAAGTGGTTACCTGCAGAGCGGTTTGACTCCAACTGGAAGCCTTTCTTTCTGCCATCATGGCAGAATATAATTTTGTTTTAAACTGACTCTTTAGTGTTAGACTAATCTCACAGGCTGTTACAACATAGAAGACAACACATTTGCATGTTCTAGTATTGGGTCTTGGTGAACTAGTCAATAGCTACATAGAAAGGCCTACATAGAAAGTGCGTTGGCACAGTCGCCCAGTCTAATATCAAACCATCTAGAACCTTCGCCCCTAAGCATTCTCAGTCAATTAATGATGATATTGGAGGAAGTGTTTATTCTGTATTATAAATGCTGATGGGGAGGTACATGTGTGCCACTAAAAGCTCTGGTTTATATTAGATATGTAATATTAAACCAAAAGATGGCAACCGGCACTCTTGCTAACATATTAACTACAGTGAGATATATAGTGTTTTTATTGCTTAGAGTGCTTCTTTAAAATGTTAATGTTTTTTAATGTATTATTTAATTTGTTTTAGGGAGTCAATAAGAATGTAAACCTTCTGGCTGATAATATATCCTTGTTGCATGTAACATTACTGTATGGGTGTTACTAATTAAAGCTTACACAGTTACTAAGGAAGTAATTGGGAATGCACCTGGAGACTGTCCGATGCTATTGTTTGATTAACATTCTAGTGCTGATAATCAAGCCAGAGAGATAAGAAGCAATTTCTTTATCTTCTGTTGCTAGTAAGCATAAAACTAAACCTCCCTGGTTAAGGTCAATAATCAACTTCACATATACTAGATATAAACTAAGAAATGTATATGTGCTCATTTCAGTGAAGAGGGCAATTTTGCACCTTATATGATATTTGTACACATGTATATATATATATACAGATTACGGAACAGCACACTCATAAAAATAAATTTCTAAATTCTATAAGGCTACTTAAAATCACCTATCTAAGCAAACAAATATGGGGATCAGTTCCACTATATGGCCTTAGTGTGTTAAGCCTACCACTATTTCACAGTACTCCAATATCTGTTGGTCCTACATTAATTCCAACATGGGAGACAAATCAAATCGTGCTAGTGTTAAATAAGCTGAAGTAAATTTAAATAATACATTGTGAATATATAAAATGCCAAATTTATGTGATAAATGCAATAAAAAAATACAGTGTCAAAACTAAGCAATTAAAGTGATAGTGATTTTATGAATATACTCACAATGCAAATTATATATCTGCTCAATGAAAACTATAATTGAAGGGACAATACTATCTAAAACCTCACCGAATATATACCGGTGGTCACCTTATATATATATCTATATATTATATATATTATTATATACTCAAGTATATTAAAGGTTACTCTTATAAGTTGACTAGTACTATACAAGTATTTCACTAACCTTTAAGTTTGAAATAAACAATATAAAGTGACTTGGTTTCCTTAAACCCTAGACATTGACATTGGTGGCTGAACATAGACCAGTCACAATGATTGTGAACTTGCGGTTACAACACATGGGTCTTAATACACAAGTAGCATGTTTCTAATAGTCATGGATGTATGAATTGTTTTTTTTTTTGTGTGTAATCATCTTATAGCTAGCAGCATAATAATAAATATTTCTATAAAGTCGCCTGTTTGGGGCAGAAACTGAGAATGACTGTCTGTAGGCATCATTTTTTTAACATGTAGGATTTGATACATTAAATAATTATTTATTTAAAGTAAAAAGTTAGTTAAGGAAATCACCACGCTAACATATATATAAATGAATGGGTGAACTTGTCAATTTAATTGATATGAAACATTGAGGGGAACGTGTGCATTAGCGAGATGACAACTCTTTGGTGCTGTAACTTTATTAAGGGTAGCACTGTTTGGTGACAACAGCATTGGATATCCCCATGGTTCTAAAACTATCTACTTTTATATTGGAATACCCACTTAATGCAGGGGAAGATCCATGCAACTGTCCATATAACTGTCAGTTTTATGAATTTATTTTGCAACATATAGGTGTATTGAAATTGTAGCAACCAGAAGTTAGTTCCCCAACCTGTACAAACCACACCATGCCATTCTTGAGACTTGTGGAAAGAGAATTTCACATAAAGCAAAAAAATTTATGTTTATTTTATTTTTTATTTTGCATCCACAACAAATGCTGTAAAAAAAAAACCATTAAAAACTTAATTCATATGAGCCTTTTTCAGACTAGACCTCAATGTTGCTATTATTATGTTTTGAGAAAGGAAACTCTTCTGAGAGATAATTAGAAACCTATGTTACTCTTTTAGAAAACATAAAATACCGGTTCACTATTAAAAAAGAAAAGTTAATATTCCACACGTAGTACATGTACAGTAAAAGTTTATGAAGCACACAAACCTGGAATAATAACTGGTTATGTTGATATTTCAGCTTAGGTCAATACAACACGCCTGTCAAATCATTCAAATGCTGTATATCCTGTAAACACAAATAAAAATGTGCACCTGCAATAAAACTGGAACCAGCCTCTATCAGTCCCATTTATATCTTTCATATAGTCTCTCTCTACTATAAAAGCTGAACGATGCATGTGACTTTCACTTTGCAGTATTGTTGCAATGACTTTTTGCCCTAAATAGATACAAATATTTTCTATAGCGTTCAATTCATTTTAGTAGTGTACATATAAAGTTGAAATCTGCTTGTACTTATTTTCTTTAGTAATACTACTTATGTTATGTTAAGTTCAAATCCAATACTCTTTATGGTTTTTTTTTTTTTACTTTTACTCTTTCCCAACTTTGTCTAAATTGCACAATTAAGATATGGGGAGTGTGATCTTGTTTTTGTTTTAGGAAATACAAGACTTTATTTTTACACCATTTTAATTTGTAAGCTCATTGATTTAATATGACCAATTTACTGAAAGTATGGTAAAATACATATTTATTTTCACACAATGTCTATGATAATTTAAAGGGACACAATAGTCACCCAGACCACTTCAGCTCAATGAAGTGGTCTGGGTGCCAGGTCCCCCAGGTTTTAACCCTTCAGATGTAAACATAGCAGTTTCAGAGGGAGCCTGGCGTTGGATTAAGGTAAGTAACTGGAGGGGTTTTAACCCCTTCAGCGCAAAGGTAGGGGGACCCTGAGGGGGGGGGGGTTCTAAGGATGATATAGTGTCAGGAAAACTAGTTTTTTTTTCCTGACACTATAGTGATCCTTTAAGCTCCTTGGTATACTTGCTCTACTACAAAATATAATCTATACACACAGGATTTCTCTCTTTCAGGGAATTATGGGGAGAATATTTAGTCACTTTTAGACACATCTCATAGAGACTATACATACATAAGGTGGAGCAGTTGAGATCGATTAATGCTTACATCTATAATAATAGCATAGGAAAAAACAAAGATAGTGCAATATTGTCTGTACATAAATATGTAATAATGTATATGATATTACTCACAAGAGCAGAGCCAAACTCATGTGGCATGCATGTGTAGTGCAGAGGGACCGTTACCAGGATGTCCCCATCCTTCTACCCTTTAACTCCTTCTTGTTTAATGTGGATGAAGGGGAATATTCAGGATTAATTCCCAGAAATCCTCAGTGTCTGGTTCCTTATGGTTTCAATAATGGAAGGTAGTGCAGGCTTTTTCCAAAAAGTTCCTTTAACAGCAAGACAAGAAGCTGAAGTCATGAAGGTCCCACCAAGCCTAGTACATTTGGGAGGGTCTAATATAGACATTTGCCACCAATCTCTGCCAAATAAGGACTACAATTTATATATATATATATATTTTATTTTTTTCTAGCATATCAGATAGGTATCATCTTGAGTTTTGTCTGGGGAGCATGTAGCTCTCTATGTTTTCATAAATACCATTATCATAATTTATTTCTTTGTTTCCCCTCGTATATGCTATTAATACACTTTATATGGAGAGCAAAAAAATGGGTTGCAAGAGAATACTGAGAACGGGCAGCAGCTTAAATAGTCTGCCCTTCGGTCGGTCCCCGCTCAGTTCTCAACCTGTTTTTTGCTCATCTTGTGCCATTACAGAAAGAACATCTCTGAAACATATCAGACTGGTCCCACCCATACGGGCTGTCCAGATCCAAAACAATCGTCTGGGGTTCCTGAATCTCTCGTGCAGAGAGAACTTGCTGGCATTTCGGATCTGGACTGCCCGTATGGGTGGGACCAGTCTGATATGTTTCAGATATGTTCTCTCTGTAATGGCACAAGATGAGCTAAAACCAGCTTGAGTTCTGAGCGGGGACCCACCGAAGGGCAGGCTCCATTAGATTAAAGGGTAATCAAGACGTGGACCCCTTGCTCACGGTGCCTAGAGAGATATCAGCTATGCCTCACTGATGATGCCTAACAAGGCTGAAACGATCGTCTGGGGTTGCTGTATCTCTCGTGCAGAGAGAACTTGCTGGCATTTCGAAACTGGACTGCCCGTATGGGTGGGACCAGTCTGATATGTTTCAGATATATTCTCTCTGTAATGGCACAAGATGAGCTAAAACCAGCTTGAGTTCTGAGCGGGGACCCACCGAAGGGCAGGCTATTTTAGCTGCTGTCCGTTCTCAGAATACTCTTGCGACCCATTTTTTGCTCTCCATTAGATTAAAGGGTAATCCAGACGTGGACCCCTTGCTCACGGTGCCTAGAGAGATATCAGCTATGCCTCACTGATGATGCCTAACAAGGCTGAAACGATCGTCTGGGGTTGCTGTATCTCTCGTGCAGAGAGAACTTGCTGGCATTTCGGATCTGGACTGCCTGTATGGGTGGGACCAGTCTGATATGTTTCAGATATGTTCTCTCTGTAATGGCACAAGATGAGCTAAAACCAGCTTGAGTTCTGAGCGGGGACCCACCGAAGGGCAGGCTATTTTAGCTGCTGTCCGTTCTCAGAATACTCTTGCGAACCATTTTTTTGTTCTCTAATACACTTTATATGTTTTAATTTCAATTAATTTGATTAAGATTTGAACATAATAGCACAGTAAATACGACAGTAGCGTTTAGCATTAAAAAAGATAGAATTAACGTATTGCAGGCATAGGACTTGATGTCCCTACAGAACAAAGAATTAGTTAACCTCAGTGACTACCCTGCCACCCTCATTAAACAAATATACTTTTTATGTTCTTTTGTTTTATAACTGTTGCGTAAGTGCTTCAAATATTTTGACCAGGAAATTTGTCATCAGTGCTGCTTTTAGAAATCTTGGGGCCTGACACACACTCACAGACACAAATTGAAACAGACACACAGTCAGACACACATACACACACACACACACACACACACACACACAGGCATTAGTTAGACTCACACACAGACGCACACTGTCAGACACACACAAAGTTAAACACATATACACACAGAGACATATCATATCATGTCAGATGCGCACACAATATCAAACAGACACATATTCAGACACACACATGCACAGATCCACAACCTCTTTCCTCCACAGTAACCAGACAAAAATATTCCCTGCACCAAATGTAATGTAACATGGCGGGTACCATATTAGATAATTAGATAAGGTGTGCTGTTCATCTTTCACAGAAGGAGAGCTAGCTATTCAGTGTGTGGCAGCACAGTGCAAAAGAGTGGCGATATGGCAAAATGCCATGTCCTCACCCACTCCATACACTGCCCCACATCCAAGCAATTTAGAGATACATCCTGTAATTTTCACCTTAAAAATATTGTCCACATTCGCGCTCTTCTAACTCAAGATACAACATGAAGTCATCATTTCCCAACTTGACTATTGCAACACACTACTCAGCCTTCCAAATACCCACTTTGCCTTTCTTCAGTCTAAATTAATGCTGCAGCCAGGCTTTTCTTTCCTGCCTGACTGACCACTACTCCAATACCTGACCCCTTTGACAATCATTGCATTCAGGGATGAGAAATTCTGGCCTGGGCGCTGAGCAGGAAGAATTTTTTTCCCCTTTCCATTTTGACACTGGGCCAACCTAGGGAGCATGTAGTCTCAGGCTCACGCTGTATTAGAACTGTATACTCTTCTCACTGCAGGGAAACATGGTAAAGAGTGTTCCATTCATGGGATGAATGGTATCTGAAAATAACGTATAAAGCAACCTACGTCCTATGACCCACACCCAACCTAACTAAAATAAATGGGATCCGGCCCGCTGACTACCCCCACCATCTGACCTACCCACACAGGACATCTGAGTTCTACACACCGCTCCCAGTAGCTTGGACTGAAGGATTGCATAATGCCACAATAGAGAGGGCAGCGAGGGAGCTGTCAATAGAACTAATGCAAGCTGCTCATCGTGGCTCCCTAACACCAGACATCAGACACCAGGGATGAGTACTTTTCTGGAGGTAAGTGATTGTTCCTATCTGTTGTTCTTTGATTAAGAGGGGGCGCCGGTTCTGACTTTATGTTCACTCTTGCTCCGCGGCTTACCCTCTATTATTTTAAACATTCCGCCGGCCATTTCACAGGGTGCTAGGGAGCACTTACATTGCTGCTCACTAGCGACCAGTAGAACACCTGTCCGGCGGCATAGACATTAGCCCTCAGAGTCTTGCCCCTTAATTGCTTGCACCTGCCCCTTCCCCTGTCTGTGGGGGCAAGTGGGCGGGAGGATAGCAGAGGTGGGGCTGAGACAGGCAACATAGGAAACGCAATGGAGGTAAGATGTGTGTCAGAGAATGTGTGTTAAAAAAGAAGAAATATCCTGGATATTTCTTTTTTGGCTTTACGTGTTGGGATTGCTGGTCCTGTTCCAGAGCAC
Source organism: Pelobates cultripes (assembly GCA_933207985.1). Lineage (NCBI taxonomy): Eukaryota > Metazoa > Chordata > Amphibia > Anura > Pelobatidae > Pelobates > Pelobates cultripes. The sequence continues at coordinate 166,184,072 of OW240917.1, forward strand.
CGGTGGCTGCTGGGATTGAGTGCAGCTCCTACAACAGGGAATGTGTGTTAGTCTGCTTCCGTCAGTATGTTTGTGCATTGCAGTCTGTATGGTTCAGTGTGTTTCCTTATGGGTCAGTCAGTGTCTTTGTTGGTCGGAGTGTGTCTGTATAATTCATTGTGTGTCTGCATGGGTCATTGTGTGTGTCGGCATGGGTCAGTGTGTGTCAGTATAGGTCATTATGTATGTGTATAGGTCATTGTGTGTCTCTATGGGTCATTGTGTGTGTCTGCATGGGTCAGTGTATGTCTGCATGGGTCAGTGTATGTCTGCATGGGTCAGTGTGTGTCTGTATGGGTCATTATGTGTGTCTGCACAGGTCAGTGCATGTCTGCATAGGTCAGTGTGTGTCTGTATGGGTCAGTTTGTGTGTCTGCATGGATCAGTGTATGTCTGCATGGGTCAGTGTGTGTCTGCATGGGTCAGTGTGTGTCTGCATGGGTCAGTGTGTATTTGCATGAGTCAGTGTGTGGGTCAGTGTTTGTGTCTGCATGGTTCCTTGTGTGTGTCTGCATGGGTCAGTTTGTGTCTATTTGTGTTTCTCTGCATGGATCAGGGCGTGTATATGGGTCAGTGCATGTGCGTTAGTTTGCATGAATAGGGGCGGCAAAATATTTTTTGCCTGGGGCGGCAAAAATGCTTGCCCCGGTCCTGATGCACATATTCTTTTTTTTAATTTTATTTTTATTCACTTTAGTTAAAGATAAGATAAAGTAGAGACTACTTTTTCTTATGGGGAACATAATCTTTGGCAATGGGCAGAACATAAGTAAAGTCTCATTTCAGTTGCTAAACTAATTTACCTACAATCCATTAGTCAAAAGAATCTCATATAAGAGCAAACCACAAACATCATGGTACCAGGAGATCAAAATGGAAACACCTAAGTCCAACACATGGAACCAAAGATAAATATAAATACAGACAAATAAATGGAGTATGATCAGTAACACAGAAGAGGTATAAGGAAAGGAAAACTGAAAAAAGAAAAAAAAACTTGACAGGACAGCTTTAATACAAAAACATAACATTACATTTGAACAAGCAATTTTTAAAATAATACATTTATTTTAGTTATGAAGTTAGAAAATTTAGACCTTATGTAAAGTGGTTTGTAGGTTATGCTTTGGAGTTTCTCATAGAATAGAGTTGAGTAACAAATAACTACACTTCTTATTACATTTGAAAATCAATATGATAGTCCATAGTTTTTATACATGTAAAATAAAATGCTAGAGGTTGTGTTAAGGACTATTAAAAACCCATCATTGTGTAAAAGTTAATAATAATAGTGTTTTGTATACAAGGAAATTGCATGAGCTGTGCCAATGGAAATGTTGCAAAATATGATAGTGTAGGTAAATGATTATGAAAGAGACTTTTTATATCCTAATCCTATTTATTTATTTCATATAAAAATGGTGAATTGTGGTGATGTAAAAACAGTTTTACAATGATAAGGGACTAAAAAAGGTACAATTCAATATATTTTTTCAGACATAGCTATATAGTTTCAACGGGGCTCAACAAGTCCACTCACCACAAGCATTGATGAGTAAAAATTTTGCCCTGGCAAGTAGAAATTTACAGTTAGACAAAAAATTGGTGTGTGACAAATGTTCAAATTTACTGATTATAAGCAGCTCAATACATGTATGAAGGGTACCTTATTTCCCTCACAAGACAAAAAAAAAAATACAATATATATTATAAGTGCAAAGCTGACAATAAGAAGTGGAGCACTGTGCAGGAAAGAGTATCTTACTCTCTTGCAGTATATAGTGCAAATAAAAGGCCAAATCAGCAATACATTAAAAGACAAAAACAAAGAAAACAACATGTAGTGCAAATCTCAAAAATAATAAAGTCTGAGGTGTTAGGTGCATTCACATGTAGTGGAGTCAAAATGGTGGACTCCTTTCATGTGTAGTGGTGTCTTTTAAGGTTACACCTTACCTTTCTTCTATATTGAAACTCCACACTCAGAGAGAACACAAGAACACCATAATAGAACAGTATATTCACTAAAATCAGAAATAAAATTAAAGTGTGTTCATTTTATTAGATCTGCACTATAGGTTGTTTTTTTTTTTTTTTTAAATCTTTTCATGTTTTGCTGCTTTGACCTCTTATTTGCACTATATACTGCAAGAGGGTAATATAATCCTTACTGTAAAGTGCTCCACTTCTTATTGTAACCTTTGCACTTATAATATATATTGTAAGTAAAATTCATGTCTGGTAAGAATGCCATGAACTATCCAGGCTTGCAGTGGCTAGTAATGTTTAAGACCTGGCTAGTAGCATAGGACTTGCAATTTTTTGTACAAGCATGTGAATGTCAGTGCCCAACTATACAGTATTCAATTTATCAACCTTGGAAGAATGTAAGACCAAATCGACCTTGCCAGGAATAGTATATCCAGCTTTTATCAGTTAGTAGACATGAATGGGGCAAAATAATTACACAAAATGTATTTAAACACATCATCACCATCTGACCAATACAGGATTTTAAGACACACTATAAACATATAATTATATGTGGGTCTGAGTGTATATGTCTGTTTATCTATTTGTCTGTCTATTAGTATGTCTGTTAGGTTAATTTAACTATTATAGTCAAACAATATTACTAAAATTGTACAAACAATGATCACTGCAAAACTAAAACTAAAACTTTTACTTTCCTGCTGGTATGTCAACCAAATTCACTAACTATGGTACTCAAAATGATACAAGCATCCCACTATGGACAGTCTATATGCAGACTACTTTGTCTATTTAAGGTCCTGACCCCTTTTAAGTCTCTGTATAATGGTACCAACTCACCAGCCTGATGAAAATATGATATAGTTATATGAAATGATGGTGGGAAACAGATTCTCCTTGCTCCCACTATTTACTGCTAAATGGGAATTCTAGTTGCAACAAATATTCAAAATCCAAAATAGTTGGAAATGATATTGTAACCAAGTGTTCACCATCTGCTAAAGATCAAGACACAGTGTATAAACCTTTAACCTCAAATCTCGCTATTGATTCTCAGTAGAATTCCAGCACAAAGCAATAGCTGGAGAAGATGCATGAAAAGGGCTGGTAGTTAACTCCATATCTTGTGGGATTACTTGAAGGTTAAAAAGTATTGGAGATAAATATATTGAGTTGTAATGAATCTAACAGATAGAAAAAGAAATACAGGGCATATAAGCCCCAGCTTCGGGGTTAAACCATTGTAAAATGTTCAAGGGAAGTGGGTAAATTAATTTAAAGGGATACTATATTGTAAGAATACAATGCTGTATTCTTAGCACTATAGCTCCCTCACACTCCCCCCTGCATAGTAAGGGTTAAAAGACCCTTACTGTACTTACCTGAGGGATATCGATGCTAGGTTGGTGCTCCACACCCTCTAACGTCATCCAATGGGGGGGGGGCTCTAATGCGCATGTGCATTGTAGCAATGCTATATTATGGGGAATTGACTGAAGTTGGTCCTTAAGTGGCCAAAAGTTGCCTAACCACAAGAAAGTGCCTCTAGTGGCTGTCTGATTGACATCCACTAGAGGCAGTCTTAACCCTGCAAGGTAATTAATGCAGTTTCTCAGAAACAGCAATAATTACCATTGTAGGCTTAAGTGGACAGGGAATACAAATACAAAAAGATAAGTCCTGCACTCACTCCCATCACTCCTGGGCTGCAGCAATGACCACAGTTCACATCAGCCCCAATACATACAGTAAAACCCAAAGAAAAAGTTACCTGCACTCTCTCCTAAATCCCTATGTATATTTAAACAAATGGAGGTCATTTAGTTACTCCAATGGCCATTGGAGGGAATGCCCGCCTGCCAAGGTCAAGGCAGACTCCCCTAGGCAGGTCCTACACTGACCTTTCACCTTGCTTCCTTGAGCTTCTGGCAAAGATATCTCTAATGAGACAGAGAGGGTTTTTTTTGTTTTTTTTTATATACACCCCTATATACTTATTATCCCTTAATAGGGAACACATGGGATGGACAACAGCATTTTAACAAAGCTGTGTGATACAAAAAGTGAATACAAATATAAAAAGATAAGTCCTGCGCTCACTCCCCTCACTCCTGGGCGGCAGGAGTAACTATATGACCTCAATTTGTTTAAATATACATAGGGATTTAGGAGAGAGTGCAGGTAACTTTTTCTTTGGTATTAAGTGGACACTGCACCCAGACCACTTCAATGAGCTGAAGTGGTCTGGGAGCCTATAGGGTCCCATTAAAGGGACACTATAGTCACCCAGACCACTTCAGCTCAATGACGTGGTCTGAGTGCCAAGTCCCTCCGGTTTTAACCCCTCAGGTGCAAACATAGCAGTTTCAGAGAAACTGCTATGTTTACATTTGGGGTTAAGCCAGCCTTTATTTGGGATTAAGCCAGACTCTATGCCTCCATCGCGCAGAGCGTCCATAGGAAAGCATTTCTGCTTTCCTATGGATACTTTGAATGTGCGTGCGGTCACTGACGTCAGACGGGGGAGCTGAAGTCGGAGGTGGAGGAGAGGTCACCAGCGCCAAGGGAGCCCGGCGCTGGATTAAGGTAAGTGGCTGAAGGGGGGACCCTGAGGGTGGGGGCACCCTCAAGGCACTATAGTGTCAGGAAAACCGCTTTGTTTTCCTGACACTATAGTGATCCTTTAAGTTGTTAGGTTGATTTATTCCTTAATGCCAACTGATTGTGATATTTTCTGATCAAAACATACTAAGGTTGTAAAGTATTTTACCCATAATTTATATCAGCTTCCAAACAACATTATGATATTGCAAGCGCAAATAATTATGGTGTTATAGTCATCTGAAAATTATCTGAATTATGTTTAATTTATGGCAACACATATGCAAACCTAAAGCAAGTATAATGCTGAAGGAAAATGGTGTTTGACACAAATAGTAAAGCCTACTTCGTAATGAGATTTTATTTTCACTTTACAGTGCTACTTGTAAATAGGAAATCTGTTTGAGAAAATCAGTTGAGCTGTAGATAGAAGTGCAAGTTTTCACACACCAATTTTATGATTCTCCAAAAATCAGTTGAGATTACGCTCATGGTGCCTCCCAGCCTTGAAAACACCTGGTGAGGTTAATGAATCATTATTAAACAACATCCAAACGTATGAAAATCAGTTACAGTAAACTTTATTGCAGGTGTGTTTAAAAAATGGAATGGTCAGTTATTCTATGCTGAAAAATAAAATAAAGTATTTCTAGCAATTTGTAACAAAAAAAAACTGCTTAATTTCTTTGAAATCTATGTATATTTTTTCTTATGCTTGTAATATTGCTGGACAGGAAAAATACAAAAGTATATTTTAATAAATGTTAATTTGATTAGAATAAAGTGAAAAGTATAGAACACAGGCTGCTTTAGATAGCTATATCTTCCTAAATAATAGTGAATGCATTCAGGTAATAATTTCCGTTTTCATGAAAGGAAGTACTTTATTTTATTTTTCAGCATAGAATGAATGACAGTTGTTGCTCCTGCAATAAACAAGAATGAGATTGTCTTTCACTTCCCTTTGAAGGAGGAGAGTTGTGAAAAACTTATACAAATAGGCTTACTGCATGTTTAGCCACTGGTTTGACAGTATCTGTGTAAAATCATTTACAGGTACACAGGGCTGCCATCAGAAATTTTAGGGCCTCTGACACAGCTCAAGATCTGGGCCCCCCGGGCTAGCCCCGAGTCCGCCCACAAGGATGAAGTGTGTGTGTGTGTGTATGTATAGTGGATGTAGAATGAGTGTCATGGATGCAGTGTGTATAGTGGATGCAGATTGTACGTTTTGTGTAATGTATGTAATGTTTGTATGCATGCATTAGATGCAGAGTGTGTGTGTAATGAATGTAGGTGTGTATAGTTAACCCCTTAAGGACTGAGCCAAATGTACACGTTGTGAACGAAACAAAATGTAAGCAAAACCTGGCATTTGCGCTACATGTCTGTCCAACTGTAATTCACCTCTTTCATATTAAATGCACCCACCCTTATTATATATCATTTTATTCAGGGGAAACAGGGCTTTCATTTAATATAAAATATTTGGCTATGAAACATAATTTAATATGAAATAAATTGGAGAAAATACTATTTTTTTAAATTTATTTAGTTCTACATGACATTTTAACTGTCAATGTCATAATACTGTTTGCTTTTACTGCAATAAAATACACATATTTGTATTCAGCAAAGTCTCATGTGTAAAACAGTACCCCCTATGTACAGGTTTTATGGCGTTTTGGGAAGTTACAGGGTCAAATATAGCACGTTACATTTGAAATTGAAATTCGCCAGATTGGTTACATTGCCTTTGGGACTTTATAGTAGCCCAGGAATGAAATTTACACCCATAATGGCATACCATTTGCAATAGTAGACAACCCAAGGTATTGCAAATGGGGTATGTCCAGTCTTTTTTAGTAGCCATTTGGTCACAAACACTGGCCAAAGTTAGCGTTAGTATTTGTTTGTGTGAAAAATGCAGAAAATGCCAATTTTGTCCAGTGTTTGTGACTAAGTGGCTACTAAAAAAGACTGGACATACCCCGTTTGCAATACCTTGGGTTGTCTACTATTGCAAATGGTATGCCATCATATTTATTAACAGTAATTAAAAAACACCGTTAATAAATAGATTTTGGTCATTTTATTCTTTTGCACCATTATCTTTTATTTATTTTTATTTTTTATCAACTACCTGGCTTTTTACCTATTATCTTCTATACTCCAAAGAATCCTGAGGTGGGGATTATACCACCGGTGCCTATACCATAGAGCAGTTAGCCTGACCTATACATTGTGAGTATATTTTATTATATTTTATATACCAGCATTATTTTACTGAGAGCACTATTGCTGTTTTATTATCTTCTCCCTGAGCTCCTGTTACCATCTTAAAGAATTATTTTAAAAAACACTCACCGTACATCCCAGAGGCGGGGATCATACCGCTGCATGCCTACTATACTAGAGCTAGTATAAGCTCTATTAAATGTGAGTATATCTATTATATTTTAATACTTTTTATTCACCTTTGGAACATACTGCACCATCACTGTTTTTCGTTTTATCTTCCCCCTGGTTGCCTGTCACTACACTGAAGAGGAAGCTCACCGTATATCCTACAAGCGGGGATAATACCGCTGCAAGCTATTCATACCAGAACTGGATTAAGCTCTACAAAAAGTGAGTATTATCTCTTCTTTTTCATTTGGATACCTTTCGGATCACTCTTTACCATCTCATCATCCATCGTCCTCCTCCATATATCAGTAAGGAGCATAATTCTACAACTTCAGAGACCAACATAAGACCAAAGTTTTATTCCACTGGACTCTATTTCAGTACCTTAACCAGGACTTTTTTATTTTGTTAATTGGCGCAGTCCCATCCTTCTGTTTGTTTACATCTGGATTTTGTTACCTACAGTAGGGTGTGTGGCATGTATGAGGCAGACCATTAAGCCTCTATGGTAGTCCACTGTGGTGGGGCTGGGAAGGGGGAAAAATGGGCCACACTCCCCAACTCTGCCACCCTATGCTGTGGGAGGTCACCAGAAAAACTCATCCGGGCCATGCGCCTTATTTGCGGGAAGGATCTTGATGGTGCTGTCACCTCTGCTTTGGTTATTGGGTCAGTTAATGCCTCAATTTGGTCTAGGGTTAATTGTGGGAGGGCAATATCCTGTAAGTACACGTCTGTGGGTTCTTGGGTGGGCTGGATAACCTGGGGTCGTCTTTTACATTATAGAAGAAGGTATTGTACTCAGCAAATGTGTTACTAATGTCTTTTGGAACTATAGCTTTGTCTCCTGATATATTGTGAAGTTAAGAGATTTTGGATGTTGCCAGTGGCGTACTAAACCGATCCACCCCAGGTGCCAGCCATTGGTGGGTGCGATCTCCTGGTGACCGTCAGGAGGAGAGCACACTGCACAGCTCTCCCCTCCTGCTGGTCACAAAATGTAGTGTGGCAGATCAGGCGGACCGCGGTAGAGGAGCCTCTGTTCCACTACCAGGTCCAACAGGAAGTGCTCAATGAGAGCACAGAACTGCTTCTCTCGGACCGGGTACAGGAACCAGAGGCTCCTCCGCCGTGGAACACCCATCTTAGGTGAGCCTTAGCAAGCACAGTATGGGAGGGGGGACAGGGGCATGGGCATGGGGGGGGACAAAAAAGGGCACAGTAGGGGAGAGGGCTAAATAGGGCATGGGGACAAAGAAGGGCACAGGAGGGGATGGGGGCTAAAGAGGGCCTGGGGGACAGAGAAGGGTACATGAGAGGAGTTAAAGAGGGCACAGCAGGGGGGACAAAGAAGGGAACAGGAGGGGAGGGAGCTGAAGAGGGTACAGAACGGTAGGGGGTTAAAAGGGGCACGGGGGGACAAAGAAGGAAACAGGAGAGGAGGAAGCTAAACAAAGCATGGGGGGACAAAAATAGTACAGGAGTGGAGGGGGCTAAAGATGGCACAGGGGTACAAAGAAAGGTACATGGGGACTAAAGAGGGCACGTAGGGGGGACAAAGAAGGGCACAGGAGGGGTCTAGAAAGGGCACAGAAGGGGAGTGGGGCTAAAGAGAATACAGGAGGGGGACAAAGAAGGGCACATCAGGTATCTAAAGAGGGAACAGAAGGGGGGACAAAGAAGGGCACCGGAGGGGAGGGGGCTAAAAAGGGCACATAAGGGGATAGGAGCTGAAGATGGCACAGGAGGGGGGCAAAATAAAGACACTGAAGGCGGGGGGGGGAGAAACACAGAAGGGCTGAGGGCACAGGGAGACTCGCAGATGATCTCAGGGAGCCAAAGTGTTATAGAGACCCCTCTGCAAGGTCCATTAGACTTCATTGTAGTCTCTAATGGGGCCTTGAAAATACTAATTCTAACAAACAAATTTGTGCAATAAATATTCTTGAAAAGAGAGAACCCACAAACCTAATATTGTATTTTTTATTATTATCATTATTGTTATTATAATTATTATTGGTATTTATATAGCTCCAACTTGTTCTGCAGTGCTTTACAATATTGTTAAAGGGGAAAATTTAACAATAAATGAAACAATTACAAAATGTTGCAGGAACATACAAACTGGAAGGTAGATGAGGACGCTGCTCAGACACGCTTACAGAATACATCAGAAGCATGCATACGGTGCGTTATTGATGTTCACCTTTAAATGCAATGAATCGGTTGTAACTTATGTAAGCATAAGTGCCTATGTAAGTAATTGGAGACTCATGTACCTATTGAGAAAGATGCCTGCTTGTAATATTCTGCAGGGTGAGAAGTAAGTCAGGAGGACCTAATTGATAAAATTACCCGTGAAGTAACAGGCTTAGACTTAATGAATAACTAAACAAAGGGAAGGGTATGATAATAATTACCTTGTTCAAGAGTAACAATTAGCCTTAATGTTATTTAAGGCAATCCACTCCAAACTGTAGAAATTATTTAAGTGACAGAAACTTGACTATAAATGATGCCTAGTTAACCTGTATGAATACATTTGTATTTAAGATATGCAAAATAATTACAGGAAATAGTACATGGGTAAGAAACCAGGGTGGCCTAATGATGATAAGTCTTAAGATGTAGTAACATTTGTTATACTGAGTTGCTTGAGATGCCATGTAGAAGGCGTGGGGAGTTACGCGGTGGGGGCAATATGTTAAAAATTATTGTATTAGGTGGGTTGAACATGGGCCAAATTAAAACTAACATGGGCCAACTAACATGATGTTATGTAGCCAAATGAGGGCCGAATATAACATAATGGTCGAAATGAGTGCACGCTAAATCTACAATTGACTGTAGTGTAGTGTATAAAGCCAAATGCAGTGTTAAAGACTTATAGAAAGCATGACTAAGGCTGAATATAACTAATAAAAACCTGCCTGTTATATAGCTGAATGAAGGTTAACGTATAAAATGTCAAATAGCGTAGCGTATGTGTGAAGGCCAAATGAGGGGCGGATAACATAACAATGGACATGAATATGGTAAAATGGGGCTATACGTAATTCACTGGCAGTAATGCGGTGTGAGCAAATGAGGACCATATTAAACTGTACTATGGCTGAACAGGAGCCAAATATAGACTTAAATGTGCTCAGCATGAGGGTGAATGAACGTAATGGCCAAATGAGGGCCAAATAAATAACAAGCATAAACGTAGCATACGGCCGAATGAGGACCATATGTAAAACACAGATGCAACATAACAGGATAAATGGCTGAATAATGCCGAATATAATAATGCATAAACATACATAATGCTATTGCAATACCTAATAATATTACAATAATAACGAATGCATGCCGAATGTAATATAATTTTTACATATAACACGACCGAATATTGACCAAATGTAATTGTGAACAAACGATTAAGGTCAAATGACCCATAATATTAAACACAGAAAATTGTGAATTTGGCCATGTGTATTAAAAGGCTGTTTGACGGCCAAATGACCCATATATTAACATTGAAAATTGCAAATGCGGCCACGTGTATTAAAAGGCTAAGTGACGGCTGAATGCCCCATATTATTAAACATTGAAATTGTAAATGTGGATGCGTGTACTAGAAGGCCGAATGACGGCCAAGTGCCTATAACATTTAAACACGTCTATTAGGTTTCATCTTATTGGAGTCTTCTTGTACCTCTTGCTCGATTCCATTTTGAGCAGTTTAACACTAAATATGGGTCCCTGACTACCCACACATTTGCCTCTACTGAAGGTATAACTAAGGTAGAGATCGTATATTTCCATCCTAGATATACCAATTCATACCAGCAATGGGCACTGTGTAATGCTTCCTTATTATCCCAAGCAGCACAGAGGGGATGGGCTGCTGGGGACCTTTGTTTCATATTATAATATTAAAAATGGTCTAACAGTGAATGGAAGGACAGCACCAGGTTGCTGGATACCAGACAATATAACTATATGAATAGAGATTTTTTTTGAGATTTAGGACAATTCTATCAATGCAATCAACAGCACCAAATGCTTAAAGAAAAGTATACCGAACTTAAAAAAAAAAAAAAGTTGTAACTTTGTCTTTTAGACATTTTTGGAACAAAACAAACTTTTTTGCTATGAAAGAGCTATTTGTCCTGTTCTGTTCTATGCACTTATGTTACTGTGGTAAAAAAGACATCTGAACACTGCCACTGTCCTTTTCAATAGTAGATCACTGAACGCAGGTCCCAGGCTTTCTTTACTGACAATTAAACGTCTGAAATCTGAACATGGTTTAGTTCCACATGCTCATTTCCAAACTATTCTATAACAGTTTCTAAAATATCTTTAAAAGATAAAAGTAAAATTTGGAATACATCTACTATGTTATTCGGTACAAGAATTTGATTGTAAAAAGATGATTTTACTCTGTTTGCTATTAGATTAATTGCCTTTCATGGTCAATATTTATGTAAAAGGGGCATTGTGACTTGTCTTGAAAAAACATCATTGACTAAAACATTTAAAATCATCTATAACTTACGTTTGCATATTGTGCTCCATTAAATTTCAAATTTATATTGTATAGTTAGCAAATTACATCAAAATCCCGTTCAGCCGTGGCACAGCCAAACCCCCTTCACAAAGGAGGAGGAGAAATATAAATATTTGGGGTTATGTATAAAATTATCTTTTCTGAAAAATTTGAAAAAGGCAGAGTCATCAATGTCTCAATGTAATATTGCTTCCATAATGATTGCCCCGCAGTATACTACTTTTTAGAACACAACACTTTTTATACATAATCCTCATTGTTTCATTGGAGTCTCTGCGGTCTGTCTTCTCATGTGCAGTCAGGTTGCGGCCCCAGCTCCCCCAGCTCTTGCATGGCACTGTTCGTCTTTCTCTGCTGCCACAGCTTCAAACGTCCTGACGAAGCCGACCTCTTGCGGCGAAACGCGTAAACGACGTGGCGCAATACATACCCAGGTGGATGGAGGTTAAACAGCTGTGGCAGCCGGGAAAGACGAGAGCTGGAAGAGCTGGGACCGCAACGTGACTGAACATGGGAAGACAGACCTCAGAGACTCCAACACTTTGATGGGAGATTCCACAGTCATTAAGCATGGTTGTGAGTAGCGGGTGCATGCACCGCAGTACTCACCACTTTATCTTGTAAGCGGCTGTGCATCTCTATTGTGTCTTACATGAAAATATGATATGTTTTTACTTTTTAAAGATTTGTTTAATAAATGCATTAACTCTTTGCTAAAAATACTGGTATAGTTATACTTATATGTGTGACATACAATTTAGCAGATTTAAACTATTGTGTTTCCTTTTTTCCATTTATGTATCATATGATCTCGTGACCGAGCTTTACTGTCCACTGGCTTAATAAGTATTAACATCTTAAATCACTGCTGGGTGTGGGGTACACCACCTAAATATCGCTCCACTTTTTTGTGATTTTTTTTAAATTTACTGAAGTGATTATTGAAAGTGAATTAAAAGAGAATTTCGCATTTCAAATTTAGAACCAGAGTAGCTAAACTAAAACCATAGGTGTCTTTGAGATTTTTTCGAGTTGTCCTACTTTGACTATAAATTAAAATTTCACTCTGAAATCTCACTTTAGTGAATAACCTTGTGTGTTTCTATATTTAATTTTATTTTTTACACCTCACAAATACATGCTGGTTAAATTTAGAAAAGAGGGTAAATTTAATATTAAACATTTGGGGAAGTGACAGTTACCCATTTTACACTAAACAGAATCAAGAAATGCTTCTGTTTTGTAGCTAAAAATTATTTACCACTTCCATTGTTTTAAGGAGATATTTTTAGATAATATATAATTTTTGGAGCTTAAGTGAGGTCCATCTAATTTTTGTCAAATCATTTTTAAGTAGTTTGATTAGAACCAGAGGACTCCCTATGCACCAAAGCCCAAAACATCAATATAAATCATCTCATGAGAGATTGTAAATGCTGGATTATAACAGGATTAATCTGTGCCAAATCACATCAACTCTTTTGGCATGGCCAAATCGCCCGTTGACTCTTTTGATGCTGTTAAATTGCTGTTGACCCTTTTTATGAAATGTCTTAAAAGCAGTTCTGGTTGGCCAAATCTTAAACCACAGTGATTACAGCTTCTAATTTTCTGTTGGAGTTGTGATTATGTTTCTTTTCTTTTCAAAGAGCAGCTACGTTTAGAGATATTTATTACCATGTTAAGTTACATTAGGATGTAACAACCACAACCATACAATAACTCTTATAAAGTCCTTAACAGGCTTTTTTTGTGGACAGTTATTGACTTAAGTTTTATGGGTATGCAGCAGCTGCATAAATAAATATTCAATACTAAATCCTCATAAAAATGTGGAGCAATGTCTAGTAGTTAGATTGATGTCATTGTTCTGTAGAATTGTATCCCTTAGTGATTATATAAATTGCTTTATGTAAGAAAATATTTTACACAATACAGTATATTTTAAATAACTGCAAAGGTGTTAAAATACACCTGTCATAAAAATTTTTTGAATGGTTGCATTTTAAAGGGAGACAAATAGCAGAGGATGCTCATGAAATTTTATTGATATTAAAAGTTCTAGTTCTCATTGAAAACTTAAATATAGGGATCTGAATTAAATATGATAGCTAATAATAAGGAAAAGTATTAGGCACTGTACTTGTGGTGTATTTAGCAAAGTTGTTGGCTAATGCTAGGTGAAATAGCTTTTTCTCCAAATTAGCTGTTTACTAAAGGCAAGGCTGTTTAAAAGTCACATATTTTAATTACAGTAGCGTTTCTCATGACTATTAAAGGGGACATGTCATTTCCAAGGATTTTCTGAGGTACTTATCCCCATATTTAATAAATATGTATTCCTGAAGTGTGTAAAATAATATTAAATGTAGAAATTCAGGCATCTTACTCCGGATCCAACTTAGCTCGGTGTCATTTATTGTTATAGGCTCTGTTCTTTAGCTCAGTAAATTTATTTTCATACCAGGCTTCAAATGAGAAGAGTAAATATGAGACAGCATCAGCATCAACTGACATGAAACTGTAAAGATTGTCTGTGGCATATTTGCCCCCTTTCTACCCTTGGCACTAAGACCAAATTATTAGGACAATAAAATCATCCTTGGTCTTTAGTGGTCTAATATGAAGAAAGTGTGCTATATAAAAATTTTGTGAGGCTAGTTTAATATTTCCTTGTTTTGAAATTTTGCTGATCATAAGAAAGAAAATCATGGCCAAGAGAAATTTAATGAGGCATTTCTTGCAGCAGATGCCAAAGCTCATCCACTAACTGCCTCTTAACCTGCACACTCTAAGGTTAATTTGCTAAGTGAGTATTTATCTAGCTTTTTATTCTGATACCTCCCAATGAGCAGGAACTGAACAGGAATCTTGCATGTACCATATGAAAATATTGACAGTAGATAACAAGGCAGGTACAAGATACTGACTGCTGAAAGAAAACCATCTCCTGCTTGTTCTAGAGGGTGTGCAGGTCCCATCGTTCACATATAAAAAATATCTAGAGTTATTATAAACATTCTTAAAAGATATAAGTAATTTTATTTTTTTCAAGTAACATTTAGAAATATTCTTAAAACAAAAAAGTGCACTGTTAATACAATCCAACTTAGCAATTGATAATAGTTGTGTAATGAATGGAAAGAAAACATGTTAAAAAGATATCTGAATTAACAGGCTAACATATACAAATACACGTTTTGAAAACTATTTTTGGAGAGTAGGATATTGCAAGAAGGATATAAAAAAAAGTACAGAGACAATCTAGAAAATTAGTAAGGGGGGTGGAAAACATTAGTTATGAGGAAAACTTGAATTATTTTCTTTAGAAAAAAGGTGCCTAAGGAGATGTGATAGAACCATAAAAATACTTATAGGGTCAGTACAAATCACTATGTGCTAACCTGTATATTAGCAGATAAGAGGTCACACATTGCGGCTGGAAGAAAGACATTTTCGTTTACAGCAGAGGAAAGGGCTCTTTGCAGTAAAGACACTAAAGATGTGGAGTTCTCTGCCTAAAGAGGTTGTGTTATCAGATTCTATTTTTTTTTTTTAAGTATTGGATGCTTTTTTTGCATAAACAGAATATTCAAGGATATAACTGATATATAAACAGGTTGTTGATCCAAGGAGAAATTTGATAGCAGTGAAGAAGGATTTTTTTCTCTTTTGGAATTAGCTACAATTAGCTACAATTGTTTTTGTTTGTTTGTCTGTTTTTTTTGCTTTTGCACCCAGCCAGGCAGCAGCTCTCCTTCCAGGCAGGTATTGTCCCCTCTGCCTATTCCACTGCAGCCCTTCTTCCAGGCAGGTATCGTCCCCTCTGTCTATTCAGCAGCAGCTCTGCTTACAGTGATTATAGTTATTGCCTTTACAAAGGCAATGCAGCTCTCAGGCCTAGCTCTTTTGATTTATCCCAGGACTAGATGGATCTTGCAACCAGCAAACAGGTCTAAAGACTCTGTCAGTATCCGTACAAATACACACACGACACAAGTTCCGAAAGGAACTGACATGTAAAACTTTATTTTTTCTTGGGACTAGCCCATATGATCATTACATTTATATGGCTGTGATAAACATTAGTGAAATAATTAAAATAATCAAAAAGTCACAAAATATACAGGAAATTATAATAGTATAATAACGTATTTATAAAGGGATGGAGAAGACAATAATTACCAGAAAATATCTCTCCTGCCTGCAAAATTAGCAATATGCAAATCTTCCTGAATATGTAACTTAGCAATTGTTGCTAATTAGGTAGTGCATATAGCTGTTGCTAGATCCTTGCAACCAACAGGTGGCGCTGTACAGGCTCCACAACCAAATACTCCAAGATGATTGCAAGTATTAGCAAGATAGGAGGGCACAATAACCTTTAACCCCAAACAACCACATTACACACACCCTGCACCCACATTGGACACAGGGTGACAAACACAGGAATAAGTCCAGGGCCCTACATAAAATGTCCGTGTGAAACCTCAGGTGATGGTGACTACCATCACAAGTGGGTTGCAAAGCATTCCCTGTGAATCCTATAATGGTAATCCCATTACTATGAACCTGCCACTTGCTAAAAGGGGCCAGTTGTATAAAATACCCCCCTCCCCAATTTGTAATACTCCATACAGATAATGCATTAATAGAAATAATGCAAAATAAAATGAATACTTTCCAAGACATGAAATTTCTTGAAGGGCTAAGACAAGCTAACTGCATATTTAGACAGAGAGAAAATAGTGATTATGTGCAGCAAATGCACATCATGAATAACCTGAACAAAACTGATGTGGGCAGTCGAGAAAATTGCATTTCTGCTGCCTGATTGACAGCTCTGGAGATCAGTTTTTAGCTGCAGGATTTTATTTAATTTTTTTTACAAATCATTGACATTATAAGCAACTGTAAGTCCTGGAAGTAATTGCAAGGTACTGGCAAGGTACTGTCAGCACCAAGATCATTCTGATGCTAAACTCTTTTGGTACGTAGAATGATCCTTTGCTTTTCATATTTTTACACTGCACGTCACTAGAATTGCATCAACATGCTATGGTGAATTAAAATCTACAGCTAGTACAAAGTAGGACAAATACAAGAATAGAGAATCATTTAGATAGACTAGGGATTACATTTCTAGTTTTACCATAACATATTTTAAGATTTTACAATATTAGATCAAGAAATGTTGATAGGTCATTAATGCGTAAGACTTAATCCAAATTTGAAATGCAGAGCTCCATTGCCAGTAATACAATGGGAAATATATAACTGTGTTCAAGAAAGTGAAAAGATTTAAAAATTAGATAATTACCGCTCACAGAGGCAGCAGGAACATTTCATTGGTGATTATGTCACTTCTACAAATTTGCCCAACTTTTCCAATCACAACACTTTGATAGATCTAATTTCTGTAATATGTCTTGCCAGAAACATAAATAAGATATTAAATAAACTCTAAAATATAAGCTATAAAAGAAAAGTAAAGCCCTACCTGTTACAGAAATACAACCTACATGAAAATTACCAGCCTGAAGGATGTCAAAGTATGATGGAATCCACTTTGCATTGATTTTTTTTGATTTTTTATTTACTAATCTCTTCTCACTTCATTCTACAAGTGAGCATTCACAAGGAGACACGCCACGTTAAAGGGGTCAATTTTTAGCTTTTTCCGTCCTGCCTCACTTGCGTATTTCTGTCTCTTACCCACACATTTGTGTCCCTCTGGATTGACATCCAACCTCCACTTGTGACCCACTATTTTATCCAACCCACTAGTGACCTTCATTCTCCATCACAAACACTACTTTGTCCTTCTCTCTCCATTCCACCCCAAACTGTGACCCTTAAGTTTCCATGCAAATAAATACTTTTTAACTTGCGAATGGGGCACAATGCAATAATATTGACATTTTCCCACCCCAGTAAAGGTTTCAAATGGAAAAAAAAAGCTGATCAGAGGTTGTAGAGTAATGTGTATGTGGTAAAATATGTATATGGTATGTATATGGTAGTACAAGGGTTTTCCACAGGCTGTATCTCACACATGAAGAAAACCAAGAATATCTGCTCCTGTTTGCAGACATGGGCAGACCTGGGCAAACATGCCAATGACATCACCAATGAAGTTATAGTGACATATTTACAGCTCATTCATAATGGCTTAAACAGAGGACACCTGAGACTGTCAGGAGCATATACATATACACAGTCCCGAAATCCCTACATTTTTTAATTTCACAGGAAAAAAGATCAAGAGGACGACTTCCATTGTTTGAGTTTTTAGTTTAGTTAAGCTTGTAAAAGTTAAACGTTGTAACAGTTACATAAACAAATTTTAGTTTAGTTAGTATTAAAAGGACACTGTAGGCACTAAAAATATAACTCTTAATCTGTAGATGATGTTTAATATATGTTAAAATGCTACTGCAACCACCATGACTACTTCTGGGATTTAAGTGGTCATGGTGGCAGGAGTCAGTATGTGCAGTGTTTCTGCTTGAAACACTGTACTTTCAGAGATATTTGTAATCGTGTGCTTGGTGCTAGTAGCACCTCCAGCACATGTGACATTGGCATCCCAGAACTAGTTTCCAGGCTACCTAATGTCAATTCTGGGCATAAACTACATCTCTTGCCAGTACACACAGCATGCTGAAAACAGACATTAATATCTTCCACTTGCAAGCTAGCTTTGATTTTACCTCCGCCTTCGTCCTTTTTTTACCCACTTACTTTTTTTTAAGAGGGGACAAACTGACAAACTGCAGGCCTTGTCTCCTCTGGTTTTAGGGGGACTTCTCAAAACCCAGATTTGTGTTTGTTTTAGTACTGCAGCAATGAGAAGCCATTTGCCTGTGCTACTTCCCTGCAGAACTGAAAGGGTTACCTTACTGTCAGCAAGTCAGGTTGCATAGGCTTTGCGAGTTTAGCAATCTGGCTTTTTATACCTGTGAGAGGGTTTAGTTGGATTGATGTTTTTCAATATATATTTTACACAAGGGTGGCATAAAATCCCCCTGCCGGTTTGAAATTGCTAAACTCTTCTGAACTAATGGTCTTCGTTTGTATTGCAAAGCAATTCAAAATAAAATATACCACATTAAGTCCTACTCAAGAACCATCTTCATCAGATTGGGAAATATTTTTTCTGTAATAGGGACCATTGTTCATGAAAGACAGAGTAATATTTTTATTAAAGACCCCATTGTACAGCTCTACGGAATTTGCTGGCACTATATAAATAATAAAATAATAATAATAAGTGTTAATAATTAGTGAGTGGTACTTTCAGAAAACAAAAGAAAACGGATTTGCACAGTTGGCCAAAAATTGGAAACAAACACCTCCAATTATCAAGGTTAATCGCTAAAGTGAGCATGCAATCTGAATTCAAAGTGAATTTCACATTTAAGGTCAAAATAGCCCAATTGGATAAATTCTCTAAATCTGCTTTCCTTTAATTTGGCTACCCTGGCCTTAAATTTGAAATTCACTGTGAATTCTAACTTTAGAGAATAATCCTGCATATTGTTTTTCAGCTCCTAAAAGCTGCAGTTCTCTTGTCAATTCATGGCAGTTTATTATTTAGTTAACAATCTCCCAATTCACCTGGACATTTAAACTACCCATGCCATGTATAAGACCCCTGAGTAAAGGTTATGTTAGTTATTTGGGCAGTCCTTTGCAGTAGTGGAAGTTAGAAGGGAAGAACAGGTAGGGCAGTTTTATAGAGGATATATTCAGCATGGTCAGATGGGTTTGTAGTAAACTTGTCCTCTGACACTTCTGGTCTTGTTTGAGTCCACAAAGGCACTCTCTGCCATCTGACACCACTTCAGAGAGCAGTTCTCCGTGGTTAGACTCAGACATTCTGTATCTTCCCTTTTCATACTGTGCTTGAAAGCTGGAGGTGAAAGAAGCAATTTATTTGGGATGATGAGAGCCTCACTTACTGCAAGGACAATATCTCCTGATTCCCTGCGGGTATCAGTCCTGAATAGAGAAAGCACATCTCACAGGAGTCAAATGGAAGGACTTACAGTGGAAATGGTGTTCGCCCTCATTCAGTCACCTGCTAAGTTTGGAGGTTTTGGATTGCAAGTTTTCAAACAGATATTCTGACCTGACACCGAATTCCAACTATTGTTTTGTTTTTTTTCTTCTGTGCCTGGAACTTTAACCATTTGCTGCCCAACAACAGACCCACTGGCATCAAGGGCGTTAACCCCTTGCGTGCCAACACATTCATTTTGATTCAATACCTCTGTGGCACTGAAAGGGTTAAAGACCCCCCAGCAGTAACACTGTATATACAGAGGCTGATGTTTATTGTAATGTAAAATACTCAGTTTACACATTGTTTGTATCTTACTGCAGCGTTGGTTGTTTTGGCTTAGTGTGTTCACTGCTGTCATAAAAGTAAAACGCATTCACTTAAACATGATGAAACATTTATTTATGTCAGTGTGTGTATATATATATGTACATACATATATTATTACTGAAACACATACATTTCCTGTAGTGAACTGTTCACTAAACTGTGATCTATTCTATCTGTCTATCTATCTATCTATCTATCTATCTATGTCTGTCTGTCTGTCTATCTATCTATCTATCTAGGTGTGTCTGTCTGTCTATTTATCTATGTCTGTCTGTCTGTCTATCTATCTATCTAAGTGTGTCTGTCTGTCTATCTATCTGTCTGTGTGTCTGTCTGTGTGTCTGTCTGTCTATCTGCCTATCTATCTATCTCTCTATCTATATATCTATCTGTCTGTCTGTCTCTCTGTCTGTCTCTCTGTCTGTCTCTCTCTATCTGTCTATCTATCTGTCTGTCTATCTATCTATGTGTCTGTCTGTCTGTTTGTCTACCTGCCTGCCTATATCTGTCCTTTTACCTAGGTAGCTATTTACATACTAAACCATTGATACTGTTACTTTTTATATCGAGATTCAATATGGGTAACTCACTTTATAGTTAAATTAAAATCAACTCGGGGAATACAGTGGCGAATGTCAGATTAAGAAACCACTAAGTGGGTTCTGCTGGTAACTTCTAACAGACGATTCCTCTAAATATAATATGTACAGTAATATTTCAGTATTAAAGCAAGCATGTTTATGTATTGCAAGGCTTGGTCCATGTTTATTCAACACACAGGTTTAAATTATTATTTAAAATACTTAGGGGAAAATTTATCAAAGAAATAAAAACGTGATATTCTACCTGCAAAGGGCAAAAATGTCTATTCATTGTATTAGTGTCCATTAAAAATACTAATTAGACGAGAATGACAATGTAGCCTGGTGAAGGGTTAAAGTTGAAGGAAGGGGGTGAGAGGAGAAGTGTGGTGGACCTGTGGTAATGTGAGTGTTTCTTAATTGTTTATCAGTTTGCCCTGCAATAGCACCTGTTTCTGACTTGATATCTCTCTCCCAGCTTATTAATAAATGTATGCATTTAGAAATGTGCTATGTGTACGTGTATTTTGTCCGTGTGCATGTTTATAGGTGTGCAGGATGCATATCTGTGTATGTTGTGTGTATGTGTCTATGTGTGTTTATTGTATAGAGGGTGAATGTGTAGGAGTGAGCAGGGTGACTAACTTGCTGCTGTCATATCTAGTGACAGATAAAGGGTTAGAAGGTGGAGGCTAGTGATTATTATTATTTGTGTAGGGGCACTGCATGTTAGCAGGGGGAGAGTTGGTGTTAGATTTGGGACTCAGCTCCCCAAGGAGAGCAATGAATGGAGAGTGCGCTCACCAGCTGACAGCGTGCTCCAGACATCCAACACTAAGGACAGGATAGATTGCTGCCAAGCCTCTATTGTCATCCTCGTCTAATTAAGAAACACTCACATTACCACAGGTCCACCACACTTCTCCTCTCACCCCCTTCTTTCAACTTTAACCCTTCACCGGGCTTCCTTATCCTCACTATATCACACGATTAATATATTAATATGTTTTGGGGAGCAGTATGAATAAACCTTATCAAATGATGATATAATAGGCAGCATTTAATATTAAAATAAATATTTTTGCTCCATGAGCTTACAATCTAACTCGTTGTCAGTGCAATATAAAACAATTAGCTAGTGATAATCATATCATTAAAATAGTGTGTGGGTATAGTTTTCAATACATTATTAGCATCAGGACTTAAAATTATGGGAAATGAATTAACTGCCAAAATAAATAAATTAATTAAGAAAGAAAGAAAGAAAGAAAGAGGGAAAGAAAGAAAGAATGAAAAAAAAAGAAAGAAAGAAAGGAAGAAAGAAAGAAAGAAAGAAAGAAAGAAAGAAAAATTAAAGATTTCCCTGGTGTAGTTTTATTCCTAATTAAAAGATGTGGATTTTTTTTATATAGATTTTATAAATCACCACTTATCATTTAATGATGAGTACTTCACTCTTTGTCTTCCTTCTCTGCACACATTGTTGATTTGTTTGCGAAGTATCTTGGTTACTTGGACCTGACTTTAGAAAGTAGAGGCTAATTGCTAATAATGGAGAGAAAGGGGTCAGCCAGCATGGCAGGAGTGGGCTAACATATGGGAAATGTGCTCTGTGAAGTACTCAATATTCAACAATATCCAAAATATTAATGAGTTTGTAGCAACCTGCAGCTTATACGTTACAGCTTGTTAATGGAGTGTAAGAATTTGTTCTGCCAAGTAAGGGATAGGCAAACACACACAGGCTCCACATTGAGACATTGTTTCAGTTATATTTATATCCAACTCTTTTCTGTGGAAGTTGGGGAAGATGGGAGGCCACAATATTAGCATCAGATCACTTTTATCTAGGAGGGATGCTGCTGGATTTGGACCAGTTTCAAGTAGACTCTGAGATGGTGTCCTGTTATAGACACTAGGAGAGTTACAGAACACAAGAGACTGCTTGGCTGTCTCGATTATTTAATACGTGACCATTGTAGCTTTAATCTTATTCAGGACCCAGGTTTATGTTTCAGGTTTATAGAGTTTTATGTTTCGAAACAGCAATTCCCTGCCTGGCAGGAGTGTGTGCTGAGATGTAAAGAAGATCTGAGGAGGTCTGATAATTAAACAGTGACTTGGGAACAGATTTACTAAGTTCTGCATAAAACATCAATAGCTGATTAGGAAAAAGTCTCATCTCTAAGAAATTAGAGGATACTTTTTATATAGATATACATTTTGCAAGTTGAGGGAAATAAAGAGAGCGAAAGAGAGAGAGATAGGGAGAGAGAGTGTGTCAATTTCGTTTTATATCACAAAGGCCCTCATATAATACAATAAACTCAGTAGATCTTTCCATTTTCAGTTAGGAATAAAATATGGTCCATGTGAACTTTTCACCCGCCCGGTACAAGGCATTAGTAGTGCCAGGACATTGTGAGAGTAGCTTTAACCTGATTCATTTAGCAACAAGATCCCTGATATGCATCTGAAATCGTGCAAAAGGTTATCAAAGGGACAGGTGTATCCCCCCCCCACGAGGTAATCATCACCTAATTAATTTCTCCAGGGTCTAATCACCCGCAGAAAAAATAACAAGGGGGCTTTAACTTTACAGTTAACAAAGAAAGCATAGAGCCAAGATCCAGAACTGTATAGTATAAACTCCATGTAACACACAGGTACTTTATCTCAAGCACTGTGTAATACACGCACTATGTAATACACAGCGACTTTATCCTCAGCATTGACTAATACACGCACTATGTAATACACAGCGACTTTATCCCCAGCATTGACTAATACACGCACTATGTAATACACACACACTATGTAAACAACAGGTAGTTTATATCCAGCACTGAGTAATACTCACACTGTCTAATACAAATGTACTTTATCCCCAGCACTGAGTAATACAAACACAATGTAATATACAGGTACTTTATCCCCAGAACTTTGTAATACATAAACTATGTAATACAGAGCTAGTTTATATCCAGTACTGAGCAATACACACACTGTCTAATACTCATGTACTTTATCCCCAGCACTGAGTAATATATAATCTGTCTAATACACAGGTACTTTATATCCAGCACTGAGTAATACACACACTGTCTAATACACAGGTACTTTATCTCCAGCACTGAGTAATACTCACACTGTCTAATACACAGGCATTTTATCTCCCGCACTGAGTAATACTCACACTTTCTAATACACTGGTACTTTATCTCCAGCACTGAGTAATTATCTCCAGCACTGAGTAATGCTCACACTGTCTAATACACAGGTACTTTATCTCCCGCACTGAGTAATACTCACACTTTCTAATACACTGGTACTTTATCTCCAGCACTGAGTAATACGCACACTGTCTAATACACAGGTACTTTATCTCCAGCACTGTGTAATATACAGGTACTTACTACACTACTATGGAATACAAAGGTATTTTATCTCTAGCGCTATGTAATACACACACTATGTAATACACAGGTACGTTACAGGTATTTTAACTCCATCAGTATCTAATAAAAAGATAAAGTATTCTAGCTTTCGTACTATGTGTTACACAGGAACATTGCTGGCACATATAAGCTGGCACACGTGCTTTCTGCCCTTTTACTGTCTGCCAAGAAGGAAAGCTCAGTAGAGATATTTTTGTTAGTTTTCAAACTTGTCTCTATGAATTTAGAAAATGTTCTGCGCTACATATAATACAAATAATATTTATAATAAGTATTATTATTATTATTGATATTATTTTAACGCAAATAATAATAATAATTGTTATTATTATTATTATTATTAAGAAAGACTATTTTTCTCACAAAAATCTAGCTTTTATGAGTTTACAACTTTAAAATGTAAGACTAAAAGAGAAGGGAGGAAAATCTAAAATGCATCAGAATTAAAGATTATTCTTATTATTTATTAATTTTTTCAATTAGACAATTTTATGATAAATCTCACAGTGGGTTATCTTTTGATAGCAACGTATTGCCAGTGCATAACCCCAACATTTAATTAAAATGTATGTAGATTAGATAGACAGACAGACAGATTAGATGAGATAGAGTTGTATTTGTGTAAATATGAATTATGTCATTATTGCGAATATAATTATTTATCTTATATTTAAATTAGTATTTTCTAGAGCACATTTAAACCTGCATGTAATTGTCTGGTAGTACATTGGCAGCTCTTCTTAGAATGCCAGTGTCTTATTTGGAAACAAACTGGCTTTTGATTAACAAATAATATTGTTATTAGTGCAATAGATATTTTTGTTTTGACGGAATGTTTTATTTAATAAGTTATATTTTTGATTTTTTTTTAACAAACCTCATTTGCATCTTAACTCAAAGTCCGATTACAATGACTCAAAGTTGACGAACGATAAAACGTAAATATGTATATGTATACACACACGCACATACCCGGACAAGCAGACACACACACGTGTAACGGATGAAATATATATAGGTTATTATTTGTAGCTTACAACGAATTTTTATGTACTTTATGTTAACATATAATTACCTTTCAACATTTGATTATTAAATGAATTAATTCCCACATGCAAACTAAATGTATTCCCAAAATTATTAACATCATAAAGAAAAGGGTTTTTTTTAAATTTCATTCTTTTACTATTTATTTATTGTGTGTCAGGTTTACGTAGGAAAACACAAAATTATGTAATTGTTGAATGTTGTAATTATATTCAGTTACAATAAACAAGCGTGGATAGTCATTTAGGATCTCTAATAATTGCTTTCGTAAAAAGGAATTAAGTGCTATATATATATTTTAACTGCAGGCAGTTTATGCACACCGAATTGTAGAGCATTGGAAACCAAAACTTAAAGTTAAGACAAAAATATTATCTGTGCCTCATATAGCAGAGTTTATGAATTTTCCCAAATCACATATTGCTGACTAAATTTAGATATTTTTTTTTTGTTAATCAAATATTCTTGTTTTAGTAAAATCGTAGAGATCCTTAAGTCATTCCAAAATCGTTAGTAATAATTAAAATGTTTTTTTATTACCCAGTACAGACATTTTTGCAAGTTCATTAGGCAAGTTAAACCCTTTTTACAAACAAATAAAACGATAAAAAGGACACATGAGCCAAGTAATATTTCTTTTTTTCAATGTATCTTTTTTTTTTTTATTAATTTATCCCAGAAACAGTAAATAAAAGATGGCAATAACTGTTCTACATCAAAATGTATTGTTTTGTTTTTTTTTTCATAGAAAAAGTAAAAAAAAAGTAATAAAACAAGCAAATCATATAGCAAACACAACAATAAATATGTATCTAATAACGCAAGCAAGAGAAAAATTATGATAACTTTGACACAAAAATGCGTTCCCCCTCCTTCCATGCAATGACAAGAATTAGCTCTTAGAGTGCCAATGACAATATGCAGTAGAATTGCACATCGGTGTGCTACTCGAATGGTGTAATAAATGGCTAAATGGATGATTGTTGATGGTTGGCAGTAAGCATTTTGTATTTTTTTTTTCTCATCATCTGCTTTATATTAGTTGCCATTATTGGCTTTAAAGTGCAGTTTTGCAAGAAGATATACAAACATGGGGACATATTTAGTATAAAACTAACATTTTTTTTTCACTATTTACATAGCAAGGCAGTTTTGGGTCACAATTATATATTTATATCTTTATATACATACACACACATAAATCTGCAGTGGTGAAAATTTTGCTCATTTTTTTTGGAAGACTTTCGGATCTAATGGAAGACATTGCCGAATGTTCAGGTGTGCCCGTGGCAAATTCGGAACCTTATTGAATCAGCAGAGTACAATTCTTTATTCTGTTGGCAGGGTTCTATAGGTCATACAAAAGTGTTCTATCTTTGTTCATGAAAAAAATAACAAACAAACAGACATGTAACCTATAAAAAAAAGTAATACACCTTCACTGCAAGGGGACCTGGACATAGTGGTGGTCCAGGTTGTGGGGCTAACAATGCAATGCTTAATGGCAATATGAAGAAGAAGAAGTCTAGGGCACGCCGATACCACCCAATGTCTCTGGTTTAGTCTAGACAGGTAGATGCTGACACTTGAGTCTCTTCTTGCAGGGGCTGGGGAGAGGGGGGTGACATTTGTAGTGTGTGGTCCCCATTGACACCGCTTACTGTTTCTGTGTGAGTCTGGAAGAAGCCTGGCCTGTTTGCCAGGTAAGTGCCCAGTGCCAGGTAAGTACTGAGTCCATGCCAGCCGGGCTCCCCTGGCTCCTGACTAGCTAGCCTCGTCCGAGTCGCTGTAGTGTGAGTGTGGGGAGAACTCTCCGTCACTGCGGTGCGAGCTGGGGGAGGTCTTGCTGTCCTGTGCCGGGGACTCCCTGCTCCCGGTGGAGGCCGGGGATGGGGCTTTGGGGTGCGCCCCCTGCTGGTAGGGGTATGAGAAGTCCCCGGCGGCGGGGTGCAGGGGGTATGGCGGGCCAGGCGGGCCGGGCGGGGGGTGCTCGGGGGGGACCTGCAGCAGGTCGGACAGGGCGTTGATGTAGATCTGGGCCATCTGCAGGGTCTCGTACTTGGACAGCTTCTTGTCGTTGTTGAAGGACGGGATGACGTTCCGCAGCTGGTCGAACGCGTGGTTCAGGCCGTGCATCCGGCGCCGCTCCCGGGCATTGGCCGCCAGCCGCCGCTGCTTCTGCACCCCGTGAGTGCCCTTACCGGAGGGGGCGCGCTGCCGGCACTCAGACTCCGCGTCCTCCTCCTCCTCCTCCTCCTCCTCGTCCTCCTCCATCTCCCCCTGCAGAGCCTTCAGCTTGCACAGCTCCCGCATGGAGTGCGCCCGGCCCGGGGCGTGCAGCAGGCAGTCCGGGGGGCCGTGCAGGGAGGGGGCGGACAGCCAGGCTCGGGGGTCCGTGCAGTCCAGCAGGTAGTCCCTGGCCAGCAGCCCGGGCTCGCAGTCCTTCATATCGCACCAGTCAGAGCTCTGCAGCAGCCGGGACATGGAGAGCGGGGCTCACTGAGCGGGGGCTCCCGGGATGGTGATGCGGGGTCAGGCAGCGGGCTGATGCTGGGTGTGAGGCTGTGCGGTCTCTCTCTCTCTCTCTCTCACACACACACACTGGTCGCGTGCACACAGCTCCTCTCCGGTTGCTGGAGGCGAGACGTCCCTTTAAAAAGCGGCACGCGCCGCACTATACCCCCCTCCACACCCCCCGCGTGCCGCCCTCCTGCCCCCCTCCCTCCCTGTCTCAGGTCCTGGCCCCGCGCCGGTCGCGTGTCACAGCGGCCAATGGGAGAGCGCGGGGTGTCGCGTGCAGGGAGCCAATGGGAGGAGAGAGAAAGTGTGAGTGAGTGAGTGAGTGTCACTGTGAGTGTGTGTCACTGTGTGAGTGTCACTGTGAGTGTGTGTCACTGTGTGAGTGTCACTGTGAGTGTGTGTCACTGTGTCAGTGAGTGTCACTGTGTGAGTACACAAGCTATGCTGTGTAACTCTGCCTATAATTTATTATTACAAAGCAATCCCTATCACTAGCAGTCATGTATCTCTATCACTGTATCTTATTGGTTTCTTCTTTAATCCCTTTCATTCTCTCTGTCTCTCTCTTCCCATTCTTTCTATCTCCTCCTCAGTCTCTGGGTGTCTGCTGTCTCAGTTACCTGTAGTAGTTACAGTGTATCAGTGTCATTCTCCTCTCTTTTTCTTTATCTCTCTCTCTCTCTCTCTCTCTCTCTCTCTCTCTCTCTCAGCTGTAACAGTATGTCTTACTCATTTACTGTGTATCAGAATGTCTCTCACTCACAGTGTGTCTCTCAGTGTATCAGGGTGTTTCTCTCTACCAGCAGTACAGGTAACATGGCTCGGCTCTCTGGAAGTTTTTCCCCTATCACAGCAGTGAATGTGGCTTTGCTGGTGTGTATGGCGAATACAAAGTGTGTGCTTGGCTGATACTCGCTTTGATGCTGATATTTACTGAGTAGTTATTGCTAGGCTAGTGCTATTCACTAACAGACACATCCACTATACACATGTCCAGCAGTTATCATGTCCATCCTAACATCAGAACTGTGCTTACTACAGGCATTTCCACTTGTATACAAATAGATTGGACAGGAGGACGAATGAATGAGAATGAGAGAGAAATACAGATCACAGACAGTTCGGATTTTAGAATACTTCGTGAACCGATTGTACAACCAACTTGTTATCTCCCCTGCTTCCTGTGTTCAGTTTATTACATAGCTTAATTTAAGATCACTGTAGTGGAAGTTCAGGAAAAACATTAACCTGTCCCCACCCCTTCCCAATCTGCCACTCACGCTGAGCCCTGAACTGGCACACTCCATGCCAGGCTGGGAGCTGACTCACTGCACTGTTTACTCTGTGGATTGTTTGAGTTACATTGTTACAGTAGCATAGGTCGTGTTACAGGACACAATGCCACGAACAAGGCACTGTTGTTGTTGACATAACCTGGGTTTTTACGTTATACACATCACACTGTACACTGCATATTTTACTGGACTTTGGGATAAATACATACAGATTATGGAAATATTCAGAATATTGTCACTGAAGTGCAACACTATGTGGCAATATAACGATTTTATAGGGATATAGATTGAGCTACATGCTGATAAATAGAGCGAATGGAAATCGTTTTCCACTAACAATATTTCTCCGTGTAATGAATAGAGGTGATAATAATTAGGGGTCTATTTACTAAACAATTAGCGAATTATCAACCGGTTAAAAAACAAAGGAGGAAATCCAAATTGCTGATTTGGAAAAAAGCTAAAAAAAACAACCCAAAAACAAATATATGTTCCTATTTAGAATGTTTTTTTTCAATTCAGTTTATTTTTTTCCTAGTGTTTTGCTAGTTGTTTCTCATGTTATCACTGTCGTGTTTTTTTTGTTTTTTTGTTTTTTAGTAAATAGGAAAAGAGGATCCCACCAACACGTGTACCTTGTGCAAAATTGTAAAACAATGATATAGAAAATAAAAAAATAAATGGATAGGATTTATTTATAGGATAGGTTTTTAATTATGTATTCCTATCCTTCAGGTTCCACTAGGTCACAATGATTTCAGTAAGGCTTTATGAGTTATTTTTGGTAATTGTCCTGCAAGTATCATGCTGATATATGCCATGCTGCCATATATACCCTTCATGGATAGATCATGCTGGTATATGCCATGCTGCCAAATATACCCATCATGGATAGGGAATGCTGGTATATGCCATGCTGCCAAATATACCCATCATGGATAGGGAATGCTGGTATATGCCATGCTGCCAAATATACCCATCATGGATAGGGAATGCTGGTTTTTGCCATGCTGCCATATATACCCTTCATGGATAGGGAATGCTGGCATATGCCATGCCGCCATATATACCCTTCATGGATAGGGCATGCTGGTATATGCCATGTTTTTATAGTAAATATTCCCTTGAAGGATGCCACATGCTGCTATTTGCTGCTATTTTCTATATATGCCATGCAGGAATGTGACATGCTTGTATATGTAATGCTTCTATAGAATATATGCCATGCAGAGATGTTACATGTTGCTATATGTTGCTGCTGTGTATACTCTTCATGGATGTGACATGCTGGTATATACCACGCTGCTTGCCAAGCAGTGATGTGACATGCTGCCATATACAGTATGCCCATCCTGCTCTTTGCCATGCATTGATATGGCTTGTTGGTTTATGCCATGCTGTTATACATGCAATGCTGTTATACATGCAATGGGGATGTGACATGCTAAATGAATCCTGTGATCACCTTCCTCCCCTCCTCCCGCTCCCCCCAGTCATTGTCTTTAACCATTGGGACAGTCAGGGTCACATCCTATTGAGTAAGAGCCAATAAGCATCGAGCCCCCCCTCAGTACCAGCTCATCCTCAGAGCAGTCAGCTGGCCAGGCTCCAGCAGTGAGTGTCCTGGGACTGTCTTCAGTGCAGGCGGGGGGCTGGAGTCTCATCACGGGCCCCTGCTCCGGCTTGCTGACTATTCCCAGAGTCCTGCCACTTTAAATTTCTTCTCACACTGCAAAACTGCCTCATCTGACTGATTACTGGAAAAAAAAAGGTGGCTTACAGAAACCAATGAATACACCTTTACTGATGGCAAGGTTAGATAAGCCAATCTGACCACCCAACAGGTTTCTCCAACTTCTAATGAAGTACATAACAGAGAAAGTCCTCGCCACGTTATTAGTACATATGCGTTGCCACACACAGAATAATTTTAATTTTTCCATGTATCTATGAGGAAATAGACAGTTTTCCTATATTCTTCTCAATAATTTACTCTTCTAGTTCCAACACGAAGTTCAATAATTAGAACTAAAGGTGCTATCGTGTACAATATATATAAATACAATTCAATTTATGTTTGTTACCTGGACCTGATTAGGGATTTAACAGCTAAACAGCAGATTGAGGGAGGGCTGAGATTGACTTGTAAAATCTTGACTACAAAAGTTGACATGGAATAAAAATCCTCACATCTCCTAAACTGGAGATTTTTGTTCCAACTGGCCTGTGTGCCCTCCAAGTTGGAAGTTGTCTGTCATGTACCACAAGTCTTTTTTCCAGTATGAACTTAGCACTGTGAGCGTGGAGAGTCTGAAGCATGGACTACCAGCAATTCATATGAACACATTTAGAGTTATATTGGGAGTGAACTCTTATATCCCCCCCAGACAGACAGACAGACAGCACTGTTCATCGTTTATTAGTTGACTAGTTTTAGTGTCTTCTTCTTAATGAAAATATAATTTTGCTCCTGTATCCTAAAATGATTCCGTTAGATTATATAGCTGTTTTGAATAT
This sequence comes from Pelobates cultripes, assembly GCA_933207985.1. Classification (NCBI taxonomy): domain Eukaryota; kingdom Metazoa; phylum Chordata; class Amphibia; order Anura; family Pelobatidae; genus Pelobates; species Pelobates cultripes. The sequence goes on from OW240917.1 coordinate 166,215,484, forward strand.
TTCTGGGTCTTTTTTTTTTTTACTATGTTGGCTTGTAGGTCACTCCAATTTATTAGTGAACTAAGCACTGGCAACATTAACATTAAACTGAGATGTTAAAAAAATACTCCATCCAATAATCGGATATACCAATTATTTTCCAACTTTCTCACTATACAAGTCAGTTCTCAACTCAATAAAACTCGCTGTGTAATAATAAACACCATCAATATTATTATTGTAGCTAATCCAATTATTTTCATTTGTGTTTAAAAAAGCAACAGCTTGCCACTGCCTGCATAGTAGGTATACACAGCTATTGAAAAGCAGAAACTCTGAACTTCAAGTCTCACTATCCTCATTCACTAACCTAAAGGCTGCTTGAGTTCAGTGGAGGTGGTGGTAGCCCACAGCAGATGTAGAGTGCCAATGATTAGATAGCCCAGGCCTGTTTAAAATTGTGTTTCCATTCCCTTTGACCTTTTTTCACCTACGCAAACAGCACTAGGGAAACAGAAAGAGATCGGAGATAAAAAGTTAGCAGTGATACATTAAAAAGATACGTTTTCTAGCAGACTTTTAACAAGTGCCCACAGGTAGGTTAATCAGAGCTGGGACTGTGTTCTAACACAATCCCCCTTTGTTACTCCTGGAATCCCAAGGAAGTCCCTAAAGATCCCAAGAAAGTAATCTTTGTAATCTAACATTGATAGCCCTGCTTAACATTTGGAGTTCTAAGTTTGATCTTTCCCCTTCAATAATAGTTATGTTGTTAAATCTTTCATTTGTGTTCTTCAACCTCTCTTGTTTTGGCCATTTCACCTGTAATCAAATTCCCATTCGTTTTTCCCAGTGCATGAAAGGTAATCTTGTTCTCACTGTAAGCTTTGTTCCCAATCCCCTATGCCTGTTTGTACCACAATAGCTCAGCCAGTGCTCTAAGTGTACTTTATGGGGCTCTGTATATAGAATATTAGCCCTTTTATCTCACAAACTGCCTACAGTGCTCCCCAAAAGGCAGCAAGCAAGACAAAACCGAGGAAGGACATCCATCAAAGAAGGAGATGAACTGTTTATTTAGTTAGCTGATGAAATGCAAATCCGGAAAAGTATGACTCGACTAACTCCAACAACTAAGACATATAATACTGAATTTTCTGTGTACTATATAAATATAAAAATATAATGCAGTGTTACATACGCATACCAGAACTGGAAATCCTGTCTTATAGTACTAACAACATTACCACTACTAATATAAAGCTGTAATTATTATTAGTATTATTCATATAACCGTTGTGATTGATGCAGGGTATCTGTATATGTACTGTCTCTAGCAAAGGGGCAGACATCTGAACGTGGAGCAATCAATGTAAACATTCCATTGTTTCCATGGTAACTTCTTCGCTATAATGTATTTAAACCGCTATAACATTTTTAAACTCATTTTACTGCATTGCGCCCTATACAACATATTGTCTTTTTCTAAAAAAAATTCTCATCTGCAGGTGATGAGTTTTCAGGTTTCTCCTAGCATACATTGCTTCCCTTCTTCTTGAGTCATTTTCAATCTTACAAAACTACAGTGTCATAAACAACAGTTCAATTTCAGTAGAAAATTCATCCACTTCCCATCAGTTAATGGATGAGCTCAATTTTGCTGTATCTTAGTACTAGGAGCATCTGAAATAAACAATAAACAGATAAATAAATGACTTTGTTTTAAAGAAATAAAAAAGGTTTCCAGAAAAATTTTAAAATGTCAAATTTTTTTTTTAACAGGAACAAGGCAGCTTAGCACATTGAAATGACTGTTTGCTGTCGGTATGTAAGCTTTTAGAATTAGATTTAGAAGGAATCTTTAGCAGCAATGAGATCCAACTCTCATTCTTCCAGCAAGAGGTCAAACGGTGTTCTTTGATAAGTACAGAGTGCTGTGTTACTCGATATTAGCGACGATCAAATTAAGATGCCAATTAAATTAAGAGATAATTATATACACACATTTATATAAAGTAAAATAGAACCCTAAGTATGCTGAATTATCATTTTAATCGCTTTCCCCCCAATACTAGCCTTTTTTTTGGTGATTTGGTGATGATCTATAAATGTTTAGTAAATCAAGTCAGTGAGGTTTAAAGAGCTGTTACATTGTGTGTGATGCCATTGTTGTGTCTGTGTGGGGCATGTGACTGCATCCTCCACTCAAGTCAAGCAATGTCCTGTTAAACCCCGAGTCCAAACCAGTGATCACAGATCATTTCTGCAGCTGGTGCCTCTCAAGGGTGATGGCGATGAGTGAATAACAGGGGGCTTTATGACACGGGAAGTTGATTAAAGATACTTTTGTTTCATGCACCGTTAGGTACACGCACGTGTGTCTGCAGTGTCATTCATCCTCTCTCTTTCAATAAATGCCCTTCTGGTCCCTGAGATGGTAATTAGTAATTCGTGTTAGGAATGCTAGAAGGCGATCCAGGTATTTAACGACTAATAAGTAACTTAAATTGGCAGCAAACTAGGTTAGAATACCTGCATTGAATCACACAGCAGCCCCTCTGTCTCTCCTCCCACACTGGATTCTGCACACTCTCCGCTTGGGTTTGAGTGCTATTGCATGATCATATTAGTTTTATTTTTGGGGTAGGGGTGAGCTCAATACCACCTGTTTAATACCGCTAGTAAAATACATTCTTTATAGGTTTTAGAAACTTTGTTCCATGTTGTCGCCGATATAACGTTTCTACCGCTTTCTAATTATTAAGACTGGTTTTAATGATAAGCATTGCGTTTTACTACACATTAAAACTGCGATTTAGTTAAAAAAAATAACAAACATAAAATAATCTAACACACTAACACGATTTTCTTTAGTCCCAATTTAACAATATTATATTTAGCTCTACTTATCTGTGCCTGTCTGCCTGTTTATCTATGTATCTATGTATCTATCTATCTATCTATCTATCTATCTATCTATCTATCTATCTATCTATCTATCTATCTATCTATGTATCTATCTATCTATCTATCTATCTATGTATCTATCTATGTATGTATCTATCTATGTATCTATGTATCTATGTATCTATCTATCTATCTATCTATCTATCTATCTATCTATCTATCTATCCATTCCCCTTATCTCTGTCTGTCCATCCATCTCTCTCTCTCTCTCTCTCTCTCTCTCTCTCTCTCTCTCTCATTATGTCATATACATAATTAACGATTTATAAATCAACGTCATTTTTATCATTATCAATAAAACAAAATCTAGGTAAAGAAGGTGTAAATGTAAATTACAAGTATGGCTTTAAAACGCATGACTTTAAAATATATATAATAAATATTATTATTCAAAGCAATCTACAGAGTGAAATAGATTATTATATCACACATTTTGCAATAAATTAGAGACTATGGGTATTTTATCCTTAAGGCATACATTGACGTATTTACAACTAATTACAAATTCACAACTAATAGCTGTTGAAAGCTACATAAAGCCTTATTTAAACATAACAATAGAGAGAAATTTAAAGAAATAGAAGACCATGTATTTCTAAATCACAATAGTTTTTCTATGTTTGTAATCAGAAGAAACTCAATACCAAAATATATATGATATATTCTTGCCAAAATTCAAACAAGCAAATAAAACAAAAAAAACCTCAACAAAACACAAAAAAAATCTAAACATCATAACAACCAGAAGAAAAACAAACAAACTCTTCCCAGCTTAATAGATTGTGCTTCCCAAGACATATTCCTCATGTCAACATATATTTAATTATTTAGAGGTGGATATTGGTATAAATGTGTAATGGGACTGAGCCTCCATTGATACAAGATATTATATACCAAGATATTATATACTACATGGCATATGGGAAGATAAGAAAACTATCCTAGCATCCTGGAACTGTGGACACTAAAAATAAACAACAAACTTCATTATGTAGGCTTTGCTTTCTTTTAGAAACTATTTTGTTTTAGTAGCAAACGTCCCATAGCTCTAAGATTTATAGATGAGCTATAGAAATTATAGATATAGCATGGCAAAACAAGTGCTCTTCTGCGTTGAAGTACTAAAAAAGGATCAATCATATTTGGAAACCAATGGAATAGAATTTAGCACTTTGCACCCAGAATATCAAGACAAATCAGTTTTTAGACCTTATCCTTCACTCTCATAAAAATGACTCTGAACCATAAGGAGCAGCAGCAGCACTTCCATATTTGGATAAAGCCTACTATCCCTTCCCTATCATTTTACCGACCACTATGGGCACCATACCAACTTCATTGGAATGAGGGTATTATGGTTTGAGGAGGTCCTGGGCACCGGCTTACCTTAAGGAGTTAAACTGTTAATGTTCACAAAGTCTTCAATCCGGACCAGGTAAATTTTCATTATGGAGGGAAAAAGGCAACTTTCTTTTTTATTCACTTTTCTCAATCAATGGCGAGGAGATTTAGAATGGTCTTGGTCTAAACTGCAATTCGTCCAAATTTGGGCGTCTTTAACTCTAGATCCTGTTGAACCTGTTGTCCTCTGGGGTAAAATATTAATATTTCATGAGAGAGTACACGCAATGCGATAATGAGTAAGCATGTGTATCAGCATGACTCTTTGCCTGTTAGCATTAATTCATACCAGTGGCTGTGAAGTAGGGGTCATGTACATGGTTATTTTGGTTAGGAAGGACCCCAAGGCCACATATGTTGTAGGATTTGGGTAAGCTTTTGGTTTAAGAAGTGTCTTGGGTATCCTCATTTATTTATTATTTCTCTTTCTTTTTTTTTTTGCTATTTGCAGCTCAACATTGCCAGCAGACTTTCGTAATGTACATTTCTTCAAGTTTGGACAGCAGAAATACCAGAATTAAAATGCTTAGTTTTCTTCTTCGGTTTTTAAACTTTAGTCAAATGAAAAGGTTTTCTATAGACAGGCAGGAGGACCATGGTTATCCTCTAATCTTTGCATGAGCATGTATTGTCATAGTGTTAGGTGCATTTCTATAAAGCTGTTCTGTCACCTTCTGGGGTCTTTGCATACTTTGCAAAGACCCAGATGATGACATTGCTGCTTGGGGTGTAGTGGCTCGGGGGTGCAGTTATGGTATGTTAAACTTACCTGTTGCTGTCCCTCGCCGATGCTGCCATCTCATTTTTTCAGCTCCTGGTGCTTCATTTGTCAGTGCTGTACTCTCATGCATGCCTGAGAATACAACAATAATGTATATGGAGCAACCTGCAAGACCACAGGAGCCTCCATGGATATTATCTTGCGATAAGTGAGAGAATGCCTTATTCCTATTGCCATCGCTAGCAAAGGCTGGGAGGAAGTGACAAAACCTGACGATGTTAACTCTGCTTTTTGTCAGATTTTGTAGGATTTTACCATGAGAAAAAATAGCCCCTAATTTGTCTTATGATATCTTTTGACTGCATTGAAATGTTAATGAAATTCAAACGCAGTCCTTATCAGCAGTTTAGGCATTCATGAATATCTTCCTTGATATCTATCTATCCGCCCGTCCATCCGCCCGCCCGCCTGTCCGTCCGTCGCCTGTCTGTCTCTATCTATCTATCTATCTATCTACCTGCCCGTCCATCCGCCCACCCGCCTGTCCGTCCGTCGCCTGTCTGTCTCTATCTATCTATCTATCTACCTGCCCGTCCATCCGCCCGCCCGCCTGTCCATCGCCTGTCTGTCTCTATCTATCTATCTATCTATCTATCTATCTATCTATCTATCTATCTACCTGCCCGTCCACCCGCCCGCCTGCCTGTCCGTCGCCTGTCTGTCTCTATCTATCTATCTATCTATCTATCTACCTGCCCGTCCATCCGCCCGCCCGCCTGTCCGTCCGTCGCCTGTCTGTCTCTATCTATCTATCTACCTGCCCGTCCACCCGCCCGCCCGCCTGTCCGTCCGTCTCCTGTCTGTCTCCTGTCTGTCTCTACCTACCTACCTACCTACCTACCTATCTATCTATCTATCTATCTATCTATCTGCACCATTCACCCATCTGCCCATCCATCCATTCTTTTTATATTATATATCTCAATGTATTGCTCCCTGATTAAACACAGTGTCTAGTTCCCTCAGTACATGGTCTTTAAGGCATTTATACCTCCTGTCTGTGCTACGGGAAGTGTGATTGCTGTATTGGAGTATATAAGCGTGTGTCTGAAGATATACACACTGCCAATGTCAAAGGCAGGGAGCACTTATTGTCAAGACAGGATTTAGCTTCAACCTTTCACAATAAGATAAATGTAAGTGTTAAAGAACTCCTGGGGTCTGCTGGACTCATTTTGTATTCAAGGCTGCCCAGGCTTTTCTCTCCCCTTTCTCCATGTCTTTGTAAGATCAAGCCTACTTGAGTTTCTTTTTTCTTTTGTAGGACTTGGTGCTTTTGATGTGATTCAAGGCACGCCCTGGTGCAAAGAGAACTTCCCAGGAATCGGAAATATAACCTCACAGCTCTGGAGCACAGCTACTGTACAATGGCATTCAGATTGCAATGTTCCCTGTGCTACTTACTAACCAGAAGGAACTACTGACTTTAACTAGATTCCGTTAAAAGTACTCCACGCACCAAATTAATGTATAAACAATAGGATAATAGGATAGCAGTCAATAGACACAGGTTTCTTAAGTAAAGTAAAATAAATGATACAGTATTATTGATGGGGTATTCAAACATGTCTTGGAACTTACCTTAAGAAAAATGCCCAGTGAAATAGTCTATCCAGCAGTAATAACAGTATCAAATAATTCATTTTTCAATGTATATGGGCCATCGAGGAAATAAATTATTATTAGAATTTTATTATCATAATTGTGCTGTAGTAGTTATGGTGCTAAGAATGCCCCTGTATTACCCCACTGTAAGGAGTCAAACTTCCCCTCTCTAGTCCCCCCCCCTCAACTTTTTATTTTCTCTGCCTCCTCTCCTCTGCCAGCACTCTGCAAGCTCATCAGGGCTAAAATAAAGAATATATTATTTACCAGACTCTATTCCTTTTCATGTACTCCACCCTTCCATTCCTTTTAGATCGCACTATTGTCTGTATTGTACTTACTTTGTATCACGTCTTTCAATTTAATGTGTCTCGTGTGTTTTTTGTTCACTTAAGGTGATTGTAACTTTATATCAATAAAGGATTAACTTTTACCCAGGTTTCTCTTTTAGGAACCACTCTTCAGGAGTAAGTTTCCTCCTTTAGTTTCTACAAAAAGTCCAACCATTCTAAACCGGTTGACTTACAGTAGGAGGGCTGCAGGGCATTCATGGCACCTGTGTGTCTTCAGGCCGATTGTCCAATCTAATGCTCCTCATGGAGGAGCAATGGGGACATTAGGCGCATGCTTGGCGCTCGCCGCAATGTGTCTAAATTCCTACCATAGAGAACATAGAGAATAGTTGTTTACAATGATTCTCTATGGCAGACGTGACAGCATTGTGCATGAACTCATGATGTCATGGTATGTTACAGTATGAGAGCCAAGAAGTAAGCAAGTTGAGGGGGGAAGTGAAGGACTACATACAGGCACTATAACAACTTCAACAAGATGAAGTTGTTAAAGTGTCTACAGTGTTTCTTTCACCCATGTGGGTCTGCAGTTTGAAGCAGGTTTATATACTTCGTTCAAAACCTCTGCACACTGACATTATCATCCATTCTCTAAAACATAGAATTGCAGACTAACACCGAGACTCAAGTGGAACCGAGAGCATACAAAGACACCCTTAAATATAAATAGTGACACTAACGTTTACAAGCATAGCATGTGATTAAGAGGGATATGATAGTCAATGGTTTACCTTTGGGGAAGCTTGAAGTTATGAAAAACAAACACAAAATTATAAAATCCAAAGTAAATACAGCTGCCTATATTTCTTAGAGGACATAGTTCATAGTGGAATTGCTGCAGCTGGAATTAGCTTAACAAATAATGAGTAAGGTATGCATCCTTTCTTCTGCCAGACTGGATATAAACACACTGTGTCTGAGTTTCACGTCACCACTTTCCACGGCAGTGTGTGTGTGGGGAGGTCTGGATCTCATAATTCCATTAATCCATGTCTGTATTCTCAACAATAAGACAGGTACAGCAGTGAGCATTATAAAGGTAAATGCAGTTAAGTAATTAAAGGAACTCTGTAGGCACCTAGACCAATTTGTCTTAATGAAGTGGTCTGGGTGCCATGATCCTGTCTTTTTATCCCTGCAATGTAAAACACGGCTGTTTAGTAGATATGTCAATGTTTGCATTGCAGGGCTAACGTGCCTCTTCCAGACAGCCACTAGAGGTGCTGCAGCCCCATAGCCAAATGTTTTGACGCAGAGCCTCCCAAAGTTTCCCTACTGAGAGTGGAAGCAAGGAGACTGGCACGCTGAGGGCTGAAAGGTAAGCAAATATAACCTTTCAATCCCTTACATGATAGGAGGGACACCAAAATAGGAAATCACAAACTATAGTGCTAGCAATATAGTCGTATTCCTAACACTATAGGGTTCCTTTAAAAAAATGCAATCGTAATAATTTTTTTTAGAAAAAATAAACAAGATCATTTTAAAATTCTCAGATAGGCAGATTAGAAAGTCAGTTTTGTTATTAGTTGCTTTCACAGTCTGCACTTTTCTTAAAGGGACACTATAAGCACCCAGTTCATTTTAGCTCATTGAAGTGGTCTGGGTGCAGTGTCAAACTCCACAACATTGGTAATCAGTTATACTTTCCCATATAGCAACATTTCTTTAAAATGTATTTATAGGGATATAATTAAACAATAAGGACATGACATTAATTGTAGACAAATGACTAGGAAACAAATATCAATAATTCAATGGATATGCCAGTAAATACTAGGACTTGTGGCAAGGGGTCCCGATTCATGTAATGGAAACCATCACCTCGATAGGAACATAATGGAAGAAGAAAAGGTCAGAGTAAACAATTACATTAATTAAGGGGATAGGAGATTTTAATTATGGAGACAAACCTGAAAATGTTGCATTTGTATATTTTAGAAACAAGTATTTCCTATGGCAAATGATAACATCAAAGCTCAGAATTTCAAGTAATAGGCTACCAGACAGACCTAAATGATACTTGTCACTACAAGCTTGGAGGGTCCACGGCACACTCACTAGTAGTGAATTTCTACTTCTGGGCTCAATGTACACTTGTTAATGGCTAGCATGAGTGGAAATTTTGAGCCCTGGATAACATTATACATATATCAATTAAGGGCCAATACGAAAAACTGTAACTAGCAATTACTCTCAAGAACAGGCTCACAGAAATATGAACCCCAGGTAAAAATAAGCTTTGGGCCCCTACAAACCAACATGCATGTATGAAGCAAATGTTACATGTACCTTATTTGCAACTACTAGTGAGTTGTATAGTGTGAATGTATATACATGAATCATTTTTTGTATTTAAAATGAGTGTAAATGTATGTGTATATATATATACATTGACAAAGTAAATGCATGTTTATTTGTGTGTAGTTTCAATGTATGTGTATGAATGCAGGGTTCTCCTTGTGACGAGTATACATGTGTGAGAATGCAGGTGTGCATTGTTATGACATGGTGGTATGTACAAATGTATGTACAGTTGTCTTCATTGCTCTCCTATGGTCTGTGCTTAGGTCTGTGATAAGTGAGGCATGAAGGAAGGAGGCACAAGTGGGGTATGAAGGAAACTTGCTTTTATTGAAAAGTTTCACACTGTTAGTATAAGATATGATTGACTTTTGTAGGCTGGCACAGAAGAAGAGCAGGACAAATAGGAAGTGAGACTTGGCTAAGCTGAAAATTGTTGCATAAAGCCGTTCATTTTGAGGATCACACACATAGAAAGAAATGTCCACAAATGGTTTTCTTCTTTGTCTTAAACAAACAGGCTGAATACTAATGTATTTTTGATGCTTACCATTTACAGGGGAAACGATAAAACACACAACAAATTATGAAGCAACAGTGACACTTTGTCCTCTTATTTAGCCTTATAAACATGGGAAATTTCTCTGCTAATGATCTGGTACCTAGAGGTTAGAAATGTCCAAGAAATTCTTTATCTAAATAGAGTCATTCTAAGACTTTATTTTATATTAGAATTAGGTTCAAGGGCACTCAACCAAATAAATAAAATATATAAAATTAAGTAGGAGAATTTATGACACATTTTCAATTTCTAAATCTTTCTTAAGAGTTGCAAAAAAATAAATAATAAATAAATCTAAAAGAGCCGTTGAATAGGACATGATTTGGAATCCCATGGCGCCTGGCACAGTGTCTCTTCGCAACTCCTAGCTCTGAATTCACCCTCCTTGGTTCTGGTGTCCCATGGCTGTCCCTATACAAACAACAGGTTGAATATTGTAGGTGTGTCCCCAAGACAAAGGCAGTCTGTGTCCCTTTCGTCACGCTTCGATTACTCTTTGGAAACTCCACACAAAATGTGACATGATGTTGGCTTCCAACATTATTCAGTCTGCATAGCAGAAAATCCCTGGCTTGTCTCCCTGGAAATAAGACCCTGTAGATTTTATATTTCAGAATACTATTTACTGACAAACTGTGACCTTACTCCTATTAATACATTCAAATAAAATCTATACAAAGTAATAATTTATAAGCACATCATTAAACTGTGTACATTTCACAAGTTTGTAGTCTTGGAGGTATATTAGAGCAATACATTGAAACTATTTTCTTAGAATATAATTACAGAAAATAGTATCATATGTTCCGAGTGCCAATTAGTATATTGCTTCTTTGTATATGTGCATATTGTTTTTTTTCAGTTTTTTTTTTTTTTTTGGCAGTTTACAATTTAGTTGGATAATTAAGATTTGTATTATCTTTTCAGCATGCTGAAAGGCATGGTTCATCAAATATTATAAAATAGTAATACATGCATCATTCTAAATCCTAAATTAGGAAATATAAAAATAATAAAAGAGAAAGTTTGTTATTTCAAATTTATTGGAGCCATAATCAGTGAACAATGTTTTTCTCAGAATTTGGATGCAATTCTAAAAAATTGCCAAATCTTGAGAAATGCATAGCCAGGTACCTCAAAATTTAAAAATTCCCACTGATAGCTTTATAAACTGTGAATGAAAAATTAACAAGAGCAGACGTGGTAAACAGGGAAGGGAAGAACATGAACACACAAAATGTGGTATGTTGTTTTTTCCCCACTTAATCAAGTTTGTTTTAAGTCACTAAGATTTCAAATGTTTTACACTCAGAAATTTCTGTATTAAGTTTACATTTGATTCAACACATATAATGGAGTCATTTTCAGGACAACATCAATTAAGATTGAGATGATATTCAAGATTGTCACATTTCACATTGTCACATTTGTCACATTTTGGGAAGGTGAACTATAGCACAAATAACATTTAAAATAATTGAAAGGGTTGATTACAATTTTTAAAACACAATATTGATTGTCTAAACAGATAGAATATTTTATATCAGTTTAAATCATTATATCTTCTTACCTCTTTTTCATTTACATTTTATATTTGACTGTTATTGTATGTTCTGTACTCTTGCAAAATGCCTAACAAAACTTATTAGAAAAAAAGTTAAAAAAAGTAAACTTTATATTTAGATCATATAAGGCCCTGTTCTTTAATTATGGATTTTGATCAAGATGGCATCAAAAAGAGTCAAAGTGTATTAAATATAGCAGAGTAAAGAGAGAGTGTATGTTTGTCAGTGTGTGTCTGTGAGGGGGCCTGTGTGTTTAAGTGATTGTGTAGGCTATCAGTGTGTGTCTGTGAGGGAGCCTGCGTGTCTGAGTGATCGTGTGTGTGTCTGTGAGTGTGTGTCTGTCAGTAAATGTGTGTGTGTCTGAGTGATTATGTATGTATGTCAGTGTGTGTGTGTCTGTGAGTGAGTGTGTGTCTCTGAGTGAGTGTGTGTCTGCGTCATTGTGTGTATATCACTGAGTGTGTGAGTACCTGTCAGTGTGTGTCTGTGAGTGAGTCAGTGATTGTGTGTGTCTGTCAGATTGTGTAAAATCAGAGAGTCTTTGTGAGCCTGTCAGTCAAGGTGTGTGTTAGTCTTTAACATGAATAGGTGTGGCTTGACAGCAAGGGGTGCTTGAGTTCCGTCATGCCTAGGGCAGCACAGATCCTAAATATCCCACTGACTGGATAGGAAATACACCTCAGAGTGGACAGCAAATAATCCAATGGCCCCACAGGTATCCATGTAAGGCTGGTTCTGTTTCACTGTTAAGTAAATAAACTCCAGCTAGGATTCTTAGCTAAACTGGGAATTGTCTGGAACTGATCATTACATTTGACATTTTTGGTTAATATAACCAAATTGGTTAAATAGTTATGTGTTTCCAATGTTTGAGTAAAAAATTCTTGTTTCCCAAGAATTCTTAAACTGGGCCCCACTGGGATTTGATATCTGTAGTTTGATGATTTGTGCAAGTGCACTATAAAGTTTTGAAAAGTTGAGTTGACTTAAAGGGACACTCTTGGCAGCAAAACAACTATATCTCAATGTGGTGGTTTGGTGATAAGACATTGTCTGTGCATTATGACAAGTGTATACAATGTTATTTATCCAAGTATTTCTTCTTTAAGACCTAAATAAACTGAAGATGTTCATGTTTGACATAATCACACGAAACATGATGATGCATAAAGAAGATAATTCTTCTCAGGGCATTAGAATACAGAGCATCTGACTGGAATAGCACAGCAGTTGCCATGCATGAGCAGTCCATATCTATAAGAAGCAGTGTATTGGTCAAAGCTGATCAGAATGCTGATGTCACACTGGGCAGAGCAGCTGCCAAAAGGAGTCTAAGACTATTTTTCTGTTTTCAAAGAGTGGGGCCTTAATCTGAAAGTTAAAAGGAACAATCTAGCATTACAAATACATATAGTTATTTACAATGTTTGAGTGTTCCTTTAAATGGCATTTTTGGTTTTCTGTTAATCTAGGTGGGGATTCATAAAAAGTACAAATGAGTCATACAGATCTGACTATACTAAGAGGGATATACATTTAAGCATATATTTTAAAGTAAACTAAATAAATCTACCATTTTATTCTTTCCTCACAATATTCTAATTTACAGAAAATAGGAATATATGCTTAAACTATTATTTTAATGCAAAGTTTTGTAAAGTAATATGGATGACATTCCAAACACATTGCTTTGGAACAAAGATTAGAATGGAAGTCCTTATTTTCAACGTATTTGTTAATTCTCTATTTCTCTATTTATGTATGTTATTAAGGGATACATTCTCATTTTAATCTTTTTCTTTTATTCTAAAATATGATTTGTTTCTTGCATTCTTATACAAAACTAGTTATTTTGTATGTTACGTTGTACCACATCGCCATCTGCTGTGCATAAAGTAAATGACAGAAATGTTATTTTTAAAAGTAGAGTCAATTCATTAATTTGTTACTACTGGTTTGGAATTTTATATTCAAGCTACATACTGACTGAATTACCGCATTTTAAACATAAATAATTATCAAGAGAAAGTAAACCGGTTCTGATTATTTTACCTCTTTGCTTTCATACAACTTTCATCTTTTCACTAACCATCCATGATTATACCAGCCAGAGGAATAGAGACTTTGCCAGTTAAATATGGGATCAGTGTGACAAATATCACTCTATTACCATGCCAATGAGCTGGCAATGAAGCAAGAAGGTCAGTATGGTAAGAAGGAGCATCCAGCTTTGGGAAATACTATTGTGCTTGGCATGCAGAGCAAATCAGTGGGTAAATTGGCAAATAAGAGATAACAGAGGAGAGGTGTTGTAACTGTTGTAACACCTACAAACTAGCATAGTACTAGCCAGGACAGTTCCGGAAAATGGAAGTTATTTACTGGATAGGGATGTTTGCTCAGTAACTCCTGAAACAAGATGCTTCTAAGGTGGTACTCTTGTGATTTTTCTCATTGACTACAGCAATTCTCTCGTAACTGGTCTCTCCAGGAACCATACTGGCTCCCTACTGTCCATTATGAATACAGTCACCATTCTCCCCCACCCCCCCAATTTTTTATTGGGACTGCATGATACAAAAATATGGCACGGATGACATCAACAACTTAAAAGCAGTCTTGACAGTTAGAAAGTGATATTCAATCACTTACAGTCACTATTTTGTAGTGTTACAGTCACCATTTTGATAAAAAATAACTTTACATCCAAAGGTGCAGCTCTTAAAATTCATTAATAATTTACTTACACTAATGTGTGAATGATTTGAAGCATACTGTGGGTTAATAACCAAATAGTACCTTGCAGGTTTTACTTTTGGCCATTCTAAATGCCAAATATCAGAGAAGATTAGCAGCTGGTGGAATATCACTAACTGCAATATCCCACCACACCACCTAAAGAGGTGTGCAGCAAAGTTCTGTTTCCTAGCGCCCCCTTCCAACAGTCACTAGGGGGCACTACTCCCTCCTCTTAAGCAATCTCGGGGAACACTATATTACTGAACATTTTTCTTTCATAGTGGGTGTCTATTCTTAGAAGCAAATGCTTGATGAAATATTAAAAACATAAAAATGACACTAATAGCCTCTTGTCACCTCTGCCAGCTCTTGAAATCTATGGCTAAAGAGCCCCACATCAAGGGATTTAGCCCCCCAAACTCTGTTAAACCCTAAACACCATATATGACTACAATATTCTGATTACTTGTAACTCTAAGTAACTTCACAAACAAATCATTTTCAAAGGTTTTGGTATTCTGTGATTCTTGATAAACGTTTCAATTTGTCATCAGTTAAAATGATATTTTTTAAATTATTCTAAACATTTTAAAAGAACATGAAACACAGATATTAATTTAAGAAGCATTTTTTTTTGGTTTGAAAAGTTCCTGCTTTATACATAAACAGTTTAAGTAATATGTTGTAAATGGTACCACAGCACCATCTAGTGGTATTACAATTTATAGCTTTTTTAAGTTAAATTGACTAAAATAGATATCAAAAGATTTTCTTTTTAACTTCTATGGGGTCCAAAGAATAGCCATTGGTCCACAGATAAAAATGTGAACTTTGTGTGATATGTGTGTGAATAAATATAACTCCATTTCCTTTAAATCACATTCAGGACAACCATTAGTAAGGGACAAATGAGGAATTGGACCTTGACACTTTTGTTCAAAGGTTAAAGAAACACTCCATTGATCCCCCCCCCCCGGTTAGTAGATTTACCGATCTAACATGCGAGTATTTTTTTTTTCTGCATGCTTTCTTTGGAAAAAAAAAAACCCAGCTTGTTTTCAGTATAATACACTTTTATAACATGGAGGGGGGAAAAAAGCAAGCCAAAGTGCTTTATGTTTCTGGAGTGTTCCTTTAATTACTTCATGTCTAATACATTTGCAAAAAAATAAAAAAAATTATTAAAGATGGTAAGAATCTACTTTTTATTTTCTGGAAAGGTTTTTGTGACACAAGGACATAAGCAAGTCTTTTTCATTTCTGTTATTTATTTATATGTTAGTCAGTGCAAATTAGGTTTTCACTTGTAGCTCTTGCTTTGGGAGGAACACCCTGCAGACACATGGGTGACCAAAGAATTTCCAGATTCTGTACTTCTCACAAAATACAATACGTGCAACCTGCAAAACACACACACACACACACACACACACACACACAGTATCCATAGACATCTGATCACAATGTCCCACATAACATACACAGCGTACCCGTGCACATAACACATACAGTTTATCACACAAACACTAACATGTACAACCTCTCCACAAAAACAACACTCAGACTCACCACATACACAATAAGCTGCCTCTTAAATACACAACACAAACAGCCATGGCTTACAAATAACACACATAGCCCTGATCCCACATTGGCCCCTTATAGAGCAGGGGTGGCTAAATGGTAGATCCTAATTTTTATACAACTCTGACAATACTTTAGACAGCTATTATCCATCATTTGTCCATCCTTTCCGTGTTGTACGTGTATGCACTGCTATTGTGTGTGAATGTAGGCTTTTTTTGTATGGAGTGTGTGCATGTGAATGTTTGTGTACTTATGTTAAAATGCAGGGCTCTGTTTACAAGGTCTGGCTGAATGATTTGGCCTGGGCTACCATACTATCTCAAATGCAACGTAACCAATCTGGCGAATTTCAATGTGAAAAACTGAAACGCAAGCCTTAAATTCGACTCTGTAACTTTGAAAACACCATAAAACCTGTACATGAGGGGTACTGTTATACTCGGGAGACTTCGCTGAATATAAATATTAGTGTTTCAAAACAGTAAAACGTATCACAACTATTATATCGTCAGTGAAAGTGCCATTTGTGTGTGAAAATTGCAAAAAAATTTCACTTACACTAACGATATCACCGTTTTAAAACAAAGAGTAAAACAGTACCCCCCCCATGTACAGGTTTTATGGTGTCTTGGCTTTTTTGGGTTGTCAGGCAGGTCCTGCAAACTGTAATGAATAAAATGACCTAATAATGTAAAAATATTACATAAAGATATACAGAGAATTAATACCTATGAATAAATATATTTGTGTAAGGGGCAAAATAGCCGTATATGGAGTAAGGATCCAGCATAAGCTTAGGATAGTGTAAAGGGAGCAAGTCGGTTGTGGTGTGCCGATACCGACGATACGGTAGGCCTGTAAATAAAGAGGGCCCACCAAGGAGTAAGAAAGTAAAGTAAATGGAAAGAAAAGAGAAAGTGTTGAAATGAGGAGTGGGTGGGAGGGTCATTCTGATGCTGACCTCAAGCGATATGAGTCAGGTAAGGGGTGTCCCTTATATAGGGGAGTGAATTAATTTAAGCCCCTCCCACAAATACAGGCAAAACTGCCTTAATACTTGTGTAAGGGGCAAAATAGCCGTATATGGAGTAAGGATCCAGCATAAGCTTAGGATAGTGTAAAGGGAGCAAGTCGGTTGTGGTGTGCCGATACCGACGATACGGTAGGCCTGTAAATAAAGAGGGCAAAAATGAATAATCAAAGATTTAATACAGTCAACAAATATATACAAATTAACCAGACATTTCCTTAAATGCATTACAGTATTTAATTCCTGAAAGGATTTTGAAGGTAGGAATCTAGGACCGAAAGTGGGCACCATTTGTTGTGGGTAGGATAGTATGTTATCTCTACTGTTGGTGCATGTTGACTCATTTCGGAATGTGGTAGAGTCAATAGGTAATGATATATGTGTTTACGTACGTGGGATCGTTGAAGACCATGATCTGTCTGAGTGGTGGTGATGGTAGTGGATTCTCTGGCCTGAGAAAGGCATAAAAGGCAATGTGCATGGCTGGTAATGGCCGACTTGGTAGTATAATTGAATGGTTGTAGATCTAATAGGTCCGATAAGGATGAACAGTTGGATGGCTATTGGTAATCTCTGAGAGGAACGTGGGGGAATGGATTCCTGAAAACCTCTGAGTATATTCTTTTCTGGTATGATAGCATGAAGTTTATGGTAGTTTTGGCCATAGGTTATCATGTGTTGTTGAATGCCTGTAAAATATATAATTAATGGTGTATGAGATAGTTTAAGTTTAAGGTGGCAAAAATAAGCAAAACTTAGGAGAAATTTTGTGACACAGGTTGAGCTATGTCGTGTTCCAATGAGATTCTTTAAGCCAGGTGAAAAGCTGTGTTATGCGTTCTACAAGTATGGGACGAAAGTGCTAGGTGGGATAGTGCATGCTATGCTGCATGAGTATGTCTAATCCATGATTTTGTCTCTGGAACGAAAGAGTGGACGTGACTGTATGGGCGGCTGTAGGAAGCGTATGATGAACATGCCTGGAATATAAATGAGACAGTTGTCGGCAGGGATGTATACCCCCGTCTGGTACATGAAAGTGAAATGTGATAAGTGGCCAACCAAGTGAGTTCCCCAGAAACATCATGAACTTATGGATGAGTAGTGGCGTTTGTTGATGATATGATATGTGCTTAGTTGTCTGAGTAACAACGGATTGATGACCCTGACCATGATTTACCCCATGCCACAGCAGCTGCTACAATGGGGTAGATCTCCCAAAGGGGCTGAAGTGGTGGAAAAATTTCCAAACCTGGATGCCATGGCCAACAGCCCCAAAGCAATTGTTCCTGGTAGATCGCTGCCAAACCCGTGGTATACGCTGCGTCTGACCATCTGGTTGGAGAAGTGTCAGACAATCCTGGAAGGAACATGCTTTTACCATGCCAAGTGGTTAAGAAATCCCCCCCCCATGTGCAGGTCTGCTGTTGCTGAGGTGTCTAGGCACCTCCTCTGATCGTCATGTTGGAAGTGTGGAAAAAAGGGGAAAGTACTCTGGATGTGAAAGCATGGCAAAATTAAGGAACCTGGTAGGGATCGTAGTTCCTTTCAGTTGTAAGTACTAAGCAGGAGGTAGTGATTGATGTAGTTGAGAATGTTCCCTATTTGTCTTGTGGTAACTTGCGTGTATGGATGCCGACTCAAGTCATATGCCCAGTAATGTGAAGATAGTGTCTGGGCCTTCTGTTTCTTATGGGGTACTGGGACGCCCAAGTGGTCAACCAGACTAAGCTGCCGTGAGGCTTCTAGTGAAAAATATGCTGTCTTTGATTAACAAGAAGTCTTCTAGATAGTGTATGACTGTAAGGCCTCTGGATATGTTATCATAACCAGCACAGAGTATCTGCGAATATCGATAGTAGGCTAATCTGTAGCTCGAAAGTTGAGCGGGGAAAGAATTGCCCAATTTATGCCATGTAAGTGCCAGTGTGTAGGGTAGATGTTAGCCGTTTACTGCGTTGATGATATTGGTCTTACTTAATCAAGCTTCAACCCATGCTTGAGTGATAGCTGTAAAAGTAGATCAATGGTGTTGTATAGTAAGAAAAATCCTCGGAGGGTATGAGGGAGTTGAGACTTGGGGTAGCGGAGGTGTGTGTTACCAATAAGTCCATGGTTAGTCTTTGTTTAAGGGAAGATTCCTTGTGACAATACCAATGTGTGTGTTTGGTGCCATGCTGTAAATGGTGGAGATTGGAAGACCCCTCTGCAAATCTTGGCTATGAGTGTTGAAAGGGTTAATGTTGTAATGGACTCTAATCCCCTCGGTTCTCGATCCCTCGGTCACCATAATCAACGTTGATGGAGAATCATTTGTAAGCAATTACACACGGACAACAGCTTTACAAGACTCTCAAATGAGTGTATTCCAGAGCTGGCTTTTATACATAGTTTGCTTACATTAGCCATGGTATATGCAAATACAGTACAGACTATAAGATTTATTACTTCCTTATATTACGTTATTCTGACAATGGAAAGATAAGCTTTTGCATACGTCTGGAAAAGAATATCCTGAAATCGGAATGGGCAAGACATCCTGAAATTTTAGCATTGTCTTACATCCTATAGAAGAAATACCTTAGTCTGTCACAGTCAGCATATTATGTCGTTTAAGTATTCAATATTCCTTCAGTCAGCAATAATCATGTTATAAACCTTATAAAAGCATAAAATACATATAAACAAGTTAACTATTTAATATTCTTACATTCCCCTCTTTGAGCAATAAAACAATTGCTCATCTTATCGATAAAATCTTACCAGGACAGAGAAACTTCCACATGGTATTTTCAGGGGTGCTAGTCACTCCCTGCGGGACTTTCATTAATTTCTTCACCTCGATTCCCATGTGGTAATTCCTAAGGCCCAGTTTAAAGATGGGTTGATACTCTACAGTGGCAGAGAGGAGAATTTCTAATTGTTTCTGTTCTGCATTATGGATTCATTTCTGTACTCTCTTCCTCAATGTACAAGTAAGGTGACAGTTATATAAAATCATACACAATAAAATCAGGACTATAATAACAAAATGATAGAAGAATGATTTCATTATCTGGGATCCAGTAGGGGACCAACCAGTGAAGCATCGTACCAATGATGGGCTAAATCATTCTGAATTTGTGAACTCACCTTAAGGAGTTCTCCTTTTAGGATATGTGTGGCTACCTGTGTATGTTATCTTTGGGAAAAATATAGTCCCCTGTGTATGTGGGTGCCCACCAGGTTAAATTCTTGGCAAAAAGATCATAAACTGATACTGGTAATGTGTTAAATTGACAAGCTAATTTAACATCCTTTGATGTTGTATGATATAATGTAAAATAGCATGAGCATGAAAAAATGTGAAGCATTACCAGTTAACCATCTATTGCATTTAGTGGATTGGGGTTTTAGAAGTAACCATTCATTATCTGTGAGGTCAAGCATCCCTCTAATCTTCTCTAGTTTAGGAATCATTAGTGTGCTTTCTAATGCCAATCCTTGTTGTTGTATCCATAAATACCTGATGGCACAAGTACTCCAGTTACTTAGACCTGTAGTGAATTTCATAGTTGCAACAGTTAAATTATCTAAATAATTATACATTGATTTATCTAAATCCAATCCTATAACCTGTGATTTAACAACAATTGGAGCCCAGTTTGCAGTAGCATGAAAACCAGTCCCTATATGCATGCTGGCTGTGTTTAACTTATTCTTGAGGGTCTCCATATCTATAACTATTTAGTATACCCATAGTGGTTCCAGCACCTCCTAACAGTGTGTCATACCATTCCCTTTTCTGCCTTTGTTTGCTGTGTTACATAATGTTACAACAGAAGTAGTGATTTTTAATGACACATGTACAGCTTGTAAGAAGGCAGTTGTATTAACACATGTGGATGGAATAGGTGTGTGTGTGTCGTGGTTGACTTTTGGTTCTATGGTAGTGGATAAAGGACAGTAATAAGGTGTAAAAATATAAGGTAGTGTATAGTTCTCAATTGCAGTGTCGTTCATAATGACTAACATTTGGCCCTTTTTCCAATTAATGATACCAGTTATATAATCATTATTAAAAGTAATAAGGCCTGTCTGTTTACATTGATATGCAACCTTAACTGTGCACATTTCTGCGTTATAAGATCTAACAATTTTCTGTGAACCTTTAAACAAACATAATGCATCGGTTTCATTAGCTGTAGACACTTTTCATATGGGTAACTGGTACTTATAAGGGTTACTATTTGTCCAATTCATCCAAATGCGTTCAGTAAATGAATGATTGCATATTACATACTGATAGAAAGGTGGTGGAGAAAGGTTCTTGAGGGGGCGTGTGTGACGAATGCTAGATGAGGGGCTAAGGCCTAATTGGGCTGGGGGTATTGAAGAATTGTTCATCATGTCAGAGTCTTTTTCCAGAACTTGCCATTGACTTGTACTCATAATGGCATTCAAGGAACAATATCAGAGGGAGTATAACAACTCCAGAAAGCATAGCACACAACATAATCTTGGTCTCAGGTACGTATGATCCTCTCAATCTACGATATGGTGTGAAAACCATGATGCTTCGCTGAGGAGAAATTCTTCTGTTTCCGAGCGAGGAGTGGTGTTGTCTTCCTTGGTTCCCCTCTTTGGACACAGCTTCACTCGGGATGCGTGAATCCAGATGTCGTGGGAATCTGTGGACAGCGGTTCTGGGTACAGCAATCACAGTAGCAGGTGGTCCAAAAGGGTATCCTCCTTTCTTGGTCCTGTTCAGCTGACGGATATACACCTTGTCACCGGGCTGGTATGAATGAGTAGGTTCCTGTGAAGGTCAGGGAAAACTGCGAAGAAACATTGTCATACATACCATTCGGTTTTATCAACAATTCACCTTGTGGGGATTCATTCTTATCTCAGCTAAAATAGCTGGTAGATATCTTGTCCAATTTACCCATGTTCCTGGGTAAATTCTGGGCTTTTCCTTAATAGTCCTATTCATCCTTTCAACTACCCCTGTATTCTGTGGATGATAGGGTATATGAAACTGCCAGATAACTTGCAAGAATTTAGCAAGTTCCTGGGCAATCTTACTGGCAAAAACCGGGCCATTATCAGAGCCAATCTGCAGAGGGCAGCCATACCTGGGAATAATTTCAGTAACAATAATCTTCACTAGCATCTTCCCTAGATGTCACAAAGGCCTCATGCCATCTACTAAACTGATTAACTATGACCAGTAAGTATTGCTGTTTCTTACCAATTTTGGATACATGAATAAAATCAATCTGTAAGTGTGTAAAAAGAGCAGCGTTCACACAATCTTACAAACGACTGTACATGCTGCCTGAGATTCCTAATATAAAATGAATTCATGAAGAATTGAATGGTGCTTGCTATGTGCCTGACTGATGAAAATAAAGCAGCTTGCTTCAAGTATGCCTATTCTTCAAGTATGCCTATTCTCCCCTCTTTAGAGAACAGATCATTTTGATCTTTCTCTAAACCTTGTTTAATCCAAAAGACAGATTGTGGGTATTTAAAAAAAGAATCTCATAACCACTTAAGTGCTGGGCTGTCATGTGTTGTGTGGTGAGATTTGTTATCAGCTGAGTGACCTGGTGACTGGCATGAAGTATTGTAGGATGCCCTAGTGTGATAGTAGTAGCAGTTTCAACAGCCATTGCACATGCTATCAATGCTCTGAGACACGCCGGCATACCCTGTACCGGAACTTGAACTACTTTGGAAAAGAATGCTATGGGACGCATACCGCCTCCTTGCTCTTGTGCACAGACTGCGGCCATGGTTTTACACTTGTCCCAAACATACAAATGAAATGGTTTACAATACACAAGTAGTCCTAAAGCCTGGGCTTGCACAATAACAACTGTAAGGGCAATATATGCAGCTAGCATGTCTGGTGACCAGCAGACATTTTCAGGGCTGTCAGAACGTACAGCCTCCCTTAGGATTGAGTCATAATGGGAGCATTCAGGGATCCATTGGTGGCAGTAATTAATCATGCCGAGGAAGGTGAGCAACTCCTTCCGAGTAGTGGGTGTAGGAATCCTCTGAATGACCTCAATACGTTTTGGACTCAATTGTCTGGTGCCTGAAGCCAGAACAAAACCTAAGTATTCAACCTTTGATTTACACAATTGCATTTTGTGTTTAACAACCTTGTGACCCACAGTTGCTGACAGTATCCACAGTGCTTGCCTCATAGCTAGGGTTACATAACAACAAATCATCAACATTTTGCAAAAAGGACGGAACCATGACCGATGGTCCATGTTGTTTAGAGTATGTTGGAGTACCAGCGAATAAACAGCTGGGGAATCCACATAGCCTTGGGTAAGCGTGTCCAGGTAAACTGACAGCCTTCAAAAAGTAAAAACCATAAGTAGCTGTGTCTCTTGATCAATAGGTATAGAAAAAATGCATTACTTAAATCAATGACAGTGAAGCAAGTGGCATCATGTGGAATGGCTGTAATGAGGGATGTCACATCAGGGACAATGGGTGAAATGGGCACAATTAAACTATTCAGGGCTCTAAAGTCCTGAACTAAGCGATATGCTGGCCAGTGGTGTTGGGAGTGGGTCTGGTGTTGTTCTTGCCTACCGGGCATATTTTGAGAATTGTGGGGTTGTTGGGGTGTGTGGGGTTTCTTGGGGTTTTCTGGGGTGTGGACACTCATTCCTCCAGTGGCCATATTGGCCACAGTTGAAACAAGTGTTCCTGTCTATTCCTCCTTGGTTACCCCTGCCCCTATAACCCTGATTTCCCTGTCTCCATCCCCTTGCCCCTCTTTGACCACCCCTTCCACGGGCTTTATGTGCTCCATCCCATCCTCGCTCTCAGCCTGTGTAGGTGGCAATCCCTGAGCATAATAAGCAACCTTACTTTCCTAAATCTTTTCTTAATTCAAAACAACCTGCATTTTCCTTTTCTATAACCTTGGTAAGAAAATCTGAGCTATCCAAATTGGCCCAGTCTGAAATCAATTGTTTCACAAGCAAATAATACTGTGGCAACATATTACCAAGGCATGACTGTATTTTAAAGAGATTTATATCATCTCCAGACATCAAACCTGCCTCATCCTTCCAACACTTGTAAAATTTCTTTACAAAAATCATATTACCAATCTCTTCCTTTGCATCCTGCTTATATGCCAAAGCAGTGAATATAGACTGCTTATTCTTCTATAATCCCAACATTTCAGCTTCCACCTTGTTCCAAATTTTAGCACATCTTACTGAAGTACTAAGCTCATAATCACCAATTCATTTCAAACCATATAACTCATACTCAGCATCCCATGTAATATTAGTCATCTCACAAAACAATATCTTTGTAGAAACACATAATGGGTACCCAGCAGATATGCCAATACAGAAATCACATTTATGGGCACACAACTACACACTCTGTCTCCCTCCTAGGAAACACAGATAGACACAATATAAAAGCAATCTTAAACTAACACCTCCAAATCTCCAACTATTCTTGGCCAAAACGCTAGTATTCAACAACTAATAAAACAGTTATTTGCTAGGTTATTTGGCTGTCATTCTTATCAGTATCACTAGACTGTGACAAACTGATTCACATATAATTTAAAACAATACAGCAACATATAAATTAAACCACTTTCAAGTTTAACTGCACACTTATCACACATTATCACAATCACCATTTACACAGAATAAACAGTTAACAGCTGTATTCAGAACATATTATTGGAAGGTATACCAATTTTAGTTTAGATTTATTTTAGGGATTCTTATGTATACATTTTCTTAATTAACTTCATTACTTTAATCTACTATAGTATTGTATTTAAAGAAAGGATCCATTTATATAGCGCGCTCATAACTCAACTATTTGTATAAAACTTCCATTAACTAATCTGAGATGATGCTGCATCAACTTAAATCCTATAGAAATTGAACAAACATCTGGACCAGATTAAACAGACATGGTTTCACCTGAATCTTTCAGAACTCTCAGAGACTTAAAAATTTATACTATACCATGTTTTAAAGGCATGGCAAACCTTTAGACCGGTCAGTCTCCAAGAGCCCTTAGTAACACAGGTAAAAACCTTTTGTCCATGATGTCTGATTCAGGCTATATACCACAATTAAAATAACACATAATGTGAGACATAGAAGACACAAGCAGTAGTTATTACACTGGATCATTTAAAAGGAACCTGTTGCAATAAAAAGGTTAGTTTACAGTGCAAAATAAAGCATGTGTTGGACCGCTGAAAATGTAAATGTTGCTCTGTTATTTTCAAACATAAGTCATATTTACAGTATGGATCCTTTGCAACAAACACACAGGGCAGGGAAGATGTGCTGATTGGTGTTTCTATACAATTAATCCCATATGGGGAATTAACTTTCAAATACTAATGAAGTGACTTTTTGTCTCAGTTATAAAATATACTGAGCTCATCATGCAAACAATGCAACACATTTACACTATCCCACTCTCATAATAAGTGTAGTGGGCTTATAGTATTTTTAAAGCAACAATCATTCCAGGCACACAGTTCCCATGTGAAATAACTTACAATAAAACAGAGTAATAAACTTATACTTCTATGCGACAGAAAGAATAAAGCAAAAAGATTTAAGTAGGTCTATCAGGTACAACCTATGAGTCATTTCTTTTCTAATATACAGTACTGCTATCTTGCAGAAAGATAAGTCCTGCGCTCACTCCCATCACTACTGGACAGCAGCAAGGACTACAGTACACATCAGCCCCAATATATGGTAAAAACCAAAGAAAAACAAGTTACCTGCGTTCTCTCCTTAATCCCTATGTATTTTTAAAACCTCCATTTGTTTAAAAGTACTGCTATCTTATATATACACATATACATATACACACACATATATACATACATATACACATATATACATACACACACATATACATGTACATATATTGGTCACTCAGGACATGAACTCACATTTCCCATACTGCTGACTCAGAGTGGGGACACTACTAACTTACCAAAGTGTGTCCCCAATATAGACAAACAATCACCCACAAAGAACACTTAAGACAAACAAAGGTGACCGGGAGAAAGAGAAGTTTGGGTTATACTTATAGATCTACAAACCGTGCTGCTCAGAACACCTATAGACTTAATAAACCGGAGACCTCTTATGGTCTCAAAAACCTGTATCTACCTGAGATACCCTGTATCTATCTTAGATACTAACCTGGGTTACCAAAACCCTATAATAAACCGGAGACCTCTTATGGTCTCAAAAACCTGTATCTATCTTAGATACTAACCTGGGTTACCAAAACCCTATATATATTTAGACCAAATGTCTAATAAACCGGAGACCTCTTATAGTCTCAATATAACTAGAGTCCTTACACCTTTCCTATCTACTGGATACAGTCTTACTGAACCAAACGGGGGTCATAGACAATCAGCGTCAAATAAGACACAAAAAGGCTACTCACCGCAATGGTTTTGCTGATCCAACTTCTATCTATCCCACTTCTAGACACCAAGCTGAAAGGGTTAATGTTGTAATGGACTCTAATCCCCTCGGTTCTCGATCCCTCGGTCACCATAATCAACGTTGATGGAGAATCATTTGTAAGCAATAACACACGGACAACAGCTTTACAAGACTCTCAAATGAGTGTATTCCAGAGCTGGCTTTTATACATAGTTTGCTTACATTAGCCATGGTATATGCAAATACAGTACAGACTATAAGATTTATTACTTCCTTATATTACGTTATTCTGACAATGGAAAGATAAGCTTTTGCATACGTCTGGAAAAGAATATCCTGAAATCGGAATGGGCAAGACATCCTGAAATTTTAGCATTGTCTTACATCCTATAGAAGAAATACCTTAGTCTGTCACAGTCAGCATATTATGTCGTTTAAGTATTCAATATTCCTTCAGTCAGCGATAATCATGTTATAAACCTTATAAAAGCATAAAATACATATAAACAAGTTAACTATTTAATATTCTTACAAGTGTGTTTACAGCCAATGGTTTTGTTGTGCTGACTGTAAGTGAGTGCATGCTATATTCCTTGAAGGTGTGTTTATGATACCTGTATGAGAGCCCTTTGAAGCTCCAGAGCTTTAGTAAATCTACTACCAGTCTGGAAGGGTGATGAGTCAGTAGTGTTGAAAATGCATTGGTGTGTACAGATGGTGAATACGTTATTTGTAAGTTGTATTGGGACACATGGTTTGTCATGTGCCCTGAACTATTTGAACATATATGCAACAGTCTGTATGCAATGCAACTACTCATATCAGTGGTCTCTGGTAGTTCAGAGGTGCTGGTACCTGGAGCCTGAGAGTGCTCGTCCATTTGTTTGGGACAAAATCCCTTCTGTATGGGTACCTGCACAAATAAACATCTCCACATATTCCAAATGCCAACCCAACCAAGGGATGGTCAGTTCCCGATTTACCTGGAATCCCTGGATCTGACCATCACAGATACATCATCATACATATATATGCCTTGCTTCCCCAATGTGCTGGGATCATACGTGCAGGTTTAACATCTTGTGTGTCATAAGAATTGATTGTACCAGGTAACCGAGTTTCGGTTGGTGCTGGTTGTACAGTAGCGTGAGGCCCAGCCTTGTGAGGGCTGTGGTGACCAACTCGAGATTGCCAGTCTGTCATAAATTTTTTGGCTCATGAGTTTATGAGTGAAGCTAGCATAGCCTGGGTGTCACCTGAGTTGATGTAGCTGGGCCTTCCCCTGCCTCCGTGTTGTCCGTTGATGTATGGAGGAGTTTGAATAACTGCTTTCCTTGCTGTAGCAGGGTAGGGGATTTGTCACCTCCTTAGGTCGGTGGTAATGTGTGGGATCGTCCAGGATCTGATTGCTGCTGGACTAGCAACATCTCCTCTGCTTGAAGGTGTATCAATTCTAGCGGGGGTGCTAGGAAGAGGTGATTCTTCACCATCTTTTTGAGAAATACTTAAATAACAATAAAGATTGCAATTATTATTTGTACCCAGGGTTCTTGTACTGGCTTGCTAGCTAAGCCGTAAGGCGAAACGATTAGACTTGGTGTTTTTTGGTGACTGGTGAGGCCCTGCTAGTTGCCAAGTGGCTTGAGAGGCTCTATCTATGCTTGGCGCGAGGGGATTTTGTGTGGCCACCGAACGTTGTGGCAGGATGTTGGCCTCTCGGTGACAGTAACCAGAAAATAGGAAGGGGAGTGACAGGTGAGGTCCTCTCTATGATACAATGCGAGGCGACTAGCTCACGAGTGGCCTGAGGGGTGTATGCCTCCGAGTGTGAGGCGGGGTGTTGGCCTCGCAGGACCACTAACCGAAGCATAATGCAGAGAAACAAGGGGGTAATACCTATTGGGCCCTAGAACCCTAATTGCCAGTACACTATTACTATTCCAGGGAAGGTAAGAGATGGATAACTACGTGAGCAGGTGTATGTACCTGGTAGTATGGTATTGAACCTGACAATCCGTATAGGTTTTTTAGTAGTAACTGTAACCTGAATGGATAAAACCGTATGGCATAAGGAAATATGGCATAGACCAAGCTTATCTTAATACGTACAGTATATGTGAAAAGTAAAGTGATGTGATGTGTAAATATTAAACATCGTAGCCATACTGGTTAAATATGTATCAATCTTAACCCATTAAGTGCCGTATGTACAAGTGAAAATGTGGTCTGTCCCCACCTTGTATGTTGTATGTCCCCTTGCTAGGGGAAGTCTGTTGCGGGAGCAGCGTGCTGTGAAAAATGTATGTGAACTATATTACCAGTTACATATATACAGATGAGTCTGCTACTGTGTAATAATATATGTATTTATACCAGATGTTGACATAGTGCTTGCTATGTGAATTGTTGTATGTCTTATTGAATGGTAGGGGTCAGTGAACATGGTGTTGCAAAATGCAAGTGCACTGGAGATCTGCCAAGTGCCCTATAGGTGGCAGTGTAGTTGGATACTGATTGGTATGTGAAATGTTGTTTGTCTGTTGACCTATAGGTGTCAGTGTTTTGGTGTTTGTAAAACCCCATGAAAATTGTCAATGTACTTGACAGACCTGTAGGTGGCAGTGTTGATAGAACCACTGTTGGTCTTGATGTGAAATGTAAATTATTGTGAATTAAACCTGAAGTTGAGCCCGTGCTGGAGTTTAATTTATGGTCTATAGTTATGTTTAAAACAATCTTATGTGTAATTTATATTGGCTGGTAAATTGTATATGACATGTGAAGGCAGTTTTGCTGTTGACCAGTAGGGGTCAGAAATGCTGATTGTATGTTAAAATACCCTTTAACCCCTTAAGGACCAAACTTCTGGAATAAAAGGGGATCATTACACGTCACACATGTCATGTGTCCTTAAGGGGTTAATGCTACCATTTGACAGATAGGAGTCAGTATAAAAGCGAAAATGCAGTAGTTTGTTTGTTTGCTTATGAAGGGGAATAAAATCTGAGAAGCCTGTAGTATACTGATTGACCGGTAGGGGTCAGCATGTAGGCGAAAATGCCGTGGTTAGTTGGTTTGTACATGAAATGCAATAATGTCTGAGAAGCCTGTAGTACACTGAATGACCTGTAGGGGTCAGTGTGTAGGCGCAAATGCAGTGGTTCGTTGGTTTGTACATGAAATGCAATAATGTCTGAGAAGCCTGTAGTACACTGAATGACTGGTAAGGGTCAGTGTGTAGGTGAAAATGCAGTGGTTTATGGTTTTGTACATGAAAAGCAAAAACGTCTAAGAAGCCTGTAGTACACCGAATGACTGATAGGGGTCAGTGTGTAGGTGAAAATTGCAGTGGTATGTTGGTTTATACATGAAATGCAATAATGTCTGAGAAGCCCGTAGTACACCGAATGACCGGTAGGGGTCAGTGTGTAGGCGCAAATGCAGTGATTCGTTGATTTGTACATGAAATGCAATAAGAAGCCTGTAGTACACCCAATGACCAGTAGGGGTCAGTGTGTAGGTGCAAATGCAGTGATTCGTTTATTTGTACATGAAATGCGATAATGTCTAAGAAGCCTGTAGTACACCAAAAACCGGTAGGGGTCAGTGTGTAGGTGAAAATGAGGTGGTTTATTGGTTTGTACATGAAAATGCAAAAAACGTCTAAGATGCCTGTAGTACACCGAATGACCGATAGGGGTCAGTGTGTAGGTGAAAATGCGGTGTTTGGTTGGTTTTTTACATGAAATGCAAAAATGCCTGAGAAGCCGGTAGTACACCGAATGACCGGTAGGGGTCAGTGTGTAGGTGAAAATGCGGTGTTTGGTTGGTTTTTTACATGAAATGCAAAAATGCCTGAGAAGCCGGTAGTACACCGAATGACCGGTAGGGGTCAGTGTGTAGGCGAAAATGCAATGGTTCGTTGGTTTGTACATGAAATGCAATAATGTCTAAAAAGCCTGTAGTACACCCAAAGACCGGTAGGGGTCAGTGTGTAGGCGAAAATGCAGTGGTTCGTTGGTTTGTACATGAAATGCAATAATGTCTAAGAAGCCTGTAGTACACCCAAAGACCGGTAGGGGGTTTAAACGAATGATATGCATGAACATGCAATGGTTTTAGAACAGACATAGACAAAATGCAGCCGTAAAGTGAGGACCTGACCCGTGCATGGTGCCGTGGGACTGATGCCTGGCGTAACGGGTAGGTCGACTTACTGTTTGTGAGTCACTTGGACACCATCCACGGCGATGGATTGAAGAAAGAAGGTGGTAGGCCGGAAAAGCCTGTGGCTGGATTCCTGACACAGCTCTGCTTAGAAAACCTCATGGAGTAATCAGGTAAAATGGCGTCTGGATGACCCGGAAGTGGAAATCATTCTGATGCTGACCTCAAGCGATATGAGTCAGGTAAGGGGTGTCCCTTATATAGGGGAGTGAATTAATTTAAGCCCCTCCCACAAATACAGGCAAAACTGCCTTAATACATACGATACCAGTAGAGAGCACTCAGGAGTCTTTCAAGGTAAATTTCATCTGTTGCTTTATTGAGCAATTACAAATTCACACAACGTTCCAGTCGACGTTTCAGTCTGTAAAAGACTTTTTTCAAGACAATTGTGGATGTGAGATGGATACCTTATATACAAAAAATGCAGTGATCCTATTTGGAGGTGAACAGGTGAAATGTAACACCGGATCAGAGTGATGTCATTAATGACGTAAACATGTTTGAATTACGTAATAAATTGAAGTTAACCCTATGTGTAACCAGTATGTGAAACATACTCTCGTGTAGATAAGTCAGAAAATAATAAAAGATAAATAACTATAAAAATAAAGTATATACAAATGTTTGAACCCTAACCAAGGGAACATAGATACATAGTACAGATCGTCATTAGCTAAATATTAACTCAGTTATATAGCAAATTATTGTCAGTGTAATTTTGAAGCATTGTACGATATATGCCTCACTTTGAATTATTTTAGATTTGAAACAAAATTCTATATACAACAGACAGGAACTTCAATGGGGGCTCCTATGGCCCCCATGTATGCAAACGCATACATGTTTGTTTTTGAGCAACAACAGATCCTTGGGCCTTATGGAGAACATATATTACAATACCTCCGCTTTATAGATGATGTCCTTCTTTTACAGACTGAAACGTTGACTGGAATGTTGTGTGAATTTGTAATTGCTCAATAAAGCAACAGATGAAATTTACCTTGAAAGACTCCTGAGTGCTCTCTACTGGTATCGTATACAATTTGGTTGGAAACAGCACCGGAGCATTAAAAGACCGGGAGCATTGAGTGCTGGGACCTGGGACATATATATATATATGTATATATATATATATTATTTTGCTCTACATGTATTTTGCTCTACATGTATACATTATATATATATATATATATATATATATATATAATATCAAAATACAGTTAAAACGAAATTACACACGTATATATATATATATATATATATATATACACATACACATACATACAATATAAAATAAATAAATATGTAAATATGTTAAAAATAAATAATTTAAATATATATATTATATATATATATTTAAATTATTTATTTTTAACATATTTACATATTTATTTATTTTATATTGTATATAAATATATATATAATTATAATTATATATATTTAATCAATATCATTCTACGTGTATTTTTATATTAATATATATATAATTGTATATATAATAATATTAAAATACATTTAGACAGTGTATGTATGTGTATGTGTATATACATATATATATATATATATATATATATATACTTAGATATGTATATGATCTAAGTATATATTATTGAATTAAAAACTGTTTTAAAACTTTATTTTACTTTTCACAGGCAGCAGGGGGACTACCTGTCATTCCAGGCACTCCCCCTGCTGACAATGCTATGGACGGCTATTCCGTCCATGTGATCGTGAGGTCCTCACAAAGACCTTGCGATCACATGGCCCAGGAGGGCTGGAACGGCAGCATAGAATTGCCGGCAAGCGGGTGAGTACATAGGACGGCGTGGATATGCAATGCCGCTCGCCGGCGTTTAGAGCCTTGTCCTCAAGGACGGAATAGCACACCCGCCATCCTTAAGGGGTTAAGGGGTTAATGTTAGTGTTTGAATGCAGATGCCCACATACACTGAACTTCTGGTGGTTTAGAACAACAATCATTGGTGGGCCCTTAACTTAATGTGCCCTAGTGTGGTCGCACCAGCTGCACCACCAGTAGTTTTGAGCGAGGCCCCCGTACAAAACAGGTACAGTTTTTCCGTACATAACACAACAAAAAAACCCAACAAACACAGTTTCTCCATAAACATGATATACACAGCCCCAAACGCTGCCTAGTTGCAAAATACACATCCCCTATACATACAGCAAACAGCTTTCCATACCCACTTCCCAAATACAAAACATAACGCTTCCCCCACACACAAAAGCAGACTCAACACACGCAGTCTACAACACATGTAGACTGGTAAATAGACAGTGAAAATGCTAGTTAGGATCAAAATTACAGATTACTAGCAGACAGAGAGAAACAGATGAATAACCAGAAAGAGACAGAAAGTTGGGGAACAGAGACACATGCAGTGTGAGATCAATAGACATTGAAAAAATAGACTGGAAAAAAGTAGGAAGACAGAGACTGGCAATGGAAAAACTAGAGAGCGGGTGAAAAAAAGAGAACAAATAAAGATGCCGGCATTAACAAGGGACTAACACACAGGATTTTTGCACAGGATGCTAAAATCTTTGCATCAATTCGATTCTGGGTACCAGTTAAGCAAATAAGATTCAGCAGTTACTGAGAGAGAGAGGGGGAGCAGGATACCAGCAAATAGATTTTAAAAAAAACTGAACAAAATATTTGTAATTTATATATATTTGTAAATCAATCATAGTATGACTGTATGGCTGAAATTCTGCCTCCTCGTAGGAAGAGTAAGCAGTGAAGATATGTTTATAAATATTTTAATGCATTAAAATGCCAAACAAAAACTCTTGTGTTAGTTTGTGTTTTTCCCCAGTTTGTGTGTGTTTGTGGTGTTTTTTTTATTTTTTTTATAAAGATGCATTCATACATTTAAAATATTAATTTATTGCCCACATGTAAATGAGGTCTCTATTGTTAAGAAAGAAAGTAAGAAAGAAAGAAAGAAAAAGAACGAAAGAAAAGAAAAGAAAGAAAAAAATAAGATTGTGTTAAGCTGTATATAACACAATTAAAAAGAAAACTAAAAACATAAAGTAAAGCTAATCAATGCTGTGGATTCAAATATACTTGTATTTTAAACACTACAAATCCATATTAAATATTAAAAATACATATTATGAATTAGGATCATTAGAACAATGCATATAATGCATGTAAAGACATTTTGAGCTCATTGGTAATTCCACTTGAATAGAAACGATAACAGGTTTTTATAATGAAAAAAAAGCACATGCGAACAGTTTGTAACACATTCTGTAACGATCTGCGATTATTTATGTAAATTATGAGTTATGAATCACAATCATTGTGTCATACATAGTAGAAAGCCCTGGTTTTATATTCTTCCAGCCACCTCCTTCCTCGGAGCGCAGGCTTACTCCAGTCTTAGTGGATGCCTATAGTGTTAATGAGTCTATCACAGTTGGAACTTCACAACCAAAAGGTTATAGGGCAGATTCCCGCTGTAAGAAACATATAACTGATCTTCCAACTCATTGAGAAGCCAGTGGATAGAGAATTGTAAGCTTCTTAACTGCTGGGATCCATGCAACAATAAAGTGTAATCACATAAAGAACTACAAAAACATGGAACAGGCTTCCAGCAGAGATAGTAGAGACAGATACAGTACAGATACAATGCAGGGTAGACTCACATGCCTTTTAGTATATGGTTGTCAGAATTTATTTTTTATGATTTTTTTTATTAACAGTTGTTTTTCTTTATTATCAGAAATATATGAAAATAGATTTTTATCTATTGTAGTTTACAAATTTGGAAAATATTTCAAATATTTAGACTTGTGCAGAGTAAAACATTTTGGTTCTTCTGAAACACTTTAGGTAGGAAAAAAAATTGTGTTTGGGTTGACAGAATTTAGGTCGTACTGCTGTTCGACTTGACCGAATTTCAGTTACGAAAAACATTAGGGAAGGCCATTAGTACAATAAGAACAGCAAGAAAAATGCTACATGACTGTTCTCATATGCTAACACTGCTACAATGTTGCCTGACCAAATTGATTTGCAATTATTTCTATTCAATTGTCAACTGAGTTGACAAAATTAGATTATTATTATTATTATATATTTTTCATTTAAAAAAATAGGAAGTAAGATCTAAAATGATAGAGTGAAATCTTTTTTCATTATTTTTATTAAAAAATAAAGGTGAAATAAATTTTCCTAGCAGCTGTGGTTTCACTCTGCCTGGGTGAGTCGTCTGCTGCCTGCTACAGTTGCAGATGCAGTTAGAAGAAGCTGATAGGGAAATGTTTTTTTTTCCCACACTGAAAGATGTTTAATCACAGTATAGACTGGATGTGTGGGAAAGCTTTGTCCTTCTCAGGATGGAAAAGGTGAGTGGATTGTCAATTGTCTTTACCCATTCATGTTTACCTTAGGAAAAGAATGAACCATCCTTCAGTGTGGAAAAAAGCAGTGGCCTATCAGCTTTTCCCAACTGCATATGTGGAGGTAACAGGTAATGCAAGACTCAATCAGGCATGGCAAGACCACAATTTAAGACATTAGAAAAAAAGGGAGAGCAGCAGAAGTAACATGAGTAATTTGAAATTTACTCAATATGATTACTCAACATTTTCTTTGTTGGCACAATACATTTCTCAGTCCTTTACTTTGACTCTACTGATAATGCAGAAGTATTTGTATTGGTGGCAGTGGAAACTGTCGCAACATTAGCCCGCACATTAGTACTTGGTTGATTGATGCTAATGGAAATGTTGATGAAGCTGGTACAAGTGGTGTTGATGGTGGTGGTATTGGTATTGGTGGTGCTGGTATTAGTGAGATTGTAACATTTACAGTGGGTAAGCTACTTGTGCCAGTGGTTGCAGGTTCAACTGATGTCTCAACTGTCTCCGTTTAACAATTCAATAGCAGATACAGATGGACTTGGAGATGGTGGATAAGATGCAGGAGATAAGTACACACCAGCTGCCAGAGAAAATACTGGTTTCTGCCTGTCCTCTCAATACTCACCTAATTTATCTAACTTATAATAATCATGGTTGAGTAACTCCTGGGTCAGATATACAAGTGCTATGTTTGCAGTGATTGGGATAAACTGAATTATCATCAACAGATTAATCACCTCCACCAACACCAGACATTGGGACACTACTTTGGTAACCTGCTGTACGTCCTCATTAAAGAGTGGTTCTGATGACAGAAAGTAAGGTTTGCTGCACTCCCCCTTACAGCTCCAACAAGGTGTAATGCTTGAACTAGCTGTAGTTGAAGGAGCTGCAGTGCCTGTGGAAGAAGAAGTTGTTGCAACATGAAAAGTATAGGAAATTAACAATTGCCTCTTGCGCGTAGAAGTAAATGTAATAAACATGCTGGTAATCCTAAATTAGGTAAGGTATATGAATAATTGTGTATTGTGTAATTTAACAAAACTTAATTCAGCAAAATAGGTGTTTGTCTTGCAAAATGGTTAGTGTTTGGTATATATGCTGCTGTAACATCCTTGTGTTTGATTTTAGCAAACACTGCACAGTTTACCAAACCCCTCACTTTCTCCAGATTCTAGGCTCCAAATGCCAGCAAGTTCCCTCTGCATAAGAAATACAGAAACCCAAGACGATTTGTGACAAAACCCCTATTTTGCCTTCCCCAGAGTCATTCTCCTACTCAGTTCGGCCATTTACTTAATATTTGATTCCCCAATCCTGCTACCATTCGAGAATACTAAATACCAAACGCAGACCACCCCCCTGGCTCCTTAAGTTCAAAGAAACCACAAGAATAAGTGCTCTGTTTGTGTGCCCGCCGTTCTTATAACCGAAGGCCACATGGAGAAAACGGCAGCCATCTTGTTGCACGAAAGTGGGTAGCAGGACTTAGTCGTCGAGTGCCTGGAACTCCGAGGTGGACACTCGACGACCCAAACACTGGTCAAACCATACAAATGCCTGCTTCTGTTTGACTGGATCTCACAAACAAACACTACCCATGAGCCAGGGCACCTGTTCACCTTTTCGTTCGGCTAATAACTTTCGAACTTGACCGAACGCTGCCTCTGAAAACTATGGAACTATTTTGGGCAGACGCCTCAAGAGCGGTCGGTCAAATCTTCACCCCGGTGGCGATTCGACTTCGTTCATGAGATCTGAGCGCTTTTCGGATATGTTGGGCACTCAGATCGAGGCTATCTGGGGATGTGTAGACTATGGGGATTCGGTTATGTGAAATATGATTTTGTGTATTTGAAAGTATTTTTGGAGTTTCTGTACCTGGAGATAATCTAGTTTAATACAGTACTTAACCCAATTATCTCCCAGGTACAGGACGAGGGATTATCCTATTTTATGTGGGAGTGTACTGGACCTGAGAGCCAATGTCATTGTGTGATTGTTAGTACTGCAGTCTACTCTAATGTACAGGGGGGAGTGCCCCTTGCATGGGGACTTGCATAAAAGGCCAGTTGTGGCTAGCATTAAAACACATAGTTTTTACTCCTTCATGAAGTCTTGGCTCATGTTTGGGGGATTGGGAGCTATAATCACTTCTATGCTTGGATTTTGGGAGATTCTTCACGGATATACTCAGTTGAAGTATATGGGATCTGTTACACAATCATTTTGTCTTTCTGTGAGCCATGTCAATGAGGTATAGATGATACCCTCTAGGCACAGTGAGTCATGTCCACATCTGGATTACCCTTTTCACAGCCAATCATGGGCAGATGCACGGGGTGCACAGCGCCAAGGCGCCCTGTAGCTAAAGGCGTGTTGTGGCATTTGACCCTGTGCCCTCGTGAATTAGGCTCTGCTCAGCTCACTTGGTGTCTGGGACTTCCAAAGAGCAGGATTCACCCATCCCTGGCCCAATGTAAGCTTCTGGGAGGGGGGGCTAAACTAGTGTTTTTTTTATTTCAGCCCTTATCCCTTAGTCCTTCTACAGCCCCTTACCACTACATCCCCAAACCTCCAACTACAGCCCCTTACCACTACAGCCCTTAACCCCACTACTAGAGGCTCCTTACCAATACAGAACCTAAACCCACTAATACAGACCCTAACCCCACTACTACAGCCCCTAGCCCCTAACCCTAACTACAGTCCCTAAACTTACTACTACAGTCTCTTACTACTATAGCCCCTAGAGCCCCTTACCACTACCACCCCTAAATCCACTACTACAGCCCTTTAATACCACATCCCCTAAACCCACTACTACAGTTCCTTACCACTACAGCATCTAACCCACTACTACAGTCCCTTAACACTACATCCCCTTACAACTACTGCCCCTAAACCCACTACTACAGTCCCTTGCCACAACAACACCTAACCCACCCAAACTACAGCCTCTTACCACTACAGCCCCTAACCCACCATTTACTGCCCTATACCCAACTACAGCACCTAAGCCCCTAATTGTTGCCATTAAACCCTACAACAGCCCCTAACCCTCAGTTGCTGCCGCTATATCTTACTACAGCCCCTAACCTCCTATTCCCTCTCCCATACACTACTACAGCCCCTAATCCACAACTACAGTCCCTAAACCAACTACAACAACCCCTTGCCACTACAGTCTCTAAATCCCCTACTACAGCCATTTACCACTACACCCTCTAACCTCCAACTACAGCCCTTAGCACTACAGCACCTAAATTCACTATTACAGCCCCTTACCACTGCAGCCCCTAAACCCACTACTAACCAACCATACTAAAGTCCTTACAATCTATGTCAGATCAAACCTCTCAATTGTTGCCCCTGACCCCCAATACCCTGCTGCTCCTATCCTATTCTACAATCTCTACCCACAAATATAGCCCTTATTCCCCACTACAGCCCCTTCCACCCATATGCAGACCTTATTACCCCTACTACAGTCCCTATCCCACCAATAGGTTTCCAAACCCTCTAATTACAGCCCATACCCTCCACTACAGCCCCTAGCCATCCTACTACAGTCCCTACCTCCCCACTACAGCTCCTATCCCCCACTACATCCCCTGTCCCCAACTACAGCCCCCTACACCTCTATTACAGTCCTTATCAACCCACTACAGCCCATTACCAGTGCCCCTCCCGAGATCAGGTTCTGGAATTGCCTCTGCCACTGATACATTTTAGGGCACAACAAATGCACTAATATACTAATTGGGCACAAAGATGGCACTGACTAGTTATACTGAGACAAAAATGGCCCTGATTAGCTATTTTGGGACACAGATAGCTCTGGGTAGCTGTAAGGGGACAGAGATGACACTGGGAAGCAGAGCACAAAGATGGCACTAATAAGCTTTTTGGGGGCACAGCTGGCATTGTAGGAAGTGGACTACCTGGTGATGTTGGGGGCCCAAAGAGTTGGAGTGGTTTCCATAGGAAATGGTTGTGGTTAAAAGTGTTTATTTGTGAAGGGGAGAAGTTAGAAATATAATAACGCCCACCTGAGGGTGCCAAAAATATTATTGCACACAGGCATCTGTGATCCTAGGATTGACTGTGACCCTTTTACCTTAAGTAGACCTAGGCATATGCATTGAAGCAAAAACAGAATATGATAACTCTGAGAACAGGCAAAAGCTGAGAGAAACTCAATAGCTTGCAATTTGGTTAATTCCTGCTCAGGTCGCAAAAATGTTTTTGCTCATTGATGCCTTCTAGTCACAGTAAGCACAGAGTCCATGTCTGGACAACCTTGCTCGCTGTGCCTATAGTGGAATCAGACACATCACTGACAAGGCCCAACAGAGCAGAAAGAATCGTCTGGGATTGTATCTCTCTTACAGTGGGAGCCAGCCTGCATTTGGATGTGGACCACTGTTTTGGGTGGGATCAGTATGAAATGCAAAATGTTTAGGCTCTGTGAGCTACAACCAGTTTAAGAACTTTTTGGGTTTTCCTCCCAGGAGCCTCTGTTTCTGAGAGATAATTGAATGAAAAAACTGTAACGCAATTATCTCATTTACATATACAACATTACAATTTATCATAAAAAGACATTTTAATAACATAGGTACCCCACGAACGTCATATCACCGAATAGCTAAGGTCTGAGTGCCCAGAAATAGCACCCAGATCCCTTCGGTGGTTCGGGAATGCCAACTGCATAAAGTTTTGACTGGTCAGCCATGAGGTGATGCCCCAAAATAGTTACATATAAAACAAGGCAATGACCGGTCATCTTTTGTGGGTTCTCACACGAACACTGACGAATGCTCCCCTGGCTGTTAGGGAGCGAATGCTTCCTCTGTTCGGTAGATCCTATCTCCCAAATACCAAATGTATTATAAAATGCTTTATTTTAAAAAAAAAATGTATTTATACTTTTTTACTTTTTTTAGGAGACTGGAGGATTGCCTGAGAGCACAGTCAGTCCCCCTGCAGGCAGCTCCATAGACTCCTAAAGCAACCATGTGATCATGTGGCCGGAACTGCTGCAGGGGGACTGCTTGGGATCGCTGTGGATCTCCAGTCCAAATAAGGGGCAACGGGATGGCGGGACGGTGGTAGGACGTTAATAAAGGGTTAATAAATGTTAAGGTTTAATGGGTATTAGTTATTCATTCAAGGCATAGGTGTCTCCGTCTGTGAACTGTTCATTGCAGAAATGTCTCCTGCGTGATTTAATGATGGATGGAATAAGGGTTGTATTTGACTTACTTGTTTGAGTTTGGGCATGTGTCCTTCATTTGGGACCTGACGTTGCAGTTTCTTAAATTAAAAGGAATACCCCCCTCATCCCATCACTAGGAGGTTTGTTGACACAGTGGCAAGCAAAATGATGACAAAAATAATTCAGTTTGTCTGAACTAATTTATTAAATGAAATACAGATTAGCTCAATTGCTTATATAAAAAAATTTTTTATATTGAATCAGAATGGCCACCTTTTGCCATGACATTATTTACATTTTTGTTTGCCTTGCACAAGTCTATTATATATACAATCATAAACAGTCTGTGATGATTAGGTTATCAGTTCAGCTACTCTTATTATATGTAAAGTATTATAATTTCTGGTATCTGATCATATTTTGAAAGCTATACTTTAATCCAGGGATGGGGAACCTTTGGCATCCAGATGTTTTGGACTACATCTCCCATAATGCTCTTACAGTCATAAAGCTGGCAAAGCATCAATGGGGATGTA
This sequence comes from Pelobates cultripes, assembly GCA_933207985.1. Taxonomy (NCBI): domain Eukaryota; kingdom Metazoa; phylum Chordata; class Amphibia; order Anura; family Pelobatidae; genus Pelobates; species Pelobates cultripes. The sequence continues at coordinate 166,256,224 of OW240917.1, forward strand.
GTCCACAACATCTGGAGGGTCGAAGGTTCCCCATCACGGCTTTAATCCATAGATCTAATTTAAAAAATGAATATTATTTGATAATATGCTATTTTAATAATGCCTTTTAATTGGGACATTAAAAGTAATCCTCTTAGTTTTTTTTTTTTTTGTCCCACCTCTCCTTAAGTCCTCCATACCAGGCAGGTGTGTAGCCTCTTTAATTTTTTACGTCTATTTATAATATTCTGAAATTGTTCTCTATCTGTGACTGAGTCAATAAAGGGATTAGGTTTGTCAGAATGTTACCGCAGTATTATGCACTCCTTCCCAAACTTGTACTAATTATGCTGTATTGATTTTTCAGTGTTTGCATATTGCTGCATTGATTATACTGTAGACAGTAATGTCAAGATGGTTTAAATATTTGAAATAAAATTGATATTTAAATTTATGCACAGCCTGTCTGAGTATGAATAATTACCCTGGACATCCTTAATTTGCTTTGGCTCCAGTTTTGTGATATTGCATTCAGTACGTCTATTTAGAGTAAGCATTAATTTAACAATTACAAATAAGAGAACTAATTAGTTTTCAATGCCATACTTGTTTCTGAGCGTTAGTAAAATATACTACACTACTTCAGAGAGGACATTGAAGCAGAGGTTCCCACGTCTGCACTGAGCTGAATAACTGTGTTTGGGTCAGTAGTCGACTGCAAATCTAGACCTGGATGCAGTTTTGAGAGACGTATAAACTGTGAATCTCTCCATGAAATGTGTATGAAAAACACAAAAAATTAAATACCGGTATAACCATCCAATTTCATAGAAGTTGCTGATAAAATGATGTTGAAAAGTGATAAAATGTCAGCAATTAAATATTATCTCCTGCTCTTTTAATTGAACTTTAATCACACACAGTAGGCTCCTACATTGTCTAGCAGGCTATTAACAAAGCAGGAGATAAAACAATTGTAAATGAAACACTTTGCAATAAAGGCAGTCTACATATTGGATTTATTTTTACAGGAAATGTGTAGGGAGACTGTCTCACATGCAGGGGAGGTGTGACTTGGGCTGCATAAAAGTGACATAGTTGGCAGCAAATTGAATAGTTAGACTGCGGCGACATGATCCATGCACCGAAACCACTCCATTAAGCTAAAGCTGTTTTGGTGCTTATAGTGTCCCTTTAACCCCTTAAGGACACATGACATGCGTGACATGTCATAAATCCCTTATATTCCAGAAGTTTGGTCCTTAAGGGGTTGAAAAAAAAGAAAGAAGTGGAACAAACTGAAAACTGGAAAAAGTGACAGAAAGGCCTCAGTCGTGAACACAAGAATTTTGCAACAAAGCTAAGTCTTGAAGGAGTTTAATAGTATGACATTATTACACAGGTATATGTAACAATATGAGGCAATGTTCCATGTAACATAATGTAAAAAAAATTAAAAAGTGACCAGCAATCTCAGCTTTGTTGAGAATCCTTAAAAAAAAAAAATAAAGGCGCATTTGCATTCTGCTAGTGATATGATATATAAACACAAATCGAGCAATGCTCCTGGAAGGAAATGTACCTTTTTTGCATTTGAAAGAAAGCAATAACATAATTCCCTATAATGTTAATGCATTCTCCCAAAAATATCTAAAGGACAGTGAATACAATGTGTTGAAACAATATTAAAAAAAAACACTATGTGTTTGGGGGGATGGAAATAGAGTTCCCTCTGTAAAAGGGACACTGTAAGCACTGAAACCTCTTCATCTCAATGAAATAGTTTTAGAAGGAGCATTGCAAGGTTTTAAAAACACCGGGGGCTTAAGCCCAAAGGAAAACATGATAACCCCTACATTAACTAAGTCGTGGAAATATGTCATGTCATATCGCTGCCTGTCCATGTTATGTACCCTCCTGTGTCCTGTGTACACATGAACAACGTGTAGCTGATGCTCTCTGTCATCTCAGTTAAAGTATAACCTAAAACAAGCACATATTGCACATGCAGACAGATATTCAAGTAATTGCTATACTACCTAACTAATAGAGGGTGTGCAGAAATGTTCTGTCTCCTAGCACATTCTCCGGATAGTCTGTTGGGGGCACCACCCCCATCCCTTAATAGCCTGATGGGGTACTATACTAATAATCTTTCTTTGAGAAGCTGTTGTCTTATAAAATAAAATAAAAAACACTAATATCCTCCTTACACCTCCATCAACTGTAGCGATCCAGAACAAATGAACCCCATGTCTAGGGTTACATCGCCTAAGAACCCCCTAACAAAATCTGTAAAATCTGTGGTGCCATCTTTCCACTAACAAAATCTGTAAAATCTGTGGTGCCATCTTTCCACTCAGTGATAAACCATATTCAATGTTAAACAAGAGTCACAGCAGTCTATCCCCTTTGTGCTGCTTGTGCAAGAATTAGCCGAAGCAGCAATGGGCGACTCTGATTGACCGAGAGTATCAGCAAAGGCTTCCAGCCAATAACAGCCACCCATTGCTAGTATGTGTTGGTATGATTAAGGAAGTGTGTTTTTACCTCAGCCATATGGATGTGAGCAGAGAGGGACCCATATTCAGTATTAAACGGCTTGAAATGATTTAACATTGAATGGACGGAGATTCCAGGCTTTATAACCAATTCACTGAGATGCAATGGTCATAGTGCCTAGAGTGTCCCTTTAAATATATTGTCTGTTTTGCCCAAGAAACAAACCAGTTTTTGTCTTGATAAATCTCCCCCAATATCCATAACTGAACAGAACCTTCAAAGGCGTAACATTTACAACATTCAATAAATGAGAAAAGACATTTAGAAAACAATTTTATTAGACAAATTTTTAGACAAATTATACACAGAAAGCTCTGCCACTTGTAACTGAGGCTTCCAAAATGTGTTTTCTGTATTTTATTATTTAAATAGGCATTACATCAAAATAGGCCTATTTTAAATACTGTACATGGCTAACAGTTATTTCTTCTTCAGCTAAATTCACTGCAACTTCTGATATGTCTCTACATAGCTTTATTATATCTTTCACTTTTGAACTTAGAGGTATGCATGAGACAATGGATGCTGCAGAGGGGAAAGAGTACAAGATATGCATGCTTCCAGACACTCATACTCTTAGAAACAAAATGGCCGTTGCATGATTAGAAACTGATCTGCCTTACACAGTAGACAATATTTTAATATTTCGTACAAAAGCAGTGACAGCACAAGATGCTCCCTGGATAACCAGCATCAAAAATATTTATGAAGAATATATATATATTTTTTTATATTTTTACAATTTTTTTTTCTAAAGCAACTTTTTTTTTTTTTTTAACCTAAGTCCAAAAGAACAAAAAACAATACTACCCAGTCTTCACATAACATTTTCACCCTTGGTGTGCCAACAGGGTGAGGACACCTTTGGCACTCTAAGGGTGGAGAATTACCCTTAATTATGGGTGTATCAGGCAATGAAGTACATCATGTGAAAAATGACAGATAAACAGTTGGATGATAATAATATTTTACAAGTAAACTGATGTACTTAAGAGTAAACACAATCAATGCTGTCATCCTTATCATTCATTTTCTGTGTTTATGTAACACTTGAAATATCCAAAAGCCCTTCATGTTTATTTTTTTAATCACCAGAAAGTTTTGTTTTAACTTCCATATTAGTTTCTACAGTTTAATAGTAGTATCATAGGGCTGTGTATTTGTATATAGCATGGCCCAATATGCTAATTAATGAAGTTTTTTGAGGTAAAATAATACTGGAACCACTTTTTACATAAGTTTCCTAACATGTAAAGATAAACTAAATACTTGCATTATCTAAGTATTACTCAGTCCAACAACTAAGATAAATGTGACAACATTTTCAAATTGATCTTAGTACAGTTGGCGCACATGTTAAAAAACATATGCAACTTCTTTATATTTCTCTATAATCTAATAATTTAAGGATTTATTTAATCATTGAACCAGCTTTTTTTTTTAAAAGAAAACATATTTAATTAAGGCCACATCAATATTACAATCCTCATAAAAAATAAAAAAAAATTATGCACCAATTAACTATGGCACAAGGAAAAATGTATAAACCTAATCAGAAGAATATTTTTTGTGGTGTCTGAGTGTTAATCTATGCAATATATATTTTATTATATTTTTATTTCTTGTTCTTAAAAAGTATACTAATCTATATATTGTAGGATATATTATATGCCATCTTTTCTCAAAGCCTTTAAAAGAGAATTAAAACAATATTTTCAGGATAAGGTACGCCTACATAATTATGTGTTATAGACCAATTTGCAAATTCTTACAATTTATTCCTAAAAGGATTCACATTTTAGGTTTTTTTTTTAGACCCTCAATGATAACCAGTGCTATATATGGCTGGAAAGAAAAAAATTAAATTAAAATAACTACAAATGAAAAATCACAAACTGGCTGTCGACTACCCTAAGGATGAATTGGATGTTTACATGAATGAAATAGCAAAATACAACCCAGCAGAATACAATACAGAATTATGTCAAATTCTTTCTGAGCATCACATTTTAAATGATATTTTTGGACTTTTTTTTTTGCCAACTCTCTGAAGTGTCTCTGTGAAAATAACATATAAAATAACAAGACATAGCTCCTTATGAACTTGTACATTATTCATTGAAGAGATAAGAGGTCCTCAGTGGTTTAAATCTATATGTAGTTAAAAATTACCAGTCATTAATAGTAATTTTTCCCTAATAACACTAGTACTAAAATTTTACCTAATAAAATGTCTGCAACAGCTTCCTGTATGAGCAAGTTGTGGAACCAGAAACTTTATATTTGTAGTAGTAGTAATACTATGTGAAAATTACAGAATTGATAAAAACAATATCTAATGTAAACTGACAAGGACTTACTAAACTATACATTTTGTTGTATATATATTTTTTTCTCTTTTTAAACTAAAGCTATTTCATGAGTAGAATGGGTTCTTTTTTACATACATGCACACGTATATGAAGTTATATCTATGTATACAGTTATAGATACTATATCTATATATATATATTACATATAGATATATTTATATCTATAAATATATATATATATATAGATATAGTTACATACATGCTGTGTAGTTTCTAATATGTTTAGTACGTACATGTATATTATATACATACACATACTTGTATACATGTACACATGTATGTATGTATGTATACCAATGTAGTTTGACATGGAGGCTTCCTCCCAAAAAGTATACTTAAACTTACATAGAAAAAAACCATTGCATTCTATACATTTACATAAAAGTCATATACACTGTTACAGTGCAAACATAGATTAAAAATGTAGTTTTCACTGGCATAGTAATGGCTTTTTGTAATCCTACAAAATTGCATTCTCATATCTTTTGGCCTTTATGGCCTTTTTTTTTTACTGCAGGGTTTGCCTTTGGTCCACTGTTAAAGGACACAGCAGCAGCAGAGGACATAAGAGATGTGTAGAATCATTGCAAAGTATTGAAGTTATTGCAAATGTACCTATCAAATGAAAAGGAGAATAATAGATTAAGATAACTGGAAAAGAAGCAAAGAAGCCTAAAGTCAGAAAGAAATCAAAGATGGCATGGACAATGAAGTGAATCAAGACATTCTAAAACACATTTACACACAAAGGATGAAGAAAGATGAAGCGAGTAATTGAAAATTGTTATTAATTATCTGGATATAAAAAATACATCCATGTTAGTCCGTCATTTTACATAAGCTCCTTGCAAACAGAGTCCTAAAAGAAACAATGGGAAAAGTTCCTCTTACGTTCATATAGAGGTGCCTCTGTCAGGGTCATTGCCAAGATTGAGGCCTAGAGAGGGAGTTGGTTGGTAAGGGATAGATGACATAGTTTTGATTGGACTCCTGAAAAATCCACCATTGGGTGCCCTGTGCCTAAATGGACCAGTTCTGTGCTCAGGCACATTGCCAAAGGAAAAACCAGAAGCAGCTTTAGAAGACAAGTTACGGCTTAGAGTTTGTATCTGTTCTGGTATAAAAGTTGTAGTAGTTATATGAGTGTTCCTGAAGTCACTTATTTGCTCCAGAGTTTGACGTGTTGGCAAAGTATCAATGTCTAGCGGAGTTAGATCAATCGATGATGTGGAAAACTGTTTGTGAGGACTCTCGTCATCTGTGCACAGGCTGTTCACACGTCGGTGGAGATGTTCCAGGTCAATTTCTTTGTCATCCTGAAGGAGAAAGGAGAAGGAGATGCACAGTATTCAGTAGGAACCTTAAACATCTGATGCTGGGAGTAACCACACCAGCTCAGAATAATGCTGCTTCCAATATAGGTATATTAATGCTGACAATACATTTCAATACAGTTATTTATTTTATGTAAAAAAAAGAAATAAAAAAGAAAGAAAGAAAAAAAAAAGAAAAAAGTCAACTATTAAGAACATGACAAACACACTGCAGTAATATTTGAAGTCTTTCTAAACCCTGTAAAATACATATTTAGATATTTAATTGATTCTGCATGTCTAATACAATTATTATTAAAATATCAATATACCATGAAAGCATTCAATAAAAGGCTAGCCAATGTTCGCAAAACACATGTAAATACACGCAAACACACACATACACACATTAATTGTTTATTGCATTGTCTGATAATACCCATTTCTTTTGTTTTAGAGTAAAAAAATGTCAGAAAAATATTTTCTCTATCAAATTAAAATGCATTTTTCACGAGCAAAGTTAAACACATTTGATTGCAAGCACAGTGGTGTTAATAATTGCCAAGGTTCATGGCCTTCTGTCCATTGGAGCTCCTCTTTGAAGGATAACTTGTTTCATTTTACCTTTTTTGAATGGCTTGACTTTACTTGGGATCCAAGCTAAGTCCAGCACTGCTTTCCACAGAATATAGCGGGAGCAGGGAAAGGTGTCCGGCACACCCCTGTTTGACTCCCATTAATGAAGGGGGGAACCAGGGCCCTTCTGGCACCATAATTACTGCAGATGAGCAAGCAGCCTCCCTTCCCCTGTCCCATCCACTCCACAATTCCATATTGTGCGTGGAGAAAATAATCTTCTGTATATCTATCATATCTTTCAAAGTATACATTTGTTGACAAACTATCTATCTATCTATCTATCTATCTATCTATCTATCTATCTATCTATCTATCTATCTATCTATCTATCTATCTCTGCCTATGTAATAATATTTTCATATTAATATAATTAATATTATATATAGCACATTGTATTCCAGTACAAGTGAATACTTCTGAGAACATTTTAAAATGTAGACACATCCTGTAAACTTGATGTGCTATTTTAAAAATGTGGCTCTTACAATGTGCCAGGTTTAAATACACGTGTTTCACAATGATCCTAATTATTGTAGACTAAAGCATCTACAAGCACATGACATTTGAAATGCCTCTAAGTCCTGCATATTTCCATTCAATGTGCTATTCTACTATTTCTTATATTCTGTATAATCAACTGCTAAAACCAGAATGGAGCCTTAAATTGCTCCTTATCAATTGCTTAACTGAAAGTAAGCATAAGATCAGAGCTAAAATGTACTGAGAAAAGTGAATAATTTTTAGAATGACAAATACACTGAGACAATGAAGAGGGAAACATTTGCATGTTGAGTAGCATGTTTAGGTCACATGGGGACAACTAATATTTCCAAAAACTATAGATTTAATTCTTAGTACCTTTTACTCATTGTTTAAATTACTGAAGCATTACAACCTAGAGATACAAAGAATTAAAATAGATTTTGGCTTAATGTTATTGTGACAATGTCACTCATTCTTTCACATGCACAGTATGTTTGAGGCCTATGGGACACATTAAACTCCATAATAACTTATGCTATAGATAATTTATAGGAGATTGAGGTCCCTTATTTGTTGCATGCAGTTCATTATAATGGCAAACTTCACCTTCAGTGACAGCCTGTAGAAGAAACCATATTGCTGCAAATTGCTTAAGAAAATATCACTGAGACCAAGTGGACCTCTGGAGTCCCTTCTGCTCATCAGTTTATCATTAAAAGTGAGTGGCCATATACAGTTCCACACTCCACTGCTGTAACTCGTACACCACTGACCTATTATGTGGAAACAGAAAGTCCTTATGATCCCCATCTGTATCATTTGATCCCTAAGTAACTGTGCAGGAATGAAGGGATCAGAAAGACAGTGTATTTGATTCTCCCTAGATTTGCAGGACAAACCACTGCCTCTGTATAGAAAACACCTTGTTGCCTAGTGCAGGGGTAATCAACCTTCGGCACTCCAAGCAAAGCATCATGGGACATGTAGTCGACAACATATGGAGTGTGGAAGGTTTCCTACCCATGGCCTAGTGAATTGGTAATCAAATCACACACCTCAGAAAATGCAACTCTCCCATCATCCACCATGTCACTGGATCCTTAATGTGTAATGAGGGATACAAAAGGAACTCATTTATGAATTTATATATTTGTATTTAAACCATTTTAGTAAGTTAACTCAAGACTAATATGGAACTTCCTAAGGTCTTCAATTCCTACTCCTACACATTTCAGACCAGTGTTTGAAGACCGTCATGCCTTTTTTAAATTGAGCGATTTGGATGGAATCCAATTTTGTATGAATTTCTCTTTAACGAATAATAAAAAAAAAAGTACAAAAGAAACCAATCCTGGTGTTAGTGAATATATCCAAGAATGTAACTTTCCATTTCAGTTCTGAGTCTTGTATTGTGAGTTATGTAGAAATAAAACTCTGTTTCATCAATTAACTTTGTCTATATTTAGCAGTCATATGTCTGGAAATATTTCCAACAAGATGTTTTTAAGCTATGACAAATGTCACATCTAACGTACAATGAGTTCAGCATGGGAGGCACATTGTACCTATGTTCAATATACTATGAAATCTAGTGAACACATTTACAAAGTATATATTTTAATAACTAAGCTTAAAGGTATAATCAATACTTGGGTATTTTAACCTAGTTTTTGCATTTAATAAACTCCATTGCTTTATGAAGTTAATCATACACAGAAATAACCGAGATAGATGGATCAGAGAAATAAAATAAAAATAAAAATTGAAATACAATATGCACTTTTTATATGCATGGGTAGTGCAAAACACTATTAAATTGTTTGAATTTATAAGAGAGTTCCTGAAGATGCACATGTAATTCTGTGTGACAATTTACAAAATCTGTGGATGAACTGTAATGAGGGACAACACTGTATTTCAGTTTTGTTTCAGAATTGAATATTTTATTGTGTTTTTTTCTATTAAACAGAGTCATACATAGGGAGTTCAAACCCAATGACTGGGCACTGCATGCCAAAGCTTGTAAAAAACTTGCAATGTCTTGTGCGTAGGTAGAGGGTATTGTGTATGAGCATTTACCTGTAAACAACTGCTAATCCCCAACCACTTTGCTTGCCCTAAATAATCAAACCACAGAATTACTTGGTGAAAATAGGACACAGCTTTATTAAATATTTTAATATGTATAAATCTTTACACTTCAACTTTACAACATAAAACAACCTATATATATAACTTACTCAGTAAATATATGTCACTGAGTACCACCTTGCCAACCAAAAACATTCACTTGGGCTGCTGCCCTCCCCCCTCGTCCCAACCAGCACAAGGCCTTTCTGGGCCTTCCATTCTCGTAATGTTAACCACTTGACGATTATTGGCTCTGTGGGCACGTCTGTTATCCATAACTGTACCTGAGGTTAGGGGAGGGACAGCCCTACCCATCCACTTTACATGAACCACTGGTCCAACTCCGGTAGACAAGGACCATATACCGCCACAAGTCCAGCTGGTTTACCTCCTAAATCAGCACGGCCACCCCAACACCAAAGCCATGGCCTCCTCCAATGCATCCTGCAATGCCAAATTAAATAAGTCAAGTCCCACCTCCGTAAGGTGGACCCCATTACCCGTAAAATACAAAGCTGCATTTTGTGTGAAGATGCGGTCACACACCATGAGCCCCCCATTCCCTTCACAAATTTAGACACCCTCTTGTTTAGCTTAATCCTGCTTCGCTCAAGCGCCCTGGGGTCCCTCGCACCCCTCCAATAATTCCGGGACAGCACCTCGGACTAGACAATACAGAGTCTTGGGAACTTGAGCCCTAACACGGCCAAATCCTTCTGTATTGTTTCACCCAGATCCCACACTGGAATAGTGCCAAGATCATTTCCCCCCAAATGAATAATAAGTACATCAGGAACGCTGAGTAAGCGAGCCAACCGAACCATTTCAGGCAACAGGTGCGCTCAGCGCAGGCCCCGGGAACAGAACCAATGGACCTCTGCCACCACTGGTGACAGACAAAACTGCAGTTCCCCTGTACGAACTTCAGCCTGCTGTTGTGCCCAATAAACGTAGGTATGGCCGATGACCCACACTTGCCTTCTGGCATCTATGGAGACAAAAGAGGAAACGGAATTAGTCCAGCTGGATGAACATAAGAACGGAACCTCCTAGATTCCCACCTCCCAATCCATTGGATAACCTCATCATAAAACCCCAGGAGTGATGCCTCAGTGGCAGCCCCTATCGGAAAGGAGTGCCCCCAAACTCAGCACTAGGTAAACCAAAGGTCACCAACGCCATGTAGAAAACCTTTATAAACTGGAATCGATATAAGAAACTGGCATCGAACTGGCCCCGAAAAAGGCGAACGTGAATACCAACCGAAACAGCACCACTTCAAACAGAGAAGAACAAACCAGGGGCAGAACTCGAAACAGGCCCACCATCAGAGCACCTGAAACCGGCCTTCGTAAATCCAAAACCTTGGGCTCTCCACGCCAACCCTTTCATTACCAATGAGACTAAAACATAATTTGTGAAATCTGGGGCCCTGGTGAATTTGAACCAAAAACTGAGCCCAGACAACTTACCCGAAACAGATAAGGAACACCATGCCTTACCGTAATACTGCCATGTAATTCCGAGACTGAACCTTGACATTTTTTGGTCAGCCCAAGTCCCCAGAGATCCATTGGGCATGGAAAGCCCACCTCGTCCGCCCCCCACACTGCCGCCCTGAACTCCCGCCACTGAAAAAGAGAAAAAGCATCCGCTGTAATATTAGCAACCCCGGGGACATGCCCAGCCCTACAGTGCAGTTTCAAAATCAAGCAGCGAGGAACCAGATGCCACAGGAGGGGAAGATGCCGACAAATTTATTAATGGCCAGAACCACCTCCATATTATCACAGTGGAAGACCACCCTCTGATCCCGTAGAAGATCCCCCAGAGCTTCACTGCAACCACTATAGGGAAAAGTTCCAGGAAGGCCAAATTCCTCAATAAAACCCATGGCATGCCAAAACTCCGGCCAGCAGTCCGCACACCAGTGGGCCCCAAACAGGGCGTTCCACCCCAGAGGTCACTGCCGCCAAGTGACGAGTAAACACCCTTCCCATGGGATTAAGCAGGCATGTGAATTGCAGCTTGCCCAAGAGCAACTGCAGCTGCCGCAATTTAATCTTCTTGAGCAACCCAGCGGCCGAAACAAGGCTGCGCAAATCTGAAACCTTATCCTCTGGCAGGCGACCGAGTCGATCTAAATCTCCAAGAAACTCAAACAAGTGAAAGGATCTACTTATCAGGGTCTTATCAGGGGCCAGTGGAACCCAGAAAAACCGCAAAACTGACTCCAGAGTCCGAAAAAGGTGTGAACACATAGGATAACCTATGGGACCAACACAGAGGAGATCATCCAAGTAGGGTAAAAAAGGAATCACAAGCCACTTCATCCCATTTCACCCACTCCAGGAACATTCTGAAACATTCGAAACAGAAACAGAAGATCGAGCAACCCATGGGCAGGCACAGGTCCACATAATAACTATGCACCGGAAGCAGGCGAAAGGCCGCTTTGACAACCGCTTTAGCCATAAGGGCCCCCAAAGGTTAGGAATTGGCGGACCTGAGAATGGGCCTGCCATATACCCCAATGACAGCTCTTTGTTGAGCTTATCTTCCACCAACTCAGGGTGGTCCCGAACTGATTTGAGGTTTCGACAGACCCCGGGGGAATCCTTAGCCCAATGGGGAATCCAAAACCCATCACGGAAACCCCCAAGCAGCAATTCTGACGCCCTGCGATTTCTGTAATGGTTTAGCCACGGGAGCATTACGCCGACGTCCACCGGCGTCCTCGCCCTTCAAGACGACGGTATCCCCCCCGCTCACCGGCCTTACCTCACTTGAAGCAGCAGAGTGGGAACGCCCACACATGGAGCATTCATGCTTAAACTTGCATCCGGCCCCCCACTTGCAATGGCTTTCATTGAACTGTCAGTAGCAACCCAAGCACCTAGGTAAGGCCGACGCGGAGGGGTTTCCACCATGCCGATCCCCCGAAGAAAGGAGTCATAATCACTAACCACAATCCAATATCCGTCTGATCCCATCCAATGGATGGGCGTACCGCCAAACTCTGACGGAATTGCTCATCGTACTGCATCTTCTCCCCAATAACGCTGGCCAGAATCGAGAAGGCCCAGAGCCCATTACCAAAAGTTTTGAGGATCTTCCAAAAGTGGAACTTGTCCTTATCCTTGTCAGGGTCCTTTGACTCCTTATCAGGAGGGAGCAAGTCTTCCAACAGGAGCAGGGAGAATATTTCCACAAACTCCCCTTTCCAGATCTTTTCCTGGACTTCCTGGCACAAATGCAACCTGAGAAGGCCGACCAACACATGTAGGCCGTGCCATGGGCGGCTGGCGCAACCTCAACACTTGGCTGAGCCACAGGCAACCCCGCTACCGATCCTGACGACGAGGGAGATGTGGGCACCATAGTGGCTGGGGCCATAGATGTCCCCACCCAGGACAGACACCCCATTCTCCCAGCAGAAGAAACAGGAGAAGTGTCTTAACCCGCACGAACCTGTGCGATCAAAGAAGGGGAGCGCGGAGACCCCACCGAGCTATGCTCCCACTGATCCAATAAACCCGATAGACAACCCACCAGAGAACCCCAATAAGGCTGAAGCACCCCACTAGATCGACCCCCAACCCCCGCCCGACTGTCTTCCACCACTCACCAGATGGCGCAGGAGTCAACTGGAACAGAGGAGCCATGCCAATAGGAGACTGGGCAAGAGTTGCAGCAACCAGCGGAATGCAACTGGAGTAGAACCAATGATGCTTGAGCCACCTGGGAAGAGAGAATAGGTAAATGCATATCCCTCCCCCTAGACCCAAAATGGGAGGCCCACCCCAGGGAGACAGGGAAGGTAGGGGATGCCTAGTAGGCCCAGGCGAAACACCCAGGGAAGGAAGGGGGCTAGCAGAGCCACTATGGGAATGGGAAGGTGACAGCTGTCTCACACTACGTGCAGCCTGCCACCCCACCTCGGGCGGGGAAACCTCTGCCTCCCCGGAAATACTCTGCGGCCTACTCACCCGCCTGGAGGTCCGGCCCTGGAAGGAGAACCAGCTGTGCAGGAGCGGCATCTGCCCGCAAAGCCGTGGACCAGCTGGCCAGGGAGGTGGGACATGCGACTCCTGCTGCGAGGGGCTGAAGAGGTAGACTGAAAATGAGCATAGGCATGGGCTACCCAGGTAGCAACGGGAGATTGTGTGGGAGGTGAACCAGCATACAGGCAGATCCATGAGGCCGGGCCGGTGTTCCTGAGCCCAGGAGAACCTGCAGCCTCCCCTGGAGGGCTGAAGCGTTCAGGTGTCCGAGCTTGCTTTCGGGAACCCCCGCGACCACCGGGCGGAGAGGCAACAATCACCGCAGATGCCTGCAGACAAGCCAGGTGCAGGCCCCCATCTTGTAAGGCCTCAGCTCTGAAGGCAGAAAGGACAGCCTTGATGTCCATACTCATACCCTGTCCGAAAACAGCACTTGGCAAGCAGGTAAACAAGGAAAGCAAATACCAACGCAACTACCAAGCTGTTACCAACTGATAATTAAGATGGCTGCTTAGCCTGTAAAAAGTCTACCTATTTATACTATGCCACCCCTTTGCCCCTAATCCTCCTCCCACTATTGTAATGACTTCCTTACCATTCTATCTATACACACCCCTTCACACTCACATGTTCCTGTTCTGCCTAGGACTTGACTGACTCCTCAGGGTCTAAACTGTCAGAAATTTTAAACAGAAAGTTCTGAAGCTACCAAAGGAAAGCGACAGATTTTGTGAGAGGGAATAAAAACAGTAAAGTGGATATGCTCTAACGGAAAAAATAGGATTTCACCAAGTCCTGAAAGAGTTAAAATAAACTAAGAACACCCTTAAGTGTGAATTCACACAATTCAAGTGTGAATTCACACTTTAGGGTGTTCTTAGTTTGTCAGAAATGTTAGCATTTGTTTTTATACATTTGTGTTTTGTCAACCCATAGCTGTCCGTTCAGTTTGACAATGCATGTGTGTGATTTTTGTAGAAATTTCTTTATGTGTTCTAATGTACACATGGAATGTAAGGCTGCTCTAAACAACAACAACACCCTGAAGGTTGGTGGTAAGTATAATAGTGGTTATATGTGTATTTCCACCACTAGAAAACCTTAGTGTTCTGAAGGATTAGTGTTATTTGTTGTCTCATTGATTTCTGGGGTGAAATTGTAGATCAAAGATCAAATGTATCTTTCCAGGTTTTGTTTGAAGCAAATACTTGTTACAGTTTATTATTTCTGTGTTTTAATGCTGTGGCAAAATTAATTCTGGCAATGACATATAAAGACTTGTTATAATGCTTCAGATTTTTTTTGTACTAATTGTTAAACCGTACTTTGTTATAATACTGCTTTGTTTACGTTCAATGAGACTTTATTTTAATATTAAAAAGAGTGAAGTTGAACTCACATTTGTACATAGGTTCCGTAACATAGCAAACATAACGTTGTTCACCTAAAGCTCCCATACTCGACTAGTGCTAAATGAGCAACGGACTGACAGCTACCTATTTTTATTTGCTACCTGTACAGTACCATCTTACTGAAGTGAAAAGAACTCCAGTTTATCAGGTATATGTTTATCTTCCCCCAAAATAAATCTTACCGTGCTATTAAAGTAGCATGTACACATTTATTTCATCCTTTGTTTACAAGTTTTGCATGGCTTCTTGCAATGACTAAAGTAGAGGTCCTCCTCCAGTTATCATTTCACATTTTAACTACTCTCAGTATTTGTCCCTTTCCTCCATTTTCCTTTGGTACTTACAGTGAAGACTGCTGGTGATTGCCTAGTAAGTTTTGTTATAATGGAGCAATAGGTTCTTTTAAACAGATAAACATTCCCAGCTTGTAAATGTGTAGCAGTTGTGCTATCAGCATTGGCTTCCAGCTGTGCTGCTTCTGATCACAGTTCCATTAGGCCTTGGGCTTATCAGGAGAGAATCCTGGACACAGATGTCTGCCTATAAATAATAAATCCTATTATGCAGTAGCAGGGATGTCAAACTATTTTTCAAAGATACTTCAGGCAAAAGTGAGGATACATTATTTTCTAGACCTGTAATATGTATCTGCACCATCATTTGCTATGGATAGTCAATTGAAAAGAAAAAATAGCAGCTGGAAGTCACAAATTTTAACACTTTTTCGCTGTCTGATTTTTGCTGTTGAATAATGTTTCTGAAAAGTAACCATCAGTGATAACAATACTGGCTCTGATTTATACTAATATAAGATCAGCTCAACCATTGTTCAGAACTATATTACAAAGCAATCATAATATGACCATGAAAAGTATCTTGCAAATATTGTTATTTTTTTTATTTATTTGAATTATTGAATACATAATTATTGTTTTTAGAAATATTATGCATTAAATGTATGATGTATACTGGAAGAAATAAGATTTTGTCTAAGAAAAAGGAAAGACTTTTTTACTGTAAGAACAATAAGGATGTGGAATTATCTGCCTGAAGAAGTGGTTTTATCAGAGTCCATACAGATGTTCAAACAGCTACTAGATGCATACTTGCAAAAACAGAATATTCAAGGATATAATCTTTCAATGTAGGGTAATAACTGCTTGATCCAAGGATAAATCTTACTGTCATTCTGGGGTCAAGAAGGAATTTTTTTCCTAGCTTGTTGCAAAATTGGAAGTGCTTCAAACTGTTTTTTTTTTGCTTTCTTTTGGATCAACAGCAAACAACTAATGTGAGGAAGGCTGAACTTGATGGATGCAAGTCTCTTTTCAGCTATGTAACTATGTAACTATGAAACAAAGTACATGAAAGTAATGAAAAAGCAAGGAGAGGTGAATGGCAAAAATCATGAGCAATTTTTTTAAAATCTGTCTGGCTTCTTTTAAATAGGCTATATAAGCACACAGACCATCTCATGTGAATGACGAGGTCTGGGCGCCATGTCCCTGTTGTTTTTAACCCTGCAACTGAAAACATTGCAGTTCTCTAGGACCCTATAGATTCCTGACCCTATAGTGTTAAAACCACCATCTAGCACCCTGGGCCCCTTATGTCTCCATAAATATAGCAAAATCTTACTTGTATTCAAGCCTGAAGCTGTAGCTTTACATGCTGTTTGCCTCAGAAAAACAAGCTGTCTGCTGACATCATCAGAAGTGGTGGCCTGATCCAATCACAATGCTTCTCCATAGGATTGGCTGAGACTGAGAAGGAGGCAGATCAGGGGCAGAGCCAGCACAATTCAAACACAGCCCTGGCCAATCAGCATCTCCTCATAGAGATGAATTGAATCAATAAATCTCTACGAGGAAAGTACAGTGTCTGCATGCAGAGGGGGGAGATACTGAATGTTTGGATGCATTTTATGCATTTTAGGCAGCCATGACCCAGGAAGGATCTCTAACAGCTATCTAAGGAGTGGCCAGTGAAGTTATCACTAGGCTGTAATGTAAAAGACAGTGTTTACAGCAAAAAGCCTGAAGGTAATGTTTATACACACCAGAACAAATTCAACAAGCTGTAGTTGCTCTGGTGACTATAGTGTCCCTTTAAAATGCCACTATTGGCTGTCACACCGACTGCAACTAGAGACATTTCTGATGGAACGGTTGAATAAAACTCAGAATGTTCAATCAGAGAATTAGAGACATTTCTGATGGAACGGTTGAATAAAACTCAGAATGTTCAATCAGAGAATTGCACAGACCATTTGATTGGTGCAATGTGACATTTTGCCGTGCATGCACACCAGTCTCCTATGGGAAGCATTGGATTGGCTACGATCATTGAGATTGAGGATCAAGAGAAGGAGACTGAGGTAGTAATGGAAAGAGCACCATGGTGAGGGAGAAAATGTGAGTAAAAGTAATGTTTTACTCAATTTGGGGGGGAAGAGGCAGTAACCTAAACTTGTGGCCCATCACTATAGAGTTAGGAATACATGTTTTTATTCCTAGCACTATAGCTTTTTCTCCATCTAAGATTGCTCCAAGGAGGAAATTGCTTTGTTAACAGAAAAAAAAAATATTCTTCTTGTTCATTTTGATCATAGATGATTATAGGTAATGTCTGACAATAGTTGCTGGAATATATATGGGGAAGAACTGAGCAAATTCTAAGTTAAAATGTGCAAATTATGCTCAAATTAAAAATTATGTGATATCAATTATCTTATTAAGGTCAGAAATATCAGCACACTGCATAAACACTTGTGTTGTATTATACAGTATGTATGACATAAATACAACAATTAATTACCTTGGTTATTGTATTACTTGAAAAAGAGACGACTCTCAATCTATATTATCTATATGTTATTCTTGGTATAACATTTGTAGATAAATAGACAGACAGGTGTGAGGAATTTGATGGCATTTTGGGGGACCCAGATTCCTAGAAATGGCACCAGAATGTACATTTAATGTATATATGTGGGTATAATGCTCACATGCAGTGCATATAGTTACATTAGGCATTTGTATTACCCATGGCATTGAAAACTGCTTTGACAGTTTGAAAATAATTTCCATATTGTGATGACTTTTGTCAGAATCTTAACTTCCCTTCCACTCCTTACTAGCAAGCATTGAAAAATGTGTCCCTGTTTGAAGGGAGCCATTTACTGCTCTTATGGAATAATGACAAAAGTAGCACTGCCAGAGAAATCCATTTCTCTGCTAGTGAAAAATTACTAGCAAAGCTACAGGCAACGTAGATGGTTTCACGAGCTAAATTTAGTGTTGCATTGCTTTCTGATTAAAAATAATACTTAACACACCATTTGTTGCTGGGAATAAAAGAGTTAAGGACTAATGAAAATAATGACAATTTTTAAATCTATTACTAATTATTCATCTTTGTGTACATGTATTGTGATTTCCATAAAAATGATGAATTTGCATTTAATTGAATAATTCTGCTGTGTGACCTGCATCTCAGCACACATCATGAGAGAGCACACAGCACTCTACAACTGGCATGACACACATGGCTACCAGAAATAGTCCTAGAATTCGCTTCTGGACAGCAAAAGAATTGCTTGATTGCTCTGTAGAAGACAGTATATTTTGGAAAATGGCATTATCTATCCAAACATCCTCCATACAGAGGCACCACTCAGTGCAAGGAAGCAGAGACAATGCTCAGTTTTCCGTCCACGTTATTACCAGGAATAGGCTTAGGGGACCTAAAGAAACTAAATAAATTATTGTGTATTTTGAATTACAAGGTATGACTTTGACTGACCATATTAACATGTGCCTGAGGGTGCCTGTGACAGTGTTTATGTTTGTATGTAGGAGAATGTCTGAGTGTACTTAGAAGTGTGTGTATTTGTGATTTGTTATATTGTCTGTATAAGTTGGAGATAATGAAGGAAAAAAGGTGAAAATGGTGAGAGACGGTGATAATGTCTGTGACAGAATGTATTAATTTATGTGAAAGTGCCATTATCTTTAACGGTATTAAAACATAATCTCTGTAAGAATGTGACGGTTATAGGCATTTTAATTACTACAAATAGTCCCATTAATATTATTATTACATATATAACATATGAAATAACACAAAAAATGGGCAGATTGGTATTTGAGAACATCACTGTTAAGTTTTACAGTGGGCAACTTATCACATAAGGCTGAACTCAATGAAAGGGTTTATCAAACAAATAAATGCAAAAGATTAAAAGTGATAGGAAAAAAAACTTGGCAACCCTGGAGATAAGTTATTAGTTATGAAAGTGAAGCAAAAAAACACAAACACTTGGCTTTTTCATTTATATTTTTACAAACCATTTAGACATCTCATTGGTGAAACCTGAGCTATTATATGAAACATGAGCATTATAATGCTTTGCTCTGGCAAAACCATATGTTTGGGAATTTAAACCTCCACTATCTTTCTAGTATGTTTTTTTAGGTAAACTCACAAGAGATTTTATAGATGCAACCCAGAATGAAAATCTGACAATTAATGCATCTGTTCAAACGGTCAGTTTTATTGGAGAAGTTTGAAGTTGAGAGCAAACATTTCAGAGTTTCTGGAAATCAATTGCACTGCTTAACACCTATATTTTAGATTTTCTCTGATGATTTGTCCAGAACAGCTCTGCTTACCATATTATCACAGATGACATTGACCTGGGCCTTCTCTTTTTCATTTTTTTCTGTTAAAGATGAGCTGCCCAGATTCAGTCCTTCAAATTTCTATGCCAGTGTTTCCAAGACTTCCTGTGTACAAATGTAAAGACAGGCATGATAGGGTAATTAAGCTAAAAACAGGTTTATTAGTACCAAATTAAAAGCAGGAGAAAGTGTGAGGTAATAGGTCTGACTCTCAAACTTTGGTGCTATTTTACCAGATTACGAAGTCCTGAAATACTGTTCCCTTGTGCAAAAATGTTATGGTGAATCGGTGTCTATGGATTGCAACTAAGGGTTTTCATACATGGGAAGCAAGGAAAATCACAGGACTTCATTATCTGCTGTTATTCGCAGGACTTCATTAATGGCTCATGATTCATTGAGCCTTATTGTGAGAGTCAGAACATTCCGTTCCCTCACACTTTTATATGGTGAACTGCTTTTGATTATGTATTAACAAACCTGTTTTCAGCACATTACGCTACACTACCTGTCTTTACATTTTGACACAATACTGCTTGGGGCAACTAGCACAGAAAATGTGACAGATTCCATTGTAGAATCTAAAGACCCTCATGTCATGAGCTAGATTTTAAGCTTGGCTACATGTGAGTTCTTTTCAAAATTTGCACAACATTTTATTTTATATGGTTTCTTGTTTCTCTTATGATTTTTAAATTAAATCATTTATATGAACCAAGAACAGTTTGATGTAAGACTACTTTAAAGTATATGTGCACACTCCATCTCCTTCTAGGTTCATTTATGAGTACAGAGGGCATAGTTAAAATTATAGTCACAGTAATAGATACCCACTTTACAATGTTAGCGTAAGCAATTTTCTCTCTGTGCTTGTCATGTTGGTAAAGTCATGCAAAGGTTTTAAAATAAAATCAGGAAGTATTATTTTACTGAGAGGGTAGTGGATGCATGGAATAGACTTCCATCTGAAGTGGTAGAGATTAACACAGTGAGGAAGTTTAAGGCTATCCTAGATGTCAGATAAGGCCAGTGACTAATGAAAGTATTTAGAAAATTGGGCAGACTAGATGGGCTGAATACTTCTAATCTGCTGTCACATTCTAGATTTGGTTCAGAAGTGACCTTTGTTATTATACCTTTCTCAGATTAGGTTTCTTTGAGTTAAAATTAATGAGGTGACCTTTGTTATTATACCTTTCTCAGAACAAAAGTTAATTGCGGTGAACTGGCAATCAAAGCATAAAATTAGGTTAAATATTTAAACTGATACAAAATGACAAATTCATCTGTTTTGGTATACATTTTACAATTTATTAAATACATCCCATTTTCTTTATTTTCTTTTTTTGGCACTAATAGCAAAGTATTTGCAGAAACAATTTTGCAATTTGTAGAATAGCATTAGTCGTCTACATGGTGCTGTGTATTAGCATAGAGAAGGCAGCAGCAATTATGCATATTTCTGTGAAGAATAAAATTATTTTTCATATAGATAAAAATTATCAATCAGAATTTTTCTGAACTTCATGTTTTTTTATTTATTATTTAATTATCCTTTTGTTTGTTAGAAAAAAAAAAATCATAGTATTATGTTCATTTTTCTGGATCTATCTCATGCAGAGCACTTGTGTAACCAGATTGAAGAGCAGCTGCAACCTGAGAAATGTACACATCAAGTACTGCAAATGTGTTCAGCATATTCCATGTTAATAATGATGTAATTTGTCTTATGCCATATAGTTGGCCTCTAAGTATGGAAGAAAGGACATCTGGTGTTACAGAATATTGTTAGCAAAAAAATGCTAAAAAAGCATATCTCCCCCTCCCCCAGTATGTTAGTAGTGCTGCTCTTTTAGTGACATTTTTCAACTTCAGGGCTTCATTAGAAATTTTATTGAATAGAATTATATGTTACTAATTCAAAATTGAATTAAAAAAGATAGTGGAGATGATATGCATGGCATTTTATTTGAAAAAAAGATTACACTTTGTATTTTATATCCTGGTTTATCAGATTGTATTTCTTATAATTTCTTTTAATCTCTAGATTTTATTAAAAAACTGTGAAAAGAAAACAAACCTAACTAACAAACTAAAACATATAACAATTAAATAACAAGTTAAGATGCTATGAAAATAAGTAGGTAAAACTAACTGGTCATCTACCTTACATGATTATAGAGTGACCCTTACTTAAATCTGTGTTTAGTACAGTTAAAGGAACAGCTCATACACAAAAATAAAAAATACAGTTTTAAATTTTGCAAGGCTACTTTAAATCACCTATCTTTTCAAACAAATATGGGGATTCAGTTACCCTATATATCTATATTGTGTTAAGCCCACCAGTACGTCACAGTACCCCAATATCGGTGGGTCCTTCACTAATTTTAACATGGGATATTTACATGCTAACTTGCAATACTTACAGCTTAAACTGCTTCAAGAGACTCCTCAATTTATGCTTTCCTGTGGTCACCTCCATAGGGGCACCCATAGTGGATGGGTGGGGTGATCATCCCAATAGGAATCTGGTCTGGATTCCAAATCTACACAGAAAAAATGGGAATTGGGGGCACACCCAGAACATGCATTTATAAGCTGTGGTGCTGCCGTAAAGACCAAAATCGATAGAAAATGCCGTAAAAGGAACAGCGCACACACAAAAATAAAAATACAGTTTAAAATTTTACAAGGCTACTTAAAATCACCTATCATAGCACTAATCTATGTTTTTTATCTGATGACATATAAACTATTTTGTATTTTAAATGTTATCTCCCAGTTCACTGTTACCCGATACACCCCATTTTGTTATGACTTTAAAATCTGTATTGCAAAAGCGTTAAAGGTTGTAAATAAACTCCTATAATTTACACTTCAATTCTACCGTAGATCCTTGCATCACTGCTACTACATGTCTTCTCATCTTTCCCCCACCCTTTCTCAATTCTCACTCTTCTTGGGTAGAACCAATTACCATTTGCTACTCCCATTTAGTTTTCGTCTCTCTTCACAGACATTTCACTCATACTTCACAGCACTCATTACTTTATACGGTTTATTCATTGAAAAGTGAATAATGGTGAATTGAATATGAATTGCAAATTTTGAGCCAAGTAGGTAAACTGGAAAAAAAATCTCAAATTCAGCAATATTTCCTATTTTGAATTTACAATGCAGTTTTCTATTCACCACAATTTAGTGTAGAATGTATGTCTGTGCATCATCATATTTTTGCTTGACATTGGTTGCTTAAAAGTAGCCCAATTTATATACCAAAATACTAATTCCTCAATATATTATATTGCAGTGATCCATTCTATGTGACTGCGAATGCGAGAAACTACCTCTTACAAATTTAGGTTAGGGTTACAATTCCCACTAACTCTTCTAAAAAAAATGTACCATTTTCTAAATGGAGAGCAATTTATAACTCCATTTAATTTTCTTTCAAGTGTTCTAATATTAATGTGATAATAATAATGTTTTAGTCAATACATGAAAATCTTATATTATCATATTTATACACAGTATATATAAAAGTAAGAAAATGCTATTTTTTCACATTATTCTTTTTTTATTAAGTGCTTTTGCATTTACTGTGTTCTGTTTCTACATGAATACAATTCACTGTTTCTCTCTTTACCTGTGTGATAAAAGCTGCTAACAGCACTAATAAAACAACACATTGTCTTTAATCCACTGTATTTGAATGCTGCAATATTCCTTTATTTCCTTATGACTTTATGACTGTCATGATTTCGAGCATCTGTTTACTTTTTTTTTTTAACTTTTTGTTGGCTGTAAATTCGAAGTTGGCAATGATGCTAATGCATACACAGGATTATTGTACAAACCACATGTACTCGATTTTCTTGGCTGCATTGGAAATGAGTAATTCATCACATTTTTAAATATTTGATTCATATGACCTACTTTACAGATGGATAGGTCTTTTTCTATACTGAATCTCAAGCTGGCGTCAATCTTTTTATTTTTAGTCTCGAATCCAGGTTATATCAGGATTCAGTAAGAAGTCATATCAAATGTTATCCGTGTCAGTCTGAACATTTATTACATACAGGATTTGACATTTTGAAGCCCCCGTTGTCTATATCAGGTATGATATATGATGAGAAATTTGGTGCAAAGTTCTAAAAATGGGACAAACACTGTGGGAACCAATAAACTGTTTATCCCAATTAACCCCATTATGTTGGATTCTTTACCACTAACACTTTTCCTATATTACTTCTCATTCAACAGCAATACATTGCTGCTTTACATTGTGTAAATAGTTACCTCTTTTGAAGGCACTTGTGAACCTTTCTTTTTGTTCCACCAGGTTTCCACCATCGCTATAAAGCAGGACAAGACAATCCCAGCAGCAAGAATGCAAAACACCCCAGCAAAGCTTTTAATGTCTAAGGCGCTGCCTTTTTGCTTGGTTTCTACTGATGAGTACAGGTCACAATTCCCATTGCGTGGCCACCATTTGTGTTTTAATATATCCATATCACCATTCTGCTGGAGCTCCAAGATTCTGCAAGAAACATAGAATTAAATTAATAACACTCAAATCCATTATTTTAGGATATATAGATTTTATTTTCTTTATTTAATTTTCACATTTATCATAAAGAGACAATCTAGTCACTGTAAATACTTTATATTAGGGGTGCCAAAATGGTAGACCCCCAGATGCTAAAAAACTACAGCATCCATGATGCTTTATCATTCTAAAGGCATGCAGATCATCTTGGGAGTTGTAGTTCTACAACATCTATGGATCTTCTTGGGCACCCCTGCTTTATATGATAGAAGGAGCAATGGTCTCATCATGTTGTCACGCTATTCACTTTTAAACCATTTTCGAACAAAACCATGACCAGTGCCAAACTGACTAAAATCTGATCAGAATAGTGGAACCGCACCAAATGTGCCAATGAGAGAGTGTTCAATATCATCAAGTACAGAATATTGATTGCAAGGTGTTATACAATCACAGAAACAGCTATATATAGTATAACTGCAATGCTGTACCATGCCCATATGTACACATTCTTTTTACATTCAGTTGGCATTTAAGCTTTATTTCTATAGATGCCCATAAGTTCTGTACTGACATCCATATGCAAAATATTTGACAATTTCTGTTGAGCTATTTTTTCACCTCTACAGTATGTATCAATTCCTGTATGTTATATTGCATGCAAATGGATAGCATATAATATCTAAACACATTATTGCCCAAAACGCCTGTGAAGCATAAATAAAGAAAGAAGTTAAAATGTATTGTGAAACTGACACACATTCTATACTTTGTATTCTGTCTTATTCTACATTTATGGGTTAACTATGGATCCCATGAATACTGTGGTTTTTTTTTTAAGTGTTTTGGTAGAGGAAGAGTTAAATGCACCTACCTTTTTCCACAAAAGAAGCAGAACTGACTTAAAATACACCCTAAAGACAGTTTCTAAGAAATGTCTTTGAGTGGTACTCCGTTTCTGATGGACATAAAAGGTCAACTTGTCCGTTTCTATAGCATCTTTTCAACTCTAAAGCCAACAGTAATGCTTAATTCACTGAGCGTTTCCCTTATTTGAGTCAACATAGGTAAGGCAGGTTCTCTCTTGATGAGATCCTGTGATTTAATAAAGCACATTGAGGGATGCTTAGAGACATATAAAGAGCAGAATGCCCATGCCTGTCTTTAATATTAATGGTATCTGCTCAGAGTATTTTTTTTCTTTAGTTCACAGATTTGCTATTTTCAAAAAGTGCACCTTTTCTTTCTATCAATTTTTTCCACCACTGACAGGGAGGTGGTTTTTCTGAGACAAGTATGCAACTTTTAAATTACTTCTTTTTATTTAATATATAAGAAAAAAAATAATTTTAATGCAAATGATCATTTTTTTTCCCCATAGTAATATTGCAATTTTTTTGTGTGAATCTAATCAATGTCAAAACAATCAAGAAAAATGGAGCAAAACCTCAGAAGGTAAAGTAAAAAGTAGTGGAAAGAAAGATTATTATGGTGCACTACCAATATATATGTAATGGGTAGATTAACAATTTTATACACAAGAAAACGGTGTATACACACAAAACATGTACAGACACAACTTTGTTTTTTTTTTTATACATAACCCCCATAGTTTTATAAGAGCAAAAGATGAGCAATATGGGTGTGGCGAAACCAGCCTCGCCACTGTCCACTGGAGGAGACTGGTTGCTCGCCTGCTCCATTTAGACTATGGCCCGGCTGTTAAAACCTTTTATTTTCCCTGCAGAAAAGCGTATTCGGGCCTTTCTGCAGACTGTTAAAGCCATGCTACCCCAGATAGCTATGCCATGGAGCCCAGCCGTATACTGAAAGACTGTATGAAAGACTTTGGCTCCATGGCGATAAAACTGTATGTACGTGATCTGAGCGCCATCCGGTAATAATGTGCGCTCAGATCTAAGCTATCTGGGGATAGGTAGAATGTGTATGTTCTATGTGATAAATTTAACAGTATGTAATTTTATGTCTTTTATTGCCTTTTGTCTCCCAATTACCTCCAGGGCAGAGAGGAGGGATTGTGATGCATTGTGGGAGTGTTTAAAGGTGTATGTCTGTGATTGGTCAATGTCCAATATGTTTCCCAGTTTCCCATCTTGTCCCCTAGGGGAGTGTCCACCAGGTGGGAGACCTGCATAAAAGCCGGGCAGGTAGCCCCAGTAAATCAGTTCTGCTTGACCCTCAAACGAAGTGTCGTCTCGTTCTTGGGGGAAATTGGATTGTATGCTGATTGCCAGGAGTGTAAGCTGATTGTCTGCTTTTCCTGTTCGGCTGTTTCCAGTATTCGTGTGTTTCCTGTTTGGGAGTTGGTGAATTCGTGTAGTTTGCAGTTCAGGAGATTGGTGCTTACAGTAGCTGTCAGTGCATCTGGAAAGGGGAATATCGCCTAAACAGTTTTTAACCTCTTGTATGCAAAATGGTCCGTTACAATGGACAACCAATAGACAGCAAATACATAAAGTAAGAAGCTTTGTTATGGGCAAATCAATTCCTGGCTATATTAAAACATGGTGGCTCAAGGGTCAGCTGCTGAGGGCCCATTGTAGATTATAGGGGTTAAACCTATTTGTCCTGCGTTTAAGAAAGTTCCATGTACATTTGCCAAGCATATCATATACTGCAAGTTGAAAGTTTAGTAAACACATGTCCTACAAATCTTGTCACAGGATTTTAAAATAGTAAAACCTATCAATTTAAACAAGAAATTAATTTGAAATAAAAGTTTTTTTATATTTAGTGGTTTGTTGTTATACATATTGCGTTAGAACCACTACAGCTTAATGTAGTGCTTTTGGTGTAAAGAGATTGTCCCTGCATTCACAGCATTATGAACATTGACTTTACTGTGAGAATGCAGTATTTATTTTCTACATTTTCGCGCTCATCACTCCCTGTAGAAATGCATTGGGATAGTACACCTCTATGACGAGATGTTGATTGGTGCACGGTCATTGCTGTACATGTACAATAGGCCTTCATTAAGAAGTATCATCCATAATGATAACAGTCACGGTGAAGCCGCATCCAGTCACTGGCTTCAAGTCAGAAACGTCCTTGTTGAAGCATTCTAAGCATTTATTAATGCATTCTAAGCGCAAATGACAATCAGTACAGAAAATGAGGTAAAATGTAATATTAGGATGCAAAGCTCTGTTTAGTTCAAATAGTTAAATAATTAGTGTATGTAGTCATTATGGCCAGATATAAATATTTATTTGACATCACATTGTAATTTGTATATAGCTGCATTTATAAAATACTATCAGGTTTCCTACAAACATCTATAAGCAGAACATTTGATCATTTTATTTATCTCCATTTGTAATACTCTGTTTCACAAAACTGTTGTATTTGCTTTCTGCTGATAATGCAGTCTCTCTGTGAAATATTGCTAGATAAGGGATCCTATACTGTCTCCTGTATTTGTCGAGGATAAGCACAAAATCAAAGTATCAAAAAAATTCTATGCTATTAATTTTTTTTAAAGTACTTAAGAGTTAAGGGGTTAATCCTAGGGATATAGTACCATTATTAGATTTCCTTGGGACTCCAAAATTACTTCACTGTCAATTAAGGGTCTTCAGTTTGATGTGACCTGCATATCTCCTGAGAACTTTTGTACATGATTTAAAGATCTATCTTAACTGCGTAGAAATCTTGAAAATCGTCAGTCAACCCCTGAAAAATCTTGCAGAATACAGTACAGTTTCTACTTTCCTGTCGTAGAAAAAGTGCAAGTTGGATATTGGTCAATTCATATTTTAGATATTTTTTTTCAGTATTGCCACATTTGTGATCTTTTGTATTAGGTTCAGGATCTCTTGAAAATGCCCAAGGAGAAACGTAATGTACCTTTCCTTGTGAAAGATTTGTGAATATAATGTCAATATAACAGCTGAATAATAATAGTTGTAATTTTAGACAGACAACCAGACAGCTGGACAGACAAACAATCATTCAGACAGACCATTAGTAAGAGGACAGATAGATGAATTATCTAAATGAATGCATTGCGTATGGTAAAGCAGTTCAGTCTGAAAACTGAGACAAGACATTTATGGTGGAAATTAGACTTGTGCATTCAGTATCAAACAAGTTGCAAATCGTCCGAATTTTGAGCAATCGATGGGTCATCTTATTTCCGTAACTAAGGAGTGCCATACAAATACACAATGAAAAAAAATTACACACACAGGGGATAAACAGTTTTGTTGGATTCGTGATTTAGAGTTCCATTCATGGTGCCAAAAACAGATCATTGATATGAAAAAAGATGATTGACTGTTTAGGGGACATACATTAAATGTTGCCTTCATTCACATATCAAGTGAGAAGTGACCAATAGAGGGAGAAAAAGTAAGGAGCAGTAAAAATATATATATCTATACATTTTATATTTAAAGGGACACTATAGTAACTAGAACAACTACAGCTTATTGCATTTGCTCTGGAGAGTAGAACCATACCCTTCAGGCTTTATGTTGTAAACACTGTCTTTTCAGAGAAAATGCAGTGTTTACATTACAGCCTAGTGATAACTTCACTGGCCACTCCTTAGATGGCTGCTAGAGCTGCTTCCTATCTCAGTCTTGCCTAGTGTGCATCACAATATATCAGTTTCTCCTCCCTCTGCATGCAGACACTGTACTTTCCTCATAGAGATTCAGGGATTCAGTTTATCTCTACGAGGAGATTCTGATTGGCCAGGACTGTGTTTGACTTGTGCTGGCTCTGCCCCTGATCTGTCTCCTTCACAGTCTCAGCCAATCCTATGAAGAGGCAGAACAACATTTCTGATGATGTCAGCAGACAGCTTGCTATTCTGAGCCAGACAGGGGCAGAGCCAGCAGCTTCAGGCTTGTATACAAGTAGGATTTTACTATAATAGGGCAAGATAGGGCCACGGGGGCTAGATGGTGGTTTTAACACTATAGGGCCAGATATATATGTCTGTGTTCCTGAGCCTGTAGTGCTCCTTTAATATATTCTTTTTTTCCTGCTATTGGTTACTTTTTATTACTTAATCTGTGAACCAAATGATTGGAAAATGCACCTATCGGTGTACTATAAAATATATACCTGATATTTACATGATGTGTATTTTTTTGCAGAACACATGTTGGCCCATGTTTTCACATCCTTTTGGTTTGTCCAAATTGTTTTCCAAAAAATGATTGCAGAGCCAAAACACCATATGGAAGAATTTTGGTCCACCAACAAATTTTGTTTTTAGATGTATTGATTTGCCTGAAATACATTTTTTTTCACCATGCACAAGTCTACTGGAAATCACTAAATTTAATAGTGGATGAAAATACAAGTATACCAAAACTGGACCCCAAGCATGGATAGATGGAAATTTCACTCAGCTTGCTTAATTGTAGAACTAATTTGTACTTTTCTCTTATTTCAGGTTAAAAAGTTTGTATTTTTCTACTTTACAGCTCATTATCAATAGCAGGCTCACAACTCATTTAAAGTAAGTTGTTTGAAGCACCAAGACATATTTAGAATTTATTCACTAAACATTGACTTGAAGCATCTTAAAATCAACTTAAAAAATGTATGCAAAAAAAGCTAATTTGGAAAAAATCTCAGACTTAGCTTGAATTTTTTAGCCTGATTTTTGCAAATCCTTAGTGGTATCACTATAGTTCAGAGTTTATATATACTATGTTAGTCTGTATATTTATTTTAGGTTATATTATACACATATGCAAAAATGACTGTCCAAAATATGCAAGATATGTCATGATTTTCACGGAACATATCCAACTTTCTTAGTTATTTGTACACTTTACTACTTTATTCTTATTTTAATTAATATTATATCAATGACAAATTTTTTCAGATATAAATAGATTCAATATCCCAAACTTACTTATCAAAGTTAAAGTGATAGTTATTGTTATTATAGTTATTGTTTTGTTATAGTTAAAGCTGGTATTATAGTTAAATAGGTACTATAAAGGATTAAACTTATATCAGCCGGAATTAACAAAAAATAACTCTTGGTGTTATTTGCTAAACTGGCAAATGAATTACAAGGTTTAGACCAAAATAGCCAACAAACAAAAGTCTCCATTTCAGATATTGTTCCCTCTTGGCTATTTTCAGCTAATAATTTCAAATATTCCTATATTAGTAATTAAACCGTTTGAGTGTGTGTGGGTATTTGAGAATTTCTGTGTATGATAGTTGAATTACTTGAGGCTTAGCTTGGCGTGCCGTAAAGTAGACTAAGCATACTTGCAATTCTTGTCTCAGAGTCTGCATATTGTCCACTAGATGGCGAGATTAACTTACAGTTTGGACTTTTCTTACTACAGCTATTTGGAATTAAAAACGAAGCTATGGCAATTATTGATCTGCAAAGCTGAAAATACATATTTTACTAAGAGCTATTTAATGTTTTGTTTTAAATTCAAGCAATTATCCATATTGCAATGCCCTTGATAATGGTGATATATAAATCCATTGTTCAGTACATTGCAAACCACGGTAAGTTAGGCTTGTACTGGAAAATTGTTCACAACTGAGCGCTTAGGTTCCCATTGGGTTTATTTTGTAAGTCATGCGATCAAAAATAAGGCACAGTGCCCATTTCTCAGCTGATAACACTTTCTCACTTTGCTAATAATGCATTGAAAAGTTCAAAGCTACAGAATATTTGCAGAACAAAGGCATTTTTACTGCTCATAAGCAAGTATGTATTCTAACTCTAAAAAATATGCAAAGTTGGCATGGATCTATTTATCTGCTGGCAGAGATTTTTGGTTAAATGACAGCTGTTGTTGACAGAAACGTGTCCTATTTACCTCTTTTTTATCTCTGTATGTTTGGCAAAATTTGTGTGAATGTATCTTTATACAGTAAAATAATGTTACAGATACAAAGAAACATTACTCTCTTACCCTGTTTGTGCTATGCATATACATATAATCATTGACAGACAGATATACAGAATACAAATATATACTGAGATTTTCTATATAGATGACACAGAAAATAATGTATCATATAAGCCATTTTTAAAGATCCATTGAATTTAGAACTGGAACATAAACTTTAATGAAGAAATTGCTATTTATTAAGCACTTTACTCTGCTAAGAGAATCCAACTCATTGTAATTTCAGATTTATCATACACTAAGTATATAAGAATATAAGATATATAACACACCACCAAAGCCAGATTAACTATTAAGTAGCATAGGCAGCAACTTACATCCCTGAATCCCTGTCTGAGCCTGGAGCTCTGGTTGTGGCCATGATGAGGTCATGCCCTAAATGGTGACCTGGCAAAATGGGCAATTGCCTTGTGACATGATGGCAATGGACCAAGGTTGACAGCAGAGACCAAGATTCCTCCATACTGGGTTAAAGCTAGCTCTGACATTTCAGAGCATGGTCACAGGTGATCATAACAATGCTCTAGCACTATGGTGCTGGGACTAGCAACATGCGTATACTCAGCCTGCACCTGGTGGATATGTAGGCTATAGTACAGCACCATTAGACCACCAAGATTTTGAGTGTCCTCCATCCCTGGCACAAAGTAATAAGTAGGGACGGGAGGAGCAAATCTCTCTTTTTAGATAGCAATTATGAAAAACCTCCAACACCCACCCCCTAGCCCTTCCCACATGTACACTCGCGCACACACTACAGTCACTGTACATATACACACTAGATTCACCACACTCACAAAACTTTGAAACTCACCTCTAGAATCTTGTCTTTACAAGATTCCACAGGTGAAATTTTGTTGAAATATTGGACTCTGGCACAATGCTCCTTCATCTTTTCAGTTTTTATATAATGAATGAAAACACTATGTTGAAATGTATTTGTTTTGTAATTATTTAAAGAAAAGTATTTTTTGGAATATTATTTTATGATTTTAAAAGTTTTACTTTACACATTTTACAATTTCCTGTTTCTCTACATACAACACATTAATTGCTTTTAGCACATTGCATTCCACTGGTTTACAAAACTAATACATATTGTGCTACTTATCTCATGAGATTTAGTGTGCCAGCCCTTCAACATGTACGCTATTAGCGAGGAGGTTTGACAACTCGAAAAAGGACTCCATTAATAGAACCTCTCTCTCGATACATAGAACTATTTTTTTTTTAAACCATCTCATGCCTCTTATTGTTAAACCCGACATAACCTGTCATAATGTGTGCTGTCGCTTTGGTGTTCGTTCAAAGTTTTCTGAAGAAGGGACTCTATTGTGCCATGCAAGCACTTTCTGGAGATGAGGTGAATGTGGGGTTACATGCCAGAGTTCACCTAGTGAGTGCAGATTTTGCATCTGCCCCCACAATGTCCTGTTCTAACCTGCAGTTAGACTCCCCCTTCTTCTTAAGGGGGAGCTCTCACTTCCCTGGAATTTGCAGGATTAAAAAAAAAAATACTACATTGAAATCTCCTTTAATTTATATTAAACTATTTTTCATAATACGCCCCTTTTAATGTAGAAAAGATATAGTAATTAACAACATGATCCAGTTCGTACAGAACAAGGCTGGCGCAAATAAATTGGAGAAATAGAAGTGTTTAATTTCTCCTCTTCTCTGTGAGAAACAATGCAAGACTATGAGGCCTCGGGTAGAGGAGCATAGGATAAGCTTATACCAAAGGCAGGCAGGGAACTATGATATTGATGACAAGTCACAGTATGAAGTAGTGTGGATTTATGTATTTTAATGTATTTTAATACCACATAAATAAATGTTTGTTAAATATAGGAATATATATCATCCAGGAAGTAAAAGTTTATTTTTAATGTTCAGCAGGGTAAAAATATTTCCTAGATTGTTAGTTTCCCATGGTTTGTTGGCTCCATCATAACATTCTGTAATATTGCGTGTTCTCACACAAAGGCATTATCTCCAAAAATGGCATAAACTATAGAACATTTCATGGTGTATTAAATTGTGTCAGCTTTTCATGATTTGTCAAATGAAAAACACTTAACAGAAAGGGTAACATGGTCAAAATAATTTCACATATTTAAAGGGACACTGTATGAACTGTGTCTGCTTCATCTCATTAAACTGGTTATAGTGTCTGCAGTTATCTGGTACCAGCATTTCATTCAGCATTAAACAGTTTTTAATGTTTTATGTTTTAATGCTAAATGTGAGTCCCCAGCAGCCCATCCCCCTCTGTGGTGCTTTGGCTGATGCAGAAGTATTAGCCTGAGCAACAAGGGGCAGCTGTGATTGGATGAGCTGACTGCTTTTAGAGTTCCAACTTACGGTATGAAGGTTATGACTACAAGGAAGTATGTAATCTCTGCCAGGGCCGGACTGGGGATACAAAGCAGCCCTGGAAAAAAAATTTGTGCCAACCCCATAAGTCACTGCGCCATATATTGTTGCGTGTAATATGTAAGGCTATGTCTTGCCAGGACAGATGATTGAGTAATATATATATATGAACAATAAAACACACGGTGAAAAAATAAATGAACAAACACTGGTGCTACAATCACCTTAGTGGGCCACAATAACCACTACAATAAACATAAGTGAAAATAAAAGAAATGGTGAGAGCACTCAAATAAAATAACAATAGAATTTTACCCATTGGTTAATACATTTCTGAAAAAGAAACAGAAAAATACAACATAGGGTAATAACGTCAAATAAATGAAAATTACGTAGTGGATAAATTGCACTCACATACAAAGAGCCAATTAGGAGCTGGCTCAAGCTGAACGCCTTGAACAGAAATCTTCCTAAGGACTGGAGCAAAACTTGTAGTGGGTGTCTTCCCAGAGTTGCACAAATCAGGAATACAGATAAAAGGTTGTACATAAACTTTAATATACACTATGCAACTACATAAAATAATAAAAAAGGAAAGTCCCATATAAATATAAAATAAGTCCCAAAATGTCCTCAGGATCCACCTTACACGTTTCGGCACAAAGCCTTCATCAGAGGTGCTGTGTTCTGTCCAAGTACAAAGTTCCTTTTAAATCTTATTTGGTGCCATTTTCGCCATCTTCCCGGCACTTTACTTCCTGGTTCTGACGTCAGGCGCGTCCTACGTCATCGCGTCCTGACGTCACTTCCGATTTCGGCGAGTATGACGTGCCGGAACCGTCATAATAATAAGTCCATACAAATCCAATATAAAAGATTATAGACTGGAAATATCACCAAAGGAATACATAATAAAGGGATAAAAATCCACAAATAGTGTTATAAGTCCCAAATAATTCATTAGTCTAGCAATAGGAGAAGAAAAAATATAATTAAAATTAATTAATAATAAATATATACTAAAAAGGCCAAATTAAAAAATATATATACATAAAGTATATATATATATAGAAATATATAAAAATAAAATTAAAAATATAGATTAAGAATTATCTATATAAAAAGGAATTAAAAGCAAAAAACTTATAAATAAAACAAACTTTAGTATATAGGATAACACATATAAATAACTAAAAAACATCCCAAAAAAGTTAAAATTAAATATATTTATTAATTTCAAAATCTACATTTAAACCATTTGGGACCTAATTCAAACATCCATTTCATTTCTGTGTATCCTAGAGTGTATTCTTTATCACCACCTCTCCAGTGGGTTTTAATTAAATCAATACCTACAAATTCTATACCTCTCGGGTCTCCATTATGTGCTTCTGCAAAATGTTTAGAAATGTTATGGTTAAGAAATTTTCATTTAATATTATAAATATGTTCTCTAATACGGGTTTTTAAAGTACGTATTGTCTTGCCAATATATTGAAAACCACATTGGCAAGTAAGTAAATAAATAATACCTTTACTAGAACAATTGATAAATGTCTTTATTTTATATTCTTTTTTAGTAACCAAGGACACAAAATGAGAAACCTTTTTATTTCTATTTGTTCTAAATAAACAACCTTGACATGTGCCACAATAATGGAAACCCATACTTCCTGTTAAAAAATTATTTTTATCTTCTATTATTTCTTTATCTAAAAAACTTTTAGTTAATATTTGTCTAAAATTATTTGCCCCCCTAAAAATGAATTTTGGTTTCAAATCTAAAAACGTAAGTGCTCCTGAATCCTCTTTTAAAGGGTTTCCATTATTGTGGCACATGTCAAGGTTGTTTATTTAGAACAAATAGAAATAAAAAGTTTTCTCATTTTGTGTCCTTGGTTACTAAAAAAGAATATAAAATAAAGACGTTTATCAATTGTTCTAGTAAAGGTATTATTTATTTACTTACTTGCCAATGTGGTTTTCAATATATTGGCAAGACAATACGTATTAGAGAACATATTTAAAATATTAAACGAAAATTTCTTAACCATAACGTTTCTAAACATTTTGCAGAAGCACATAATGGAGACCCGAGAGGTATAGAATTTGTAGGTATTGATTTAATTAAAACCCACTGGAGAGGTGGTGATAAAGAATACACTCTAGGATACACAGAAATGAAATGGATGTTTGTTTATTTAGAACAAATAGAAATAAAAAGGTTTCTCATTTTGTGTCCTTGGTTACTAAAAAAGAATAT
Source organism: Pelobates cultripes (assembly GCA_933207985.1). NCBI lineage: Eukaryota > Metazoa > Chordata > Amphibia > Anura > Pelobatidae > Pelobates > Pelobates cultripes. The sequence goes on from OW240917.1 coordinate 166,291,923, forward strand.
AAAATAAAGACGTTTATCAATTGTTCTAGTAAAGGACTATGGTCCCAAATGGTTTAAATGTAGATTTTGAAATTAATAAATATATTTAATTTAACTTTTTTGGGATGTTTTTTAGTTATTTATATGTGTTATCCTATATACTAAAGTTTGTTTTATTTATAAGTTTTTTGCTTTTAATTCCTTTTTATATAGATAATTCTTAATCTATATTTGTAATTTTATTTTTATATATTTATATATATATAAATACTTTATGTATATATATTTTTTAATTTGGCCTTTTTAGTATATATTTATTATTAATTAATTTTAATTATATTTTTTCTTCTCCTATTGCTAGACTAATGAATTATTTGGGACTTATAACACTATTTGTGTTTTTTTTATCCCTTTATTATGTATTCCTTTGGTGATATTTCCAGTCTATAATCTTTTATATTGGATTTGTATGGACTTATTATTATGACGGTTCCGGCACGTCATACTCGTCGAAACCGGAAGTGACATCAGGACGCGATGACGTAGGACGCGCCTGACGTCAGAACCAGGAAGTAAAGTGCCGGGAAGATGGCGAAAATGGCGCCAAATAAGATTTAAAAGGAACTTTGTACTTGGAAAGAACACAGCACCTCTGATGAAGGCTTCGTGCCGAAACGCGTAAGGTGGATCCTGAGGACATTTTGGAACTTATTTTATATTTATATGGGACTTTACTTATTTTATTATTTTATGTAGTTGCATAGTGTATATTAAAGTTTATGTACAACCTTTTATCTGTATTCCTGATTTGTGCAACTCTGGGAAAACACCCACTACAAGTTTTGCTCCAGTCCTTAGGAAGATTTCTGTTCAAGGCGTTCAGCTTGAGCCAGCTCCTAATTGGCTCTTTGTATGTGAGTGAAATTTATCCACTACGTAATTTTCATTTATTTGACGTTATTACCCTATGTTGTATTTTTCTGTTTCTTTTTCAGAAATGTATTAACCAATGGGTAAAATTCTATTGTAATTTTATTTGAGTGCTCTCACCATTTCTTTTATTTTCAAATATATATATATATATATATATATATATATATATGTATATTGCTTTTTCTAATATAAAATATTGGTCCTTTCAGGGTAAAACGTTTGATTATACAGTAAGCATACTCACATGCAGACACAGGCAATTTCACTGACATCTCAATGACACACACAAGCTCATTGATACACAGCCTCATTGATATACATCAGCTCATTGACATAAAAACACAAGCTCACTCACTAGCAGGCACACGCATGCAAGCAAGCTCACTCACTAGCAGACGCACACACACAGCTTAATGTGGTGGTACTGGTGTCTATAACATGTCCCCACAGGCTTTTCAATGTAAACACAGATTTTTCAGAGAAAAGGCAGTGTTTACATTGCTTCAAAGTGACACTGCTAGTGACAGTCACTCAGACGGTCACTAGAGGTGCTTCCTGTGTTAGTGCACCTACATTCAGGGCCTCCACACTCTGTAGGTGCTGAACGTTCCCCATAGAGATACATTGATTCAATGCATCTCTATGAGGAGATGCTGATTGGAGTGGTTTTGCAGCCAATCCTATGGCAAAGCATTGGATTGGCTGAGATCATCAAGCTTGATGATCTCAGCTATAGAGGCAGGGCCAGTCGAGGGGAGACCAGCACACTGCGTGGGGAAAAAAAAAAGGTGAGCAAAAACACTATTTTTAAACACACATTTACACCATGACAGACACGGAAACACACATATACCATGACAGATACACACCCCATGACAGACAGACACACACACACACACCATGATAGACCATGACACAGACAGACACACACACCATGACACAGACACACACCCCATGACGGACAGACAGACAGACACACACACCCCATGACGGACAGACAGACACACACACACCCCATGATGGACAGAGACACACACACACCCCATGACGGACAGACACACACACACACACACACCATGACAGACAGACAGACAGACACACACCATACAGACAGACACCATGACACAGACAGACACACACCATACATACAGACAGACACACACACACCATACATACAGACATACACCATGACACAGACAGACAGACACACCATACATACAGACAGACACACACACCATACAGATAGACAGACACCATGACACAGACACACACACCATACAGACAGACACCATGACACAGACGGACAGACACACACCATACAGACAGACAGACACCATGACACAGACAGACAGACACACACACCATACAGACAAACAGTCACCATGACACAGACAGACAGACACACACACACCATACAGACAGACGGACACCAGACACCATGACACAAACAGACACACACACCATGCAGACAGACACCATGACACAGACAGACAGACACACACACCATACAGACAGACAGACACCATGACACAGACAGACACACACACACACACACCATACAGACAGACACCATGACACAGACAGACACACACACCATACAGACAGACACACACACACACACCATACAGACAGACACCATAACACAGACACACACACACACCATACAGACAGACACCATAACACAGATAGACAGACACACACACACCATACAGACAGACACCATAACACAGACACATTACTAATAATGCCAGGGGGAGGTTTTCTGGGGGCCGCTGGGGGACTTGTCCTTGTGGCCGCTGGGGGAGCTGCGCTGGGTCTGCTCTCCCGCCCTCACACACTGCTGAATGAGACCGGCGCCGGAATATGACGTCATATTCCTGCACCGGTCTCATTCAGCTGCGTGCTGGGGAGCAGAGCCAGCGCAGCTCCCCCAGGGGCCGCCAGGACAAGTCCCCCAGCAGCCGCCAGAAGCACCCAGAAGACCTCCCCAGCGGCCGCCAGCAGACCCAGGTGTCTGCCCGCCCCAGGTGCTGACTTCCCACCGGGAAATTTCCCGGTATCCCGGTGGGCCAGTCCGGCCCTGATCTCTTCCTTAGCCACACCTACAGAAGGGGCTGGACTATGGATAGCCAGGGACCCTTATTTAGTGTTAAACTTCTCTAAAGTGGTTTATTACTGAATGGAGGGACAGTGCCAGGGAAAAGATGAAATGGTTATAGTGACTACAGTGTCCCTTTAAAGACCATTTATCATAGTATAAAAAGGAAGAGTTTTGAACAGGAAGATAATGATTAGAGCACATCATGCTCTAACAGGCAACTTGATGCTGAACTTAGCAGTAATAAAAAAGATCCTTTCTGTAGACATATAGCAGAGATGGTGAGGGTTAAATATTCGTGGGTAATTCATACACACTTTAAATAGACATATGACATCCTTGATCAGAGAAAAAAATCAAGAATTAGATTATTTAGCAGACAATATGAAGACTATTGCTTTCTGTATGATTTGTTTTTGTTTATTTATTAACATATGATTAAGCTGTGTATAAAAATAAAAAAAAAAGAAGGAAAGTAAGTCTTAAAAATAACAAAACTTATTTTAAGCATATGTCTCCCTTTTGTGTGAAGGTATTTACATATTCAATATTTTGATTTAATCAGGACCATATCAAATACAAAATCTGGTTCTTATTTCTACAAGTTGTGTCTGGAGAGTCTACTTAATTTGTCCTCCTTGCCAAATAAAGCCTACAAAATTACCCCCTTCCCTAAAATAAACAATGGGTGGCAGAATCAAATTAGCCCCATGATGGATCTGAGGATTTGCAGTGACTAGTGAACTTTAATTATTTTCTATTTTGTATGTTTATGCTGGCAGTAAAAGTCAAGTACTCATTACAGAAATGGCAGGCATTATGTTTTGTAGAATGTAATCTGCGCTGTGAGAAAGAAAGCTAGCAGGGGAGATACAGGGGAGGGGAACCATGAGACAAGGGTCCCCACTGAGAAATGAGGGCATAATTGTTATTGGAAAGAGAACACTTTGGATGATCTTTTAAAATGTCAGTGTTATTCTTAAGCACTTTGTGATATTTTCATTATAGTAGAAAGTGGGCAATATCTACTAGCAAGTAAAAGAAGCAGAGAATTGTTAAATAGTTGAATTATAATTTAAGAATGAATGCATCAAAAAGTATAACCATCAATGTGAAGCTTGGCATTCAGTGCAAATCCAGAACAATGGAATGGGTCATTTGCTGTCAATGCCATTACCGAACGTTCTAGTTTAGTGTGGATATTAGAGCACATAATATAACATATTATGATGATATTTGTTCTCAAGGTACATGGGATACCATCTTACCTCCCACAAATGTACTAAAACATGTGGATTCTTAAGACATGAATTGATCATAAAACAATATTTCATTATCTAGTTCTTAAAAAGGATAAAATGTTTGCAATACTTTGCATTTTCTATTCTCTATTCTCTTGATTGTTCTACCACAGTTCTATGCTAATCTGATTATCCAGAAACATGCCAATTGCAAGGATCTACATCTGAAATATGAAATCATTTCTTTGTTAAAATGCTACAGTTTTTGCCCCAACAAGAACTACCTGAGAATACCATTTTATATGTACTATCAAACAAAAAAAGAGAAATGCAGTGTCTGGTCAAGGTAGATGGGAAAATATTAATTTTGCAATAAAACATAACCTTTATTGTAGAATTATTAAAAAGCAATAAAATCACAATAGGCAAAAAATTATAAAGACAAAATATATATAATCAATTGCGATATAGGAAAATATTGCATAAATCGAAACTTCTATAAATTGAGATATAAAGAAATATGGCCTAGATAAAGACTTCCACGAAAACACTCTTCCTACTGTAGAAGGCTATATAGATAAACTACAATTGGCAAATTCCAAACCAAAAAATACAGATTTTTAATCTAAAATAGCGGAATTGTGAAATATTGCCTAAATAGCAACTTCCAAGGAGAAACTCCTCATAACTAATAGTGTGCATTCAGCAGTAGTAGCCCCCAAAAAGTAAGTATCTGTAGGTATGTATATCAAACACCACAGCTATATTGATCACAAAAAGAAAAAGTGCCATCTAAATGTTGCAATATGGACTATTGTCACTTGAATAGAAACTTAAAAGCAGAAATTTATCTTAATATTAATAGCTGTATACCGCAGATGTGTAAAGTACCTCCTACAAATTTCTATAATCCATGTAATGTAACACAGGCGAGTAAATTGCAGTCATTAATCAAGAAGAAGATGTAACCAACAATTCAGACAATCGTGATACACTGGTAAAACCAGAGATGTAACTACAAACGACGGGGCCCCGGTGTGAAAATTGCCCTTGAGCCCCCCATAGGTCTAACCCCCATGTGTCTTCTCTCCCCCCCCATAGGTCTACTTCTCTCCTCCCCCATATGTCCATTTGCTCCCCACACACATATGCAAACAAACAGATACACATGCAGACACACACACACACATACATACAGACACACACACACACATACATACAGACACACATACATACAGGCAAACACACACACATACATACAGACACACACACAGATATACACACACAGAGACACATACACACACATACAAACATACATGCAGACACACATACACAAACACACACACACACACACACACATATAGAGACACATACATACAGACACACATACAGAGACATACATACAGACACACACACATACAGAGACACACATACACTAAAACACACATGCAAAATGTTTAAGTCACCCTCCTGTTTCCTACCTTTTAGGTGCAGGAGGGTGACTTTCCCTGGGGTCCAGTGGTGGCTCAGGCTGATGGGAGTCAGGGTTCCTACTCTGATTCTCTCTCCTTCCTCCCGCATGGCTCTCTCTGATAGCTGGGAGGAGTGACAGGGGAAGTCACTTCCTCCCAGCATCTGACGTCCTTACAGGGGGCCCAGTCATGCTGTTAAAGCGCCTTAGCACTGACTGCGGCCCCCTGGAAATTAATTTCCTTTGGATGGCCCTAAAAGCACGAGCCACCCGATGGACCACTTCAATGGCAGTGGGCACCCGGTCGCAGGGGTCCACAGGGTGACCGGACCCCCTGAAGTGAAGGGCCGGGTCGCAGCTCCGACCCCTGCGACTGTGGTAGTTCCGTCAGTAGGTATAACCATTTAAATGAAAATTCCCCTTAAATAAGAGACTACCAGTAGTCTAACAGAGATATTTAGATAATCTACTAGGCCTAGTGATTATGCCTTTAAATGCACTAGGATATCTCGATATAGTAAAATATTGCCTAAGTGAAAACTTGGCTAGAAAATGAACATATAGATAAATCTTCTGATTTTTCCCTTTAGGAAATTAAAACAAAAACAAACTACAAATTGTAGATTGCCTCAGTGTTAAACCAGTGGTTAGAAATCAGGACACCTATTTAAAAATAATAATCAGAAATGGAAAAGACACTACATTCCTAATAATGTCTGATGTGCTTAAAATTATGTAAGTAGCTTTGTTAGTCAATAGAATGCCTGAAAGGAGGAATATCTACTAAATATAGAAAACAATGGAGAGGAAAAAAGAGCAAAAGAATAAAAGGTAAAGAAAAAAAAACATTAAAAACAACAATGATATAAAACAGTAAAGCACTACAGAGCCCCATCTAAAAGATTGATACCTTGATGAAAAGAGTCAGCGTATTGTAACAAACCACAGGAAAGAATCACCGTTACAATTTACCAATTACTACATCTAGCTTGGGAATGTCTTCTCAAAGGATCTGAGTATAGAGATAGCTCTATGGTTTCTATCCCTATGGCAAGTGTGTTGCTTCTTAAAGTCACTACATGTACCTTTGAGGGCACCCCTTTAGAAAATGATCTAAATAAAGCTAAAAAGTCCCTTCCACTAGAGTTAGTGCAGATAATGAATCACATAAATGAGGTCCCCAATGTAAAGTATATGAAATCCATTGTATATAAGATGGACATAAATGTGTTCTAAAAGAGATGCTTAGAGCCCCTAACGCGTGCGTTTTCGTCATAAGGCTAAAGGAGATTAGAGTGTCTTTTTTTGCATATTTTTATTGGTGGAATCCACCATTCATAGTGAATAGTTTCCATATTTTTACATCTATTTGGACCAGATCATCTCTTGGCCAGGCTGTTATTTCAGCTGGGTTCCTGATGGCTGGTAGGGCATATGTGTTGATGCTTTGGATCTTTTTCTTGCCATTGAGCTGGGATTCCAGGACTTGTCTGACTCCCTGGAGGTACTGGAGATTGCTATCCTCATGATTTGTCATGGTTGCCATGCATGTGTTGTAACTCTGGGTACTTGTAGCTGTTTTCTCAACTCCTTCTGTCCTGATCATCTTCCCTCTTTTTTAGCAATTATCCGCCCTCACTTATCAAATCTGAATATCATTCTAATGTCCATGCTATATATATATATATATATATATATATATATATAATAGTGTTAATAGTGATCACTATTAAGTGTCCATACGTTTGTAGGGGTTTAGAAAAATACCCCCCCCCCCCTGTCTCATTGGAGATTTTTTTGCCTGAAGATGAAGAAATCAAGGTGAATTGTTAGTGTAGGGCAGGGGTAGGCAACCTTCGGCACTCCAGGTGTTGTGGACTACATCCCCCGTTAATGCTCTTACACCCATAATGCTGGCAAAGCATTATGGGAGGTGTAGTCCAAAACATCTGGAGTGCCGAATGTTGCCTATGCCTGGTGAAGAACATCTAATGGCTATTGGAGTGAAACAAAAAAACCTTCATTTGTTTAAATATGCATAGGGATTTCGGGTAGTGCGCCGATAACTCTTTCTTTGGTTTTTATTGTATGTATTGGGGCTGATGTGTACTATGGTCATTTGCTCCAGCCTCGGAGTAGTGGGAGTTTTAGATTTACTTTTGTGTATTTGTATTTACTTTTGTATCACACAGCTATGTTACAGTGCTGCCCCCCATTCCATGTGTGTTCCCTATTAATGGTTAATAAGTATGTAGGGGTTCAGAAAAATGCCCCCTCTATCTCATTAGAGATTTTTTTTTTGCCTGAAGCTGAAGGAAGCAAGGTGAATTGTTAGTGTAGGACTCACCTAAAAGGTTTGCCTTTTCACGTGGCAGGTGGGCTTACACCTAATTGCCACTGGAGTGAAACAAAATGCCTCCATTTGTTTAAATATACATAGGGATTTGGGTAACTCTTTTCTTTTTTTATTAAATAAATTGATAGTGTTAACATATAGAAATTGATTGACAATAAAGCATTTTTCGTGCTGGAATACAAATGTTCTAATCCTAAACATGAAAGTAACACTTTAAACACTTTTTGTACACAATATTTTATTCATTAACTGTCTCCATTATACTTTTATTGTATTGTTTTTTTGTTCTATTAAAGCATCTATATAAAAAAAACCAAAAAACTATTTTTATATAACTGGACAGCAGTGGATTTAAACTATTATGATAAACAAAGCTGTGTGAAATACATTTAGGTTTTTGTGTTTTCTCAATCCTTTGCCATTGAATGTAACTCATTGCAATTTTTCATCGCATCATATAGTCTGCATCATAAATGTATTCCACTCCTTGGGATGAGATAACTCTCAGCAATGCCTGCTTTCCATATTTCTATTTTATTGTCTCTGGTTCTACCCTGTCAATAATATTATAGTCACACATACTTTGACTAAATAATCCAGGCAAAGGCATCTCATTATTGCAACATTAGCAAGCTGGTGTTTCAACATTTTGGCATTATTGATGCAGTATGCAAGCTGACAAGACTGAAATGATTAAATGCTGCCATCACCGGATGTCAGTCTTGGATTTCTGTAACAACTGGCTGCACATGCTGGATTTGAACTTTATCAGTTTCTAGGTTGATGTTTATAGAGTGAATTCTGTGATAATATTTTAACTTTAAGGTTAACTGAACATTTTAGATATCCTAGAATTGACCTTGGCAAGTAGTGTAGCTTTTGGCTAACATAAATACTGATTGGTTAATTCCTTGGAATATTTGTGTTTGTGGTAAGTACTTGTCTTGTAAATAAATTAATAGTTGACTTGAAAAAGTTAAGGAGAAAAAAACAAAACAAAACACTAAATTCTCTGAACTGGAAAATTTCTCAAATTCAGCTAGTTTGGTCTAAATGTTGAAAGTCAGTTGTCTACTCATTTGTGTGATTATAAGACAGCACATTTAAATGGGAGTTTTAAAGTTATGGAACATTTTGTCTTAATATTAACTAACAGGCTTGTTAGAGAATGCTTGCAATGAAAACTAAACACATGAGTGCTTTTTAAAAAAAATAAATAATTAATTTAACAATTGGCTTTGTCATGTACTAAATTAGAGAACAGCAACCACCATGGACTGATCTTTAACAAGAGCCAAAAACTGCTATAAAGAGAGTGTCGCATATTTCTCTAATGGACCTCTCTTAGGTGCCAGCAAGATTGTGATCCACATGCAATGAGTGGCATATAGAAACAAATAAAATAAGGGGTTTTATAACAAAATGGATAAAACATTCCTTGTCATTGCTCTATGTTAGAATAATATTTTATGGGGTAAAGGTAAAGCTAGAGATTAGTAAACCCTTTCCTATTGTGTTTTATAACTGACCTACTCTAGATTGTAAACCCTTTTGAACCTTGTCCTCATCAACCTATTCTTCCTGTAGCAATTTATATTATATTTGTCTAATTTATTTTTAAAAAACAACAAATTTGGAAAAGTGGCGCTTCTATTTATAGTGTTGATTTTGGTGAAGCTGCTGAATACACTCTGTAGGTACTCCAAAATCCCACTATAACATATTAAACCACCAGAAAAATAACTCAGTGTTTGGTTGGTGTATCCGCATTCCAAACTCTTAGTTGAATTGCAGCGCTCTATAAGTAGTAAATGAACGCTTACCCCGTATTAGTTTGGGTTATACATGAAAACAAATAAGAGAGAACGTAAAATTGTGTGATTGTACATCAATATAAAGTGCAATTTGTGCAGTGAGTGAAGTTTCCTGTATGTGTTTTTTCTCTATCATCTAATATATGGATCTGCATGAAGAAAAAAGGATACAGTACATCAATAGAGATTACAGTTTGCCAACGGATGCTATAGTGTTTAGAGCCTATACCAAAAGGCTCTGGAAAATGTGAGTTTGTTGTCACTCACTGCACAAAATGCACTTTATATTGATGTACAATATCAAACTATTTTACGTTCTCTCTTATTTGTTTGCATGTATAACCCCAACTAATAATTAGGGGTAAGTGTTGTTCATTTAATACTTAGAGAGCTTTGCACTTCAACTGACAGTTTGGGACGCAGTTACACCAACCAAACACTGAGTTATTTTTCTGGTAGTTTTATAATTTATTTTTAAATTTCCCCCTTTATAACATTTGAAAGTGTTGTGGAATAAGCGCTATATACATGCTAATAAAAATAATATTAATAAAATTTTTGCCTAATTTGGGGGTTTAAACATGCATTCCAATAATTGGATATTTCACTGCTATGCATAACTTATTTTGCTGACCAACACTATATAATACGCAAGGCAGCAATATATGTATACGTATACTGCAATATAACTATTGTTTTATAGCTTAGCTCTGAGAAGCATTTTTGATATCCTTTCTATTCTTAAAGGTTCCAGCAACATGCTTCCAGTGTCTGGCTACATTGATCTTCAGATATCACCACCTCATTCAACTCATTCCAATACTTAGCTGTCTGTATTTATTTCAGCAGTGACACTAATTATAGGGAAAAAAACATGTCTTTTACTATTTTGAGTTTAACCGCTCATATGATATTTTTTTACATTTAAATATCCTTTCAATGATGGCATGGTACTTCTAATATGTAACTTAGAATAATCCATGAATTACTGCTGATAGCTTGATGTGCATTGATGTCTGTCATACTGATTTTTTTTCTTTCCTTTACATAATGGTGGATAGCAGGTTATTTGCACCAGTGACACTTTTCTTCTAACAAAGTATGAACATTAGTCTGAATTATAACATGTGAGAAACTGAATTACTGGATGTAATTTCTGAAAAGAGATTTATAGTGAATTATTTTTTCAAGTACATATGCAATTTCACTTTGGACATAATGATAAACAGAAATCTGTTTCTTTGACAGTTTATTACCATATCTTAATATATCTTAATTCACATAGATTGATGGATCAGTAGAGACTGAAGTTAAGTCTTAATTAAACCAAAAATAACATGTTTAAGGCAGTACTAATTTCATCACATCTGACACTGTGAAATTCTACTTTTCAGTTGGAAATGTCGATACCTTCTGTAGATTGTAGGTTCTGCATATTTCTCTTTCAGTATGGGACTTGGTTTCTAATTTTGTTGTTACAAGGACAAAAAGGATGCTTTGAAAGACAAGATAAGGTATTTGAATCCATTTACTAAACAAGTAATGAGTTGAAAATAGACTTGTACAACTGGAAATCTTTATCCCATCGCTATCCTTTTGGCTTTGTAGGACTATTCAAAGTTCAACAATGGGACAGTGGTAACTTGAGAAATAACTTACACAATTAAGGTCAAAGTAGTAGAAAAAAAAAACAACTAAAATATCCAAATTACCTAAATGTGCTTTTGTATCCCCAGACATCATACATCAGTATTCAGTATATAGACTCATTAAAGAGAAACTATAGTGTCGGGAAAACAATGTTGTTTTCCTGGCATTATAGCTCCCTATAGTGCCCACCTCCCTCGCAGTAGAGCAGAAGGGGTTAAAAAATGTTTCTGTCACTTAGCTGAGTCCAGTGCCGCTGTCCTCCAGTACTGGCTTGGACTCCGCTTCTGCTTCATCCCCACTGCCGTCAGCCGATGGGGGAGACCTATTGCGTATGCACGGCAATGGCTGCTCTCGCATTAGGACTTCCCCTCCTATAGGGTTTCGGGTGACACTGGACATCCTCAAGCATAGCGTGAGGACGTCCAGCGTCAGTTAGGCAACCAAAGGTCATCTAGAGACCCGGAAGTCCCTCTAGTAACTGTCTGGTAGACAGCCTTTTGAGGTGAGTTAATCCTGGATAGTAATTAATGCAGTTTCTCAATAACTGGAACAATTACTATTGCAGGGTTAAAAGACCTTGGAAAATGCACCCACACCACTTGAATGAGCTGAAGTGGTCTGGGTGCCTTTCGTGTCCCTTTACTCTATAGTTTACAGGTCAAGTGTCAATTAACTTTAATTCACTCTTTGGGTAAGTAGACCCTTGGTGCTTGCAAAGAATATATATTTGAGATAGCTATATAAAACTAATGTTAAAGTTTAATGGGACAGTGAAGTATTTAGTTCAACTACCTCATTCTAACTTTTAACTAATTCATGCTATGTGAACATATTTTTCTATCACATGAGCATCCAGATCGGAGTATATTGCTTGAAAACCGATAGCATTACAATAGAGATAAAGGCAGTTTTTCTTCATTGGTGGTTTTTGAGCTCTAGAAGACTGGACAAAGAATACATAAGCATACTAATCAGACCTCTCAAAAAAGTAACAATGTGACAAGGCAAGATCAGGACTTACTAAACATACCAGGAAATGATTTCATTTCAAGAATGTATGCAAGAATCATATATCATTTTATTTTAATTGCACATGTGTCCCCTTAAATGTATGCTATTTTGTATTGCACCGATCCAATTTTTAAATCACAAAGCAAATGTACTTTTTTTTTGCAAAAGTTACGGGGTGCACCTTCAGAGTACTTAAATAAAAAAAAATAATCTTTCAAATCATCTTAAGACCGAAATTGTTGGCTTTCATTTTCAATGCCATGATTTGAGGGAGGCATTCATATAATTTAATTGAAGGACTCTCTAAGAATTGAAAAAATATGATGGAAGTTAAGGGCCAGAGAGTCACGGCAATCATGTACAGGTTCTCCTGAGTGAGGATATTCTGATAAGCTGCTCTTTCAATGGAAAAGTTAATGGGTTTTTTTTCCATGATGAACATGTTATTAAATCTTCTTTCTGTATTACTCATCCCAGGGGAATTTAACTTAAGTTCTCCTTATTGGTACTTTGAATAGTGAATTGACCTTCTCACTACAACCTATCTAATGAATATATTGTTGCAAACATAACAGTGTTATAGTGAACAGTGTCTTTTCTTATCAAGCCGCTATTTTTATTTTAAGGCAAAAGTTCCTGTCCCATTTCTATAGTAATATTTATCATGCTACTGTATAGCAATTATCTTATTACTGTGTTTGATTTAATTGAAAACAGTATGCATTTGAGATCAAATGAAAGTCTACATCCTGTAAATTCGAAAATGTCAAGTGGTGGCTGCTAAGAAGATGATTTCAAGGTTACTTTGAAAGTGATATAGAAAAATGTGACAACTGGCACCTTCACTCATCCCCTAATCTTTACTTACGCCATCATTTCTTGGTTACCTAGGATCCAGAAAGGATGGAGTAATAATTGGATAAAAGTTCTATCCAGATGGAAACACAGGTTCTCGTATAAAATAAATAAATAACTAAAATATAATATAATATATATATAATAGACTTGTGCATCATGAAAATGTTAATTCATATTTGAAGGTACCAAATTAGGGAGCTGTTTAGTAGATAACTTAATTTAGTACCCTTACATGATATTGCCATATTTAAGGGAACCACATTAGGTAGCTCTTTAATTTTACACCCTTATGTGGTATTGCCATATTTAAAGGTAATGAATTAGGGAGCTGCTTAGTAGATAGTTCACTATTTTGGTACCCTTATTTGGGATTGCAATATTTATGGGTACTAAATTAGGGAACTATCTACTAAACACAACATCCCCCTAATTTGTCAATCACACCCTCAAATATGGTAATCCCGCATAAGGATGCCAATTGAATCAATTTAAAAGAATGAACTAATGAACAAATTGTACATGGTATCATTTAGTTCATCGCATGAGTCACACTTTTGTGCAAATCAGAGATTAAGTTTTAGAACAAATGGACAAATGAATCGATATGTAAATTGGGATTCTTTCAAGAACGAAATGACAAAGTCTAATATATATTTTATATACTTTACTCCAAACCTTAATGCTTTGCAAAACAAAACTGTCACAAGGGTCACACTACAGAAGGAGTAACATGTGGCAACCCACTGATGTTTCAGAAGTAAAAACATTTTGGGCACTAACATTGGTAATGGGTTTTGTGAAAAAGCTAAATAGATTTTTATAAAAACCTTTCAGTTCTGATCACAGTATTAAAGTGATCCTATAGTGCCAGGAAAACAAACCCGTTTTCCTGGCACTATAGGGTTAATAGTTCCCCCATCCCTCGGGGCCTCCCTCCCACATGGCTGAAGGATTTAAAAACCCTTCAGCCACTTACCTGAATCCAGCACTGATGTCCCTCGGAGCTCAGTCAGGCTCCGCCCACGCTCCTCCCCCGTAAACATCAGCTGACAGGGGAGACTTAATGCACATGCGTGCCAATGGTTGTGCGCATGCGCATTAGACCTCCCCATAAGAAAGCATTATTCAATGCTTTCCTATGGGAAAAATCTGATGCTGGACCTCCAGTGTCAGATAATCGAGCAAAGGTCGATTTGGATTCTGGAAGCTACCCCAGTGGCTGTCTGTTAGACAGCCACAGAGGGCAGACTTAGAGCTGCAATGTAAACACTAAGTGCAAAAGGTTCACAGCACCCAGACTACTTCAAAGAGCTGAAGTAGTCTGGGTGCCTACAGTGTCCATTTAACTTTATGAATAGACAGATTTTAGTTATTTCTACTTTTTGTTAATTCTATAAAAAAACTAAACAAAAAAAACCTTTGCTGGTGACAACTGTTTATTCTGCAATCAGTAATTTTATTTTACATTTTTGGGTGTTGGGTTTTCTGTGTGTGGTAGTGGGAATTGGGTGGTGGGTGAGGTAGTAGGTATTAGGCAGGTAGGCAAATTAATTAAAAATCCCCAAAGATGGCATACTATTACACAGCAAAGGAGACTTATGCCATTCTGGCAAGACTTAGACAGTGACACTCTCAGACAGTACCACTCTAACAGCCTCTGATATTCAGCCCCTTAGCGAGTCCTCCAGTGATGGTGCCCCACCACCATCTCCAAGAAGATGCTTAGTGTGACGGAACACTGGTATGCTGTCACTTGGTCACCGGGCAAAGGGGAACAGGGAATGGGCAAATACCGGGCCTAGGGGTGTCACGTAGAGATTGTCAGATAGAAACATATATTGTCACATAGATTAGAGATGTTATACAGACTGTCACATAGATACAGAGACTGTCACATAGACACTGGGGGATGTCACACAGAGATTGTCATATAGAGAGACTATGTAGCCACGTGGGTGGGGATTGGAACTTTCTTCTTTTGTGACTCAGGGAGCTAAGTCATCTATTGTGGATTGTGTGTTAATCTTTTTACCTAAGGTATAATGTTTCACTGGGTATGCAAAGTAGGTTTTCTGGGATTGTGTGTTCTATTGGTTATTAATATGCTTACTGTGACTGTTTTTTTGTTTAGGCCTAGTATGATTTGCCGCTGGCTCAAACCCTTGTGTGTTTACTGAGTTAACTTGTGTATAAATTCCTGTGTGTGAAGAATTGCCTTTCGCCAATTGGTCCTGGAGAGGCTTGTTTGCCTGCCTCCTCCCCTGTGACTATGGTCCTGGGGTGTATGGTCCTTTAAAATTGCGATTTAGGCCTATGGACTTGTATTGGACTTTGTCCAGGTTTTGAGACTGACTACTAAAAAAGACTGTACATAACCCATTTCAAATACCCTGGGTTTTCTACTTTTGCAAATGGTATGCCATTATCGGGGTTATTCTCATTCCTGGGCTGTCAAATGGTCTCAAACATGCCCCATGTTTGGCTCTGTAATTTTCCAAATCCCCATAAAGCCTGAACATGGGGGGTGTTGTTGTACTCGTGAGACTTGCTTGAATACAAATATGTGCGTTTCATTGCAGTGAAAGTTAACAGTATTATGATATTTATAGGTTAAATGAAATACAAAAAATAACAGAATCTCTTAATTTCTCACACATTTTTAGATTTTATTCATAATAAATAATGTTTAATATAGATTAAACATTATTTAATATACATTTTAAATATTTGAAATGAACGCCCTATTTCACTTAAACTAAATGATATATAATAAGTGTTAAGAGCACTTAATATATAAGAGGTACATTATTGTTGAACAGACATATAGCTCAAATTCCATGTTTTGTTTTGGTTCTCAACTTGTACAGTTCCATCTGTCCTTAAGGGGTTAAGGCATCAAAGAAGTAACAGCATTTTGTTTAATTTTTTTCAGAGGTAGAGGTTCATCTCTTTCAGTCTGAGAATTGCTCAACTTTTTCCAGTGCTACAAATAACCCATATACTCAAGTGCTTTTTTTTTTTTTTCTTCTTAAATCTTTTCTTCTCTCACTAAGGAGTCTTTTAATTAAAGGAGGAAAATAGTTTCTAGCAAAACCAAAAACACATATTGTTACATTTAACTGGCTCTCGTAGGTTGGATCAAAATTCATCATTTTAGGCAGTGATTTGAATCCAGCTGGTATTCTATTAGGTGTGAGATTGGATATTACATCGAAAGCCTTGCAAACCTACCCCATAGAGACTTCATAATAAAGATGTGAGTTTTTTTTCTAGGCATGCACAGGAAGAAACATATCTCCAGCTACAAATATGGTATCCCCATGTAACTGTTGCTGACTTAAACGTTCCCCTGTGGCTTGTTAATTAAATATATACTAAATGGCAATAGAAACATCCTCATATATTAATTATATTAATTAAATCTATCTATGGGATGGTAATATAGTATTAGATCTTGGTGAAACTAATTTAATATTCTAAAATAGAATTAAATGCTCAAACCATATGGTGTGTGTGATGAGCAGCAGGGAATCATGTGCCATGAAGATGGTGTATAAATCTGCTTTTGTTTTAATGATGTGCACATAGGGCTTCAGATTCCAGATGTGTAGATTTTGGTATTGTTAACTATGTAGCTATTTATGCCTGAAAGAGTCAAATAGTTAAGAAAACAGAAACTATGAGATGCCTGTCTAGATATTTGAGTGGATATAGGAGTTTGAACAAGTATTATTTTATTCTTTAATACTAACCATCATTGCACTGTGAAGGTGTGGGGGTGCAGAGGAATATGCATTGCAGTGTGTAGCTAAAGAAAATAGATTCATTGGTTCTGCCAGTCATTCTTATTCACTCCTACGTGACATAACAAGATGGTTTAAAAATATTCCAACATTATTTTATAAGCTCTTTTGTTCACAGTACACATTGCTGCATCCTTTATTTTCCACTTGCAAGCATTTTAATGAATAGATATTTCTATGAGCAGAAGAGAACTTGATACTATTGTTTGATGGCCTTGATTATTGAATGGTCGATTATGTCTAGTTTTACAGGACAACAACAACAAAAATATTTAGGGGCATTGATAGAGAGGTAGCACTCCTGTGCTTACAGGTTAATAGAAAGTGTCCACTTTGCTATTTTTTTTAAAAGTGCCAATTGTAAGAGATATCAGCACTTTTATAAATGGCATTATTTACAGCGTGGAGGAGTTCCGATTCACTTACTTTGACTGAGTCTTCATAGTAATAGTGAGTGCTTCTCACTAGGGCCAACGTAATGCACGGAGACGCTGGGCAGTTGCCTGGGGGCCCCATGAGCAGAGGTGCTGTAGAGGCTTGCCCACTTTTCAGTATATTATTCCAGTAGATTTATTCAGTACTTTTAAACTCTCTATATGAAAATGTTTAGGTGGATTAATCACCTCAGTATTGACATCCTGAAGAACATCGACTTCAAGCCAAATATAAAGTAATTCTCTGTAAAAAAATGTCTCAAATGTTTGTGTTGAACACTTGATTAATAAATCATTCATAGTAAATTTGCACTGTGCCATCTCCGTCTGTATGACTTACCAACTGAGTATTATTTTTCTGTTGAATTTCTTGTTTTTCAACTTCAAACCTCATGTTATATTGTCCAAACACTTGTGTGGATTAATCTCTGCTGTCCAACATGTTTTTTAATGTTTAAACACGGATTTTGTTGGAAGTACCAATAAATATAAGCTTAATGTTATTGACTATTTACATTTTAGTGAAAACGGTTAACACAAGTTACAGGTGGTTTTCAGTGCTTATTCAATAATGTAATTTCCAGTTTCTTTAATTGCAGAATGCAGATACATATTCCTAGATCATTAATTTTTACAAATACTAATTATATGTTCTGTTAATAGCTAGTATCTTGCTGACTGTTAATAAAAGATATTTTAGGCAAAATATAATTTTTTTGTGTGTGAAAGATTCTCTTTAAAGTCTCATGCCATGAACATGTTTTAACTTGTTCACTTCATGTTATTCTATTTAGGCTATTGATTAAGGATTGTGGCTGTTTTCATTAATTTCTGATGGATTGATTTTTGATCTACTGTGTGAATTTATAATCTCCTTTTTTATATTTTGATATTCTGCAAAGATTGGTTATGCTTTTGGCAATTATGTCAGTTCTAAAATATACTATGCTTCGAATTCCATTCGAATTTTTTCTTTTGTGACAATATAATGTATAACATAATAGAAATCAAATGTCAGTTCTCTAAGCATGGCAAAACCCCCTGGTTATTGATATATTTACATTTTATTGCACTGTTAAAAAATATAGGGGGAAAAGAATACTTATGTTTTAAGTTTAACTACTATGTGTTTGATTGTAATAATAATGTTTTAAGCATTGCTATATCATCAATTTTTTTTATAGATTATATGTTTGCAAAACAGTGTTAAACATTTATCTTAAGTGCAGTATGCTATATATATGTAAGATAAATGCAAGACAGATATGCAGAAATGTTAGACACACTACTGCACACACTCTACATAAACACACAGACAGACAAATGTACTTAGACATTTACATATTCTGCTAGAGATGTGCAAATGCCATGTACCCAAATACACAAACACACACTCAATATATACAACAATTTTTTTATCATATTAAAAATGGTAATTTATTTTTATCAGTTTGAGAATGTATTGAGGGTTGGGGGGCACCTGAAAATTCTGTGCCTACAGGCAGTCTTCATTTAAATCTGGTCCTGCTCCTTTCTGTTGTAGTGATTTCTATTCCCATGCTACTTGCACTCTTTGCTGTCTCTTTTGCACCTGCCATTGCACCAAAAAAACACTCTAAGGCAGAGGTTCCAAATTAATTTTTCCCATGGAACCCTTTGACATAGTGTATTAACATCGTGGAACCCCAGAACTCCAACCCTCCCACCCCAGGGAAAAAAATAAATAAAATTGCACAGTTTTTTGTATGTGCCGGTGTGTGTCTGTGTGTCAAGGTGTGTGTATCTGTATTTGTATGTGCCAGTGTGTTCCATGGAACACCAATTGGGAAACACTGCTCTATGGGGTTATGTGTGAGTAATTTTGGGCAATGATTTGTGAATTGGCACAAACCGTAGTTAATTGAGAAAGGGGAAAGAGAAAATAATACAAAGGTTAGGGGATGTGACAGCTGAGTAGCAATGGAAAGGCATATGAATTTGTAGCATAGCTATTTATATATTTATTTATTTATAATTCACAACCTTGGTCTATCTCAGTACAGAGTCTACATATATCACCAGCATATTATATTACATATATTATGGGTATTTGGAAAGGTTTCCATGCCACCTGCACTTCCAACTCATTTTATCAATTGGTGTACATATATGTGTATGGTTGTATTGAAATGAATGCCAGACTTAGCACTGCATTGGGAAGAAGTAAGTAGAGTATATATAGTACTTTCTGAGTACTTTCTGAAGGAATGAGCAGGCATTATAGTCTGGGTGGAACTAACATTATATAAAACCAAACTGGCACTCAAAAACAGCAAAACATTTTTGTACAAAGCAACTGCTTATGGCAGGTGTAACCAGGAAGTAGATTCCCAGGTGTTGCAGAGCTGCAACTTCCATGATGCTTTGTCAAGCTTACAGCTAGTAAAATAACATGTCTGTTGTCTTTCTGAAACAGCTGGGGATTTACTTTGTGGCCACACTCTACTAGGCTGTGCTCTTTGAAAGACCATAAACAGGTTGTCTGATGGAAACCCAGCTCAACATGTAAAAATACACGATCCACCATTGACAGGAAATGGAAGAAGCACCCCAGACTCCATAATGAATACAGCCATTGCAGTTGTTTAGTTAACTGGAGTGTCGTGGTGCCCTACCTCAGTAGGTAGGTCAATTCATTTAAAAATGGGTTGACAACATTCCAGGGTCTGCCAGGCACCTATCATTACCTCTCCTGGTGATTGAAGCTCCTGCAATGAACTTCTGTTAGTTAAACTAAGCTAAGTCCTTCTGTGTAAGGTCAGCTCATTGGCTGAGAGCATCAGCTGACTAGCAGACAAAAAGTGCCTCCCTGCACCATTGGGCTTAGCTAAGTGCAGGAAGTTCTGGTTCAGCAGCAGAAAAAAATTGATTTGGCCAATTCAACGCAGCTGGAAACACACACACACACTGCTATTTGTCCTCCGGAAGGCATAACCACCTTGCAAAGCTAGTGGGTATGCGGCAGCCACCCGGAGTCAAATGCCAGAGCTGAAAAGGCTTGCGCTGTGCATCTGCACAGCAACAGTCTTTCAGCCAATCAGGTGATCAGGAGAGCCGTGCTGAGCGCGGGAATCCTGATTACCTCGGATTTTTAAAAATCCTATCATTGATGGAGGACTCTATTTCTGTATCTGCCACAGATTTAGTGGATGCCTCTCTTAAAGGCAGCCCCATCAAAGTCAGAAAGCTCCATAAGAGAGCTTTCCTTGCCAGGGATCTATCCTCTTCATCTTCTGAGGAGGATTTGGTCCCTGTTTTAAGTAAAAAGAATAAAGGAAGGCGGCTGGTCTCTTCCGCCAGTTCCTCGTCTGAGGAAAACTTCTTTGCTCCTCCTTCCCCTCATACTCGTTTGAGTAAGTGTAAATTTAAGGGGACAGGACCCCAAAAAAGGAATAGCGTGTTTACCTCGTTTGAGCACCAGAAACACCTTCCAGAGAAAAAGGACAAATCTCGTTGGAGGTTAGATAGTCCCTCTCCTTCCTCTTCTAGAGCGTTTGCTCACTCTTCCTCCCAAAGCCGTCCCAGTCCCAGATACGGCTCTCCAGAAATAGACTGGGAATCCGAGGAAGTGGTTCGTTCAGCAGCTTCCACTGAGTGAGGGAAGCTAAGCAATGTTCAGATGGCCAGAGTAAGTCTCCTAGGAAAGACTCTCCCATCAAAATTATTTCACTCCAGATGGGCTATGGAGCACGATTCTGAGGTTAGAGATTTTGCAAAACTAGCCTTCAGATCCCCCTTGGTTAAGGAGGATGACCTTCTCCTCAGGAACCACATCGGTATCCCGGACATTCAGGCTTTAATGGCCCCAGAGGTAGATCCTGCTCTGTTATCCATCACAGAGAGCAGCGTATCCTCCGATCCCACAGACCAGACTTTTTGCAATATACAGTTCAAAATTGCTGATGCTGTGGGCCCACTATTACTGATGCTGGATAAGGCAGAAAAAGAAGGCAATGCTCAGAAACCGTCCGCTTCATCTCTGTTGGCATCTAAGATGGCCCTTTTAAAAGCGTCTGGCAGGGCAGTGCTAATTATTGGCCAATCCTTTAATTACATATCTAACATCCGCAGATCCCGCTGGCTCCATGCAGCAGGTCTGTCCGACCTAGCCCCCAAATCGCATGAGTTCCCAAATTTGGAGGATTCTTACCTATTCGGTCACTTGTTCATTCAGGAGGTTAAAGGCCATTACAAGGCAAGGAGATCCTTTTCAGAACTCAAGAAGTCAGTCCCTAGCTACAAAAAGCCCTTTCGGACAGAGTGGCGCCCCTATAGGGCTGCAGTAGCGTCCCGGGAAGCCTCTCACCAGGCCCAGTACCGCCACTACAGTGGAAGACACAAGCTCCCAGTTGGTGGAAGAGGAGCGCATTCCAGAGGCGGTTCAGCTTCCAAAAGAAAACCCATGCATTTAAGTAAGTGTGCCTCCTCATATGCCACTAAATTGGAAGGATATTTCCTCAGACAAATGGGTTCTAAAGATTTTTCAAAGGGGTTTACAACTCCCCCTTTTAAGGTTCCCAGTCCAGAAATTTGCACCCAACAGAGAGGTGAACCCAGTGCTAGATGCCTCCCTTTCCTTAGCTTTAAGTCAAGAGAAAATAGAGTTGGTAGACATGTCTATTACAGGATGGGTCAGCCCATTTTTCCCAAACCCAAAATCAGACGGTTCCTGGAGACCGGTCCTAAACGTGAGGTCTCTGAACGCTTTCATCAAAAGGAAAAGGTTCAGGATGGAGGGTTTATCAGATCTGCCAGGCTTAGTACAGAAAGCTTTGTTCTGCATAAAGTTAGACCTAAAAGATGCCTTCCATTCAGTCCCCATAGTCAAGAAACACAGGCGTTTTCTGAGGTTTCAGTGGAAAGGGAAAGTGTGGCAGTGGACCGTTATGGTGTTTGGCCTATCCAATGCACCATACACATTCTCCAGAATTATGAAATCAGTGATAGCTCATGTCAGACAAAAAGGTTTCATGTGTCTATACTATCTAGACGACATCCTGCTCATGCACCCAGATGGGGAAGCCCTTGCTTCTCAGAGGGATTACCTTGCTTCCCTTTTACAAGACCTAGAATTTGTAGTAAATTTACAGAAATCAGTCCTAATTCCCACCCAAAGCATCCTCTTTCTGGGTTTCATACTGAACACCAGGACTATGTCTCTAGGAATCCATCAAGACAAATGGGACAAATTACTGGTACATCTGAACTCATCTCTCAGGCACCAGAGTTGGTCCTTGAGAGACCTAGCAAAGATTATCGGGAAATTAATAGCTTTAACACCAGCATACAACAATTCCCACTTACTTTGCAGGAGAAGTCAGCTGTTTTTAGGCAACCGACTAAGACAGGGCGGCCATTGGGAATCAAAATTTGTTCTCCCCAAGAAGGTCAGAGAAGAATTGAAGTCCATTCTGGAGTTAGAAATTCCACTTCCCAGTCCCCTGTTAGAGCAGCCTGTGGCAGTCACTCTGACGTCAGATGCCTCAAGTCACGGTTGGGGGGGCGTTTACAGCCCAGAATGCCTTAAGAGGAATTTGGTCAGACCAAGAGAGTCTCCTCCATATAAACATCTTGGAGTTACAAGCTATAAAATTAGCTCTCCAGGGCCTAGTTCCTCTAAACCTGTCACCGACGTTGGTAAAAGTCCAATCGGACAACAGGACAGCGGTGGCTTATATAAACCACAGAGGGGGCACAAGATCAAGGGGTCTTTGTTTAGAGGCTCTAGGTCTTTGGTCCTGGGCCTTAGCAAGCAATGTTCAGGTTTTCGCAGAATATGTTCCGGGAGAGGTGAACGAGCTTGCAGACTCTCTCTCTCGCCAAAGTTTGTCCCTGGCAACAATTCAATTCAGTGGACTGCTTTCAGGGAACCAGCGATCTCCTGCTCAAGCTCCCACAGCTGATGTGGATCGCAGCCCTGGTAGGCTGTTAACACATCCTCTTTTATCGGATCAGGTCTTGGATATTATTAACTCATCTTTAAGACGTAGAACTAGGGTAAGATATAGAAAGATGATCGAGGAATTCAAAGAATGGGAGGTTTCTTTTTTGTCTAACACACAAGGATCCGACACCGTTCCATTGGCTTTAGAATTTCTTACCCTTAAGTTCCATTCTGGTTTATCTGTCAGTTCAATCAAGACATATGGATCTGCTTTAAACTTCCTGATCCCCAACCTTACTCAGGATGCCCTGTATTTGAGATTACTAAAAGGTTATCCGTCTGCCGCCCATATACCCCACGCTACACATCTACTTGGGATGTAGATGTCTATTAAATTTCCTAAAGTCTTTGGATAATGCTAAAATTGATTTAAGATGGACTGCTATTAAGTTGGCTTCTCTGCTGTCCTTGGCCCTGGCAGCTAGAGGAGCAGAGTTAACTCAAATCCATATTTCAGACCCTTGGTTGTCCAGGACGCCGGGAGGTTTCCATATTATACTAAAAGGCAGACAAAAAACATCCCATTTTTCTCCTGGTCCGGTAGAATTGGACTTGGTCCAAGATCTTTCTGAACCAGGCTTATGTTTAGTCAGTTTGGTACAATCGTACCTTCAACTTTCTGCTGTATTTAGAAAAGATATCAATCAATTATTCATTACATCAAGGAATCCCTTTCGTCCAGCCAAGGTTAATACTATTAGAGGCTGGGTACTTTCCGCCATGTCTTTGGCTGGAATTGATGTTTCTGTGTTCAAAAGCCATTCAATTAGGGGAGCCTCGGCTACTAAAGCAGCAGGGAAGGTCCTTCCTCTCCCTATTATCTTGAAAGCTGAGATGGTTGTCCAGTAAAACCTTTGTTAGATTTTACTGGAGGCCATCAGAAGTTGAACGCCTTCAGTTTCTTAGGACCACCACCAGGTGTGTGCTATTCTACCCACTAGCTTTGCTAGGTGGTTATGCCTCCCGGAGGACAAATCAGAGTTTGCAGGAATCTATGATCTGCAAACTTTCTTTGTCTTAGGGATGAGCATAACCACCTAGCAATAGCGCCCGTCCCCCCCTCCTCCAAGTTAAGGGTTTTGCCTGCTGGTGGTAGTTTTTTTTTTTTTTTCTAAAACACAAGGTTATCTGGTGCTTATTCAGCCTTTTGATAACTGTTCTCTGTTTTGTTTTTTACAGACTATAACCGTACTCCAAGACAAGACCTACAAACCAAGGATCCACCTAAGTAGGAGGGTTGGATGCTAGTAGTCTTGTCAGTTTGATATTCTCATGGACTCCCTGCATAACGAATCTGTTTGCTGGGACTTGTTACAACATTTCTTTTCTCTTTATTGAAATTATATGTTGCAATTTATGATGAATGGTACCAGTGTTCATTTGATACCTTCCTTTGCTATACATTGTTGCCTTGTTTTTCAGCACAGCTGTTTTATACAAAGTTCCAAGTCTATCTTGTATGTCTTCATGATTTATTAAACATTTTTCTTGTTCCCCTGTACTATGGGCAACTTGAATCGTTTTATTTTGTGTTTAGATGTTTAATTATATCCCTGTACACTGTGGGAAATATTTATCCTTCGTACTTCGTGGGATGTACTAACCATCCGCAGTTTCCCAATTTTAAAAATCCGAGGTAATCAGGATTCCTGTGCTCAGCAAGGCTCTCCTGATCACCTGATTGGCTGAAAGACTGTTTCTGTGCAAATGCGCAGCGCAAGCCTTTTCAGCTCTGGCATTTGACTCCGGGAAGCTGCCGCATACCCACTAGCTTTGCTAGGTGGTTATGCTCATCCCTAAGACAAAGAAAGTTTGCAGATATAATGTTATGATTTAATTATTAGAACAAGATCAAAGCACATAGACAGAAAACAACGAGAAGAAAAATCTTTTAAAAAAACAAAGAAAACAAAATGTTATCTTTTAAAGTGTACTGGTAACAAATATACATAGGTTAAAAAACAAAACAGGTATATGAACCAGTGCTGAAGAATTTATTGTTAGAACATGAATTAAATTTAAAAATGTAACGATTAACGGGGTCCATTTATGTTTTCAGTAGCTTGAAACAGAATCCCCTTATCCTGCAACTACAAAGTATGAGCCTTTATAGGCTTAGTAGCAAGTTAAATAGCATTAGCGAGGTTTCCTGGTGTTGTTTTTAAAAAATTAATTTATGATCCCTGTCATTTAAACTCTAATCATCTCCTTTGTATCTATTTAAAAGTGAAGTAAGCAACAGGAAGCTCTTCATGTAAAAGGAATCAGGTTTTCTCATGTAATATTTTATACAACAATAACATAGTTAACAAATCTAAACTATCACAGCCATACAAAGAAAATACTTAAGGTAATTTAGACTAACTACAATACATTAAATTTAAACCCAAGATTTATAACAAGCGCTACGGAATCTGTTGGCGCTATATAAATGGCAATAATCATAATAATAATAAAATGATATAAATATATGTTGAAATACAGTAAGTATTGGTCATAAAGGAGTTATGCTTCGTCTCTGTCAAGAATAAGCAAATAATATTGCATATCTCATGAAAATATAAATTTAATGATGTCAACCTGAAAATATTTGACTTCTTTGGGATATGTATTGTAAAAATATTGCAAACATGTATGTATGAGTGAGTGTGCATACACATGCGTACACACACTAATATAAATATATACGTTGCTAGAGAATAAGAATGCGTTATCTTATTAAGCAATGAAAGTAGATTCTGAAGCAGTTGTCATGGGAATAGAATTCGTAGCACAATGGGAAAAATAATTTATAACTACATTTCCAATCAGAATGCTCAACGAGGAACAGAAAGAGTAAAACAATATCACATTTTGCTTAGAAGTACTTCTGAGAACAGCAATTATTTATTGAAGAAAAATCTGTGTCCCTTGACAATAGAAACAATTATGCAATATTTCTACTGAAATTCAACTTTAAATACTTTATATACTAATTATTTTTGCTAGCAATGTATTTTATGAAATTATAAAACTGCTGATAAGCATTGGCTGTATTATGAAGCATTAACTTATACCAAGCCTATTTAGCATAGCAACACTGAAATAAAAGGAGATGGCATAACAATATTATATAAAAGTATATTGGTTTATCATCAAACAGGAGAGAGAAGATTGGATCTCAGGTTATACACATTAAAGGGACTCTGTAGGCACCAAGACCACTTCATCTCATTGAAGTGGCCTGCCTGCCATGTCCACCCCCCTACTCTGCATTTTAATCATGCAGTGGAAGCCATAGCAATTATGCATGAGCTGCAATCTTTTTATTGCAGGGTTAACTTGCCTTTAGTGGCTGCCATACTTACAGCCACTATAGGTGCTTCCGCAAGATACTGGAGTAAAATTCCTATGGAAGAGCATGGGATTGGATTAATTCATCGATGATCAATGATCTCAGCCAGAGATGGCAGTTCTTCTTCGAGGAGCCCGGCAATGAGAGGGAGAAAAGGTAAGTAAAATCACCTTTTTAACCCCGGCCATAGGGACCAGTCACCTAAAAAATTACTAGGTCCGTATAAAGTTAGAAATAGACATTTGTATTCCAAACACAATAGTGTTCTTTTAAGCCTAGGCTATGGACCTGCATAAAACCCTTTTTGCTCCGTATAACTGGTTTTGAAATTGAAACCTCAAAATAATTATGAATGGGTTTATAAGTATAAATTATAAAAGAAAATATATTAATTTGTGTATAAAGAATCAAATGCTTATAAGTGTATGGTTTTAACATTTCCGCTTACTATGTGCCGTGGGGTGGAGGCAATCAAATACTGATTAGGAGCCTGTACATGTCTCCTACCACCTTTTCTACACTGGCCAGTGGGATGGAGGGTGATATAATGACAGAGCCATGTATATATATATATATATATATATATATATATATGTAACAAAAAGCAATTTCCATTCTGATCCAACCCCCATGACCTGCAGTTGATTTTGAGATGCTCACTACATCACAAGATCTGTGTCTCCTTGATGAAAGTACTAACTTTGCTTGTACTTACACATTAGCTATGTATTTTTATGTATGGTTTTCTCTGGCACTGCAATATGTTTTTATTTATTTGACAGAACCTCTGTAGAACATGCTTTTTGTTACCTCAGATGCCAGACTTTCTTATATATGTACCTTTACATTACAATCCATTTTTGCAAAATGGAATAATAAGGCAAAATTTTTATTCTTTCTTGAATTAATTTGCATATGCCCACCCTGAATCCTTTGCGGTTGTAACATCACTGCAGATTTGGGATTTCTGTGGGAAAAGCAAGTCTTATGGCTTGACTGGTGTGCAGATCTGTGTTTAACAATGTATTGACTATCCACTGACTTCAGGTGGAAGGGGTTTTCAATCACTATTTTATTCCACCATAACTATATATATATATAAATATATATATATAGTCAATACAATGTTAAACACAAATCTGCACATCAGTCAAGCCATAAGACTTGCTTTTCCCACAGAAATCTCAAATTTGCAGTAATGTTCTGGCAGTACATATGCCAATCATTTCAACAAAGAATCAGATTTGTGCCTCATTATTCCATTTTATACATGGATTCCTTGAAGTATGTTTATATAAAAAAATTGAGAAAGGATCGACAACAGATCCGAAACGTTGATGCTACACTAATAAATTAGATTTTTCTTTTTCAGTAAACAAGACCTGCGAGTGCCCACTTTTCTTTACTAAAATATGTGGATATATATATATATACATATATATATATATATATATGTGTGTGTGTGTGTGTGTGTGGTGTTTTTTTTTTGTTTTTGATTTTACTTTCCACACACACTGAATCAAATTGAATGAGCCAAATAAAATATATATGACAGAAATTTAGAAATGGGTGCTTCGCCTTATGATAATATATGTGCAAGATGAGGAAGGTCAGAGTTGTAGAAGGGCTGATGAATGACCTCACATGTAGTAATCCAAAGAATATAATAATTTCTTAGGGTGGACAGAGAGAGAAGATGCAATCAAGCGATTGATTATTGAGTGTGACAGAGGGGAAATGCTTTATTAAAGGCTGAGAACCAAGTATTATTATTATGTATTATATGATTCTGTGGCAAATTTAGCTCTGTAAAACAGAAAATTGTCTTCGGCACATTACAGACAATGATGAATCTACTGCTAAGTCATTTCTCCTTCAATGTCTTGTTGTAATAGCTATGTCATTATTGATAGATAGGCTATCTGAGACCTTTCACCTTAATGTAAACTAACAGCCATATATTTTCTAATTTAATTCTATTAGTAGAGTAATCATCCTCATACTGAGAATGACAGTTTTCTCACTTGAAAGATTTCACAGGTGGCAGAATATAGAGGATGAATTGTGCTCTCTTTTTATCTGCCAAAATAACTCATAACTACTATTGACGGAATGACCTGCAAAGCATAAACCTAAATGTCTTGTCAGCATCAAGTAAAAATCCCTCAAGAAAGAAAGGGATGAAAATTTCAAATAGTAGATAAGCAGTGATATCAAAGAACAGGTGTCCAGACCGAGTGAGTGTATGATTTAGAGAAAAGAAATTATGGCTTGCACATGTTTCATTTGCCCTTATTAGAACTGCAGTTTGAGTCTGGCTCACCAAAACTCTTACCATTGACTACTTTGAGAATAGTGTAGTGTAAAATTCCAACACATCACAAGAACTTTCAAATAAAAGCTTATTCTGAGATATTTAAAGAATCATTGTAAAAAAGAGTAGCAAGTTTAAAAGATTTTTTTGATGCGCTATTTCAGCTGGATAATTGAATGAACACAGGTTCCTAAATACATAGATGATAAGCCCAAAATAGGCTACAATTAAGTAAGACAATAGGTTTTAGAACAGTGATTTGCTTTGCTATATCTAACTTTCTACCATGGATTGCATATATAAAGAAAGTGTAAATATTGTTGTTTAAAAAAAATTGTTGTTGGTAAAATTCTATAAATACTGAACCGTATTAAGGTAGAATTATAGGGAGAGTAGACAATTGAAATCTTATTGAAAACTCAATAAACCCCAACTAATGTAGTTAAAATTAGAGTATAATAATGCAATGTTGGTTGGCTGGTCTTACTATATTAGAGGTTCATGCCCTCTTGCTGAACTGATTCTACAGGCATTGTAACAGGAATTGAAACTACAATGTTTAACACAGACAGACCTCTTTCATCTGCTTCCCACTTTGATTCAAAGAAAATAATATTATAAAAGACATATAACTATCATGATTATACCTGTGAGAGCAAAGTAAAGAGGCATTATTTAGCACGCTTTCATTTACAAAAGAAGCCACAGTAACCCTACAAACTCTTTAAGGTGAAGGAATTATCTAAATTGGAACTTGGAGCAATATTCAGGGCAAAATAACTGTACACGAGAACTGTATATTGATTTTGAACTAATAATAAAACTATTTATCCGTACAGCACAATTAACTCTGGACTTGCTATTCCAATTTCCATGCATACTAATAGCTAATTTAGAGCTGAGTGCAATCATAAACATGTTATATAGTAGAGCCAATGGAAATGGAGGTGAACACAAACTGTATTACTTACTAAAGTGAACATTGTCATGGATTTACAGTGAATTCAAAGTGAATTTCAAATTTAAGGCCAAAAGTAGACAACTGGAAAAAATGTTCAAGTCAGCTTCTAGTTTAATTACTGGCTTTAAATGCGAAATACACTTTTAATTCTCAACAATTAAATAACCCTGTATTCTGTGAAATCCAAATAAATGCCATCTTAGATTGGGTTTAGCAGAATTTGAGATATTTTGTGTTTCTTACAATTAACTTACTCACTAGGGTTCATTGATGACTTACTTTCTGTTGAGATATTTTCTGATGTTCTGATTGTAACATTAATTACTTACCTAAGTAGTGGATGGAAATTTTGGTGGTGTATATAATATATAGCAATATTTTCATTACTGACTTTAAATATTGATTGGTGTATCGTCAAGAAATAAATTATTTTGCTGTGTCAGTTTTAAAGTCTTATAAATTATTAATTAAAAAGGCACACTGTTAAAAAAAAAAAAGAGGTCTAATAGTCATTCAGGTGTAAATTACATTTCACAGATTCTTTCTTTTATACTATTTAACTCATGCCTTCATAAGTGTTCATGAAATTTAGAGGTAAATATAGATCTACATGAAATTGCAAAAAAAATGCAATATTATGGATAGTGCTTTCTTAATGAAAGTAAAACGTTCTCAATATAATGGAGAAAAGCCTTTACATCTTAATTAATTCTGTGTTAATTGACATATCTTGCAATTAACATGAATATGTCCTCAAGAATGTTACAAGATATTTAAAAACACAATTTAGTTTAAATGAATGAAAGTGAAGAATGAGTAGACTCTTGTGAGAATGGAACATTTACAGATTTATTTACTAAAGTGGGAATTCTACGTCAATTTAAAGCAAATTTAAAATTTAAAAGGACACTATGGGTACCCACACTACTTCATCTCAATTTTGCAGGAATGGCAATCTATTCATTTTCATTCTTAACAGGCCTCTAGTGGCTATCACAATCACAGCCAATGAAGGCACTTCTGCCACAGTAGCTGAGTGAAACCTGGCTTTTTCAGTCAGATGGTGAAATAGAGTAAAATTGTGCTTGTGAATGTGATGTTTGGAGATACACTTGAGTGGAAGGAAAGATAGTGGAAATTACTTTGAAAACACAGGTGAAATGTTTAAGGATTGGTGGACTATTATACTGAGAGAAGAGTGACCTAGGAAAATGGTAAGCATTCCCGAGGAGGTAGAATTTCAGTAATTTCCTAATACTTACGAAATCTTGAACGATACAAAAATTATGTAAATTTGTCTTTTAAGTGCGTTTATCCATTGCATATTGATATTGTTTGACATACTTTTTAATCAGCAGTGGCCTGAAATAATGGAATAGTCGGAGGTTCCTTGTCACAGTGATGCCGTGACACATGCTCTCTTTATTTGTAATGAAATAAATGTAAGACTTCTGTCTAAAATGAAGAACATTTAATTGATAGTTTGCCAGTGTAAATATTAAACTTGCTGATTCTGTTCTACTCCGTTACCAGTACAAAACCAGTTTCCATGGAAACTACAGTATAAACAGATTACAAAAAGTAGTCAGAAGAGACTTTCAGAAATAGCATGCCTGCATTAATATGGTTTTGAAGGATGTGTCAAAATGTCGTAATTAATCAGTAATTCAAAAATGCAAGGCAATGACAACCATTATTTGATTGCTAAGAGGGACATATATTTAAAACCACCACAAAGTCTTGCACTCAAGGACTTCAACACTATCTACAGCATTTAACAGATAATACACAAAGACACCTCAAAAACTGTACTCCTCTTATCATGTAATGTTTGTGCAGTTTGTGTGAACACGTGTGCAATGTAGGTGTAAGAACCATTCTCATTACAAACCCAACAGTATTTTTGTTTAGATCACAGTACATCCTAAGCTGTATCATTTTAATGGTGTTTGAAATAGTAAAGAATTGTGATAAAAGAAACCGTGGCAATGCATTCCACAGATTTTCAGAGGGATGCAACATCGTTAGAGGATTTTTTTAGATATATTGATCATAATTTCTAAATCCAGTTAAAAACCTGTCTTCTTTGTGTTATGTCAAAATCGTTTCAGGGTGTTTTGGTAACTTTCCACATCATTAAATGTTTGTCCTGGCATTGCACCCCTGTTTTATTAAGTCTACTCTGAGATTTTAGAAGTAGCCAACTGTGACAGTGGTATAAAAATATCAAAACATGATTATTTTTTTATGGACTGATTGTAACTAATAGAGCTTTTGTTTCACTTGGATAGAAAAATAATGATTTCCTGTAGCTTGATCTGCTTGTTTGTTATAGAGATGTCTAACTTTTTTAGAGTGTTAATATTTATGTCAAATTTCTTGAACTTTTTTTGGTGAGTGACTGTGTGTCATTTGAGGGATGAATGGTCTTTCATATCTCAAATGTTGCTACTCCCTTGTCTGTTTCCCTGCAAGTCAACGGCGTTACCATCAGCTCTGTATTGCAGGCTCGCTGCTTAGATGTTCTCTTTGACTCCGACCTTTCCTTCACCCCTCATGTCTAGTCAATTGCCAAATCCTACCGCTTCGATCTTAAAAACATAATGACTGATGCGGCTAAGATGCTTGTCCATGCCACTATCCTCTCTCGCCTTGACTACTGCAATCTTCTTCTCAGTGGTCTTAAGTGTTCTCAACTTGCCCTATTACAGCAGTCTATAATGAATGCGGCAGCGAGACTTATCTTAATGTCCACTTGCGCCTCCCAGGCCTCCCCCTTCTGTCAGTCCCTACAGTGGCTTTCCGTAAAATATAAGGCTCAATTTAGGATTCTGGTACTTGCTTATAAATCTCTACATATTGCTACTCTGACCTACCTATCCTCAATAATACAGAAATATGTCCCACCTAGGCCCCTACGCTCTGCCAAAGTCATACCTCTATCCTCTGTTTGTACTCCTACCTCTGATGTTCGCCTTAAAAACATCTCTAGGGTCGCACCATTTCTATGGAATGTTCTTCCCTTCTCTGTTAGACTTCACCCAGTCTCCACTCCTTCAAAAAATCTTTGAAAATGTACTTCTTCAGGAAAGCATATCAGTTAAACTGTCAACAGCTTTCCCTCCTTGCATTCCTCTCCTGAAACTGTCATCAAAACAAAACTCTATGCCCTCAGTCAATACAATCCTAACAACCTATTTCATTACCCCTACTTGTACCCTTTCTGTCACATTACCCCACGCCCTCTAGCATGTAAGCTCATTGAGCAGGGCCATCAATCCCTCTGTTCCTGTTTGTCCAACTTGACTGGTTAGAAATACATGTCTGTTAGTCCACCCATTGTACAGCGCTAGAGGTTCAAATTAAATACATAATGAGGTTCAAATTAAATTGAAAATGATGAACCATATTGTGTCCATTGCTATACCAATTTTTGTTTGAGGAAAAACATTTTTAGTTGTTTGAGGTGAGTATGAGGTGAATACTTTGTGTTGCCAGTTCAATGTTTTCTTTTTTCCCTACTTAATTTTTGCATTCTGTGTGTGAAATGTTACATTTACCAATAAAGGTTATTGAATGTTTTTTTTAAAAGGGTTTTAGGTATGTCGACCCTTTCAGTGATATTGAGTGCAATAGAAAGATTTCTATTCTTTCTAGATTAATTTCTGAGTGTGCTATATGGAGAGAAAAACTGTTCTAAGTTCATTATTGCTAAATTAGACTTGGGTAAATAGTTAATATGAAATGCATTATGCAATTTGATTTGCTGAGTGGCTTGCTAAAACGTTCATCCAATCACATTGTATTTAGGCATTAAAGAACATATTTTAGTCTATGAGAAATGTTATCCTTTAGGTTTTGATTGAGTATTTAAGGCATTGCAAAGTAATACATGGGCATCAATGATTATTTTGTAGATAATGTTTAGAAATGACACACTTACAGCGATGTCCACATAAGTTTAGGTCTAAGAGTGATAAATTGAAAAAGCTTTGTCTGATGACATCTAAAAAACGTGAGGATTCTTTTGTGGTAGAAGCTACAGGATGTTTAAGAAAACATGGTTAAAACTACTGTGCAACTATCTTGAACCAGGGCGCATGTGTGTAATGTCAAGTAAGCCCACTATTAGATTACATATATAAGAGATAAGTTTATAGTTTATAATTCAATATAACTATTGTAATGTGGGTGTAATTTTTGTATTCTTTGTATACGCATGGACTACATAATTTGTGGTATATATTCTTTGTTCTCTTGTAAAAGTGTGCTCAGTCGGGTATTCCAAGACTATTGTCTGACTGAGACTTTGCAACTGCAAAACAATAAATAGCCTTTGTTCTTCAACGACCTGTGTCTGGAGTGCTTGGAGTGTCCCTGCATCATCTCTGACCCAAGAATTCTTCCACATTTTGGTGCATTGGCCAGGAATTAAGGGGTTAATACCCAAGATAAAGAACTGGGTCTTACTCGGTGAGGTGTGCCCTGGAGTAGGTTCGGATGACCTCAAGGTAACTTTGGCGCCACCGCACTGTTCGTTCTGAAAAGTTCCTTGTTTCCTTTGGGCCTGCTCCAGAACACCCTGGGACACCCAAGGACTTCTATCTGGGTTGCGGAACTAGCAAAAGTCTATTTCATGGTAAGGTTTCAGTCCTGTGTTTGGTAGTACATGTACAATTTGACTATTGTCTGACTGAGACTTTGCAGGTGCAAAACAATAAATAGTCTTTGTTCTTCAACGACCTGTGTCTGGAGTGTTTGTAGTGTCCCTGCATCATCTCTGACCCAAGAATTCTTCCACACTTTGGGAAAATTCAAGATGTCACAAATGCCTGGAGAAACATCTATCCTGATTGGTAAACACAAAGATAAAAAATATCCGTTGTACCGGCTTCTTAATATGCTATTCTAACACCTCTCAATCACTGCCCTTCTCTTACACAAAAAAAGAAACCCAAAGGATAGAACAAAAAAGATTTCAACAATATAATTTATTATCTAGAGCAGTATCATTTGCAACGTCCTTATTACATCACTAACAAGATTTGCTGACAAGTGTTTTCTCGTAGCAGCAACATAAGGTTAATCTATTTTGCACAATCCGAAATATAGTAATGAGCTGTCTGTTTTTTTAAAGTTAAAGTTTATAAACTTTAATAATTTGCATATAGGTTTTAAAAAAACTGGGATTTTGAACTTTATGGATTGTGTAAGGAAATTAAAATCTACCTAAGCATTCTATCAATGACAATGCTATCTATGAATACAGTTCTCTCTCTCCTTTTTCTCTTTGCTTTATTTGTGTAACCAATGAATTATTCCCCACAAGGGCCCAGTTAAGACTAAATGTTTTACTGGCAAAAATCATCTGTCTTCAAAGGCTTTCCTATTGCTTATGAGCACATTGTAAATCTATTGTACAATGAAATTTCACACAACACTAAGGAGTCAGCAGGAGATTCGGTAATATCATTAGCGGCTACAAAGTTCCTTGTATTTTAAGACCAAAACAGCAGGAAATAATTTTTATAAAACAAAAAACAAAAACCACAAAAGCACATTGAGGAGTTTTTAAAATGTAAGATTTACATTTTTAATGGAAATGGAAAATAAATGCAGTGGATTTACAATTATCCAGAATTACCTATTTATAGAAAAAATATCAGGGACCTCTACAGGAAATCAATAACATTTTGTCATTAAATATGAAAAGCTCCTTTCTCTTATATGTTGACTCGATATCTGTGAAAGTAGCTACAAGTAAAGAGCCAGAATTTTACATAGATGAATTGCCATTACTTTGTTAAAAGCACTGCTCCTTAACCTCTCGCCCTAGTAAATTCTAGTGAAGCTTTTACTGGTGTGAGGAGTACAATGGAAGTGACTGTAAAACACATTTAACCCTGCATAATGCAGTGGGCACATTCATTCAACCTTCTTATGTCTCCAGTTTTTGCACAGCATTTTAAGTCAAAATATTGATCTCAATCAATAGCACTCATTCATTAGTTTCAATTATTATTGAAATTATTATTGTTAATGTAGTGTTTCTGGTGAGTATAGTTAGTCACTAGCATAAAAGAACAAAAACAATAGTGCATTGGCGACTCTATGAACAGTACATGGGGGGGTGGAGGGGGTTGGCACAAAATATACCACAGTCAAAATGTGGGGGGCACTAAAAATTCCCAACACTAAATCATATTCGTAGTAGTTGCAGGGGGTATAGAGGGTTGTAGAGTGTGCAAGGGAGGTATAGGGGCTATTGTGGGTGCAGGGGAGGGTTACAGACTGTAGTGGGTGCAGGAGACAACGAGGCTGTAATGGGTAGCGGGGGTATTAAGCTCTTAGTTGGTGCAGGGAGTGATAGGGGCTCTGGTGGATGCAGGTGGATTGGGGCTATAATGTGTGCAGGGTTAATGGAGGTTTTAGTAGGTACAGGTGGTAATGGGGCTGTAGTGGGCATAGGGGGGTTATCAGCTGTAGTGGATGAAGGAGTAATAGGGGCTCTTGTGGGTAGGGGTAATAGGCTCTAGTGGGTAAAGGGGGATAAAAGCTGTGATAGGGGTAATAGGCTCTAGTGGGTAAAGGGGGATAAAAGCTGTGATAATAAATGGGGCAGTATGGAGGGGATAATTTAATAAACAGGCAAACAAAATTCAGCAATGCCTGTTTAATAGTGCCAGATGGAATACAGCTAGATTGGTGAAGTGAAAAAGCATACTAAAAAATATCAACACTTTATGTCTTCGAGAGACAGATGTACATTCCTATAACATCAATCAACCATTGGCATGAAACTCTGTAAATGCCAAATATCACCAGGTGAAATAATCTTGTGAAATACCTATACAATAACTATAATTTGCTTATAATACTAATGAGGCCACAATAATCCTCAAAAATATTGGTTACAAAGATTTCATCATATGTTCACTGCAAATATCGCTATATTCAAGATTCCAAGAACATTAGTATGGGTCAAAAAGAATAAAGGACTTGACATATAGAGCGATACTGCACTACTAGCTAAGTATGAATCTGAACGACAATTGTCATCAATTGTCATCAATTGTCATATAATATAGTAAACAGTGTAATCTGGTAAATAGGGCTCTCCTGGTCACTTTAAATTCAGCCCTCAGCATGGAGTAGAGATGTTGCAGAAGTCAACTGGCAATAGCAGCTAAAACGTTTGGTTGATAGCGACTTCAAAATCTTCATGCCCTTTACAAATATGTCTATGTCTCTAGTAGAGTTCGCGAACGGTTTGCGACATCACTACTCACCACCAGTCTAATTTTTAAACAGATATTAATGTAGTACTTCTATGATATATTATGGTCACCAAAAATATTCTTCAAAACAGTTTTTCAAACTTACGCATAACTGCATTGGTGTATGAGGGCAACATAGATGCCTAAAATGCAATTTCGATACAAAGTATTCCTCTAACTGAATCTGTGAAATCTGGTGGAAAGTTGCTAGAGATGTATTTGAAGTACACGGATCAAAAGATCCTTTTAATTTAAAAGGTCTCTCAGTGCCATGAACAAAGATCCTTGAGTCTCAGTGTGCAGTTAAACTTAAATTGGTCCACTTGCCACTCAAAATATTTCATCAGATTCATAAGTACAAAATTCAATCCAAATGATAATACCTCTTTCTCTGTATTTGAAATTTGACGTGGAGACAAATTTAAAAAAAGATGACTTTCTTGGTACAGGTAGATTTACTTTTAATGTTACTTGACTTGCCTTTTTGCCCATTACAGATATACTTTCTGGTGGATCTTTTACATGTGTAGCATGCACACTTCTGGTGATTACAGATGGAATGATTTCCTCATCTAAAAAAAAAAATCAATCCGGTGTTGCTTAGCCTTCAAGTTTTTCTTTGATACCCTTTTAAAGGGGCAGACTCAGTCTTAGAAGCTAACTTGGGATCCACAGTATACTATAGAACCTTGGTCTATAGTATATTGTGCAAGGTTCTTAGTTTTTTTAGAGGCTTGCCTGTGTCTTTGCTTTATGTGAATTGAGGACGAGTGGTATTGCTATGCAACCACCAATATACTCTATGATGTTCCTAATCCTAATTTGCTTTAGCCAATTTCATTCACATAAAGTGCAGTACATCATTCATTTAATTAGCAATTAGTTCCTGCAATTTAGTAATAATTGTGTACCAAATGTGGCAATGATTGATGTTTGCATCCCTTCATACTCTGCTATTTGTTTTCAAATAAGTCTAAATTCAAGAGGACACCTTAGATGGCAATTGCAATAAGGTCCAGGAACACTTTTTAAAAAAAAAAATTCTCAACCCATTTACTTTAAACAGCAGGCTTATGTTGTCCTATGTTGGGGTTAGTATGAATACAAAAACCCTGTGGAATCCTTTTGGCTCTGTAAAAGTAAAAATAAACCTTGTAGGTCTAAATCAATTTATCTTGGATGGTTCCTGGGACACATTTTTCACAGTGGTAGTGGAAGGATATTCAGTGTGGTTACTCTGAGTATACTCCAGCTTGCTGCTCAAACACACTCTCACCATATGGTTTAACGAGAATGTGTTTCTTTTTCATTTTTTTTGGAAACGCGGTAATGGGAATCAGATTTAAGTTTTACTTTCTCATATGCCTGATTTTCTCCCCCCCCCCTTTTGTCTATATAATGACTATTATTGAGGTTAAAAAACATTTTTCATTGTGGGCTGAGAAGTTTTGCTTTGTTAAGCATAAATATTATTTTGGTGTCAAATGATGAAAGTGAATATGGTAATTTTCATTCACCTCTTCTTTCTTTTTTGAATGAAATATTATATATAATTTGGTGATATAATGAATGTGCATATTAACTGGTGCTTTAGTATGTGAGGTGCATTAAGAGTTTACTTGATGTCATGGCAACATTTTTCTCATTTTCACTTTTCAGCAGTTCCAGAATGGGCACTATTGAGTGCTAACACTATGGTATGTTTTTATCTCTTTTACTGGTAAATCTGAGCTTCTCTGTTTCTTTCATTAGGGAATCCGGTAAGGTGTAGAGTAAGTAAAGTGATTTCTAATTTGTGCTATAATTGTTAAATGTACATGGGGTAACACGTTACTAAAGCATGACACAGTGAGCATTCATACACAGTGACATTTCATGAACAAAAATCCATCAAGATACACACATAGCTAGGGTTTTCCGGTGCTCCTAAAACTCGAAACTCAACAATGTTCATAAAGCAAGTTAACGTTTACGAGAAAATATCTTATAACACCTAAACTGGTAACTGCAAACAGAAAAAGGATGCAAGAAGAGATGTGACATTTTCCAACTAAAATATAAGTTAAGGTTGTACAAAAAGAGATAATAAGGGACAAAAAAATACATTTAAACAAATAGAATGAATCATAAGGAGATAGTGTGGAGGATTATTTGTATATAATTTGTACATTACTTGGAATTTAATTTGGAAAAATAAAAAGCAAAGCCAGCTAAGTGTAACCTTCCTTATGCTGATTTATGATGTTGCAAAGAAAAAGCTTGAATTCATGTCATGGCCAAGTACCATAAGTGAATGAATCATTTGGTAAAATGGTGAGCAAATATAGACAAGAGAGAAAAGAAAAATTGCACGTCAAGGATTGTGGTTGTCACTTTTTTTTATATATGTATAAAGCTATGTAAACTCATATATACATTTATATATATATATATATGGAGTTATATTTATTTGTTGACAAGCAGTCTATTTATATAAGTTTATATAAGTACACACATTTACATCTATAACTGTACCAAGTTACTTGAATTAACTTTAGCTGGTTTTGGGGCTGTGGCTTTGCATGATAACCAAAAGTATGTTCAGTGGTAATATTCAATATATCAGACACAAATGAACCATGCAATCAATTTCGTGGTTCCTGAAGCACTTGGAGATAAAGAGCTTTGCCGAAGGTAATAAGCAGTTTTCCTATTCAAAGGTTGTGGTAGTAGACTACCAAATTGCTATGCTCATATTATTCACATTACACAAGGCAGAAAATCCCCATCAGAGTCTATTTTATTCATTGACTGCTTGTAAGTTATATTATTCTTAAAAATATTAAAACACATTCAAGAGGATAAAACTAATATAATAAATATAACTCAATGTACTCACTGTAACTATCTATATATGTGCGTGTGCATGTCTGTCTATCTTTCTATCGATCTATCTGTCTGTCTACCTATCTTTCTATCGATCTGTCTGTCTACCTATTTTCATGTCTATCTATCTATCTATGTATCTATCTAGTTTATGTGTTTGTGTGCTTTAATTTCTCTGTTGTTGACAAAAGCATAGGAATGTGTCATTATTATTTTTTAAGCAAATAATACAAAATAATTAGCCACATTTAATGTTTTATGTTTTGCGTGCTTCATAGTTATAGCCACTGTAGTTTATTCATCTCATTGAAGTGGTTATACTGTCTAAAGTCCAATGGTGCAATCTTTTCATTCGGTATTAAAACATTTTAATGGTTTAATGCTAAAGGACAATCTCCAACAGTCCATCATCTCTGTGTTGCTCGGGCTAATATGAAGCATTAGCCCGAGCAACAAAAGGTGACTGTGACTGTCAGATGACCATTTTCATCCCATTACATCTGACCACTACTTGTCTGAATTGGCATGGCTAAGGAAGTGACTAATCTCTGCATGAGCCCTACTTTCAATGCGTGTCAGGCTGTGGGTGACAGTGTTGAACTGTTTGAAAATGATTTAATACTGAATGAAGGGGCACTATAATTAATTCAACAGGATAAAATAATAGCACCTAGAGTGTCACTTTAATGGGGTCTTTCTAATCTGGAGGATTATTAAGACTAGGCCATGGTCATATACAATTGGCATTGTTTCTGCAATCACACGAATAAACCCATTTATTTCTCTTGATGACAACAAGCAGAGTGAAACTGATAAAGAGATCTAAACACAGCATTAAATAAAAATACTTTTTGAAACTCAATATCAAAACTAATATATAGTTATTAAGTTATTCACTTAGGTGCAAATTCAAAGTGTAAAACCTTACGCTATATCGTCAAACTGAGAACAGTTGATTCAGAATTTTTTTTCAAAATTTACTCTTTTGTTCCAAAATTCAAACTTCAGTGTGAATTCCTGGCAATTCTTTATTTTAGTAAAAACCCATTTGACTTTTCTCCCACTGACATAAAGGTATACCAGCCTATAATGCAGATTATTACTGAGTACAACACTTGCTATTTATTATTATAGGAAATGCTAAGTATCAAAAAGATTTTTATTTGGGGGGAAGATTCCCTTTAACACAAATAAGCAAAAAATAGATATTCTTACACTATTTATTATATACAAGTATTATCTACTGAAAAGTGGAGGATATCTATTGCTTTAATTTTCTGGATGTTATTGAAACTAGAGAAAGTTCTTAAAAATAAGTTCAAATATAGGAGGATTTAAAAAAAAAAACACCTTATTTTAATATACATAGACTATAAACTTCTTTCTTTACATATTTTAATGCATTCCTCTACCAAGCTCTTAAAGAACAAAAAGAATGTTGAGGATCAATGTGATTTTTTTTTTTTTTGGCTTTGAGGAAATCCTTGACAGCCAGTAAAGATACCGAGTGTCCCAATAGTGCAGACATACATAGAATGACAGAGATGTCAATCAAGCTCTGCTCTTGAATTTCAAAGAACTCTTATACAGGACATACTACTGCAATATTCTGTGAAGCAAACTGTTGATAGACAGCTTAGCTCCAGCATGCATTTAACCACTGCAAGTGATGGTGATAATATTGATTTTCACTGTATGCAATGCAGCACACATGTTCATCTGGATATAATAATTAGAAAATATTACCTATTTTTGTTAATTGGAACATTTTATTCACAGGAAACATAGAAATTAATAGAATACTAACCACGAGATTTGATTTGGCTATTTTTCTAAATATTAATGGTAATATTAATAATCTGGAATTCATTGATGTACAATGACCTCCTGTCAATACCATATGTGATCCTAACAGGACTGTGTCAATTTTGCATTCTTTCAAGACTTATAAAAGGACTACTATTTAGAGTAATACAAACATCTAGGGCATCTTGATTAGCAGAACACTAATCAAATCTTTGTATTCTCCATGTCTTCAACAACAATCTAAAAATGTCTGGCTTAAACCAATAGAACATTTGTAATGATTGTAATCTTTACATTCTAATATACAATTTTTTTTTTAATTCACATATGTTATGCACCTTTGGTTGGACTGCCAGCTATCTGACTGTGTTCCTGATGTTGTGCAACTGTCAATTGGTTTTCCAAAATTACCTAAAATAAAATGTTGCAGGCATGAAGAGCATGTGGTTTTGAAAAGAACTTGCAAAATAGTATTAACTGAGACGGGCCAATCTGAGCAAAGCAGCATAAAGATTGTCAAATGGGGTAGTGGAAAAGGTTGGAAAATTATTTCTTAAAAAAGAAATAAAAACATATCAGGACAGCAATCACTGTCTGAGAGTGTTCAGTTGGCAGTCATCAACATTGTTACTTTAATTTCAGCCTCATTATCATTTTTGTGTAATTACACATGCAATATGAGGCTTTATGCTTGTTACCATGTTTCTTTGAAATTAATCCTGGCCATACATTTGTCAGTTTTAACTCAAATTTAACCATACATTTATTTTGTAATGGTTATAATTCTTCTGTACTATAAAGAGTACTTTTTAGGATCTGATCCATCTTTAAAGGGACATTCCATTGCCATTTTTCTAAAATAACTGTTTAGTAGATATGCCCAAATGAAGACATAGATTAAATTAGACACTTTATCTAAAAACTGCTTGCAAAAGCATTTGCAAGCCCTCCCTTTGTAACCCAGCACACTTCTTGTGGCTGTCCAATTACAGATTTCCCATTGCAGCTCAATGAGAATTCTTTCGAGACAGCTAGAGGAGTGTAACAAGGTTAATGTAAAAAAAAAAAAAGTGCCAATTTATATTCAGATCTGCACTTTTGGTAAAATGAAGGCTGAAGTGCTGTACGGGTATGTAGACTCCCTTTAATC
Source organism: Pelobates cultripes (assembly GCA_933207985.1). Classification (NCBI taxonomy): domain Eukaryota; kingdom Metazoa; phylum Chordata; class Amphibia; order Anura; family Pelobatidae; genus Pelobates; species Pelobates cultripes. The sequence continues at coordinate 166,335,261 of OW240917.1, forward strand.
TTACTGAATTCCACATTTATTGAGGTTGTACATTCAGATCGAATCAATAAGTGAACGCAGATACTGATTTTCCTTCTGAGTACTAACCATCAGTAAAAGCCTGTGATCTTGACAGTAACATTGCAAGGCATGGGTATAACAAAATTGCTCTAATTTGTTTGCTCAATGCAACACCCTCCAATGAAGAAAGTTTCCCAAATTTGAAGTGCCTAACTAGATATGTAAAATATAGAGATTAATCACTGCAGTACACAAAGGCTAGCAATGCATCTATCCTCTAACAATCTTTAGATATAGATATATATGGCCACATTCGTCAGAAAAAAAGGGATATAAATTTCAACTGGAGCATAGAACAAAAACATAAATGTAGTGTCGAAGCCAGCTGTGCTCCATTTTTAAAAACATTGCATTTGACATGCTTCACTTTTTTATTGGTAACAATGATCAATGCTTTTTTTGTCTATGAATATTAAATAAGAAGTATAAGAAGTATGTATGTTGCTGCTCTTTTTTTTTTTTTGTGAACATAAATTAATCTCAGACATTACTTGCATTCTTCCAAAATGTCACAGCCTCCTAGAGAGTAACTCTTAATTGGGCTGTTCCATGACAGCGTATTAAATCTTCCAGTAAGTTAATTTATCAGTGAATCCTACAAAAAATTTTAAGGTGAAGAGAACATGGAAAGAAACTATATTTTTTCTGATTAGTGTCATTCTCACATACTAAAAATATAACAATTTTATTATGTGTGATGTAACTCTAACAAGCATGCATTTTTTGTAAAAATTGTACAAAACATACAAAAAGCTACAGAACGTCATACACATTATCCTTCTTCTGAGTAAATTTAAACTCACCTTTGTGAAAAGATATCCCTGTATGGACTGCCATGCTGTAAGGCTATTCCATAACCTCTGTCTGCAATAGTATTTGTTATTGTGTAAAATGAGCAATCCTGGTCATTTATTGCCACATATTCCAGTACTGCAGCATCCCATACAAAAGCATAGTTCCCATTTTTTACCTAGAGGAAAGAAAATATACGAGGTCAATTAAATTGACACATATTAGTGCCTAGCATGCAAATCATTACATATTTCCATGAAATTATTGTACAAGTCATTTCTATAAATATGTTAAGTCCCTGGAGAGAGAATGAGGATTTCTCCAATATATTATTTCTGAATTACTGCTAATATACTTGGATAAAAAGCTTCAAGGAGATCTGTAACGTCTCTGGAATTTACACTAATTAAACGGACAGTCAACTGCTAAAATTAAAAAAAGAATCAATAAAAAATAAATTACTGTTTAGTGTACATACCCTTAATATAAACAGGCAAGCATTTAATTAGGTTTTTTCTATTTGGGCTGGAGGGGAGTATATTTAAAACCAGAGCTCATCTAAAGTTTGTGCAAGCCCTTCCCTTCTAACCCAGCCAACTATTTCTGTAGCTGTCCAATTACATACTTCCAATGCAGTTCAGTGAGACGTTCTTGACAGGTTCTCTGAGCAATAGCCTGCCTCTTGAGTTTACCTCAACTGAGTTGAGCAACCAGGAAGTAACAGGCTTCTGTGTCTGATGAGTGACCAGTTAAAAAGGTTTATTTAAAGGTATTCTTTAGTGCCAGGAAAACAAAGCCGTTTTTCTGGCACTATAGAATTCTGCAGAGCCCCCTTCCATCATGACCCACTCCCATGGGGCTAAATAGCGTAAAACCCCTTAAGTCACTTATCTGAATGCAGCGTGGATGACCCTCGTCGCTGGGCCAGGCTCCTCCCAAGCTTCTCTCTCGGGCGGGGAGACCTAATGTGCATGCTTTCCTATGGGGAAAAATCTGACACTGGAGGCCCTCATGCAGAGCAGGTGCATTTTAATTCAGGAAGTCCCTCTAGTGGCTGTCTGGTAGGCAGCCACTAGAGAAGGAGTTACCCCTTAGAGGTAATTATTGCAGTTTCTCAGAAACTGCAATAATTACCAGTGTAGGGTTAAGGGACATGGGACATTGCACCCAGACCACTTCAATCAGCTGAAGTGGTCTGAGTGCCTACAGTGTCCCTTTAAAAGAGCCAATTTTTTTAAATGAAATAATAAAGGGGACATGCTAAAATGCTACATTTTCTTTCAAATTGATATTGAATATTTAGCAAATGACATCATAATCCAAGTCATAAAGGGCAATACCAAGGCAAACAGTGCAAAGGACAAGAAGAAATGTAAATATTCTTTCATGTCTTATGTTCGCTTTTTTTTCTCTGAGTGAAGAGAACAGAATTTTTAATAATTGATTGGGGCACATGTTAAGGTGCCCAGTTGCAGGGTAAAGATGTATAGATTTCAATATTTAATTCAATGCATTTTTTATTGTTATATAAAGGGATACACTTTTCTCACAGGGAGGACCTGGTGGGATAATGAAAGACATGCAAACTAGAAGGACTGGTTTTGTACATCATTGATCTTTCATTTAAATACTTTGATCAGGAAAAGTTTTTTTTAATGGAATACAGAGATATTTGTTGGAAGATCAGCATCTAGTGATGAACAGCTGGGTACTTCAGGTTCTTCTGAAATCAAAATGTATCATATATATTCTACTGAACTACTTTTTATGAAATATGGAGCTTTGTTTAATTTGGGCACCGCAGGTGCTTATCTGCATTCCAGATTTCTGTACTGCCATGTAAACTAATCACAAAACAAACAACTTAAACAATGGAAGAACATATTCATTTTGATTTGGGATTCAAAGCTCCATTCTTGGCACCAGTAAAAGAGGATGGCCACGATGGATCATATGGACTATATCTTCTAAAAGATCTTATGGACTATATCGTCTAAAAGAGGTGGGGGAAGGATGATTGATGATAAGGGAACAGCCACTAAATGTTGATTTGATTGAGAGGTCAAGTGACAACTGAAAAGTACACACTTTGACTGCAGCCATTAAGGAAGGACAGACCATCAGTGATACCACTGCTGTGTGGGAGTATGATATAACATTTGTCTTTGAGCCTAGTGAGACTAGGTTTATGTTTCTGCTGTACTTACCTAGCTTTCTACTACTTTCATGGTCATTTAAAGCAACATTCACTCACTAAATGACTGGTCGGGCAATGGAGAGACAATTACATGACTTGGTTGTGGTGGCGATGAATGTGGTGATGATGATATCTATGGTCTTTATTCCACCTCTTCAGACATTTGTTTAAGTCTGTACCAGAAGGACTATGAGAAAGAGAAATTACGAGAGGAAAGGCAACAGTCCACTATTTTCTGCATGTGCTGTGCACTTGCCTCCTGCATCTCACCACTTTGTTGAAGTTTGTTTGCATTGTAATTGATTTACATTATGGAAACTGTTGAAACATCAACTTCTGCCAATGCAAGATGTAGATCACCCAGTTATATTATTATTAACAGAACAACCTCCCTTCCCATTATGTAGTGTAGAGGCTTGTGTTAAGGCAGCTGCTACTGAATCCAATGCAAATCCACCTGCATCTTCATCAGCCACAAGGCAATGTGTTGAGGCTAATAAATTGCACCAAAGCAAATTTGGGCATTACAGCCTCACAGAAAGGTTCTTGAGTTGTCTAAATGAGAATACTGTAAAATCTTAAATCATGTGGATGAATAGATTGGTGAATAACCAACTTCTTACCACAGCTATTTATGTTCACCTCCACTGCTCCCTACACCCTTCTACAGAGCTACTGTGATTACACCTCTCTCTCTTTGGATATATACATATATATATATATATATATATATATATATATATATGTGTGTGTGTGTGTATATGTGTGTGTGTGTATATATATATGTGTGTGTGTGTGTGTGTGTGTATATATATATACAGGGAGTGCAGAATTATTAGGCAAATGAGTATTTTGACCACATCATCCTCTTTATGCATGTTGTCTTACTCCAAGCAGTATAGGCTCGAAAGCCTACTACCAATTAAGCATATTAGGTGATGTGCATCTCTGTAATGAGAAGGGGTGTGGTCTAATGACATCAACACCCTATATCAGGTGTGCATAATTATTAGGCAACTTCCTTTCCTTTGGCAAAATGGGTCCAAAGAAGGACTTGACAGGCTCAGAAAAGTCAAAAATAGTGAGATATCTTGCAGAGGGATGCAGCACTCTTAAAATTGCAAAGCTTCTGAAGCGTGATCATCGAACAATCAAGCGTTTCATTCAAAATAGTCAACAGGGTCGCAAGAAGCGTGTGGAAAAACCAAGGCGCAAAATAACTGCCAATGAACTGAGAAAAGTCAAGCGTGTAGCTGCCACGATGCCACTTGCCACCAGTTTGGCCATATTTCAGAGCTGCAACATCACTGGAGTGCCCAAAAGCACAAGGTGTGCAATACTCAGAGACATGGCCAAGGTAAGAAAGTCTGAAAGACGACCACCACTGAACAAGACACACAAGTTGAAACGTCAAGACTGGGCCAAGAAATATCTCAAGACTGATTTTTCTAAGGTTTTATGGACTGATGAAATGAGAGTGAGTCTTGATGGGCCAGATGGATGGGCCCGTGGCTGGATTGGTAAGGGCAGAGAGCTCCAGTCCGACTCAGACGCCAGCAAGGTGGAGGTGGAGTACTGGTTTGGGCTGGTATCATCAAAGATGAGCTTGTGGGGCCTTTTCGGGTTGAGGATGGAGTCAAGCTCAACTCCCAGTCCTACTGCCAGTTCCTGGAGACACCTTCTTCAAGCAGTGGTACAGGAAGAAGTCTGCATCCTTCAAGAAAAACATGATTTTCATGCAGGACAATGCTCCATCACACGCGTCCAAGTACTCCACAGCGTGGCTGGCAAGAAAGGGTATAAAGAAGAAAATCTAATGACATGGCCTCCTTGTTCACCTGATCTGAACCCCATTGAGAACCTGTGGTCCATCATCAAATGTGAGATTTACAAGGAGGGAAAACAGTACACCTCTCTGAACAGTGTCTGGGAGGCTGTAGTTGCTGCTGCACGCAATGTTGATGGTGAACAGATCAAAACACTGACAGAATCCATGGATGGCAGGCTTTTGAGTGTCCTTGCAAAGAAAGGTGGCTATATTGGTCACTGATTTGTTTTTGTTTTGTTTTTGAATGTCAGAAATATATATTTGTGAATGTTGAGATGTTATATTGGTTTCACTGGTAATAATAAATAATTGAAATGGGTATATATTTGTTTTTGTTAAGTTGCCTAATAATTATGCACAGTAATAGTCACCTGCACACACAGATATCCCCCTAACATAGCTATAACTAAAACAAACTAAAAACTACTTCCAAAAATATTCAGCTTTGATATTAATGAGTTTTTTGGGTTCATTGAGAACATGGTTGTTGTTCAATAATAAAATTAATCCTCAAAAATACAACTTGCCTAATAATTCTGCACTCCCTGTATATGTGTGTGTGTATATATATATATATATATATATGTATATATGTGTGTGTATATATATATATGTACATGTGTGTATATATATGTATATATATATATATGTATATATAAATGTATATGTGTGTGTATCTATATATATATATATATATATATATATATATATATATATCAGTATTAATATATCAGTATTAATTGGAGCATGTTTAACAATATACGCATACATTGTCATGGTTTCTATTTTCTACCCCTACCTTCTATCTTTCTATTTTGTACTTTTTTCTTTTCAGCATTCCCCTTTACAACATTATATTTTGCTGTTCTGCAGTTTTTGTTTGAGCTCCACTGTGTATATGTATCTGTACTAGTTTGTGAACAGAACAGAATATCTCTACTTTACCTTGCTTTATTCTTGTATTGTAATCTAATTTCCACAATTAAACAAAGTTCATTGCATAAAAATCCTCATTTAATTTTAATTTGCAGTCTTAAACCCTATTGAGCACTTTCTAAAAACAGTAAAAAGTAATGTGTAGCATTATTTAAAACAATGTTTGCATACCTAAGAAGTCAACTAAGGACACAGCTACAGATTTATCTATAATTTGCTGTTTTGGGACAACTAATTTTTTTAAGCAAAGTACACATACTTAGATGTTCTATATTATATCCCATAACATTTTTACTATTCAGCCAATTGATGCTGTGATATGGAATGCTTTGTATTATGTATTTCAAAACCACATATATGATGTGATTCAGAATATATTACAGACAAGAATGAACAAAAAAAGCAAACAAGATAATCACACCAGAATAATCACGTAATAGTGGATGTGTTTCACATGATTTATTTTTTATTTTTTTTGATAACCTTAAAATATCAAAATATAAAAAATATAAAATATGTAAAAATACATCAATATATATATATATATTTATATATATATATAAACATATATGAAAATATTACACAATTTAAATATTTTGCATAAAAATTATTTTGAAAGATTATCCAAAATATGAAATAAAAGATTAGCCAACAATTATAAAAGGAGGCCTAAATGTAATATACATGGAATATCAGAACTCACAATGTAAAACATGTTATAAAACACACTATACAAAATATTAAACACGGAAGCAAGCACCAAATATGTTCATTAAGGTTAGGGATCAGTTGCATTTGCTAACTTGTTTACTAACTCGCTAAACTGCTGTTTAGTGATTTTTCTTACATTATAGTATTTATAGACATGTTTTAAAGCACTTAAAAGACTAAATGACCCGGACAAGGATTCAGTCAAGTTTTTTATGGTTCAATTATTATTCCACATTGCCATAGGAAATTGCATGTTTCCAAGCTGAAGAAGTTGCATTTTTTGATAAGCTTAAGAAGGGAAACTGATAATTAGCTATGTTTTTGAGTGAATGCATATGTTCATATTTATGTGTATAGTGTCAGTGATAATTCAGCTTTGTATTAGGAGTGAATAAATGTCTGTGTAAATAATCATTGCGCGTGAATAATTTTTAAGTATAATTGCCATTTTGTGAGTGTGAATACAGGAATGTATTTGTGTGGAGAATCAATGTGTGTGTGAACTGTAGACACAGACAGATGGACACATACACAATCTCACACATTTACCTTCACCAACACTCTCTGTTGAAGTCAAAATTCAGATAGGTGACAGTGATGGAGGTTAACTCCACAATCATTTATTACTGACTCCCAAAAGCTATTTCATCCTATTAGTGCCCATTTCAATAGATCTATTTCAATTTAATTTCCTTTCAATTTAGCCCTGCTAGAACTAGAATGGTTACAGTCATGGAAATTACAACCTTTCTAATCCCACCACTGCCATTTGCATCCTACGTTTCTTAAATGAGAAAAAAAATATTTATGTAGTTCATTACTCTGGATTATGATTCAGTTCATTCTCATACACCTGTGTCAGGTCCCCCCTGAATGTTACCAGCAATTGGGTAGTCCAGTCACAAGTCTTTTATTACAGTGGAGAGCCACTGGTTGCTTTCTGTGTAGTGTGGCATGCCACTCATGGCATGGTGAGTGGGTGCATGGGGAAATTGTATAAACTCCCTTGTACCAATTTAGAGATTACTCATTTTTAAAGCACATTTAACAAAGGATTTTTCACAAGCAGCTGATCTTTTTATTGGGTTCATTTGGTAGAATTTTCTCAGGTATTAACAAACTTCAATAAAAATACCGGGCAAATCTGGTTGATAATTTGTGACTGGGTTTTGCAAAGAATATAGAAATGAGGCCCATATAGGAAGCCAGTGCTCCTTAATTATCCCTACACTACTACCAGTTTGACTACCTACATTCAAAATTATTCTTACGTATAAATGCCAATAAAAATATAATTCTATTCACTCTTTCAATATATTTAAAACATTTCAAAGTGTATGTCTTTATTTAAGTTTCTCCTCATTCAAAACAAACCATTTGCCTTGGATGCATATTTATGAAGCTTTTGCACAACGCTTAAAATCAAACGATAATAGGTGTGTTTTACGATTACTCACATTCTCTAATCTGCATCTAATCAGCACAAGTAGGAAGCATGTTTTTGTCTAATGTCTTATTGCAGAAACTAGGGCAGGTGGGAAAAAAGTAGAGACATTTGGATGTGTAGAGGAGAATTATTTAGACTTTATGTCTTTTCATGGGAAATAAGGAATCTGAAATTGTAATAATTTCAATCACTTATTGAAAAAATATTTATTCAATTCACTAAACAAGCATACAAGAGAATGGTTACATTTTTTTTACTGGCTCCTTTTTAAGAGTGACCTCAACTGATAAGATCACATATATATGAATATTAAATGTATGAAATACAGTGATTTTTTGTTGTTGCAATTATTCTGTGTACATTTTGCAGTACATGGATACGCGCATTATCATATTATTTGATTCACAGATCAAGTGAGAAGAAGTTATGAAGAAAAAAAAAGAGAAGCATATATTTATAGATTATATATTTATTAAATATATATTATATATAGATTATTTTATTGCTTCTCTTTTTTCCTCTCCATTAATCACTTTTCACTTGATCAGTAAAAAAACCCCCAACAATTAAAAGGATGCCTCCTAACCATTGATCATCTTTTTTTCCCATCAGTCATCTTTTTTTTTTTTAAGTACCACATATTTAAATTCTAAATCATGAAACCAGGCCTGGACAGGCCATCCGGCAAACTGGCAAATGCCCAGTGGGTCACAATCGTCATGGGCCGAGGTCAAAAGGGGAGATCAATGGTTGTACCCTGCCAGTCCATGCACAGCTGGCGCTATCAAAGCACTTGCCTGGCTGTGGGGAGATCAAAGGTTTTCCTCACTGGTCCACTGGCACTTCTATGCAGAGAGTGAGGGAAGAAGGACCTGGGCAGACTTACTATACCTCCCGAAAGCTGTGCAATTCAGATAATTTCTGTGGATTACCACGTCCATGCTCTGACCTAACGTGGTGCCGGAGCTCTTTAGAGGAGTGAACTCAGCCTGCATCCTGGAGGAGCTGCAGGCCAGAGTCACTCACCACCACCAGACCACCAGGGTTTGCCCCTATACACACAATATAACATCTATGCACACACACTCTCTACACACTCTCTACACCTGACCACACACAATAAAGCCCCTAGCAACACATATGAAACTGACTTACACAAAACAACACACCATAATCAGCTCACTGCCAAAAAGGACTAACATTGGCCCAAATTTTCTATTTTTGTGAGTCAAATTATCTTGCTGTGCACAAGTTTTGCTTACATCTATTTTTTAAGAGGAGTCAGCAGAGCATTCATTCATTTGAGAATTCAGACATTCAGGCTTTGAAGTCAATAGAGTGAGATGGTAGTCACATTTTTATAAACTTGTGGAATCGATCCAACAAGCAGTGATTGGATAACATTATATATATATATATATATATATATATATATATATATATATATATAGTAACCATTATTTATGATCAACAAACATAGGTGAAATGCATTTAGGTATTTGTATTGTTTTATTTTATACAATAAAAGTGTATTTTACATTTTACTATATCTTATGCATTGGTTCTTATATGGCTTTATAAGGTTATAGCTATACCGAAACAACCTGAGTGCGCTTAGATGATAGAGCGGCTCTTCTGGCTCTGGATCAAGTGTGTTTACCATTAAAATCACATTTATAAATAGGCAAAGCAACCTGCACTATTTAGTTTCCCTCTTCTGTTCTTCTATGTATGACATGGGTCATACACAGTGCAATATTCAGTGGCGGAAGGGTAGCCTCCATAACCCTTAGGTGTTTACAATTAGAGCCTAATTTTGGCTCTATCTTTACGAGTGTTATTTTGTTTTTCAAATTATTATGTTTATAGTTTTTAGCTCCACTATGTGTTGTTTTTTTGTTTTTGCTCTCATATTCATATCAGAAGAGAGCCCTTATAAATGCTGAACCTGTTTTTCCTGAGTAGTCAGAAGATGATTGGGCTAGGAGTGAATATTTTAGAACTACAACTTCCATGATGCTTTGCCATTCAGAAGCCTAGAAGAATATCATGGGAATGATAGTTCTATAAAATTTAGGTAGATTCCGTTTTAGCATCCCTGAATTAATGTACTCAAGCTTGAAATTTCCACAGAAAAATATAAACCACTACAACATTAATTTAACCTTATATACATTTCTTCCCCCAAAAAGGAATAAATAATCTAGAGAAAGAATTATACAGTCTATTTTTGAAGTTGATCCATTTTATAGTGCAAATATTTACATGTTCTATTTTAGTGGAATACGAATTGTGCAAAGGGAGGGAGGAAGTATTTGATTACACTGCAACAGCTCAAAGTGTTTAATTTTAAATGAGGGAATCCGTTAAACTATTCCAGGAAAGTCCTTCCCTTGGTGAAAAAAAGTAATTGCAATTTCTGCTTTCGCTGTTTGGAATATTAAACAGACATTTTGATTGCATTTTAAAGTGTGTTACATAGTCTAAAAATAAACCCATTGCTGTTTAGCTATCTATCTATCTATCTATCTATAAATATATATATTTATAAAATATTTTACCAGGATGGATACATTGAGATTTCTCTCATTTTCAAGTATGTCCTGGGTCCACAAAACATTGGATTGTTACAATAGGATACAATATTACAAAAATACAATATACAATCAATATATATATATATATATATATATATATATATATATATACATTCATACATACATACATAACATGTAATAAATATAGTCAACCATGACAGGTGCATTCAGTATTGAGGTATGTTGCCATGGATCTTTTAAAAGATTTTAGATTGAATGAAGATTTTACTGTGTCCCTGAGGTTATTCCATAATTGCGGTGCTCTGTAGGAAAATGAGAATCAAGCGACTTTATTTTTGTATTGCGGTATTCTAAATAAAGTGCTGGTACTGGATGGTTATAGGAGGTTATAGGAGGTGGGAACAGATGGGGAGAGCATTCTAATCAGGTAGAGTGAGAGTTTCCCAGAAAATCTCTTATACACAAGGCTGGAAAGATGAAGAGTGCATTGGGATTCCAGCGATTGCCAATTTAGCTCTATTAACATGTCACAGTGGTGGTAAAGTAATTACATTCTAGTACAAAGTGGCAGAACTAATTATATAACGTATTAAGTTTATTAAGGTGGGTTTGCGATGCTGGTGCATAAACGGCATCCCAATAATCAATGACCGGCATTAGCATTTGTTACACTATCTGTTTCCTTACAGTAGGGCTTAGGCAGGATTTGTTTCTGTACCGGGCACCTAGTTTTGGGTAAAGTTTTGAAGAGATTTTTTCAATGTGAAGGCCAAAGGATAGATTGGGGTCTAGCAGCATACCTAGATATTTCAAAGAACTGTATTAAAAATAAGTGTAAGCGCTATACTAGAAAAAAACTAAATTGGGTGATCCATATGTAATTTATGAAATAAAAACAACTGTATATGTACTATTACAATTGGTAAAACAACACCTTAAAGTCGATCAACAACATATAAATGCAGCATGTGTTATTTTAAAAAAACTATTTAAATACTCAAATATCCAAGAGTCCTTGGGCAATAACACAGAGGGTTAATCCTGCCACACAGATAGGATCCGCAGTCTTGAAATACACTGTATACCACAGTGATTACCGTACCTTAAAAAGATACAAAAAGATCCACATAGCGTAACACTGTATTTATTGGCAGACTAAAAACACCCTCTCCCCCAAAAGGAACTCTTACATTTGCATATGCTGGTACTTGTTTCCAGGAAACCACAATCAAGAGTTAGTGAAAGCTTTACCAGCCTTTTCTCCTGATCGTGCAGGTCCTTGCCGAAGAACCAAGTGCTTGTGCTGGAATAATGCTGGAACTGGGAGCCGGTGATTAGAGTCACTACAAGTTCACCCATCAGAATCAAATGCCACTCGCGCTTCAACGCGTTTCGCCCATAACACTGGGCTTTCTCAAGATAGTGAGAAAAATGTACAGATGTGAGCGTATATAAGAACGCTCTTAGTGGCCGCTGCACTATCTTGAGAAAGACCAGTGCGAGCGGCATGTGAACGAGTAGTGGCGTTCTTCCAGCACAAGTAGCTGTCAGTGTTTAGAAAATGGTCTGTACACATTTGTTTTATATATTATTTTTAAATATATTCATATATCAGACAGATTTTGCTGAGCTGTTCTAGAGTTAATTTAGATTTTTAAAGTTTGTTGCTGGAATTCAGCTGAAATTGTGCCAAAAAATATTGTCTTTTAGTCATCCTCAGATACATTAACTTAAGTATAGTTTGACTTGCCATACATTGAAAGAAGGTTCCAATTATTGATTGATTATTTAGTCCTTATTAGTCTCTTTCTGAATAAGTAAGATTTGAACATTTCAAAAATGAAACTGAAAAAAATATTTTTTTTAATTACTGGAAAGATTCTATTGTATTGCATATAGTTTTCAACAGTGGAATATTACCGTATATACTCGAGTATAAGCCGAGTTTTTCAGCACATTTTTTGTGCTGAAAAACCCCAACTCGGCTTATACTCGAGTCAGTCTGTATTATGGCAATTTACATTGCCATAATACAGACTGGGGGCTGACAGCGAGCGCTTACCTCTCCTGCAGCTCTCTCCTCCTCCGCGCCGGTCCGTGCAGCACCTCGGTCAGCTCCCAGTGTAAGTCTCGCGAGAGCCGCGGGGTCATAGTGCGGCTCTCGCGAGACTTACAAGTGTGAGCTGACAGAAGAGCTGCACGGACCGGCGCGGAGGAGGAGAGAGCTGACAGGAGCTGCAGGAGAGGTAAGTAACAGCTCTGCCAGCCCCCCTCCTCCCCCCACTGAACTGCCAATGCCACTGGAGCACCAGGGAAGGAGAGCCCCCCTCCCTGCCATGTATCAAGCAGGGAGGGGGGACAACAAATAAATAGATTAATAATATACAAATATAAATAATAATAATAATAAAAAAAAATAATATAACAAAAAAATTAAAATAATATTAATTAATAATATATAAATAATAATAATAAAAAATTTTTAAAAAAATAATATAACAAAAAAATTCAAATAATAATATTATTATTATTTTTTTTTTTTATAAAAATGCCCACCCCCCCACCAAGGCTCTGCCACACAAACACACACTGCATCACACACACTGCATCACACACACTGCACTCATATACACACTGCACTCATATACACACTGCACTCATACACACACTGCATTTATGCACACACACTGCATTCATACACACACACTGCATTCATACACACACCCTGCATTCATACACACACACTGCATTCATACACACACACTGCGCACTCATACACACACTGCATTCATACACACACACTGCATTCATCATATACACACACTGTAAATAAATATTCAATTAATATAATTTTTTTAGGATCTAATTTTATTTAGAAATTTACCAGTAGCTGCTGCATTTCCCACCCTAGTCTTATACTCGAGTCAATACGTTTTCCCAGTTTTTTTGGGTAAAATTAGGGGCCTCGGCTTATATTCGGGTCGGCTTATACTCGAGTATATACGGTATTCATGTTACATTGTCATCTTTAACTATTCTGCACCTTCCTGTTTATTCAAAGATCCATTGTATAAGTGTAGCAAACATTAATTGTTGATTAATTGTAATCTTCACAGTGGTCACACAAAATACTGACTGGTTTTTGGACCCCCCTTCCCACCCAGACCCCTCCAATTCAGTAAAACTGCACATTTTAGAGTGTCCTTTTATTGTGGCCAGCCTAAGGCACACCTGTGCAATAATCATGCTGTCAAATCAGCATCTTGATCCACACCTGTGAGGTGAATGGATTATCTCGGCAAAGAAGAAGTGTCACTAATACAGATTTAGACAGAATTGTGAACAATATTTGAGAGAAACAGGCATTTTGTTTACATAGAAAAAGTCTTAGACCTTTGAGTTCAGCTCATGAAAAATGGAGGCAAAAACAAAAGTGTTGCGTTTATAATTTTGTTTAGTATACATATACAGTTGCAAGAAAAAGTATGTGAACCCTTTGGAATGATATGGATTTCTGCACAAATTGGTCATAAAATGTGATCTGATCATCATCTAAGTCACAACAATAGACAATCACAGTCTGCTTAAACTAATAACACACAAAGAATGAAATGTTGCCATGTTTTTATTGAACACACCATGTAAACATTCACAGTGCAGGTGGAAAAAGTCTGTGAACCCTTGGATTTAATAACTGGTTGAACCTCCTTTGGCAGCAATAACTTCAACCAAACATTTCCTGTAGTTGCAGATCAGACGTGCACAATGGTCAGGAGTAATTCAGGAGTAATTCATGACCATTCCTCTTTACAGAACTGTTTCAGTTCAGCAATATTCTTGGGATGTCTGGTGTGAATCGCTTTCTTGAGGTCATGCCACAGCATCTCAATCGGGTTGAGGTTAGGACTCTGACTGGGCCACTTCAGAAGGCATATTTTCTTCTGTTTAAGCCATTCTGTTGTTGATTTAGTTCTATGCTTTGGATCATTGTCCTGTTGCAACACCCATCTTCTGTTGAGCTTCAGCTGGTAGACAGATGGCCTTAAGTTCTCCTGCAAAATGTCTTGACAAACTTGGGAATTCATTTTTTCTTCGATGATAGCAATCCGTCTAGGCCCTGACGCAGCAAAGCAGCACCAAACCATGATGCCCCCACCACCATACTTTACAGTTGGGATGAGGTTTTGATGTTGGTGTGCTGTGCCTTTTTTTCACCACACATAATGTTGTGTGTTTCTTCCAAACAACTCAACTTTGGTTTCATCTGTCCACAGAATATTTTGCCAGTACTGCTATGGAACATCCAGGTGATCTTGTGCAAACTGTAAACGTGCAGCAATGTTTTGTTTGGACAGCAGTGGCTTCCTCTGTGGTATCCTCCCATGAAATCTATTCTTGTTTAATGTTTTACGTATTGTAGATTCGCTAACAGGGATGTTAGCATTTGCCAGTGACTTTTGTAAGTCTTTAGCTGACACTCTACGATTCTTCTTCACCTCATTGAGCAGTTTGCGCTGTGCTCTTGCAGTCATCTTTACAGGACGGCCACTCCTAGGGAGAGTAGCAGCAGTGTTGAACTTTCTCCATTTATAGACAATTTGCCTTACCGTGCACTGATGAACCGTAAGGCTTTTGGATATACTTTTATAACCCTTTCCAGCTTTATGCAAGTCAACAATTCTTAATTGTAGGTCTTCTGAGAGCTCTTTTGTGCAAGGCATCATTCACATCAGGCAATGCTTCTTGTGAAAAGCAAACCCAGAACTGGTGTGTGTTTTTTATAGGGCAGGGCAGCTGTAACCAACACCTCCAATCTCATGTCATTGACATCTCACTCCAATTAGCTATTGGAGATGTCATTAGTCTGGGGGTTCACATACTTTTTCCACCTGCACTGTGAATGTTTTCATGGTATGTTCAATAAAAACATGGCAATATTTCATTCTTTGTGTGTTATTAGTTTAAGCAGACTGTGATTGTCTATTGTTGTGACTTAGATGATGATCAGATCACATTTTATGACCAATTTGTGCAGAAATCCATATCACTCCAAAGGGTTCACATACTTTTTCTTGCAACTGTATATATATATATATATATATATATATATATATATATATATATATATATATATGGCACTCTAACATCATTAAGTAACAAAGTATTCTTATCAGGAAATCAACATTTAGATTGCTCTGGTTTCCAAGTACGTCCTGGGGATGCTACTTTTTCCCAACATCCAGAGGATGTTACTGATCAAAGGAATGTTTCAGCCAAACCAGCTTCTAGTAGAGCATGACTATAATTTTTTAATACCCTTGAATAATAGTAAATTAGTTTTGAAGAGTTGTTCGTTCATATAATTCAGCTTAATACCAAGGTATTTATATATCATTATTTAGCAATATATACCCATAGTAGATACATTTTCTGTCTTTCTAGCATGACGTTCTTTTTATAATGAGCCTATATGAAAGCATGTTGTAGACAGAGCTAGCTCAAAATAGTTTTGAAAGAGGAGTTATTTAGAGAAATATAGAGACTCATATTGATGAACATAATTTTTCAGAGAAAACTCGATCACTATTACATCCTTTCTGTGATGTTATGTCTTCTGTTCCATAACCATTATATGCAGTTGTTGGCTTAGAATAAGCTGCTTTGACAGCTTTTTGAGACTCATTGTTGTCATGGAGATGTTAAGCATGGTAAAAGGAAATGCACACAGAGAGGAAAGAAAAAAAAATGACAGCATATAGAAAACATGCACAGCTAGGCTACAAACATATGACATACTAAACAATGCATACAATGGTATAATGATATTATACACAAGAGCAACAGGAATTCAAATTATGGTCTTTTCACCCTAAGAACATTTTCTCCAGTGATCCTTCTGTTATTTTCCACATCGACAACACTACAGTAACAGGTGTAGGTTTATAACTGATACTCGCATTCACAATTCTGAATAACAAAGAAAGTGCATAGGAACAGCATGACATTGGTTTGTCACATTGGGTTTAAAATAGTTAAGAAAGGATTGGCACCTTCGAACAATTTATGATGTCAGGGAAATAATACTACACTTTACGGCTTACTGAAATATTGAATAAATTAACATTTGCAAACTACCAAGCCATATTGTACTGTCTATTAGGAGTGAATGAGACTCCAATCCAAGCATGTCAAACCCGCGGCCCACAATGGATATCTTTGCTGCCCGGCATGCCGTGAGTGCATGCGCAGTGTTAAAGCAGAGCAGGGCCACCATCAGGGGGTGACAACCATGACGGTTGTCACGGGCCCGGCGATCCTGGGGGGCCCGGACTGCACTGCTAATGCTCTGCATATCCGGGCCCCCAGCCCTTCAATGATATATATATATATAGCGAGTAGCACTATATATATGCCTCTGCGGGCCCTTCTGGCTTCATACTCACCTCCCACTCCGGCATTCTCGCGAGCGGCTGTAAAGCGTTGCCGAGGCTGTAAAGCGTTGCCATGGCAACGCTCCGCGGCACGCAATCCATGCCGGGCTCGTGACAGAAGTAGAGCTCGGAGGGGAAAGATGAAGACTGGACCAACTGCTGAGCCACCGACTGGACCACCAGGGTCCAACAGGTAAGAGGCAGGGAGGGGGGAATACTTTTTATTTTAAATTAATAAAATTAATATACTTTTTATTTTATTTTTTATCAAAATTGAAAGGAAAAAAAAATACCCTCACTACATTTGTCAAACATAAAGACACATTCACCACACACACACACACACATCTTCCACCACACAAACTGCATTCACTTCACAAGCACACACACCGCATTCACTATGTACAAAGCATTTACTACACAAACACACACAGCATCATCTACACAAACTGCATTCATTATACACACTACATTCACAAACACACACATTGCAGTCACTATACACTGCAGTAACTATACACATTGCATCTAATACAAACATTACATCCACAACACAAACATACACTGTACATTCACTATACACACACTACATCCACTACACAAACATACACTCTGCATTCACTACACAAACCCACACTCTGCATTCACTATACACCCTACATCCACTAAACAAACACACTCTGCTTCACTATACACACCCTACATCCACTACACAAACACACTCTGCATTCACTATACACACCCTACGTCCAATACACAAACACACTCTGCATTCACTATACACACCCTACGTCCACTACACAAACACACTCTGCATTCACTATACACACACACTACATCCACTAGACAAATACGCACTCTGCATTCACTATAAACCCACTACAGAAACACACACTCTGCATTCACTATACATACTACATCCACTATCCAAACATACACTCTACCCACTACACAAACACACTCTGCATCTAATAAACACAAACATACAATCTGCATTCACTATAAACACTGCATCCACAACATACACACCACATCCACTTTACTTAAGCACGTTGCATCCACTATACATAAACCAAATTGAGTGCACACACTTCAACCCTCGGGAGCGGGCCATGTAGGCGGACTTGGGGGCAGGCCATGTGGGCAGGTACAGAGGCGAGCACAGAGACTTTGGGCTGTGTCAGGGGCCCCATAATTTCTGATGGCAGCCCTGAAGCAGAGTAGGCACCTGCTTTCTCCCCATTGCAGGTGTCTACTCTGCTAAAAGTTACCCGTCCGGAGAGGAGAGGTTCATGTGCCCCGTCTGTAGTGATGCCGGAATATGACATCATATTCCGGTACCTGGCCTCATTAAACTGCACGTAAGGGAGCAGTAAAGAGCAGGAAGGCTGAGCTCCCGTTAGAAGAGGACCCACACCAGCTCACAAAGGTAGGGAGCAAAAAATACAATTATGTGAGTGCAAGAATGTGTAAATAGGTGTGTGTGTGTCTGTCAGTGTGTATGTGTGTGTGTGTGTCTGTGTGTGTCAGTGAGTGTGTCTGTCAGTGTGTGTTTCTGTCAATGTGTGTGTGTGTCAGTGAGTGTGTGTTGGTCAGTGTTGCATTAGCTGCAACTTGACAGTGGAGTACCTGGAGGTGCATGGAGGCACGCAACGCCACGTCACATTCTGACATGACATCGACGTGCTCCTCCTTCACAGGGTTTCAAGAAGTAGCGGGAGGATCTGATTTGGCACAGGGTGTGGAGGGTGCCATTTGGGGTATACCAGAGGCCAGACGGAGTTGCATACTGGCAGCGGCAATGTGAGTGGAGTCTGCTTGTTGGCTAGAGTGGAGTACTAGGATTTAGTATATGATGGGGACTGGGATTTAGTAGAGGGGGGAAGACTGGTATTTAGTAGAGGAGGATGCTGTTTTTTTATACTGTACTTTTCAAAATAAACCTACGTTTCTATGAAAATTTAAGGGGTTTTTTTTTGCGGCCCACATAAACTTAAACCTTGTTTATGTGGCCCATGCTAGACTTTGAGTTTGACATGCTTGCTCTAATCCATCCATGTAGTATACAGCTGTCATGTTTTTGGGATGTAATTTAGTTGCAACAAATAGTTAGTCTTTGGAACCTTTTATTTAATAATGTGTTTTCTACACGCTGTGACTCAGTTATTCTATATCTCACAGCAGCACACAGTACTAGAAGAGCATGCTAGGCCTCTGTTGCACAAAGAAGCCCAGTTTGTCCCATTTTGGCGAGTAATTACTTAAACTTCAGAATGTATAAAAGGATCTGGTCCATTAATAAATTGGGGACTACGCTCTTCTTCATGCAGCAGGCTTCAATCACTTGCGAAATATTTACCATAATGTAAATAATAATAAGGAACTTTTTGTTGTATTTTGTTTTGCACTAGGCTGATCTCTCCATCCATACATTCCTTATAAAATGCATTGAGAAGAAACAGGCACCAAAAATTGTGGCTGCTTTTCAATTATTAGAGATAGTAGCCATGAGGTTAGACTGAGGAACGATCACTATGACATCCCTATATCCTGTATAGAGGGTCTCTCAGACTTTGCCACACTCAAGCACCATAACAATAATGTCTCTAGATTTTACACCACTGAATAAACCATTAAAACATTTCTTTAAAATTTGTATAACTTATTTAGCAATGTAATCCAGTGTAGACAAGGCAAATTTAGTACAAAATTAGTGTAATACCCACTGGCACTAAATTTAAAGAGCAAATATATTGTGAAAAAGTGCAGCTTTTTACAACCGCAAAATCAATCACATAAATTTCACAAAATTAAATATAAACACACACAAAAAAAGTGAACAGCGCACTACAAACTAGTGATAGTGTGCCAAAAAGATCAAATATTATAAAATAGTGATATGCATATCACTGTATATGGAAGCTAATATACTTGCACACTCTCCATTCGATGATGTCAGAGATCTAAAAACAGAAACAAAGACAGTCCTAGTGCAACACTTTCATATATCAAATTCTAAGATTAAACTATAAGGAATAAAACTCAGAAACATGGAGTGGTTGTAGTACCACACCAAACCCTTCGTGAACTTGGAATCCAATAGACTCACCACCAGCCAAACTCTTCATTTAAAATCTTTATTATATCTCAGAAAAAGTTTAAAAAGTTGTGCAGCACTTAAGTAGAGATGTCGCGAACCGTCTGCGAACTTCTCGCGAACGGTTCGCCACGGTTTGCCACGAGCTGTTCGTGGCGAACTCTGGTCAGCTGACACATCCGGCCAATCTCCAGCAGACCCTCCCTCCCAGACCCTCCTACTTCCTGGACAGCTCCATGTTTCAGTTGGATGCTGTCCAGTAAGTAGGAGGGTCTGGGGATTGAGAAGCACCTGGAGTGCACCCCAGACTGTGAGGGCAGGTAGCTGGACTTTGCATCTTGGAAAATGACTTAAGTGTAGAGATGTCGCGAACCATCCGCGAACTTTTCGCGAACGGTTCGCCGCGGTTCGCCACGAGCTGTTCGCGGCGAACTCCGGTCAGCTGACACATCCCGGCCAATCTCCAGCACTCCAGGTGCTTCTCAATCCCTTAATCCTGTTGGTCTCAGCAGATTACTCCAGCACACTCCTTCTCAGCACGTCCAGTTTCGGCACGTGATGCATTTCTCCCTAACTCCTGGGGCTTTCTCAAACTTGTTTTGCTTCTTATCTTCTTTGCATTCTTTCTCTATGCTGACTACATGAAGTCCACTCTGAACATTACCTGATAGTGCCAGCTGAACCTTATCCAATGCAATCCTCCATGCACAGTAGGTCTCAGCTTATATTATGAGCTTTCATGAGCATAGCAGGTGGTGGTAGGTGCCCATCGAAATCAAATTGTTTTTAATTGTTTGACTACCTACATTGCGAGGGGCACCAGTGGGCTGTAGTGGCAAAGATCCCTGGAATGTTCCTCTAATGTTTAATGATTAGTTTTTATCACAAACAGGGGAGGTAGCCTCAAATATTTTATCATATTTTTTTCTGAAAAGGCATTAATTAAAGTAGTGATTCCGGTGATTATAGTATCCTTTTAAAACTTAATGGTTACTAGTTGTGAAAGAGTTAAAATACTGTCATATATCCAGACACTTTGCTGACTACAAATATAGCCTGAAATAATTACATTATATCTGCACCCCCTGGGCCAGGACATGATATTGACAGAAAATTAGTGCAGCCAGGAATTTGACTTGTTCTACAGAAACAATCACTATCCCAAGCTCGAGGTTTACAGATGTTCTGAATATTTTATTATGTATGATTATGTATTTTATGTTCATGATTTTGACTTGTCATTTTTTCTTGCTCTCTTTTTGATGAAAATGTTCAAAACAACATCTGTGGCTGATTGTCTCAGGTATATAAACAATCTCCTAAAGCATAATAATACTAAACTATAAAAACGCATTTTGCATAGTTTAATTATTTTTTCTGAGACTTAAATTTTATGGAGGCAAACACATGATTAAGAAGAACACATCAATCAGCACATCAAAAACCAAAGACAAGCTATGAACACAATACTATAAATTAAGTGTGTATGTCAGCCGAAATTCTGCAATTCGAATTCTTTTTTTTTTTTCATGACTATAGGTTCCCTCCCGTTCACCCTATTTGCTTAAAAAAAATAAAATAAATTATATCTATCAGCTATCGCTATCTTCCCTGCTTCTTTGTCTTTTAAGACATCAGCATGTCTTCTGAAGTCTTCTGCGATTTCCTCCAATCCATTGCTTCTGATAGAGAAACAATAGATTAGCGATAAGCATGAGCAAAATGCAGTGCTCCTACAATCTTAGCGTCAGCAGCATTTGATTCCAGGACTGAGTTCCCTCTGATTCTGCTAAAAAAAACTCCTTTCTGCAAGATTATCAGTTCCTGCAATGTTAAAAAAAATTCACATTTTCAGTTTGCTCTTATTTAAAATAAATAATTAATTATAAAATATAGAAGGTATTTAAAATATCATCCATTGTTTTTCATGTTTGAATATTCTGTGTCATCTGGAATATTTGTATAGAACCAGAATTTCTATTTGCTAGAGCTCATAACGTAAATAGTGCAAAATAAGCATGACATACCACCAGTACAAACAACAGTAAATATATAATTACTACCAACTGGAGAGAACGAATGCCATTTAAATCAAATGAATTACAGCTCACCTAAACTGAGAAAATGATGTTTCAAACTACTTAATAACAAATCACAGGCACTTTTGGTATTTTTTCTGTTGCAGTATGTTCAGGATAAAAAATGCAGATGAGAAAATAATTTGCACTCATCATGTTAATGGGCAGTTTTTCATCTTATGCTAATGTAAACTCATGATTTTAAATGCTCTCATGTAATGTAATCCTCTATGCAATCATATGTGGATAAATAAGAAAAGTGTTGTGCTGTTATAATAAAACTTCTGTTTAGTGATGCTGATCTAAAAAAAAAATCAAAATAATCTTATACAATTCTAAAAAAATGTGTATTTTTAAAAAAATCTGAATTCATGTTTCTTTAATTCATAAAAGGTTATTTAGTAAACTTTGAATTGTAGCAAATTGAAGTAGGAAAAGAGAAATTTAGACTATAACATAGCAGTAATTCACAAAAAATGATCCGCACTTGTGGGTAATCCCAAACAATATGCAAGAGAAAAATTATGAAAAAATGCACATTTATTTATATAGAAAAATAGGTACACATGACATAATACCGAGATAGCAGTCCTCATACATGGTAGAATGGTACAGGCATGTAAACTGAAAATATTATGTAATGTAGACGACACAAA
Organism: Pelobates cultripes; assembly: GCA_933207985.1. Lineage (NCBI taxonomy): Eukaryota > Metazoa > Chordata > Amphibia > Anura > Pelobatidae > Pelobates > Pelobates cultripes. The sequence continues at coordinate 166,358,052 of OW240917.1, forward strand.
TTAAAACAATTCGAAACAAAGATTTATACCAGAAAGCAGGACCACCCACAGCTGCCTAACAGGGGAGAGACAACCCAGAAAAAAGACCAGTAAAACAGTTAGTGAAGCCTTGGACATGTTTCCCACCCCTCCTGGTGCATTCTCAACATAAGAAAGCACCATTTAATTTTCAATACATCTCAAATAATTATTTAGAAAAGGAAAACTTTTGATATTTCATATTTGTACAAATATGCATTTTGTTGTTTTCATACCCATACAATTATTTTTAACCCCTTAAGGACACATGACATGTGTGACATGTCATGATTCCCTTTTATTCCAGAAGTTTGGTCCTTAAGGGGTTAAACTAAACTAAACTATAAGCACACAGGGTTATCTATTAATGTGAAAATTCATCGTAAATTCTAAGTAAATTTCAAATTTAAGATAAAAAAAAACAAAATAGGAAAAAAACAATCACCAATGCTTTCACCTTGACAACTCTTACATTTTAAATTCACTTTAAATTCATTTTTAATTCTGACTTTAGTAAATGATTCTGTGTAATCGTTTTTAAACCAATGGTAGCAGAAGAAAGTAAAAAATATATATTTTGTTAAACAAAATATAAAATGCACATATTTGACTAGAAATAATTGTCTCTCTCTTCATCTTAATTTCTCAAATTCACGGAATATGCTATACTGGCCAATCATACAATTTTCATTGCTATCATACATTAATAGAATATTTTATGTTGTTTTAGTTTTATAAAAAAAACAATTTGAATGGAATCTTTTGGCTATAACAGTAAAAAACAGCATCTTCAGCAAGAAATGTGTTAATCATAACCATCAACTTCATGCAGCCATTAATGTCAGCATCATAAAAAAAAAATCCATTTAGTTTTATTTATTTATAAACTCATTTTTGAGATGTAACCTTATCACTTAATTGAGTCAGTAGGTGACTGTGCTAATATGGTCATGTTCTGGTTTCATCCTTGGCTCATAACTCAAGTGAATGAAACTGCCAAAAAATATATCACCCCCATCTCTCACTTGTTTCTTATGTTTTCTCCCTGTTAATTATTCTTTTTTTTTTATTTACTTATCAATATCTTTAAAAGTATGAGTTGCATAGTTTTCATTTCATTACTTTGTTCTAATTGAATGTATGCTACACGTTTGTAAAGCACACATAATAATTAAGCATCAATATGCACTAACAAAAGACTATTTAAATATAAAATATTCTAATTAAGAAGGAAAAAAATGTAGGTTCTATTGTTGCATCACAAAAATGGTGCACTGTCTAACCAATTATTATTGAACAAATGATCTTAGACATGACTGATTTATTAAAAAGGGTTTAATAATGATCATTCAATTTATTTTTCCCTACTTGTCCTTGAACTGATAAAAATCAATATAGCAAATATAGTTATGCTAGTGTAATAAATATGGAATAAAAATGTGCATGGGAAACAACAACTGCATGAAGCAATGTGTTGAAGTAACACATTACATTTCATGTACTACAACTGGTTATTTCATTAAAAGACCACTATAGGCACCCAGACCACTTCAGCTCAATGAAGCTGTCTGGGTGTCAGGTCCAGCTAGGGTTAACCCTGCCTGCTGTAAACATAGCAGTTTCAGAGAAACTGCTATGTTTACTTTAGGGTTAATCCAGCCTCTAGTGGCTGTCTCATTTACAACCACTAGAGGCACTTCCGCGATTCTCACTGTGATTTTTACAGTGAGAAGACGTCAGCGTCCGTAGGAAAGCATTGAGACTGCTTTCCTATGGACTGGCTGAAAGCATGTGCAGCTCTTGACGCGCATGCGCATTCAGCCGATGACGTCCAAAGGAGGAGGAGAGTCACCAGCGCCGAGGGAGCCTGGCGCTGGAGAAAGGTAAGTGTTTAACCTCCTTCCTCCCCCTTCAGCCCGGCAGGAGGGGGGACATGAGGGTGTGGGCACCCTCAGGGCACTATAGTGCCAGGAAAACGAGTTTGTTTTCCTGGCACTATAGTGGTCCTTTAATAAACTATCACTAATGCTAAATGGAAATAAAAAGGTAGTGATTAGTTCTGAATGTCTTGCTTTGCTATTTATCATCAGCATCATCCTCTCAAGGAGGTGATCAAACTATAACAATTTGTAAGTTTTTATGGTATATCCTGGCCTTCCAACTATCCCTATTTTGGTGGGATACTAATTTTTTCAGGATCCTTTCCACACCCTTACTTTGGTGTCTCACTTTTTAGGACATCTGGGAACAGTCCCTAAAAATTTCTGATGTGATTGCGTTATACTCAGGGCAACAGGAACTAAAGCTGAAGCATTGCTCCATGCATGGTCTGCCCTTGGTGGATCGGCCTGTTTGATTGGTAGGCAGCCTGACATGCATTCACTCCATTCTGCAGGCCTTCTTTGGGTAGCACCAGTGACATTACATGCATTATTGCTCCAGCCACATGTCTTGCTTCACGGGTGCCAATTTTGGGGGCTATAGTATGCCTCTTAAAAAATTTAAACTTTCAGCATTTATGATCTGATGAGAATGATTGCGGTGTTTTATAGATTTATCAAACACCCCCACCTTGTTTGATTGCCACTTCCTGTCCTGTTGGGTTTTACGCCTCACCTCCTAGAGACTGTAAGCTCGTTTGAGCAGGGCCCTCTTCAACCTATTGTTTCCAAGTTTTTGTAATTGTCTCATTTATTGTTTACTTTCCCCCTTTGATAATATTGTAAAGCGCTACGGAATATGCTGGCACTATATAAATACCAGTAATAATAATAGTAATGATAATAATAAGTCATAATTCCATTAAAAATCCTAATTATTTGCAGTTAATAAAATGTATACTTTCATATCAGACTTCTCTTCAGCCAATATTTATATATATATATATATATATATATATATATATTTGTTTTGTACAAAAACAACACAGATGCTGCAAGATTAAAAAAAAGAAAAGAAAAGAAAAGGCAAGCAAACTAGTCGAGGGGGTAGAAGAGAGAAACAGTGCCAAAAACATAATTTTCTTGTAAAAATGAACAGAGGCACATCTTATTAAAAAATAAGCAATTTGAATTTTTATTGCTTACCTGCCAATATTACAATGGTTGGAAACAATGGTGAAATATGTCAATGACTTTAATAGTGGAGCAGTTAACAGAAAACAATCAATATATTATTCACCCTGTCATTAAATTACTATGTTAAGAGTCAGTATATATATATATTATAATGGAGCGTCTGAGCCTTTTTAAAAGTGCATTAGGGTCTGTATAGAAGTTCAACAAAGTCTTTTGCTTTCACAATTAAAGTGCAGTTCAATGAAGTGCATATGAACAAAACAACCTTGTGTAATATGAAAATTAACGGTATGTGTAAATTCAACAAAGATGATCTCACTTTTACAATAAATAAAGTTCAATTCAGTAAAGTACATATAACCAAAAGTGGTAGGTATTAAATAGTACAAATGTGTAACTATGAAATGCAGGTGATACTTGAAAAATTTGAATATCGTGCAAAAATTCATTTATTTCAGTAATGCAATGTAAAAGGGGAAACTAATATATGAGATAGACGCATTACATGCAAAGCAAGATAGTTCAAGCTGTGATTTGTCATAAGAGCGATGATTATGGCTTACAGCTCATGAAAACCCCAAATCCACAATCTCAGTAAATTAGAATATTACATGCAATCAATAAAACAAGGAGTGTACATAGAACAATATCGGACCTCTGAAAAGTATAAGCATGCATATGGACTCAGTACTTGGTTTGGGCTTCTTTTGCAGCAATTACTGCCTCAATGCGGCGTGGCATGGAAGCTATCAGCCTGTGGCACTGCTAAGGTGTTATGGAAGACCAGGATGCTTCAATAGCGGCTTTCAGCTTTTCTGCATTGTCTCTCATCTTTCTCTTGGCAATGCCCCATAGATTCTCTATGGGGTTCAGGTCAGGAGAGTTTGCTGGCCAATCAAGTACAGTAATCCCACGGACATTAAACCAGGCTTTGGTGCTTTTGCTATTGTGGGCAGGTGCCAAGTCCTGCTGGAAAATGAAGTCAGCATCCCCATAAAGCTAGTCTGTGGAAGAAAGCATGAAGTCCTCCAAAATCTCCTGGTAGATGGCTGCGTTGACCCTGGACTTAATGAAGCACAGTGGACTAACACCAGCAGATGACATGGCTCCCAAAATCAACACAGACTGTGGAAACTTCACACTGGACAAGCATCTTGCAATGTGTGCCTCTCCATTCTTCCTCCAGACTCTGGGTCCTTGGTTTCCAAATGAGATGCAAAAGTTGCTCTCATCAGAAAAGAGGACTTTGGACCACTGAGCAACTGATCAGGTCTGTTTTTCTTTAGCCCAGGGAAGACGCTTCTGACGTTGTTTGTTGTTCAGGAGTGGCTTGACAAGAGGAATATGACATCTGAAGCCCATGTCCAGGATCCGTCTGTGTGTGGTGGCTCTTGATGCACTGACTCCAGCTTCAGTCCACTCCTTGTGAAAGTCCCCAACACATTTGAATGGCCTTTTCCTGACAATCCTTCTCGCTGCAGTCATCCTTGCTGCTTGTGCACCTTTTACTTCCACACTTTTCCCTTCCACATAACTTTCTATTAATGTGCTTTGATACAGCACTTTGGGAACATCCAACTTCCTTCGCAATTACCTTTTGAGGCTTTCCCTCCTTATGGAGGGTGTTAATTATGGTTTTCTGCACAACCGTCAGGTCAGCAGTCTTCCCCATGATTGTGATTCCTACTGAACCAGACTGAGAGACCATTTAAAGGCTTACTTAGCTGATTAAAGTGGGACACTGTGAGCCTAGAATATTGCACCTTTTCACAATATTCTAGTTTACTGAGATTGTGGATTTGGGGTTTTCATGAGCTGTAAGCCATAATCTTGCTTTGCATATAATGCGTCTATCTCATATATTAGTTTCCCCTTTTACGTTGCATTACTGAAATAAATGAACCTTTGCACGATATTCTAATTTTTCGAGTATCACCTGTAGAGTAGTAGTATCAGTCTTCTTTAACCCCTTAAGACCAGAGGGCGTACAATTACGCCCTATTATAGGCCACTCTAAACGCCGCCGGGCATAATAGTAAGCCCTCCGGTCTTTCTGTACTTACCCAGTCGCCAGCGATCCCACGCAGGCGATCGCGGTTGGGGGGACTCCCAGGGAGCTCCCCCGCAGCAGATCTTCCTCCTGCAGCCCCCCCAGGCCATGTGAGAGTGAGGTCCTTGCGAGGACCTCACGATCACAAAAGGGCCGGAATAGCTGGCTGCAGCATTGCCAGCAGGGGGGCTGCCTGTAATGACAGGTGATCCCCCTGTTGGCTGAAAATAAAATCAAATAAATTAAATAGTATAAAAAAAATTATAATATATACTTAGATCATATATATATATATATATTATATATATATGATCTAAGTATATATATATATACACATATACATACACACACGTACACTGGCTAGGTGTATTTTACTATTAATATATATGTAATTATATATATATATATTAATATCAAATTACACGTAGACTAATATTGATTAAATATATATATATAATTATTGTTATATATATATTTATATATAATATAAAAAAATTAAACATGTAAATACGTTAAAAAATAAAATTAAAATAATAATAAAAAAAATAATTAAAAAATATATAGATGTGTGTTATTTTGTTCTAACTGTATCGTGATATTAATATATATATATTTATATCAAAATACACGTAGAACGAAATAATATATATATCTATATACATAAATATATACGTATATATCACTATATATATACCTATATATAAATAAAAATATTTAGAAAAAATTATATATATATATATATATACATATATATTCACATACATATATATATATATATATATATACATATATTAATTCTACATATATATTTATGTAATATTTTTACATAATTGGGTATCTTAATTAATTACAATTAGCGGGACCTGCCTGACAACCCATGCCGAAAGTAAAGGGAATTTAATTTGCTAGCATTATATTTAACCCTATAACTTTCCAAGACACCATAAAACCTGTACATGGGATGTACTGTTCTACTCGGGGGACTTCACTGAACACAAATATTAGTATTTCAAAACAGTAAATTGTATTACAACGATGATATCGCCAGTAAAAGTGAAGTTTTTTGCATTTTCCACGCACAAACAGCACTTACACGGACGATATTATTGCTGCGATACTTTATACTGTTTTGAAACACAAATATTTGTGTTCAGTGAAGTCTCCCGAGTACAACAGTACCCCTCATGTACAGGTTTTATGGTGTTTTCAAAAGTTACAGCGTCAAATATAAGGCTTGTGTTTCATTTTTTTCACATTAAAATTCGCCAGATTGGTTATGTTGCCTTTGAGACCCTATGGTAGCCCAAGAATGAAAATTACCCCTATGATGGCATACCATTTGCAATAGTAGACAACCCAAAGTATTGCAAACGGGGTATGTCCAGTCTTTTTAGTAGCCACTGGCCAAAATTGGCGTTTTTTGCATTTTTCACACATAAACAAATACTAACGCTAACTTTGGCCAGTGTTTGTGACCAAATGGCTACTAAAAAAGACTGGATATACCCCATTTGCAATACCTTGGGTTGTCTACTATTGCAAATGGTATGCCATTATGGGTGTAAATTTCATTCCTGGACTACTATAAAGTCCCTAAGGCAACATAACCAATCTGGTGAATTTCAATTTCAAATGTAACGTGCTATGTTTGACCCTGTAACTTCCCAAAACTCCATAAAATCTGTACATAGGGGGTACTGTTTTACACGTGAGACTTTGCTGAATACAAATATGTGTATTTTATTGCAGTAAAAGCAAACAGTATTATGACATTGATCGTTAAAATGTCATGTACAACTAAAAAAATCAAAACAAATCTTATTTTCTCCCATTGTTTTCATATTAAGTTATGTTTCATAGCTAAATATTTGATATTAAATGAAAGCCCTGTTTCCCCTGAATAAAATGATATATAATAAGGGTGGGTGTATTTAATATGGTTAAATATGAATTACGGTTGGACAGACAGGTAGCGCAAATGCCAGGTTTTGTTTACATTTTGTTTCGTTCACAACGTGTACATTTGGCTCCGTCCTTAAGGGGTTAAAGGTATAATTGAACCTCAAAATAGAATAATAGAGAAGACAATCTAATTCAATAGAACACACTTTATATTGATAAAAATCTTTACCTAATGCTGCTCCTACCTATTGTACAGCACTGAGGAATCTGTTGATGCTTAATAAATAAAAAGAGGGACCGCTTCCCTCTTTCAAAATGTGTTTCCTTATATAATTGCAGTATGTAAAAACAGAAGAGAAGAAAATATGGTATAATATATACAGGAAATAGATTTTAGCATTTCCTTGAAGGTTCCACTGTATACGCAAGAGTCTTAATTACAACAGCCCTACCATTTGATAGTAATACTCAAGATGTCTTCAATTGAATCCTAATGGATAGTTTTAGTCCCATCCTAATACAATGGTAAATTACTTTACCAAATAACGAACCATTATTCACTCTCTCTGTGAATGTTTTGTAATGTGCTTACTGATGGAACTGTCTGAAATGCAGTATTTATTACAAACTGAACCCTTTGCCAGTAAAAATATATAAAATCTCTTGAATCAACACATTCAGAACGAAAGAAACTTTCTGGTTTTAGCACTTTTCTTGAACATTGTTGGCTGTTCACAATAGCTACTGTTAGCATGAGAATTCAAGAACGTTCTGTGCTATATTTGCCATGACAACCTTTTTTTCTAACAATTATGCTTTGTATCTTTTTGTATTTGATTTATAATAGGATCCACGAAAAGAAAACGTCACAATGCAATCAACAAAAAATTCCATTAACCTTCTATTCCATTAAATCATGCAGTATATATATATATATATATATATATATATATATATATATATAAATATATCATAAATGGCTCCAGAATCTCAAGATGGCATTTTGTTTTCCACGTCATTTCCACCTCTCCCTGCAGCTCTAAAGTACTGCCTGAAGATTGAAAGATACTCCACCAGACATATTCTGCCTTTGTTACCACTCTTTATTTAGTGTAATAATGTTACTATTTATACTTATAGTTTACCACTGTAATATTGTGAACATGCTGTTTTTGCTATTTTCAGTGAACACATTCCACAAACATATACAGTGGGACCTCAGTTTACAAACGACTTGGTTAACAGAATTTTCGGTTTACAAATGAAAATCCATTGAAAATAATGCCTTAGTTTACAATTTTTTTTCGCAATACAAAGCGAGTTTCCCCAGGATGCATTGCACCTGGGAGGTTTATAGCACCGCCCCCTGCATGCTGGAGCCTGTGGGTAACACGTGGCGTAGAGTGTGGAGGTGTTGGAGCGGCTTTTGCATCAAGTTTTGGAGCCATTCTGGAAATTGTTTGCAGTTGTTTTGGGACTTTTTGGTGCATTTCTCAAGCTGTGGAAAGGTAGGGAGCTGAGCTTTGTCGTTTGCATGAATTTTAGTGTGTGTTCTGCATTGTGGGTTGGTTTCCATGCCAGCTCATTTTGATTTTTTTCTGACCTCCAGAATGGATTAATTGGTTTTCAATGCATTCCTATGGCAAACCGCGTTTCGGTTTACAAATGTTTCGCAATAAGAAACGTCCCGGAGAACGCATTAAATTCGTAAACCGAGGTCCCACTGTAGTTATTAATAATTTAGCTGATAGTATTTGGTTGGCAAATATTTCAATTGTAAGCAACAAATGTCTGCTATACCCATCCTTGCCCCTCCTAGCAGTTCCTTCCTTCAAATAACTGTGTCTATCTCTATCCATCAGTCCTAATTCTGCAGAATAGCTAACAGGAAAAAAAGCCATTTAATTTACAACTTTCAGGCCTGATTCCACAAAGCAGATAACAGACTGACTCCACTAAGCATTACCCACCCATCCACCCACCTGTTCTAACATCCAGCCTGGTTCCTTTAATTTTATAGCATGCTTTTCCAGCTGTTCAACATCACACTCAGTTACCTTTTCATTCCCGTTACATGTTGCCAGTGGCTGCAATTATCCTTTTAATTCCCTCTGACTATTACTTTAAAATTCCCCCTACTACCTCTTATCTCAACTCCCCATCTTAACCTTTAGATTTTAAGCTTGCAGGCTATCTAGCAATATACTCTAACTTTTGTATTTTTCTGTTCATATTGTACAATCTTTTTCCCCAATTGTTCAGCCCTGCGAAAGATGTTGCCATTCTCTAAATGCCAGTAATAATAATAATAATAAATGTTCCCTAGCCTGTGTTCTCTGTTAATGTTTAATGTAATGTAGTGGTTTATGTTTAATAATATTGAAGTATGGTGTATGTAGGAGTTTTTAGTGATATTATTGTGTACTGGTTAATGTGCAGTGTACATACTTCTTAGTAAACAGCTCTTATTTTTCATTGTAACTTTCAGATGCAGATAAAGAGATCTCTCTGACTGGCCTTCCACCCTCATACAACACTGAGCATATGAGAAGTCTACACACCAACTGAGAGTATATCACAATCAGCTACCTTCTGGTCAGTCAATTCTCAGTGACAGCAGACAGCACTTTGAGTCATTCATTGTGCACTGGACTGGCAGGGGTACTCACTGTGATATGCAGTTAAATCCCAAATCCCCCTCCTGCTCAAGATATAAAAGTTTGGAGGCAAATAATTTAGTGAAACTTAGAAAGAAGCTTTATAACTTCAAGTAAGAATTTGTAACCACCTTTGCGTGTATTATCCTTAATAGACAGTATAACTACGCTAGTGTACGTGTCACAGGTGCCTCATTCCAGAGCCCTATTTAGCCTTGTACTGCAAAGAGCCCCAGATGGAATTTTTTTCCTCGAGTAAGTGGGATAATCTTATAAGAGCAGACATTAGGCTGTTAGAGTAGGACCTGCCAAAGATGGGGTACAATTATGTTGTGGCAGGCTTATGCAATGTATGATCATAAAATGTAACTAGGTTAGGTTTTCAAAAAGCATGCTCTCTGTATTGCACAAAGCCATTAAGTCTGCAAGACAACATCAGATAAATATAACTCGAATAGCTATTATAAGATATGCAGCTAAAAAGAGTTTAGAACTATTCTTGCAAGATATTCATACCGTCTATATTGTGACCTATCAAGCCACTAAATTTACATGAATTCTAAAATAAATAGTATATTGTAGGAAACCTGGAATAAATAGCAGATATCTCAAGGGAAAGCAATGAGTATTATCCATTAAACATTCTTAATAAAACATTAATTATTTTCTTTTTTATAATAGTTGTTATACCATTAATTAGCAGATGTACTATACTAAAAAAGGATAATGCATTTGTTTTACAAGAGTGAGTAAACAAAGAATTTATTGACAGAACATTTTATTGGCTGCACAGTTGCTGCCCATTTATGTTCAGATTTGATTAAATATTATGGTCTAACAGTTTTAGAGAAAAATACAAGCACACACGTTGACATTAATGCATCATTCTATAAAATAAAATCCCGAAACTGACCATGTCTCTGCAGGAAATCGAAAAAAGAGCTCACAAACAACATAATATTACACAAAATAAATTACAAAATAAATTATATTTATTACAAAAAATAAAAATAATATTTTCACAAAGAACATTCGTATTTTTGACTTCTTATTTTTTTTAAATCAATTTCAGTAATATGGAAAAAATGTAATAGTATTTTACAAATTATGCTGAATATAACTTGCAACACTTTTTTTTAAAATAAGCTAATATGCACATATGCCATTTTTCAATATATAGTAACATACATACATATATTAACCCCTTAAGAACTCATGACGGAAATATTCCCTCACGGATGTCCCTCAAAATGATCATTTGATGCATTAGGCTCAAAATTAGTGAGCCCAGACTGACCAATGATTTGTTTGTAGAGCTCAAAGTAACGCTGTAAACAGTCATTAAAATGGGGATTTAAATCCCCATAGTAGCATTGTGGTGTAAGCAGGGTTAAATCCCTACTCACACTAGGGAGTTCAAGGTATCCATGGATACCCAGGGCTCCCCTCTATCAGCTGGGGACACATTTAGTGGTCCAAGACTTTTTCATGAGCTGCTTGCCATGCTGAAAGTCATTTAAATGCCTATACCTATATTGTGGTGTGAACAGAGTTAAATTTGGGAGTAAGTCCTGGTTTATGATTAGATATTTTGTTTAGGAATAGAGGTTTCGATTGGGATTAAGAATTTTTTTTACAAAGGTATTCATATAAAAAAATTTTTACAGTGAAACACAAATGATTTAAAAAATATGCATCAAAAATACAATGTATATGTAAGAATTAACAAAATTAAAATGAATGCTAAAAATATTGAAAAACAATTAGTGAAAGAAATCTCAAGAAAGTTTCAAAAATATCATATGAGAGTCTCCATGGTATCCCTTTTGAGTAAGTTACTGAAATAAACATGACATAATGAGGTCTCTTATACGGCACTGTAGTTTCACAGAAAACAAAGGCATACATGGGGGGAGGAGGGGCATTGTTTTATTCAGAAGAAATTGCTAAGTGTAATTTGGGAATTTGATTACATTAACACATATTAGATTTTAAAAATGCCTAGAAAAATTGATATGTGTATGTAAAAAAAAAAGCAAACAAAAAGTTTTTGGGCCACAAATTTTGACCTAAACTGGTGAAAAAATGTCATCACATGAAGGCACAATATACATCATATGAGATAACCTATAGTGCCTACTTTTACAAAGAGATTGACAATTAAACAGCTATGTAAAAAGTGTCAAAATACCCTTAGCCTATTATGTCTACTCTATATTACTACATATGAAAGACAAATTCTAAAATCGATTCACATTGAAATTTTATTTTATTACTTGTATTTTGTGACCTGTAACTATCAAAAATAAACTAAAATCAAAGACATATTATATGCTCTGTAAATCAGGACAAATGACTTTATTTTGAATTACTTTTCTTAAGCTGCACTAATTATTTACAAATTATTTTTGCCCAAACTGTTATAAAGTGTTTTGTTTTTTGCATATTTTTTTATAGTAAATGATAAATGATGTATGTCACATTAAACTAAAGCCCATTTTGTCCTTTTAATAACGGTATATAATATGTGTTAATGTAATAAATAAGATGTGAATTACAGTTGAACAACAGTTAAATGCAAAAATATTTAATGAAAGGAATTGCATTTTTTTAATATATATTGTCAAAATGCAAACATTATACCTGTATGTGACCATAATACCCATATATTATAAATACATTAGCCTGTCAGGTCCTGTTGAGCATACACATGTGCCCTAGTGTGTACCTATAGTTTCCCTCAAATGCTGGTCAATAGCCCTACTAGACATGTGCAATTCGTTTCGGTCTGAATATGAATTCGGATGAATTTCGGGCAATTCGGACATTCGGGTACTTCTGAATATCCGAATTGCCAAAGTGCTGAATTGCCGAAGTGACGAATTGCCGAGGTCCCGAAGTTCTGAAATTACCGAATTTCCGAAGTGTCCGAAGTCAGACTGAGCTATGCAGGGCGGGGGAAGGCTTATTACGTCCTGCGTCGATCTGCAATTAGGCTCAGAGCGCTCTTATTGGTGGGTTTAAGCCATCCAATCAGAGTGCTCTGACAGGTAAATGAAGAGACTGACAGGTAAGTCTCTACATTTACCTGTCACAGCACTCTGATTGGTTGGTTTGAAATCCACTAATCAGAGTGTTCTGTGTCATTTTACACAGAGTGGGAAAGTTCTTTGGCATTTTCCCATGCTGTGTAATTTGACTCATAACTCTCTGATTGGTGGATTAAGTAACCAATCAGAGTGTTATGAGTGAAATTACACAGCGTGGGAAAATTCCAATGAACTTTCCCACGCTGTGTAAAATGACACAGTACACTCTGATTGGTGGATTTCAAACCAACCAATCAGAGTGCTGTGACATGTAAATGTAGAGGCTTACCTGTCAGTCTCTTCATTTACCTGTCAGAGCACTCTGATTGGATGGCTTAAACCCACCAATCAGAGTGCTCTGAGCCTAATTGCAGGGCGGGGCAAGGATTTATAAGCCTTCTCCCACCCTGCAGAGCTCAGTCTGTGCAGAGCCCTCGCCGGGTGAAGATGGAATTTTTTTTTTGCGCTCTTTTTTTTTTTCGCGTTGGTTATTATGGTTTTTTATTTGGTCTTTTTTGGGGCTGAAAAAAGAAGATTTTAGAAGAAAGAAAACATGGAATGGTAAGTTTTTTTTTTTTTTTTTACAGGTACTTAGTTAAAGGTCTCCCCCTCATTATTTTTAGGGTGAGGGGGGTAGGTAGGGGGATATTTTTTTAGGGGGAGAGGGGGTGACTAGGAGTTTGGGGACCCCTAGTCACCTGGGGGGGAAACATTATTTTAGGGCCCCCACCCGCCGCTGAGGGGTGGGGGCCAGGGGGAGGACAATAGGTCCCCCATTGGTATTTAGGGCCCCCACCCACCACTCAGGGGTGGGGGCCAGGGGGAGGACATTAGGTCCCTCCCTTATTAGTATTTAGGGCCCCCACCCACCGCTCAGGGGTGGGGGACGGGGGGAGGACAATAGGTCCCCCCCATCATTTTACTTTAGGGCCCCCACCCGCCACTCAGGGGTGGGGTCGGGGGGCAATAGGTCCCCCCTTTAGTTTAAAAGCGGGTTCGGGAGGGGGGACCCTATTTTTATTTATTTTTAAAAAAAATGTAAACAGTGAGCAGCCATAGGCCACATGGTCTAGACATGCCCCTACTCGCGGTATAGCGAGTAGGTGCAAAATTTACTAATAC
>OW240917.1:166376966-166568860 GCA_933207985.1 Pelobates cultripes
CCATTACAGTAATGTTATGGGCAATGCATGTAGTAATGGGGCTTATAGGAACCTTGAGGGGAGAATGTCATACCTACAATTCCCACAAAGAGGTGGTTAAAGGCAAAAACCCCATGAGCACGTTGCTGGCCAGCTTATTTTTTGGAAAGTTCAGCTGTAGTATTTCACGATCACATCTTTTCTGGCAGTGTGACTGATACTCTTCTGATAATAATAAAATGATGCAAATAATAATAATAATTATTATTATCATCATCACTAGACCCTAATGCAAACTTGGAAATTACAGTAATATAAATCTATTTTTCCTTGTTAAATACTTTTATATTAATATAAAATTCTACTACTAGTTGAGAACGTCCTTGACACTAAATTCTTTTACATCACACATTCATTTGTTACATTACAGCTAACTCTGTTTCCTTGAATTAGTCATATACACCTTTGTTAATATTTGTATTTCTTTATTTGAAATCAATTAGACAGTTACAGGCTGATCTGTTTTTTGATTCTCCTTTTTGAAATTAAAAAGAGAAATCACCTGTTATTATTTACTTCAATTAAAAAGAACCTTGGATTTAAAGAAAATGCTTACCAAAGAATGCTTATTATAAACAAACTAACCTTGGATATAAAAGTCTTACATAATTGTTGATATTGTAAAATGTTTGTTCCATTAAACTCTTTCCATATAATAGATCTCATCTATGAGTAATACTATGTATTTTACACATATTAACTTCTTCTCATCAATATATCTGCTTTGTTCACTTTCTAACAATGGTGTGATTAAGGCTACTTTGAGAACTAATTTTTTTTTTAGTATGCAGATGGTCATATTGGAATTGCACTCTACTTTTAAAACCTTTTCTGACAATTATTAATGAAAAAAGCATCCTCGATTTCCACAGATGAGCACTCTACTACGCAAGAAAGAGGTTGATTTACCATTTCCTCTGTACCCAAAGATATCTGGGTTAGTTAGAAATAATGTATTTAATTATATTAAAGATATACCACAAATACACAAAATTACAGCAGAATATTTTATGAACACAATGTTTAGGTAATTAACCTCTTTACTACTGAGATCATTTTCCTTTAAAATATAAACATCACAATTATCTAAAACATGGAATGCACAACTAGCAAAAAGATGTAGGAATTGCAGGGAACAAACAACAATCATATATATAGATCGATGTTCAGAGATACATAAAAACCAACATTATTTACAGTTTTTATTTCCCATTTACTTGTTCATCCGGATGCCTAACGGATGCCTTATCTTGCAATAGTTCACATAAGGTCTGAAATATTACCATAAAAGCATAAAGCATTTGCTCATTTTATCACATTCAGTTGGTGATGCATAATAGAATAAAATGGCCTAATACCCCACTTAGGGTATTTGTATGGATGCTAGAAGCATAAAAACATATCTAGTAGGTTTTTAAGGTCTTCAAATTATTTTAAATATGAATATAGATTTTGTTGGGCGGCAATAGGAGGGTTGAAGACGTGTTCATTTAAAGATATTTTGCGATATTTTGAGAAGACAATCTCATGTCCATGTACAAAGATATAAACATAGCTTGCTAATAAAAAAATTAACAAAATAATATATATAGTTTTCACCTTTTGAATGCCTTCAAAGGATTCCTGAACATTGTTCTCAGACCCATTACTTCTGTTAATCATCCGCCACATTTGAGAATACATGCTGTCTCTTTCAAATGGATTCATTCCCTTCACTCGCACATGCTCGTAAACTGCAGAATCCAGAACTGTACCATAAGGAATATCTGTCTGCCGTGAAAGATCCTGAAGAGATCTAGATTTATAAAGAGGAGAAAAAAAATATATATTTTTACCTGTCATACATATAAAACGCTATTTTATTATTATAATGTATATAGCATTCAAAAAATACTAAATAAATGTAGACTAGAATAGCTAAGATGATTGGATAATTTTCCAAATCAGCATTAAATTTGCTTGAACTTTGCAATTAAGTGTTAACTACAATTCTTTGTTGAATGAGTAAATTACCATGAGTGATGTTAGAAGCATGTGAGGAAAAAATATATGAATTAAATATTTTTTTTAAGTTAGAATTGATTTTAAAATAACATATACTGATCAGCCACAACATTAAAACCATCTTCCAGTATTATGTAGGACCCCCTCATGCTGCCAAAGCAGCTCGGATGCATTGGAACATCATGGACTCAAACTCTTATCTCCGATTTTCAGTGTTTCTGGTCAACTCACTTTTTCACTGTAATGTCAATAAAAACTTTATTTAGTTCCAAGTTCAAGCCAGGTTCTAGAGCTTGCCGAGGTGCTTAAAGTGGTTAACTGCATGTCACTCTTGTCCCAATTTACAATAGTGCAAATATCAAGAGAAATTGGCACTTTTATGCTTCAATTTAGGATCCTCCCCCCCAGCAATGATTTGGGAGATTCCATGGGAAAACTTTAATTTAATTTTTTTCTATGAAAATCAAGATTGATGCATCTGACTGGTGCATTTACAGCAATTGCTGTGCATGCACCAATTTTGTCCAGACAGGAAGAAGGACTGTCACCACTGAGTTTCCTAGGAACAGTCAGGAGCAGTAGCAAGAGAGAATTTGTCTATAGAAAAAAGACAAGTTATCTTTATTGTATTCATGTAGGGGGTCATCTATTCTTTATACTGTAAAGGCCATAGTATTAAAACCGAATATTGTTGTGCACTGCTGGAGTGAATCACAAGCACCAAGCGCCATAACATTATATTACAGTGGTTCTGAACCTTTACTATTATCATCACTATGGGCATCATTATTATCATGATTATCTGCCAGGAAATTGAAAGTAGGAATCTTTACTCTAGTATAAGAGATTATAATGGAGTATAATTTTATATGTGTAAAGAGTATAATTTATTATAATCACAAGTGCCTTACTGGTATTAATGTTAGGTGCCTGGCTACCAGTGGCAGCTTTCACTCACTACCAAAGTGGAGGCTTCTCTGTGATTGCTCCTCTGGCCAACTTCATCGTGAACTGCATTGAACAGCAACAAGTTGTGTTGGAAATTGAAAATGTCCCCACCCATCTTCACAAAGTGCTGCAATTTTATTGATTAGACTGTCCGAAAGATAGAGCTGAGCAGTGCATGATGGAAGGGAGAGCAGAGGTTGAGAATAGGCAAGACACAAAACGAATGGGGTTATGGAGATAGTCATACAACTCGTTCGTGGGATGAGTGAGATTAAAAATAAACTGGGAATAAAACTCTGATAGACTAAACTGATAGTGCGATGGGGCATATACAAAGCTAGGAAGACTAGTGGGTCAGACACAAAACTGAATTATAAAGAATGAAATATTTTAACTTATAGTGTTACTTGACTTGTAATCCTCACAGGTTGAGGTAGAGGATATGTTATTTGCCATTTCAGCTGCTGCTGTCTTCACAGAAAGTTAATTAATAGTATTTTTAAAGAGCTTTAAAATATGGTGAAGTAATTAATACTTTAACCCCAAATATGCCATTTTCTTCATGTGGGTGATGGTAAAAATGCAGATTCCAAATGCTTTAACTACACAGGCATTTCTTTACATGTTTAGAAAAAAAGATATTAACTTATAAATATAACCTTTCTCGTGCACTGCAGATGTGCTGGTATAACTTCAACCAATATTTTTGGTTTAAATATAACAAGTTCCCTTCACATTTTCCCTTCCGCCCAGTTTGGTTTTATTGGAATCCTTTAAAGGCCATATGTTACTTGTACTTCATATGTATAAATCAATGTTTTGAAGGCCAGGACTGCACGTTGTATAAAATGGATTTTCATCTACTGCAGAGGCACCCTGACCAGGTGTAGTCAAAAAGGTTTTGTTTTTTTCTATGTTATGTTTTCTTACTTTGTATACCAAAACATTCACAAAATTTCATACTGCATGTTTATATCCATGTACATGATTGCACAGTTATACTCTGTTACCTTGTCACACAAATAAAGAATGAAAAGAAATATATAGCAAACTCCTGTCATTTGATATCACTGTGTCCCTATATTAAATGTAGCTAGCACTCATTTACTGTTAAATAATTAAGCATTATAAAGAAAACTAAAATGATATGTAGTTGGACATTATCCTGCATAAATATGTAATTGATGCCAAAAATATAACAGAAATGTAGAACCAGCTAATATAATTAAATTGATGATAATTTTTAACTAGCATGAAAAACAACACACAAACATAAAAATCCAGTTTCTTCACACAGTGATACAAACACATTTATGTACAAATATAATGATGTTATTAGATTTTGCTGTCAGAAAAGGCTGCAAGCAAGAAAGCAATTAGTCACTTAATAATTAAGTAAATAACTGCACTGTTCATTCATTTTCCAGTCGTTGCTTATGACTAAAATCCACATAAAGCTACACATCTCTATCTCTTGTGAAGATAGCATAGCAGCCTTTAAAGGCTGACCAAGGCACGAATAATGTTAAGTAAGTGCAAGTTAAGACTTTTTTTTAATGCTATGTCTGGCATTCCAGCTGCTGTGAGCCTCTATTCATTGTGCATAATCTATCTTTACAGCTAAGAACCAGCACTACTTGCCACTTGAGTGTGGGTCTGTGCCAACATCACAGCATTTAACAACATCAAAGAAATTAAAAACCTACAGCTTTGGGAGCCTAAGGAAATGAAAGATGACGTTGGCGCTCATCATGTTGCTTTACAAATTTAAGTAAAATAAGAGCCTGGCAGGTGGTGCTTGGTGCGCCCATGTATGTATACGTTTAATGTGGCAGTTAATATTGTGTCCATAAAACCCATTCCTTATATTTTAACATCACCATAGCATATTCCTATATTTAATATCAGATGGTTAATATATTTCAAGTAAATGCACAATTATAAATCAAATGTAACTTGTTTAATATATGTCTTTAATACTATTATTTTTTTTATTTTTTTTATTTTTTATCAGGCACAAATGGTAACACTAGGACATAGATAAACAAAAGATAAGTACAGATGTAACATCATGTCGAATGCTGGAAAAAATCTAATCAATGCATGTATATATGTAGACTTATTTAGATATTATGAATAATTATGTTTACACTTGATGTCAACTCAAAACAGCGGTGGAGGACAAACATTTACATTGTGGAACACTCAGAATTTTGCCCCTTACAACTCAACAAACACTGGGTCTCAGATTATGGTAAGACTTGGGGCAGAGTTATGAAGTTTAGCTGTCATGCACCATATTTAAATTGTTTCCCATTTGAAAGAGCAAAGATTAGGTCAAGTTGAATTCTCCTGCAGGGAATGCAATATAGAAAAGACTTCACCTAAAAATGGCTGGATCGATCTACATCACTAACAGGCATGACCATATTCACCCCTCTTGCTACAACCCCAGAAACAAAGGGCAGAGACATTGGGGTATGTATAGCTGAGCTTGACAGGATTCAAATTCCAATGACTCAATGATTTGAAACAGTTCTCTTTACTCAGTGTCACTGTATGAGGTGTCTCATGTGTTTATCACCACTCTTTATCAGATATTGTGTGTACAACGTTGTGCTTGCAAGCCAGTTGGTTGTGACATGGGCAAACTGTGTTAGTATCCGTTAAAATGGAGGACTTTTTTAGAAATGTTACCTTTAGATTTTGATAAATTGACATACAAGTATTTAAAGGCAGTGAAAGATGGAATGGTGTTTTCATCCAAAAATAATTTTAACATCATATTACTTAAGATTTATATAGTCAACACACTTTCCAACCAATCAAATATTTTGGACTTAGAAGATTTCAAAATATTCCAGAGTGTTGGTGTAAGGGAAGAACTACTAGTCATCAAATTTCAAAAGCTTCTACTCACCGAGGGATAAATGAAGTGAGTGGTAGCAGGGCAAACTGCTTAATACCTGCTCAAATCACGAGTGTGAAGAAAAGGGCTGACCCAAGCACTGGTCTTCTTCAAGATCAAACCAGTATGCCTGATATTGACCTTTATTCTTATGCGCCATATAAGCTATATATGCTTTAGATAAGACTCTCTTGCTCTTCCCAACCTCCCTGGTTATTTTGGTGTGTACATTATGTGAAATGAGTACTTTATATTTTAATTGTATTGTAAATTAACCATTTTACTATTTTCAAGTCAAAATAACATCAGAATCAGTGTTATAGAAATAAATGTGTGCATTATATTTTAAAGATGATATTGAATTTGGGCATCTTCCCAATGTTTAGTTTGGAAAGTCCTACACTGTGTTTCAAATATGAGGCAACATTTCTAATAAATAAAAGGAAGTCTTTTAGGTAAATATTTTTTTATTAAGACTGTTCAACATTCATAAATGAAGGAAATCAAATTATAATTTGACTCACAGGTCCCAATATTGCATATGTACTGTGGACATGCAGGTCTTACGAAAGAAGACAGTTGCACATAACTGTATTTCATGCTTGACAAATTATTATGCAGGAAAACCATTCACTATAAACTCACGTGTATCAAGTATGTTTAGTATAACGTACTGAGTTGTTCTAGGGGGTATTCTGAAAAGGTGTCATCTGGCAGCCCGGGATCTGGTACGCATGGCAAACTCTAGTTGCAGGTATTGCTGTTGAAATTCATCTGTGCAGAATGTAACTATTCACAGCGTCCATATGTCTGCATATGTTTGGGTTCTACTCTAAAAGAGACAAACCGTAGATCCTCCAGCAACCTAAACTGCTCCATTTTGGAAAACCAAAGTTCCAGTTGTCATCCTCCAGAAATATTAGGATTATTTGTTTTGGGGTGTTTAAAATGTGGATTGTCATGGATTGTTTTGTACTTTTTACCTTAAAATGTGTCTCCAAGAGATGCATGATATATGCTTGCAAGTTGCTGAATGTGCAGAGGATGTGCGCTCATTTCTCTGGGATGTTCAGGCCCCTGGTATTTTTGAAGGTGAGGATTAATGGGGCCTGATGGGTTAAAGACTAGAAGGCCCATCAGCAGGCCCGGACTGGCCATCGGGCATACCGGACAAATGCCTGGTGGGCCGCGATGGCCATGGGCTGAGGCCAGTAGGGGAGATCACAGGATCTCCCCTGTTGGGCCATGCAGGGCCGGCGCTATTCGAGTGCCGGCCCTGCTGTGTGCCTTCATGGGCCGGCGGGGAGATCAAAGATCTCCCTCACCAGCCCACAGGCAGTTACAAGCAGCTGCCGGTTGGGGAGGGATGGAGAGGAGGACCCGGTGGAGCTCTTACCTGCAGCTCCGCCGGGTTCCTCTCGTGAGTTCGGAGTGTTGCCGCGGTTACCACAGCAACACTCAGATCTCGCGAGAGTGAACTCAAGCCTCGCAAGCTAGAGTTCACTCACCACTAGGCCCACCAGGGATGGCAGCACAAGCCCCTCTCCCAGGCTAAAGGTAAGAAGGGAGGGGGAATATAAAGTTTTGTTTTGTTTTTTACTAAATACATATTTATTATACTTAAATCTACCACCCCACACACAATCCCAAACATATTCACACACACATCACCCTCAAACCCACACACACACTCACACTAACAGAACCCTCACACACACACAGCACACTCACACTAACAGCACCCTCAGACAAACACAGCACCCTCACACACACACACACATCACCCTCACACAGCACCTTCAGACACACACAGCACCCTCAGACAAACACACACACACACAACACCTTCAGACACACACAGCACCCTCACACACACACACAGCACACTCACACACACACACACACATATATATATATATATATAATAAGTTAAGAGACAAAGAAAATTAGAAACAAAGAATATAACGGCTGATAAGAACACCCTCACAAACACAGCACCCCTTTTACACACACACACACACACACTGCACCCTTCACACATACACACAGCATCCAACACACTGCGCCCCTCAAACATACAATACATCCAAACATATATATATATATGTATATATATATATATATTTACTATAGCACATCTCACACTGCACTACTACAAACTACACTCCAGATACATGCTAGATCCTTTACCCAACACTGGATCATCTAATCTACACATACACACACTAGATCCCTATATACACTCGGAATCAACTACACACACATACACAATCTCCTATACACACTCTGGGTCCTCTACACACTGCACCCCAAATACACACACTACATTCCTGACATACAAACTCTGGATCCCCTATGCACACACTACATTCCTTGTAAGCAAAACATATTACATTCTCTAAACACACACTCTCTACAACCCCTACACACACACACTCGCTACATCCCCTATACACACTATGCCCCTATACGCACACTCTCTACAGCACCTAGCCACACATATTACACCTCAAACATGAATGAAATCAACCTATTTACTCAATACCACATCACAATCAGCTCACTCTAAACACACGCAATCCCACAAGCAGGCTCCAAACACATGGACAATATGGTTTCCATGCCCTTTTGTCCTCTGGTATCCCACTTATGGAGACACCAGAGACAAGTTACAAGCAAACACAGTGCAAGCATATTATTAAATTTGCATGTGCTGTGCAGAACAAATCCAGGGCCTTTTTCTCATGCTAGAGCTCTTCAGCAGGGCTCTGCGCATTGAACCAACATGCTCACTTTGAGAGGGGGTGTGCTTGTCATTAGTGATGACAAAACACACCCACTCTGACCCCGTCCCCTTCTCAGGGGATCGCTATGATTGAAAAATGCCTGGGCTGAATTTTTTTCCCAGTCCGGCCCTGCCCATCATCAACTTCCACCGTTATCTTATTCGTTGACCAAGCAGCCACTGTGTTAAGGGTTTTATTGCCCTTCAGTAGCCTAAAGTTCCAGGAGATAAATCTGAGAATAGCTGGCTAGCGGATTTCTCAAACTGGATGGTGTCTACCTGGCATTATAGAGCATATCTTCACTTAGCCCATAGTCAGCAAATCATTTAGAATATGTTAGAGGTGGGTGAGAAGTTGGGTCTTTGATCACAGGAAGTAGCGGAACCTGATATTGTTACAGCATACATGATTGTCCAAGTCATTCACATGTAGCACTGTGCAGGGCATCTTGTGCATCTGTGTTGTCAGGCTTTCCTCTGAATGCATCTGGGCTGTTTTGATGGTGTTGCACTCCTCATCCATGCACCCCATATGGTCAGCCAGGTCATGTAGTTTGGTGCAGATTGCTTGTAAGTTAGCCCTAATTGAGGCCAATAGTTCTGCCATTGCATTGCACAGATGTGATTTGGTAGCAAGTGTGTGTATTAGGGTTATCCAGCTGCTCAGCTTTGCAGGTTTTGTGTCATTCTCTGACCAGGGCAATTAAGCCTGTGAGACCTCCAATGGTGATGAGCAATCTAGGTTTAGAGGTGGTGTTGACAGGTGTCACCAGGACTGTCACAGGAAGGTAAGATGCCCCTGTTTCAATGCTGGGGTATTTCCTGACCCTGATGAGTGGGAAGATTTCCCAATAGCATGGCATCTGCTTGAGGGAAGCCCTGGCAGTCATGAAGTCTTGGAGAGTAACGAGGCCCTTGGATATTATGCCATCTTTGTCAGCAGCCAGGCCATGCCCCATAAAAGGCATATTTTATTAAAATTGGCTTTATGGGTGTTTCTTTCACTTGTAGAATTTATTGCATTTTCTACTTGTCTTTATATTTACTTAGAGAATCAAGATTGTTGTATTTTATTTACACAGTGTAAGAAGTGTCAAAAAGTAGCTAGGGTTAGTTGTCTTTTCTATAATAGGGAGTTTGCAGCTAGCTGACTGTTGATACTTGCTGCTATAGTCTAGGGGGTTGCTAAGTGATTTCTCCAAAAAACACCTGTGTGTTTTCAGATGTCTGATTAGTGTAACAATTTCATAAATGAATTTATCATAGTTACTGTACATTTTATTAGTGTGGAGTTCTATGCTTATATACACCTAAGATAATGTACTCTGAAATTGACTATTTTATTATGTTTTACAAGGACACATTTAAA
This sequence comes from Pelobates cultripes, assembly GCA_933207985.1. Lineage (NCBI taxonomy): Eukaryota > Metazoa > Chordata > Amphibia > Anura > Pelobatidae > Pelobates > Pelobates cultripes. The sequence continues at coordinate 166,387,020 of OW240917.1, forward strand.
TATAAAACAAATTCCCAATGTTTTGATGATCATTTAGATACAGTGGGACCCCGCTTTTATGAATTTAATGCGTTCTCTGGGACTTTTCTTATTGCAAAATATTTGTAAACCGAAACGTGGTTTCCATAGGAATGTATTCAAAAGGGGGCGGTGCAATAAACCTCCCAGGTGCAATGCATTCTGGGGAAACTTGCTTTGTATTGCGAAAAAAAATGTAACCCGAGGCATTATTTTCAATGGATTTTCATTTGTAAACCAAAAATTATGTTAATTGAGGCGTTTGTAAACCGAAGTCCCACTGTATATTATTAAGCACTTATAATACAAATACATGACATACCTATAATTGTAAGATACTCAATGTAAATTGTAAATTCATCACCTGAATTGGATATTCTTGAATACATATTTTTCTCTACAGGCTGCATCATTTGTTCAGAAAGTAATTCTATTCTAAGAACAGCAGAGGGCACTTAAATGCTAATTGGATGACTGCAGTAAGCATCCTAAGAGTCCTTGGACAGTATTAGTAGCTTTGTAGCTCATGCAGTGCAATGGGCATTTCATAGCTACATGAATGTTCTCAAAGGACATTAAGGGACTAGTTTTATAGTACAATGACAGTTCATAATAAGAAATTACAATATCTAATGAAGGAGATGGTGGAAATAAAAATTGATGCTTTTATGAATTGTAAATTGTAAGCAATGCAATCAGTTGTGTGTGGTTACAAATGGGGAAATATAATTTCTTTTTAACTAAAAACATATAATGAATAAAAACTATTTATTAATTAGAACATGATGGAAAAAGAGCACCAACAATATTGTATTTTTAAAATGCTTTTAGACAGTATAATACATTAACAAATGCTACTGTACATAGCTTCAATTCACATTCACAATGATTTATTCATGAGATAAAGCATTCACATTTATTTTTATAGCAAAATATTATTTTTTAACCCCTTAAGGACACATGACGTGTGACGTCATGATTCCCTTTTATTCCAGAAGTTTGGTCCTTAAGGGGTTAAATAAGAGGGAGAAATCAACAATTAATTGAAATGATTTATTTTGACCCACATATTTTGAATGAAAAATGCAAATTGGCATAATTCTTGAGGAAAAGAAAGTGAAATGTTATGTTTAATCTGGGGTTTAGTAATGCTATTTTGAATATGTTTGCTTTCTCTAATTTAGAAAAACAAACTCCTAACATGAATCAAACCTATATGTAATATCCCATTGCAGGGACATCTACATACCTTGAATATTGCATTTCAATCACTGGATTCTTCAGAAATGTGCAATGATTAGTGGGACCAGTGGCACAGAGAATTAGATATGAGTGGAATACGGATGTGTTTTTTTTAAATATATAAATAGGTAAGGTTGAAAGCTTTATTAAATAAAGATAGTAAGGTCCAGGCAAACGCTCCATTAATAAGCTCTTTGCAACACCCCATTTGCATGTGTAGGGGGTGACAGTGTGTGTGTACGGGGGGGGTGACAGTGTATTTAGGGGTGTAACATTGTGTGTGTAGGGGAAGACTGTGTGTGTGTAGGGGTGACAGTTTGTGTGTGTGTGTGTGTGTGTGTTAGGGATGACAATGTGTGTGTAGGGGGATGACTATGTGTGCATGTGTGTGTGTGTGTAAGGGGTGACAGTGTATGCGTGTGGGTGACAGTGAATAGGGGGACAGTGTATGTGTGTGGGTGACAGTGAATAGGGGGAATGACAGTGTATAAAGGGGGGGTGACAGTGTATGTAGGGGGTGTAACACTGTGTGTTTAGGGGAAGACTGTGTGTGTAGGGGTGACAGTTTGTGTGTGTGTGTGTGTGTATGTGTTAGGGGTGACAATCTGTGTGTGTAAGGTGTGACTGCATGTGTGCAGGGGGATGACCATGTGTGTAGGGGTGAAAGTGTGTGTTTGATGGGGTGACAGTGTATGTGTGTGGGTGACAGTGAGTGAAGGGGGTGACAGTGTATTTGTGTGTGTGGGGGGCTAGCAGTGTGTGTGGCAGGTGAGTTGGTGCCATTGTGTGTGTGAGTGTGTGTGTATGGGGGGTTATACTGTGTGGAATGACAGGTGGGAGGAGGGTGACACTACAGTGTTTGGGGAGGCTGTTTCAGTGAGCATCTGAGGCCACACTAAAATACCTTTTTTGAAAGAAATCCATTCTCTGGTGGTGCAGTGGCCATGATATTCAGAACTGCAGACCATTTGTCTCACTATGGCCAATCCAAGCTGGCTGCTGTGGCCACAAGGCAGGCTGCTGTGACTGGTTGGCAGCATGCTGGCTGCTATGGCTAGCCAGCTGGCTTCTGTGGCTAGCTGCCGCTGACAGCTGTGACTGGCTGGCAGGTCTCTTTCTTCCACCAGCAGGTGTCTGTTTCTACCCCCAATCTCTTTGTGTGTCTCATTTTTTTCTCCCAGCCCTCTGTGCATCTGCTTCTCCCCAACTCCTTTGTGTGTCTATTTTCCCCTTCCCCAGTCCCTCTGTGTGTCTCTTTGCCCCCCCCCCAGTGCTTCTAGGTTCCTCTTTGTCCCAGTTCCTCTTTGTCCCAGCCCTTCTGTTTTTATCTTTCTGCTCCTAGTCTATTTGTGCGTCACTCTGTGACCCCCGGGCCCTTTGTGTGCCTTTTCCCCCAGCACCTCTATGTGTCTCTTTTTGCTCGTCACTCCGGTGCCTTCTTTAGCCCCCTTCCCTCATGTGCCCTTATATAGACCCACTGTGTCCTCTTTAACCCTCTCCCCTCCTGTGTCCTCTTTAGCCCCTCTCCCTCCATATTCCTGCATGTAGCCCCTCTTCCCTCCTGTGCTCTTCTGTAGCCCTATCCCCTCCTGTGACTTTTACGTAGACCCCCTCCTGTGCCCTTATGTAGCTCTCCTTCCCTCCTGAGCCCTCTTTAGCCCCTCTCCCATTTTGTGCCCTCAACCTCCCTGTTCTCTCCTTTTGTCCCCTCCCTTTCCTGTGCCCACTTTAGCTCCTTCCCCTCCTGTGCTGTTATGTAGCCCCTTCCCTCCTGTGCTCTCTTTAGTCCCCCTCAACTCCTGTGCCCTATTTCTCCCTTCCTGTGCCGTCTTTAGTCCCTCACCTCTCCTGTGCCCTTATATGCCCTATTCCCTACTGTGCCCGTATGTAGCCTCCCTCATGTGCCCCTATGTAGCTCTCCTTTCCTCATGTGCCCTCTTTAGCCCCTCTCCCCTCCTATGCCCCGATATACCCTCCTGTGTGCTTCTTTTGTCCCCTCCCTTTTCTGTGCCCTCTTTAGCACCCTTCCCACCTGTTACCTCTTTAGATCCTTCCTCTCCTGTGCCCTTATGTAGCCCAGTCCCCTCCAGTCCCCTTTAGCCACCCTCAACTCTTGTGCCCTCTTTTGCCCCTTCCTGTGCTATTCTTTTGTCCCATCCCCTTCCTGTGCCCTCTTTAGCCCACCACCCCTCCTGTGCAATTATGTAGTCACCCCTCTTTAACCCCCTCCTCTCCTGTGCCCTTATGTAGCCCCCCTCTCCTGAGTCTGCTCGCCTTCCAACCCAGACCGCCTTCTAGGAGCTCTGAGGGATGTCAGGTAGGGGGCAGAGCCTATAGTGTCCTTTTAAAATGTTAATTCCCTTCCTGGTCTCAGCAGTTAAATTCTGATATTTTGTATACAAAATGTAAGATGGATTTTATTTTCGTGTGTGCATATTTTCTATGTACTGCTTATGGAATTAATTAAATCGCCAAACAAAAATGTTTGGTTGGAGATTTTTTGATCTAAAAGTGCTGATACAATGGGCACTTAGAAATGGCACAGAAATACTATGAGTCACAAATAATATATTTAGGAAAAGAATAGCAAAAAAAGCAGCTTAACCTTACAATCTAATTAAAATAAAATGGAAATACCAATGTCAGCCAGATGGCTGCATCACTTAGTACAATTCAAAAGCAATCCTAACATAAACAATAGGTTTTTTTGGTCTTGACATCGAGAAATTTGTATCTATGCAGCTAAAACTGACAGTTGGCCAAAAGCAAAAATAGCATTCCTATATAAATTGAACATATAATTCTGCATTATAAGCAAAATACACAGACATAGGAAAAGGCTGAATACATCAAATTAAAGTTTAACCTAGTACGTGCAAACTCAAATCTTCAACTAAAAACAAACTATACGCAAATGGTTTTATGTACTTTGCCATAATACAATTCTCACACACACACACAAACTTCTTGAATCTGATCTTCAAACTCCGACTTGAACAGCTGAAAGAGTTTAATTACTAAACAGTGAATTGTAGTCAATAAAAAAAAAACTGAAATACAAAATTCAGACTAAATTAGCTATGCCGAGTCAAACTCAGCTATTGAAGCCTGATTGAGCATTTCTAGCTTTCAAACAATATTTTACTGAATGCACCCCTAAGGTCACATGCAAAATCAGAAGCATGTTATTTACACAGAGGAAAACTGTTGTACTCTTCCCTATTGTCTTGTTTCTTGTTTCCATAGGAATATGTTGCAGGTGACAGCTACAAACATTTGACGTTTCTCAAGCACCTTTTGTGTTTGGAGTACCTGCAAAAGGTTATCAAACAAGTATTTCTTCCAGAAGTGGGGTTCCAAACATGTTACTGTGCTTTAGTTCCTATAGGGATTTGATTATATGACATGGCAACATTATCATGTTAAATTTAATTTTGCTTAATGACTTCTTCTGCAACTGTCCTAGCTCTTTCTATCTCTTGATAACCCAATTTCTTGTCTCTGTTGCTAAGATTTTTCAGAAAAAAAAATACACCTAATTTTCATTCTGTTTGAGATGGTTCTTTTATTTCTTCCAGAATATATATATATTCCTTCCAGTTGTATTACACAATTTTAACATATTGCTAATCATTTCTCTTAACATATTGTAGCATAGGTTGTGAGATCATTATACGACTCTAGATATGTGCACAGCAATAACGCCATCATATAAGTGTCCATTTATATTTCTCACATAGCATGTAGCTTGTACACATTGTCTTGCAATGTGTTACTTTTTCATGGATTTACTGTTCTTTCTAGAGAACTTTCTAAATATTTAAATATGCATAGGTATTTGGGCTAGTACATAAGTAACTTTTTTCTTTGGTTTTAGTTTAGTTATGCCTGCTAAATAAACATTAAGAAAGTTCAAGTGAATGCAATGCATTGCACTGTTCCACCATAATGTTCTACAGCTCCTCCCTAGGACACTATATACTATCTAATGCTTTTCATTTGCTAAATGAAGTGGACAATTACAATTGTGTTAATTTACATAATTTACTTTTTTATGTTTGTCTGTAATGCACTATACATACAAAATTGCTGCACTATTACATGTTTACATGCTAGCTATAATAAATATTATGCTAACATTTTTGCAATCAAAAAGTGCCTCTTCAGTGAAGGGGTTAATGCGTTTCAGGAACGTCATGATAAACCAAGATACTCTTTTCTAAGTGATTACATTTCACATAAACCGAAGTATTTTCCTATACATTATTCTAACAATAAGGATAGTATTAATTGTACGTCTAGGCAGCTTTTTTTTTGTTGTGTACTACTATTTTACCAACAATAAAGGATCAATCAGTACGTCTCAGGGTAATGCAGTGTTACTCACTCATTCTTCATCAATATGGAAAAATCCCAATGTTTTAGATTTAGTGTTAATTCTAAATAATTGTATTTCAATTCAAATATGCTGTTAGTACATTTTTGTCATACCCCAAGTGCAACAATGTTGCCAACTGACATCCTCTAAGGATACAATCTAATCAGTGAAAAATAAATATAATTATTTCTACAGCTAATTAATGCCTCTGCTTTGTAATAATTCAATGTTAGCAGACTCAATATAATTATTTCCTAGGATGTTATTTTCCAGTTTGGAGCAGTATGTCAACTAAACCCTTCTGGATCTAACTTTACCCCCTTATGAATACCAATCCCTCTAATTGCACTCATTTGATACTACAAACTAAGATGAAAAATGTATTTGTTCTTTAATATTAGGTGGTTTTCAACTATTGCTTTCTCAGCTGAATAAACTATCCTGTAAAAATAATATTGTCTCATAAATTACATTAATAGCAAGCATCTTGTTAAATATATTTAATTTTCCAGCGTAGTAATGAAAGAACATTGACTACTGTACAACTACAAACACAGTGAACCCCATAAATGTCAATAATTATTCTACCTATGAAGTCCTTTTCAATTTTCACAAATGTAGCTTAGAATTGATACAAAGTGGTGGAAAAATTAAATATATATAACAATGACATATATCAGCGTCAAATAATGACCTATAGTAAACCTAGAAAAAAAAGAAAAAAGAAATAGATGTATTGTGTATCTTGTTCAAGCATGTGTACCATTATTAAGCCCCAATGAACTATAAACACAAGGAAAATATATCATTGTGTGTTTAATAAAATGTAATTAATGCAAAGAGTAAAAATATACAAACTCACAATCTCTACTGGGAGCTCAGACAAACCCCAACAATGCAGCAAGAGAAAGATCACTATTCAAACAACAAATTGATGGATAATGCTGAATGCTGGATAATTCTTAATGTTTGAATTTTTTTTTCCAAAAACAGGGGCAAAATTCAGACGTCCCACAAAATTTTCTATGTCTGAATATTGATAGTGAAAACCTGATTCTGGAAATTAATTGGATGAACCATAAGAGTGCAAAAATCAGTGTACTGGAAATTGTGTGCATAAGATAATTTAGTGTGTAAAGTAGCCGGAATTCCAAATGAATTTAAAGTTAATTTTAAATATTAGTACAAAATTGAAAATTTGAAACAATCAGTTGTGGTTCCTATTTTGGCCTAAATGTTGAATTCACTGACAATTCACAGTTTGGCAAATAACACTTACTGTATGAGTTTGTCCCTTTTTGTTTTGCTGCATTCAATTTACATTTTTTTTTATTAAGCAATTTTTATTCACAAACATGCATGACATGTACATGAATAAGACAGTTGTGATGCGTCAATTGATAACAGTTATCTGCTACATCTCGGTGCTTAGGGCACAAGCCCATTGCGCTTTTCATTTGCTCATTACATGTTGTGGCTTTTTCAAACTAAACCTTGGGGTGGGAAACTTGGGTAGGTCAGTGAGGGTGGGGGGGTGGAGGGGGGAGAAATGGTTCCCTGGATCGTGAGTCTCTCCGGGGGTTAAGTTTGCTTTGTACCATTTTGGACCTTTTCTTTGTCTGAGCTGTTGTTTGTTTGGCCCTGCTGCGGGCCATGGAGGCTAGTTCTGTGTGTGATTCTGTTTAGGGAAAGGACAGTCTGAGGCTCAATGGTGGCCTAAGCCTGAGGTAAGCGATATTTTTTATCTTCACCCATTTTAGTTAATTTCTTTACACAATTTACTTATGTGAGTGCGGCTGTTGGCGCTGCGGATGGGTCTGGCCCCTTGGTGGTAGGTGTGTTGGCATTTGTCGCCAAAGCCCATTTTTCCCAGGCTATTCTCCATACCTTAGACTGTTAATTCGCTACCATTCTTGCTGCGCATTCCAAAGTTTTATTATGGTTCACCAGCTGTATGCATTCATGGATTGTTGGGGGTTCAGTGTGACACCACTTTCTGCTGATGAGTGTTAGAGCTGCTATATTTATTTGGTATGTAATATATTCTATGGGTTTTGTCATTTTTTGGGGATATACGTATAGTAAAAAAGTCTCCGGGACTTGCGGCATGGTGAGTCCCATTATAGAAGTTACTAGATTGGCTACCTGTCGCCAGTATTTTCATAGTTTTGGGCATCCCCACCAAGTTTGGAGCATGTCTTCTAGGTCATTGAGGCATCTCCAGCATTGATCATAAACTGTTGGGTATATCTTATGTAGCCATTTTGGCACTAGGTACCAGTGATATGGTAGCTTTTTTGACAGTTCTATGTGGGATGAACATAAAGTTAGCTTTATGTGGGTTGCGAATATCTTTTCCCACGTTTTGTCCAGGAGGATGAGGTTAAGCTCATGTTCCCATGTTCGAATGAATGGCAGTGTTTTGATATTCCTGTCTGTAGTGAGAATGGTATATAGTAGTGAAATTGATTTCTTAGCTGGTAATTGTGTTGTCAACACCCTTTCGAAGACCGGAACTCACTTACATTTTTCATAGCTGGTATATAGTGTTTTTGTAACCATGCCCTTATTTGAAGGAATGAAAACTTAGCTGTATTCAGAAGGTTGTACTCTTGTTGTAGTTGGGGGGATGTTAAAATTGTCTGTCCCTGTATCAGTTGTGTGATGTATTTGATGTGATGTCTTTACCATAAGTGGGAGTAAAGTCTGGGATTAACATCTGTAATGTGGAAATCATCATTGCCGGGGAGTATGCTTTTGTTCTGCGGGCCTCCCAAATACTTTTAGTCAAAGCTGTAGTTGGCAACATCTGTGTACTCTTGGGTCTGAGGAGGGAAGGGGTCCACATGATCGATAGAAAGTGTTGCCCTGGTTCTGAGCCAGACTCAAGTGCTACCCACTGTGGGTGTTTATCTTGGGTTTGTGCTGTGATAATGGGGTTGATGTTGTCTGCTCTATAGTACTGTTGTAGGTTAGGGAGGTTCATGCCTCCTCTCATATGGCATCTGTACATTGTGGTTATGGCTACTCTGGGTTTGTTTTGCACCCAAATAAATGTATTCAATAGTGCTTGGTTTTCTCTGAAATAGGGTGTCTGAACTTTTATGGGGAGGGTCCTAAATAGGTATTGGTATTTTGGGAGTATTATCATTTTTATTGCGGATTCTCGGCCAGTCCAGGAGATGAATTTTTTTATGCCATCCCTGAAGGAGCGTTTTCACCTGATTGTGTAGTGTTATGTAGTTTGCCTTGAAGAGGTGGGTGGGTGATGCCTTAGGTTTTATACCTAAGAAGGTAAGGTGATCGGTTCTCCAATCAAAGTTGACTGGGGAGATTTAGGCACATGGCTTGTGTTTTGGCCACATTCAATTTATAGTAGGAACATTTACTGTAGGCTTCTAGGAGAGCTGTAAACTGTTTGAGGGAGGTCTCTGGGTTGGATATTGTAAGTAGTATATCGTCAGCAAATAGTGTGAGCTTGTATTCTTTTTGTTTCACCCGTATGCCTTGTATGTGTGGATTGTTGCAAACTAGAGTGGTCAGGGGTTCCAGCGCTAGGATATATAGGAGCAGGAACAATGGGCATCCTTGGTGTGATCCTTTAGAAATGGTCAGCAGGTCTGAGATAAACCCGTTCGTAGTGAACCTCGCGGAGGTGTTGCTGTAGAGTGTAGTTACTGCTGCTAGAAATTGCGGCAGGAAATTAAATTTATTGGTCGCTTCAAGTAGGAAGGACCAGTTCAGCCTATCAAAGGCCTTTTCTGCATCCAGGGAGAGGAACATGCTACCCTCCCCTCCCCAGAGTCAGTGCATTAGGTCCAGCACTTTCCTGGTCCCGTCTGCCCCCGTCGGCCTTTTAACAAATCCTACTTGATCATCATGTACAATGGTTGGGATTATGTTTGATAAGATGTTGGCAAAAATGTTCGCACATAATTTTATATCCATGTTCTGTAGCGATATGGGTCTAAAGTTCTGTCCTTTATTAGGGGGTTTGCCTGGTTTTGGCAATGCCATTGTATGTGCCATCAGCATCTCCTTTGGTGTCTGTAGCATTGTCCGGTAGGCTCTAAGCAGGGGGGGCCCTAGCGTGTTGTGGTATATTTTGTAGTATTGATTTGAGAACCCATCTGGTCCTGGTGATTTCCCGGTGGGCAGTGCGTTAATAGTGGAGGTAATTTTGTCTATCGTAATGGGGTTTTGTAGTGTTTGTTGTTGTTCTGGGGTAAGGGTTGGTAGGTGGACTTGGGCCAGGAAATTATTTATGTCTGTTTTTGTTGGTTGGTGAATGTTGTAGAGTCCCGCGTAATACGTTGCCAGTTCATCTGCTATTTGTTGGGGATTGTATATTTTTGTGCCGTCCTGGTGTGTAAGAAATGGGATTTTCGATTATTATCTCTGCTGTCTGAGGCATGATGCAAGTAGTTTCCCTGCTTTATTACTCTGGGCATATTCTCGTGTCTTGAGTTTCTGCATCATGTAAGTGGTTTTGTTGAGGAGCCATTCGTTAATTAGTGTTTGTGTCTGGTCAATGACAGTCAAAAGTCCACTATGGAGATAGGCATGTCACCCCTTTCTAATCCCTCTTTTGGGTGTGTTATCCCTATATCTGGCGTTAGGTTCACTGGAATAGGCTCCAGTTCCCTTCTCCCATTTAGTGACAGTGATTGCTTTGTCTTAACCCTTTCTTGCAGTACTGTGTTGGGAGTTGGGCAGGCGGTGTTAGTTTCCCCTTGTAACGCCCGGGACCCTGAGTTTACCTTGCTTCCCCGGTATAGGAGAATTACTGGCAGGCTTTGCTTTTTCACCCGTTTTGCTTATTGGTTGTGGTGGTCGCATCATAGGGAGCAGTATGGGCCCTTGGGGGAACATGTACATTTTCTAACTACTGACATTGACATTTCAGCATATGCATTAGTACATTGGCTTCCTAGAGCCCATTTCAGAACACATTATTAGGGTGAACCTGCAACATTAAAGCTTAAGAGATACTTGCTGTGCCGAGAGTTCGTGCATCCAAGAGGCAGTTCAGGGCGATTAGCGTATATGAGGTGTTTTGCGCCAGTCCAGTGGCAATCTCTTAGGTTGGTTGGCTGCTCGTTCGTCTGGCAAATCTTCAAGTCCCCATGATCTCATCTGGCGGAGGTCGTCTTCAGGGGAGGTGATGGAGATCATATTCCCTTCTCTGTTGATCAGCATTTTGACTGGAAATCCCCAGCGGTACCGTATGCCATTGGATCTAAGAGTCTCTGCGATCGGAGCAAAGTCTCTTCTTCTGCGCAGTGTCGCTGAGGAGAGATCCGTGAATAGCTTCACCGTCGGGTATTCTTCAGGTGGTTTCACCTGGTTCCTGCTTGCTCTGAGGATGTGCTCCTTAATATGGTAGTAGTGAGCACGCAAAAGGACATCCCTGGGGGCCGTGTCAGGTAGCTGTCTGGGCCGTGGGACTCGGTGCATTCGGTCCACCAAGAGCATGTCAGTAGGAATTTTGGGTGCAAATGCGTGGAGGAGGCCCCTCATGTAAGCTGGTAGTTCTGTTGGCAAGACACTTTCAGACACTCCTCTGACGCGGATGTTATTGCGTCTCACCCGGTCTTCCAGGTCGATTAGCTTTGTTTCAGTGCGCTCCAGTCTGGCCTCCAGGTCTTCCACGTGGCTTGCCAGATCATTATGTGCAGAGGTAAATTCCTCCATTTTGTTTTCAGTATATGCTGTGCGTTGGCCTAGTTCTTTCATGTCTTTATGAAGGGAATCCATGGATGCCTGCCATGAAGCAATCAGTTTCCTGGAAAGCTCTTCCAAGGCGTTTGTAAGATAGCCCGTTGTGAGTTTCCCTTGTGGTTCATTTTGGTCCCCTCCTTGTTGCAGGGTGTATGTTCCCTCCATGCCGTCGCCATCTTTATTTGAGGCCTGTTGGTCTGCTTGGTCACGCGCCATTTTGTGTGTGAAAATTTTTTTTTTTCTGCCTTAGTATTCGTCTTCTTATTCTTAGGTTGAGACATCGTCAATTTGAGGCTTTTATCTACAGCTTGTACACCTGGATTGTGCAGGATTCAAAGCTCTTGAGCCGGAGCTGTGGTTTATGCTTCCACCATGCTCGGCAGCTACCCACGCCCCCTTACATTTTCTTTTGAATGCTTTTTGTTTGTTCATTTTTAGCTATGTTGTATGGACCTATAGTTTTCACAATTTGGTGAGTGACTTAAAAATAATCAAGTATTTTATAGTCTTGAAACATTTTCTTTTTATCATAGACCTTGTCAACAGGCATGCAAAACTCTAGTAAAGGTTAAATGTATAACCACACGGACATGGTTATGCATATTACAATTTAGGATACAGGGTGTTCTGCCCTTTACTGGTTTATGCTCTGTTTTGTAAACAACATCGAGTCTCTAAAGCTGTTATTAGAGTTTATGTAAAAGTGAGGAGATATCAACTATTTAAAAAAAAAAATCATATTCTTTTATTTTTGTGATAGTATACTTACTGGATGGAACTCTCAATGCGAGAGATTGTCAAAAAGGCTGCTAGGTTTGCAGTGTAGGAGGAGATGACAATTAAGGCAAACAACCACCATGCTCCCATCATCATGCGTGTTGCCAGAGTAGTGTAAGGGACTTCTCCTCCTGGGAAAAAAGAAGTAAATTTTTACTCTCAAGTTATTACATTGAAAACAAAACAAACAAACAAAAATATCAAAGCATTGAACTGACACTTGACAAGTACATAAGTGCAAAAACATTAACCAATTGCCTAAATTTAAGCAACAAATGAAGTTGGATTTAAATATTGACTTACCAATATGCATTATATTAAAATATATCATACACCATTATAATTATCAAACATACAGACTTTATAAAACTAAATGGTATTAACATTGGGTAGACAAGAGAAGGGGAAAGAGAGAAATGAAAAAAAGAAAAAGCAGAAAATAAGTGGGAAGAGCAGTAGCTGGAGACATTGGAGGTGGGCAGAATTAAATATCATAGGCAGCAGTCCCATTTCTATTTTACATTTCAGATAATATTAGCAGAGTTGCATTCATTGCAGTTTAGTAGCCAGGAAATCTGAGACTAAATTATTAAAATGTCTATTATCTTCCACTATTCTAAGCCAGCTGGCTTGGAAAATGATAGATCCTTCTTCCAGTATAGTAGGACTAATTATTTTACTGCATTTAAGGCTCTTGACACCTCTGGGTCCTAAAAGGCCTCCTATAGTCCAAAACATAATTTATTGTTTTATTCGGCACTCCAGTACAGACCTCCAAGAATATATTCAGCAGCATATTTTTCAGCCAGGCAGCCTTTTTCTTTAGATAAGACAAGGTGGGCAAAATATTATGTAAGGCAGAAGCAGTCATAAAAAACGAGTGTGTATATGGAGAGTGGCACACTATTAGAGCAGTATAGATAGGCTAGCATATAGAAAAAAGAAAGGCTTTATGTAGAATGGAGAGAAAGTTAGAAAGACGGATGTTGGACGAGACCCTGCATAGCATGATATGTACATGGTGAGCTGGTGAAGAAAGGGAATATATAAAAGGTTTGTATAGGTATAAAAGAATGGATAAGAGAGACTAGATTGGGTAGAGGAGTCTAGCACAGAGAGAAAAGAGAATAAGGACACATTTTTGTAAATCAGAAGGCTGTATTTAAATGAAGCGTCTATTAAGGTTTATATATTAGAAAAAAAAAGGTAAATTATTAAACAGCGAGATTATGGGTTAGACTGGCACAGGGAGAAGGTTCGTGGGAATATGGCATAAAACAATGAGAAAGTGGTTACTGTGGAGAAGAGTTAAAGTAGGAACTTTGACACTAGACATGGAGAACCATGCCAATAGATGGAGTTATAATTTACTCAGTGATCCCCCTCAGAACCCACCCGTGGTAGGCGTCTGGCTCTAATAAAAAAGTAAGAATTTTCTGACTGGCCTTGCATAGCATTTCTCTGCATTGCAAGTTTATTCTTTTTATTTTATTGCATCAAGATTTTTTTGTTAGGTTTTTTTTGCAATCTGTTTTTAACATTGATATTCAATGTTGTGACTTTAAAATATGGATTTTTGTTTGGCCTTTTTTGGGGGCTGAAGAAAAGAAGATGGAGGAAGAAAGAAGACATCTAATGGCAAGTATGACATTTTATTTTGCAGATATTAGTTTTATTGGTCTCCTTCACTATTATTAGTAGACAGTTTTTAATTGAGGTGGGAGTTAGCTAGTGATCCCTATCCTCCAGAAGGGAAGTAGGTGGAAATCATTTGGGGGTGTGGACAATAGCATATTCACCCCTCCTTCTATATATATTGAGAGCTTTCACCATCTGCCCATGAGTGAGACACTACATCTCCCCTATTATCAATATTAGAGTTCTACCCACACATTATATCACTCCAGTTTAATATATAGAGTCCCCACTTGATGATCATGGGATGGAGGATGGAGGGACACTATGTCCTCCCCATATTATTATTTAATTTGTTTAAGTAATGGACCCACCGTGGAGGCACAGGGATAGACAGTTATGTGTTTAATCCCTCTTCTTTAAACTGAAACCCCCATTTGAAGCCTACGTGTATGGTGTGTATGTTAAAAGCGACGTAATTGCAATAACTGCCCTGTTGTTAGTTCTTTATTACTGAGAGAAGGTACTCACTGTTTAACAGACATCCCCCCCATTGACAGCATGTTGACAGGGTGCATGGGGGAGGTATAAAACTTCCTTGTATTAATGTGAGCATCATAATGATATATGATGCACATATACATATATATATATATATATATATATATATATATATATATATATATATAATTTCTTTTCCAAAGCTTGCATCACAAAGGATAATAATAGGTCTTGACATGTTCATTTTAAGCATATGATGCATCCGATGGACTTGGCTAAAATGGTGTTAACAGAATAGTGATAAAAAAAATCACTCCTCTAGGTTTTATTATTTAATTTCTCTTTCAATACATATTTGATTAATGGAGCTATTCCAATGAATTTTATACAATGTTATACAAGTATCTTAGCTTCAGTAAGAAGTAAGATATAACAGTGATAGATCTAATCTTCAGTGTTTCTCATTTCCACTTCAGATCCACATCGTGTGCTTGATCATATGAAATGCGGATAGTGGCTCACAGATTGCAGTTGCAGAGTACAGTTTATATATGAATCGTTAAGATGTTATTTGCATCTGACAAATGTAATAATGTGCCAACATATCTTTCCTTATCTCAGAAAACTATTTATTTGGTTCACCATATGAACAAATATTCTTTTGTTTCATTTCTATTTTGCATTAACACTATACGGTACTGTTAATGGATTCTACGTAAGCCTGACAAACATTGATGAAAAGATGTGAATAAAATATTACTTGCTGAACACATGAAACCTTGTTAGTGAGTTGCAATGCATTCGCTAAGTAATTAAGGACCATCATAGTAAAATGATACAGTGAATGAACATTGACTATAAAATGTATTTGGTTTGTTACATAAGAAACTGAAAGCATGTTAACTTATTTTATGAAGAACAAAAACAACATAAACATAGTGCATCTTTAATTTCAATGATAACCAGCTGGATGCCTGTGCCTGTTGGTTATATAAAGACCGTTAAAGGGACACTCCAGGCCAAAAAAAATAAAAAAATCACTGTTTGGTAGATATATCCCCAATTAAAGCAAGTATGCATTCATTTATGCACATTTTTCTTGCAGATATATCTAAAAACAGTTTGTAAAAGCTGCAGTTCTTTTGTATTTTGCCTTTGCAATTCCTCCCCTTCTAACTCCACCCAGGCTTTCTGTGGCTGTCCAGTCACAGACTTTCCAATGCAACTGAATTAGAAGGCTTTAGAAGAAAGGTGCTCTAAGCTATTGCCTGTCTCTTGAGTTTGGTTCCACTTAGCTAACCAAATCAGGATGTAATAAGACCTTTTGTCTGCCTGAAAATTAATAGGGTGTAACCAGGTTAATGTATAAAAGTGCAAATTTTGTCGGGAGTGTCCCTTTAACTGCGAATTTCAGAAGGAAAAGTAAAGATTTTTTTTTCTGTTACATTACATATATCTCAAGTGTTATTGCTATATGCTGGTATCACTGCTGCTCTGTTGGTTTTGTCTGGAATGCAAAAAGAATATACCGAAAATAGATAGGGGGGCACAATAGGGAGTTATAGTACCTGGAAAAAAAACAACATTGTTTTCATGTCATTATAGTTTCCCTTTAATATAAATCATTAATTTTCAAAAGTTGGAAAAACAGGGATAGATTTCTTTTACAGCTACTCTTTACTTTAAGTTTCTACCCTTTAACACTGTTGCAAAATAATACAAAAAAAAAATGCCCATATGTGGATACAAATATTCAGGCATTGCACACATCACTGTGATTACAGATCTTGCTCATCTTGCTCTGTTATTATGTGCTTTACTGGATTATTTTCTGTGAACACTACAACAAGATTCTCACAGCTTTGTCAGAACCTCAATCTGTGTAATAATTCCTCCGGTCTGCTTACTACCTGGACTGATTATAACGTTATCTGATTTTCAGTATATCATTATACAGTAGATTTGTGAAGCCAGTTAGATTGACAGCTGATCCAGAGAAAACCTTATCAAATCATGTTCAGCATTTAGCATATGGAGGCTGTCATGATAAACACATGGTTCTCCTAGGATAGAGATTAGATATTTGCTTCAGACTCTTAGCAGTTATATTATCTTAAAGAGCATATTATTATATTATCTTAAAGTGTATCATATCAAATAATTTTTTATCAACTTATAAACATATTTTGTATTCATATATAGGGGTGTAGCTGCTAAAGCTTAATTTGGGAAGGAAGGTTGGTTCCAAAATGATTTAAAAAAAAAATTATACCACACTCAAAATGCTCAAGTTGCAAAAAAAAGTTAGAATATCCTTTTATGAATAGATATATTGCCACCAGATTGATAAAAAAATGCAAGTGCCTAGTACCAAAATCCAAATGTCAAAGACTGTAACGGCACCCCCAGTCATAAAAGGGGTTAACAGCCGTTTAGGAGATATTCCCTTCCAGATATATAGGCAGCTACTGTAGACACCAATCCACCGACCTGGAGAAGCATATGAATGCTGTAAATGGCCTAACCAGAACCATACGAATGCTGTAAACAGACGAATAGGAAAAACTATACAAAAGGTTTACACTCCTAGCAGTCGAACTGGAACAGCATACAATAAATCCCCCAAGAACGAGACAAAGCTCCGTGTTGAGGGTCAAGCAGTGAACAGACAGAGCTGTGGGTTTATTGTTCTTATATACACATTCTTACACATTAGTACCACCCACAGAGTTTTGGAAAAACAACCAATAAACAGGTACAATACACTCAGACACTCCCACACAAAATCCTCCCCTCTGCCTGTGATACAATTACCTTACACAATGGGTTAATGTAATTATCACAGGCAGAGAAATACCGTTTTTACACATTATTCATAACTTTAAAAGTATACATCACATTCACATAAAACATTTTCAAAATCAGCATACTCCATATACAAACATATGTCTAAATCATCCAAATTGGTCCATTGGTTCAAAAGATAGATCGAAGTCCTTTGTGACCAAATGAAGCATGGCTTTTCTGCCCAAAACCAGTTCCACAGAGTCTTCTATCCTGGAGATAATTGGGAAGTAATCCAATTATCTCCAAGGACAGAGGCAAAACTCCATTGAACACATGGTAGCAAAAGACAATAAAATACATAAAAATATATAACTGTGCAGCTATTAAATAAAACAGGTACATTCAACATATCTCCAGATAGCTTAGATCTGAGCGCACATTATTACTGAATGGCGTTCAGATCACATGCATACAGTTCAATTGCCATGGAGCCAAAGTCTTTCACATAGTCTAAAGTCAGGAGGCGGGCAACCAGGCTCCTCCAATGCACAGTGGTGAGATTGGTCTCGTCACAGAGACAATTGTCAACAGTTCTTAAAGACAAAGTGCAAATGCATGTTATCTAAATCGTCACCTGATGAACAAAAATTTATAATCCACGCAATATACTGTTGAAAATTGTATCTTTAACATATACATTTTGGCACTGGGTATTTGCACTTTTATCAGTCTTGAGGCAATATAGCCATTTTTAAAGGACAATTCTAACTTTTTGTGTAACATGAGCTGTTTGTGTGTGGTATAATTTAAAAAAAAAAATAGTTTAGTATTGAGTTTAAAGGTTTTATGGTGGGTAACCTTTGATACCAGCACCATTCAATAGTTGCGTGCCAGTTGTATTTTTGGGGAAGGCTGGTTTGCACACCAGATACGTAGTAGAAAAATATTAAAAGGCTCAGAGTTAGCCCTGTGTGATAATGTATAGGTTAACCATAAACTACATTTAGTGGATATTGCCCCTTTCTATAACATTCATCTAAGTGAAAGTACCACCCACACAAGAATCACAGGCTATACTATGAATTAAATGTATTACCATAAATTAATATTGAATAATTCATGCCTTACTTTCTATTCAAATTTTATTGCACTTATGCCATGTAGACCACACTATGTCTAACAGCATTGATCAGCTCTGACTAGCTACAGAGTAGCAAGACTAATGTTCACATGTGGAATAAGTTGCGTTAACAAAATAAATGTTCATAAAATTCAATGGTTAGGTAGGAAAAGTGTGAAGAACATTTTTTTTCAATTAGAAAACTAATTTTCCATCCTACAGACAATTTCAATAATTATTTACATTTAAAGGGGCACTGTCACTTCCCAGCATATTTAATATTATGTTTACTTATCCGTGAAGCTAACAAATATGCATTTGTGAAGTGTGATATCATAAAATTAAATGCAGACATCCACACAACTTTATCATGCAACTGGTTGCCTCTATTTTAGCTCCCTGTCTATAATTGTTATAAATTCTGCCCTTTGAACCCGCCAGTCAACATAGAGAAAGTATACAGAGAAGTGGAGAGGTAGAAAAACGGCTCTGTTTTCTCTCTGCGTTTGCAATATTTGCCCTAGTTTCACTTTGTCTGAACTGGATTGTAATGTACTTTTCTAAATCTTTAATATAATTAAGAAAATTGAACATTCCATGAAAAAAGGTTATTTTTTTATTTTTGTAGATGGTGTAAATGATGTAGAAGTGACATGTCCTCTTTTAAACCCAAACTAAACGGAAACCCTCAATAGTCACCCTGGAAAGAAATAAATGTTGCAGTTTTTTTCTTGTCAAAAAAGTAGCTTGAAAATGTGTCTAAATGTAAATTCACCAAAAAGTCTGCTAATGCTTCAACACAGATCAATATTATTTGACTAAAATATTCAAATATTATATACACAACTGCCAACTCAGACAACTGTTTTTATTCAACTAGGCAAGACATCTGGGAGATGTATATTTCATGTAATAAAATTGAGGGGGTGCCTAATTACTGAACAAAAACAAAAAATATATGTATTTTTTTAGAGTGGGATTAATGCTTTAAATATGTATATATAATATAAAATATTGCTAAAATGGCAAATACTAATGTATAATTTTTTCATGATTTAATCATTTTGAAATTCACAGCTTCTTATATAAGTTGTATAGCTGGAGATAGAGATTCTAGATTGCTGCATTGTTCTAATCAGTCACTTCATCTAACAATGATCTAATTCTACAATATTTCTTAATTTATGATTTTGTGCCAATATTGTTTTAGAGGGTCAGGTTGCCTTGACATTGTGATAGGCTTAGATAATGTCCAGAGTAATAGCTTAGGGAACTTTGCTAGAGGGAAGTCAATTGCAAGTTCTCCATTATTGTTACTAAAGGAAATGGCATGAAAAAAAACAACCTGGAAATCATGATTAAAAAAAAAAAAATCGGATCCCTTGTTCAAGTAAGAGTTTTCAAGTCATAATCTCTTGACCTAAAAAAAACAGAAATTATGGCAGAAATTATTTACGATAATGAAAGGGATGGGAGAGAAAGCGAATGAGAAAGTCTAATGATTAACTTCTATTACATTATGTAGTGTAAAAAAATATATAGTGCCAACTATTACCTGGTTAATGGTCCTACATATTACCAAAACCAGCATGGTGGAGGAGTGGGTAGAAACATAGAATGTGACGGCAGATAAGAACCATTCGGCCCATCTAGTCTGCCCAACGTATAGAGAAGGGGACTCCACTCTTGCTAACATCACCACTGTAGTGAAAACAAACCTTTTCAAAAGTGCATAACAACGCTGTGAGATTTCAAAATAAAGGGAATATTGTTTTATGTCTAATTTTAAGAACAATGACGTTTCAAGGTATGACATACAAGATCCAGTGCACTCACTCATTCACTAAACAGCAATTTCAAGTCTCACAGAATGTAATAGTTTTATTAAAAAACACCTCACCTTGAAATTGCTGTTTAGTGAATGAGCGAGTGCGTTGGATTTGTATGTTGTATGAATTGGTTCCAGCAGCACCCTATAATGTGTGCATGTTCAGGTGAGTGCAGCCTCTCTCTCTCTCTCTCTCTCTCTCTCTCTCTCTCTATATATATATATATATATATATATATATTCCAATTGATGATCTGCACTCACAGGCTCCAGTTAAAATTTAACTTTTATTTCTTACATCAAAAGAACGATATAGATGCCATAAATTGTCAAAGTTTCAGTCCTTTCCTCAGAACAGCATACAATAAATGCAAAACATAGTGAAATATATAGGAGGAATATGCATCATAACTGAGGTGTGGTGCCGCCCGCGTCCATCTGAGTGTACTGCGCATGCGTAGACACACCTCCACCAGTGACGTGTGCGTGCTATAGCGTCCCGCCTCATGTACTACTCTCACAATTTCTGGTAAAGCGACACCCAAGAACAACGATTATATATAGTATTCCAAAAATACACAAGAATGCTACAAAACCACCGGGAGACCGATAGTCTACGCAGAAGGGGGTGCTTTAGAGCCATTAGCTCAATGGTTGGACCACTTGTTTAAAGCTCCCATAGAAAACCTAGCTACATGTATCAAAGACACCAGAATGCTACTTGACAGAATCAAAGAAATAGGATTCGACGTGGACAAGCCTATTTTATTAACCATGGATGTTGGTAGTTTATACACAATTATACCTCACGATCAAGGCATCGAAGCGATGAGACAGATTCTCACGCATTCCCCATGGTACCATGGACCTCCCATGGAATATGTCCTGGAACTGCTATCAATAGCTTTACAGTATAACTATTTCAGATTTGAAAATCAGTGGTATCCACAATCATCTGGTACATCAATGGGGGCAGCAATGGCGCCTATGTACGCCAACGCCTATATGTTTCAATACGAACAACAAGTATATACTAACCCAATATGGACAACTGATTAAAGGATAGTATAGGTATATCGATGACATACTGATCTTGTGGCAAGGAACGGAACAAATGATGGCATCCATACAGTATTGCCTCTATACTAAACCTATTGATCACAATACCATACTGAATGCTACTAGTGCCCACCCAAAGGAGTTATTAAGATCACTCTAAAGACACAGTACTTGCGAGTAATCCGGAACAATTCCAATTTGGAAGTTTTGGAAGAACAGATCACGACTATGCCTCAGAAATTTCTCAACAGAGGATACAAATTGGACGAACTATAGGAGGCTCCATATATGGCTAGACATAATGTGGCCCCCATTAAAGAAAAAAAATCAGGATAGGATTACATTTCCCACCATGTATAATGGGGCTTCTTTGAAATTATCTACAGTCATATCTAAGAATTGGAACATGTTAAAGCAGGATGAGACACTCACACAATCTTTCAAAGAGACTCCTATGTTGTGCTTTAAAAGAGCAAAAAGTCTACGTGACCTGCTGGTTCATACGGACCCCGTTGCAAATTATATGCCCAAGACAGAAACACAAAATCGGGGGTACATACAGTGCCTGGTATGCGTTACCTGTGGGCACATGACCCCGGGCCGTTTCTTTTACCATCCTCATAATGGCAAGAAATACCAGATTAGATTCACCATCACCTGTAAATCTACCTTTATCATATATAAACTGTCATGCCCATGCAGTCAAGTTTACATAAGCAAGACGGAGATGCAGTTATGTGGACGCATCAGGGGACACCGTTCGAGCATTAGCCTGGCTACACGAGACGGTTTCTCAGACAAGCAGGTGGCAAAACATTTTTTGGACTTCCAGCATCCTCTTTCATCTCTTAAATTCATTGGAATTGATCATGTTCCCGAATTGAGAGACTTTTTGGATCCATGAACTTAACACCATGACTCCAGCGTGTCTCAATAAGAAGCTCACATATAGTTCATTTTTGTAAATATTTTTTGTAAATACTTTTTTATTTTGGATCTATACAATAAGTATGTCACTATTTTGACAAGGGTTCTTCCTATTAGTCTAAAAAGACATTGGTGCTTAATCCAGTAATGTGTAGAACACCACTGACCTAGTAATGATTTAAGCACCCTGAGCCTTAATCAAGGTAGTATGTAACTAATTGAATAACTTTAGGCTGGAACTTTAGGTCGGGCCTGTTGGAAGGAGGCAGTAATGATACATATTTGGGTCTATAATTTTGATAATATAAATGGCTATTTTACCCAATGTTTCTTTACAGTTTGAGTGACCTTTCGAGGTGATTTTTGAATGTGGCCACCAGAGATAGGCCTAGTGGCACCCTTAGGGCTGCCAAAGTTAAGGCTCCCTTTAAATAGTTCAGTCTTCTAATCTACTGTAACACTATGGGACTCCATGCTGTAAATAGTTGTAACTATGTTTTTTGTTTCAAATATGGATTATTTTTGAAGTAATCTTCAGATGGCCTCTTTATATGGGGTCAACATGATGATTAATTGATGGTTTCCTCCATGGCAATACGAAAACTTGTTTGTTATGTTGTTTGTTCCACATTTTTTGTTTTTTCATTTATTTTTAATCTATTGGCATAATATTGTCTGCATTATGGTCTATAAGCAAGTATATTTAATGCTTATATATTAAGTGTTGTGCTTTATACCTTGGTGTAATGGGCACCATAATTTGTTATCATGTGTCTTTAAAGTTTAACCATAGTCCTTAATAGTCTTCTTGCACTTTAAATCCATCTCGGACTATACTGGGTTAACACTACAACATATTAGCACTGTTTGCACTTTACTTCATGGAATCACTCATTTTGTTGACCGGTGATACACATAATAGGTGCACCCTCACAGGTTGACTTATGCTTGTTATTTATATATACATCTCAATCTTTGTTCTAGCGGGGATATGGGTGTTGCCATGGATCCGCCGGGACGCGGTCATTCCGGGATGAGGGCACACCCACAGTCTAAGTGAGCTCCAACCAGAGTTGATGCGTGGCAACATGGGAGACGGGACGCTATAGCACGCACACGTCACTAGTGGAGGTGTGTCTACGCATGCGCAGTACACTCAGATGGACGCGGCGGCACCACACCTGGGGTAAGTTATGATGCTTATTCCTCCTATATATTTTACTATGTTTTGCATTTATTGTATGCTGTCCTGAGGAAAGTCCCAACCTGGGGCTGAAACGTTGACAATTTATGGCATCTATAATGTAAGAAATCAAAGTTACATTTTAACTGGAGCCTGTAAGTGCGGATCATCATTTGGAATACATTTGTATATGGATGACCTGGATCTGGCACCCAGCATGTAACCCATTGGAACTTACAGCCTGCAGTGCAAGGATCTATGGAATGCATATATACATATTATATATATATATATATGCACACACAAAAAGTATTGCACTCCTGCACTCCTACTAAACTATGCTATAGTAGATCACTCATCATTCACCTGAGCGTTGTGCAGTGTGTTCCAGTACTTCGGGCACATGTGCCACAATTGGGGTTCATGCCTCTATTTATTTCACCAGCAAAGGCTTTCCTCGAGTTTCTAATTACCTGCCAAAGCATTCCCATAGATACCAATACTGGAGACCTGTTCACATGATTTGGTTTCCATGTGTGAGCTACTGGTTTTTCATCACACAAATGGGAAACCTGATGATGAGAACGGCTGGGTCTTGCATACTGGTATCTATGGGAGCGCTTTGACAGGTAATTTGAGACTCAAAGAAGGTCTTTGCTAGTGAAATAATTACAGAAATGACCCCTATTTATGGACCAAGATACCGGAACAAACAGAACAGCCCCCAGCTGAATGGTGAGTGATCTCCTTTAGTTCTTATAAATAGCATTTGTTTGTTAGATTATGTCCTGAAAGTTCATATAAGTCGACTCTGATTTATTTATGGAAATCTTTTTGGAATATGAATAAAGGAAAGTCCCCTTATTGGACTCCCTGGAGAGCTTGCTTATTCTGAACATTGTGCTCTATGACTTCAATGTGTCACATATCACAAATACACAAATGCATTAGCCTATTACACAAAAATAAAATCACACTCGGTCATCTTTATACAAAATAACTTTCCAGTTTTATTTCATAACAGTTGGTTTAAATTGCATAACGCACACATTTGGAGTTTTAGTCTATTGTAAAAGACTTTCACCACAACTTTTTAAAAAAACTTTTTTTTTTTTTATCAAGGTTTCATAGGTTTTTAAACATGTATTAATGATACAGCAGATGTCATATAATTCCATCCATATTTCTGACAATCAAATGCCTGCCCTCTCTTTTACAAGCTAAGTTTCCAATTTTCTGCATCACTTCCTCTGAACATTTTACCTAAACACAATTTTATCATTAAATTAATTTCCACTAAATTAATGGCTTTAAAGTTCAGAAAGATCCTTAATAATTTCCTAAAGAAAATTATGTTAGCATAATAAAATAGGCAAGTTATACTTAAAAATTCAAAGGAAATGTGCAGAAGGTTGGAGAAGGGTTGATTCAAACATTTACTGATCTAATATTGATTAAAGCATAAGAAAGTGAGATTTTTTTATAATTATATGTACCTGTTTGTCATCTAATTATTGATGATTAAATGCCACGCACATGCTTTGATTATTTATGAGAAATACTTTATTTGAAAAAAATATTTTAAAAAAGTACTTGATTTGGAAGAAATTATAAATGTTTTATTTGGGAGAATCATAAGCAACCTACACAAAAAGTTAAGTAAAAACAAATGTGTAATACCCTTCTATATTGCTTTTTGTAATCTCAAAAGAGATGCAAGTACATTATTCTAGTTAATATCCCCAAAAAATAAATCAAAGTATATGAGAATGTTTGATGTCTATTTTATTCCCATGTTAGTTATATATTTAATGCTTATTTATTATGAATTATAACTACTGATAAAATATTCATGATCTCTGAAGAAATTCAACTGATTTTTTAATTGACATTCGCATTTGAAATAGTTAGTTTATAACTCTTCATATTAACCACGTAAGAACCACGGACAGCATATTTCCATCATAACAGACCAGCCTTTAAAGGAACACTCTAAGTCAGCAATGGCAAACCTTTGGCACACAGAGGGCAAAGCCTCTGATGTGGCACATGTCCAGGTTGCTGTTGGACCAAATTTTTTTTTATATTTACTTTGTCTGCGGCACCAGCAAGTATGGGCAGCATGTCAACATGTCAACATTGCTCAACTCTGCTAAGCTGTCATGGCTAATGTTGTGGACATGAGAGCCAGAGTAGCGCCACCAGGGATCCCCTTTCCACTTAGTGAAAGACCCCAGAGTGATTATAGCTCCCACCTAGTCAACAGCAAGACATGATGTAAGGGTACAACACGAACACTTTATTTAGTGTTAGTCATCTTTTTGTACACAGGTCCCCAATGGGGGGACACCAAAAATCAATAGTATTGAACAACATTTTGCACAACCCTGGTGCCCTGGTGTCTGGGACAGAGCAAGATAACTTTATTAACTGTAAGGTCCCCTAAAACTTTACTTACTCTTCCCTGTATCCCCAAACATATCACCCCGGATAGCTCTCCCCCAAGAGAGTACTAAGTCCAAAAACTTGGATTGGAGAAGTCCAGCCAGAGTAGTTCCAAGGAGAATGTTTGACCAGGCCGTCAGCATCCTCCAATCCAATGTAGAGTTTTAGAGCACTGGGTGGAAAGTAGACATGTGTGATTCTTTTCATTCTGAATGTACATTCGTATGAATTTCATGTCATTCGGACATTCGGATGCTTACGAATGTCCAAAGTGCCGAAGTCCTAAAGCACCGATGTTCAAAAGTGATGAAGTTCGGTAGTTCGGAAGTGGTTCAGTGGTGGGCTTCATACATCTTGGCTATTTATGTATGTCTAAGCATATATAGTGCTTAGTCATTTCTCCTTTTGTTTTGCCTTGTATCTCTAGTCTTGTTTTATTTTGTCTTGTATTCCCAGTTCATGTACAGTCCTGTCCTGCCCTGTCTATGTCCTGTTTTTGTTTCTCTCATGTCTTGTGTACATGTTCTGCTTTCTTTCCTGCTCCAGTTCTGGGTTTTTCTAGTCTTGTCTTTGTTCTGAATGTACATTCATATGATTTTCATGCCATTCGGACATTCGGATGCTTACGATTGTCCGAAGTGATGAATTTAGGAAGCGAACCGAATGACATTGGTCCGAATTGCTGAAGCAGACACATTTTTTTACTTAGTCGAATTTCTGAACTGAACATTTTGCCCATGCACATCCCACATGGAAAGTCCCAGTCACATTTGATAGCTGTGTATGAAGCAAGTACATTGCACTTCCTCAAGTCCTGGGTGTCTCTAGATGCCTAGTCATCTCCTTGATCACTCCTCCAATTAGTGCCCTGTTTGGTGGTGAGATCTATGCGGAATTAGACAGAACAAAACTATAAACACAACACTTGTTTTTGCACCCATTTTTCATGAGCTGAACTCAAAGATCTAAGACTTTCTCTATGTACACAAAAGGCCTATATCTCTCAAATATTGTTCACAAATCTGTCTAAATCTGTGTTAGTGAACACTTGTCCCTTGCCGAGATAATGCATCCACCTCACAGGTGTGGCATATCAAGATGCTGATTAGACAGCATGATTATTGCACAGGTGTGCATTAGGCTAGCCACAATAAAAGGCCATTTTAAAATGTGCACTCTAAAATTCACATGAATGCCAGCACCTAAGGTTTCCCAGAAGACCATTGCCCAGAGCATAACACTGCCTTCACTGGCTTGCCTTCTTTCCATAGTGAATCCTACCCCATGAAAATGACACACATGCATCTAGGCATTCATCTGATCTAAAATAAAATGTGATTCATCAGACCTTGGCTTAATGATATATGTCTGTGATGAAGTATTGGTGAGACAGCAATAAAATAGTCCATTTATTTAAATGCATGTTTATATTTTGTCACTTGGGACTTATTTGATAAATGAGGAATTGTAGCATATTGAAATCCTTATGGTAAATTTTAGGCTAATATATCGAAACTGTGGTTATGTATTTGGCAAATATTAATATTGATTTTGCATAACTGCTTAAGGGCTGTTTTATGGTGCTAGTTGATACATTTCAGCCATTAAAGGGATACTAGAGTGCCAGGAATACATGCGCGGCAAATGGGGAAATATCTGATGCTTTGTGTCATGCAGAGCGTGAGGACATCCAGTGTCATTTACCGGACCAAATGGCCGTTTCGATCTACGAAGCGCCTTCAATGTCACTGGAGGCAGACTTAGTGCTGCAATGTAAACATTGCAGTTTCTCTGGAATCTAAGAGCAAAAGGGACATTGCACCCAGACCACTTCAATTAGCTGAAGTGGTCGGAGTGCCTGTAGTGTATCTTTAAGCTTTGTTAATACCAGTAGCTGCTAAATGATGGTAAGTTTCTTTGGTTAACCCTTCATTTTAAAATCTGATAAAGGCCATGAATTACAAGAAATTATTTTTACTAAAGAGAGAATCCTAAGTGTATTCAAAGTGAATTTAAACTTTAAGGCCATAGCAGCTGAACTTTTGATCTTAAAGTTGAAATTCATTTTTAATTCACTTTGAATTATTACTATAGTGTTTACCATTCTGCACATCAAATGTACAAGAAAAATATACATCTTTCAATTAATTGCCAGAGAACTCTGAGCTAGATGCCGTTAGGGATTGCTTAAACTCAACAGTCCCAATTTCAATGACAAACGTCACCATGCTTATAGATAGGCTTTCATGCTTAAATGTATTTACATATAAAAAAAAGTGCTTTTTAACGTAGAATACATTGAGAGTTTGCAATTGTTAACTTGTTTTTCTCTCTTTACACCTAGCTAAGCATATCTAATTTTAGTCAGATGGTCAAGTTACCTAACATGAAAAACAGATGTTACATGATAAATTAGACACCTCCTTCAAGTCATTTAAACTTTCATCAGCTGTTAAGTTCTAGCCCTGAAAAGTCTTTGTAGTATAGAAGCAGAAAGTGCTAATGACAGCGACATCCATTTAGCAATGGCTGGCTTTTGGTATAGAATTATAACAAGCATAGGGCTGAGCCCTGAGATAACTCTAGTTAAACATAAGCTTCTTTTTTGTACTGACAATACACTTAAACGAGCGAGCATATCAATACATGTATTGAATCTTTTTGTGATGATATATTAGGGCACAAGCTCATGCAATTGGCGTAGTCAACAGGTTCTAATTTGGATATGAATATATCTATGAATCGCTGTAGAAATTATCTTCAGATGATGAATTGCACTTTAGTGCATCCCTTTATTTTTGCTGTATTTTGTTTACAGCAGTACAGTGAAATGGTACTGCCATGTCACAGAAACTAATAAACCATAAAGATTTTTTTGTTTAATTATTCGGTTATTTGAGCTACAAAAACAATTCCATAATGAATGTATTATTACTGATGAATGTAATTTTGAGTAGGCTATCTCCTTATTTTTGATTGCCAAAGAGTCAATAATAGGTCTAAAAAGACTTTGTAGTTCAGTAGGTCATAATTTTGGGTTAAGGAAATATAGATGGATGCTCATCTAAATACCAACCATGCTCATCCTTCGCCTTCGCCATTTGCTTGGTTATACATTTGTATCGTGCTTTGGCAGCAGGTGGGGAAATATCTGTAAAGTGTTTAAAACTAGCAACTGAGCAGCCTTTGATGCCCATTTACTGGAAAGGCCCCTTCCTATGGAGATGGAGCCTGTTAAATAAAGGGGTGGGGGGGGGGGGCAGCATAGTTCTTGCAAACACCCGTGGGCATCATGTGGGGGACTTATGGATAATTTTTTATCAATTTGACATTTATTTATTTTTAGTCTTTTTTTGCAAATCTTTTTTTTTCTTAGTTGTGTCAAGAATTATGGATTTTTTAATTTGGCCTTTTTAGTGGATGAAGAAAATAAAAGTTAGGAAGAATAATACTTGTGAAGGTGGGTATAAGCTCTTATTTTACAAATATTATTTTTAATGGTTCCCCTCCCTATCATTAGGGTGAAGGGGTAGGTATGGTTAAAATATTTTAATGGGTTGTGACTAGGGGATTGGAGACCCCTAGCCATCCAGGTAGTGGTCATTCCACTAACTAGAGATTGAACAATGGCATATATACCCCTCATTGTATAATTATTTAGTGCGCCCACAGACTGCCTGGGTTTGGGTCGGTGAGGAAAACTAGGTCTACCCACTGAATATTATAATTAGGGCCTCCACACACTGCTGATAGGTAGGGATCGAGGGAAATACACTCGGACCTCCTCCCAAAAATATAATTACAGTCCTCACCCGCTGTCAATGTGTGCGCACTTGGGACACACTAGGTTCCTCCTTATATTTTAATAGTCCCCACCAACTGACCATGGGTGTGTCAGCTGATGGGAGCTATTATAATATAAGGAGCTAACTTAGTGTCCCCCCAGCCCTATTCTTTTATTTGATAGTCCCCTTCCATTAGTCATGGGTAAGGCAGGGGGTGGACAGTGATCTTTCCACACCCCTTTTAATTATTTTAATGTTCTCCACTGATGCACATCTGTATGGGGCTGGGCAACAATGGCTGCCTATATATATATTAACTTTTTAATGTTATGGTAAGTTAGCAAGCACTAGCCAGCCATCACATAACATACCCCTTTCGACACCAAGGATTTTTAATTATTTGCCCTCGTCCTGCTAGCATTGCCATTGGGCAAATAGTATTAAAACGTATAATTTTTTGTAGGATTTAGTTGCAAAAGCACTGATTTTAATCTGGACACTGAATGCATCTAGACGAAATTCAATAAAATTCTGACCATATTTGGCTTGAGTAAATATGAAAAGTGTCATTGTGCTTGGAATTAATTCATTTTCACTGGATTCTTTCCATTCAGACAAAATCTGGTGTTTAGTAAATAAACGTTTGAATTCATACACGTATTATTTGGTATTTAGTAATGTTTCAGTCCACAATCTCATTACACTGTCATTGTAAAAAAAAATGCTTCTCTTACACCTACAATGGGTCTCTTTCTGATTTTTCCCGACATCTGGAGATTGGAAGTCAGAAAAATAACCACTTTGTTCATACTGGCGGACAGAAATCTTTTAGCATTACACTGGAAATCTACATACTGCCCAAACAACAAAGAATTGGTAGACAAGATATACCAATTCTACCGATACAAGACTCTATCTTCAGATTCCCCCGAACAGACAAAGAAAATAGAAACACTTTGGGCACCGTGGCTAACAAGACACTACCACCGCAAGAATATAGAGAAGGCAGAAAGTAAACCTACATCCCCCCATGGGTGAGAAGGATACCAAAGGTAGACTTCATAAACACACAGATGGCACACTTTAGCCAAGACACACAGAGACAACCAAATACGCATAACATAGGGCAGATACACAGCAGAACAGCTACACTATACAGACGGGTGAAGTTGGTCAGTCACGCTTCCAAATGAGAGGTAATATCAACATTCAATACACGACTATACATTCCCCTCCACGTTCATACCTCCTAGTTACATATCCCCCCCCCCCTTTTTTCTACTGAACCATAGAATCAAGTTCAGCTACCTTTATCGACAATCCAGATAAATAGCACTATCAAATGCAGGGACAGAATTCTTGTCTTCCACAGGAGAGACACAAAGTTGGGGTGACTCACTTCACAAGAGAGGTAGTTAACAAGGAAAACCACAGGACTAGAATCTGGTATAGGCCACATACAGGATTGCTATTGTTATTAACTGTAATAAGCAACTCATAATGATAAAAAAATGTGGTAGACGCAATAGTAGCTTTTGTCACACTGTGTTTAGCAGGAATGTTCATGTATACCCACATAGGCTTTTGGATTGCCAAGAAAAATGTCACAAATTTTGCTTGGAACTTGTAAACGGAAATGTTTATGATCTATTGATTATGTCCCCCCCCCCCTTTTTCCTTTCTGTATCCACGATTTACTTTTTGTCTGAAAAATAAAAACATATATTTGAAAAAAAAATGCTGCAAAAACATCATGACAAAGGAATTTAAGAAATACTGGTACAAATAATGGATATTCCTTGAAGGCAAATACACATTCTGTTTTGCAGAAACAATTTATATACATTTTCTTATTAGTATTTTATACTAATGCAGAATGCCTTTTTTTTTTATTAAGATTTATATTAACAACTGAATTTTGGTGCTACTGTTATGTTTAATACATTTAGTAAAAGACTGTTTGGCAAAGAGAAAAAAAAACCCTGATGATTTCTCAGTAGGAAACAAAATGCAATTACACATCTTTTGTGTCACTTTCAATTATTCTGGCTTTATTCTCTATATCCACTAGGGTTAGTAAACAATTGGGTTTTTCGAAAAATAAAGTTTCTGTTACATTCAAACCAAATGTGAAATATTATATGACAATACTAATGAAAGAATTTTCAATACTGAACTGATATATAGTAGCCTAATGGGAGTTTATGATTAGATCTTTACTCTGCGTGCTACTGTTCTTCCATTAGTTGTCCTGTTTCATTTTTAAATTGTTGCTGTTTTGTTTTTTAATTAGACTAAAGTGTCATATTTCAAATTGCAGTAGAAAAGCTATCTGCACTCATACCTGACAAACACAGAAGATAAATAACAATGTTGAGTCGGTAAGTATTATGTTTTAACTAAATATGCTGGATCTATCAACAGTAAACTTAAACCAATTAAACTTCATACGTTAAAGGGAAAATATCCAAAAATAAAATTATGTGGAAGAATACATAAGTATAAAATTACGAACATGGGTGGTTCACGTCAAATAAAAACTGGGATATTTTTTCTGTTCAATAAATAGTTCATAAGACAAAACATAACGTAAAAACATAAAAGCAAATAAACCAAAAGTAACTCTTTAGTTTTAAAACTTTTTTTAGTGTTCATGAAGAAACTGAAATAGGACAGACAGTTGGTTTCTATTCCTGTTTAATATCAGATAGACTATATGATATCAGCTGGTTATTTGCCATCTATCTGACCTGGTATTTGAAAGGTATTTGGTAGTCTTTAAACTGTCTCCCACAGATTTAAGATTGGTGTAGCTAGCATTAAATTGGTTGCTGTTCTGTGATTGGCTGATTTTACCAATATCATTATACCAAGCCATTTGACCTGTTTAAAAAACATTATTTATAATGTAACAGCACAGGATTCAAAAAATGATGTTCATAAATTAAGCAGGTGCACCATGCTTGTAACAATATAGACACTATTAACAAGCTTGATACAATGGTTTAGGAAATACTCATTAATTTTACTGTAGTGATATATGTCGACTTACTCAAGAATCTTGCCTCTAGGAGTAATTAAATAATAAAAGAACATTCACACAAGCAAGCTAAGGTAATCTGCTGATCAAGTTCAAGATAAAAATGATCAATTAATTATCATTTAATGATATTCCCGCAGTAAAAAGGTATACAATAATTGACTGACCTTAAAAAACTATTTACTCATAAAAGCCCACTTTTGGATTATTTCCCATTTTGTGTGAAATGTTAAAAAGAAGAAAAGCATGTAAACTCTGAAAGTAATTATTTTTTACACTGGATAAACATAACCTATGTTGCATAACCTATGCTTGATTTTTATGAACCTTTATGAATACTTTTACTTGAAAAGAAATATATTTTCTTTTAATTAGTGACTGTAACAAAGAGGAGAAATGCGTACATTGAAGTGAATTCCCTATCTGAATAAATCTTCGTGAAACAAAAGGTTTCCAAATCACAATCTCTCATTAATTTAAATCATTATTAGTCTCCTTTCATGTTCGATGCATAGAGATATTTCTAGAAAATGATTTGTATGCACCTTACATGTATTTATATGAAGATATTCAATGTATCTTAATTAAGCAAACATCATTTTGGAAATTTTTCCTCATGACTGAACTTTTCCACTGCTACATTTAATGTTCAGCCCTGACCACTCTCATAAGAAGTGAGATTGAAAAGAAGTCATGGTAACTCAGGACTATCTTAAATCTAAAAATATATATTTTAAAATATTTAGGTGTCATTAAATTTAAATGAGAAACTATTTATTTTGTTATATTTTGTGATGGTCCAGAGATGAAGTCCATGTTTATCATGACTATGATAAGGACCATTGAATGTCACCTGATCAAATTGCATATTAACTTTGTACATATTTTTTATGAACAAATAAATATTTTTCTTAAGTAACCATTATTTTATTTACGTATAACTTACAATATTAAACAGTTAGAAACATTTACCTTGCTGAACAAAGGATCCGTACACAAACCACATGGAGTTATAGAGTGTGGTTGAAGTCATTGATCCCATCTGCAAACGTGGAGGATTAAGCCAGTTCAGTAGATAAACCAAAAGGCCCACAAGTAAGACAGTCCCAGCGATGCAGGCCCACAGAGATAGGTCAAATGGTGCTAAACACGCAAACATGTCCACTGTTTTTTCTGCTTTTTTTAGCAGTACTCCAACTGAGTAGTCCATATAGCGAGTCGTAAAATCTACTACATTCTCACGGTCTGGTGTAATAGTTAAAGCAGAAATCCCCATGTCAGCTCTCTTGAAAAATTGATGAAAAAAAACAAAAAAACATTAGTGGATTGTAATGAACAAGTTTGGTTCATATCTGTAATTTATAAGTCATGCATTAGATAACAAAAATACTTAAGGAATTGTCAAGTTGGAGTGAATCTGACACACTTTTATTATTAAACAATTATTTAGATTTGTGAGGTCACACTTTGTACATCCCATCAAAGCCCAGGCACATCCCTAAGCAGCATTATTTATTTTAAATAGTCCATATATATCAATATTTATTTTTCTTCTTTACACAATTATTTTTAGATGTTTGTAGCTTCTCTGGGGCAGAAAGAGATACAAATCTGGGAACTATAAATTTATATAATCTGGAACTTTATTATATGTATGTTCTCCCCCGTCACTCTTTTATTTTACATTTTGCACAAATAACATCAAGCAATGTAATGTCAATTTGTCTTTCTTACAGTCTGTTTAATGTACTTAAATTATTTACCCACTAAATAAAGAATACATTTTTTTTAATTATTCATGCTCCAAATACAGAAAATAAACCAAAACAATGTCCCCATTAATGCTAATTAAATAATTTCTTATTATCTGTACACAAAAATAATATGATGGCTTCTTTTGGCAACACACAACACATTTTTATCCATAGGAGAGCATTATTAAAACCAACTCTCACCAAAATCCTGAAAGTTGAGCAATCCCATTAGAAACAAATAAAAAAGCTTTTGCTGGGTGCAGAGTACAGAGTTAATTTCTTTGTACTCATAAGTCCTTACGATCACACATCATGCATTTTTTAGTCTAGGATCATAATTTACTTGGCATGCCTGTTCTATGACTTTTCATTACATCAAATTTGTATAAAATATAGATATTGTGCATGACAAATTATTTAATTCAGACAACAGAGTGGTACAAAATAGTCGATAAAATTGGAAACAGTTTGTCATAGAGCTACAAATGCTTACAAATATGTCAACATTGATATATTGGTATGTCTGTAATAAACTTACATACATAGATAAGTAAGATGCAAATTATACTGACTGGTGTCTAATGGTTCTAAGAATTTCACAATGAAAACTAATTAAGCAACTGTTTTTAACAACACTAAAGAAAAGCGTTATGATACTCAATACAATATAGACTTACAGAAAATATATGCAAAATTATAACACATGTTAAGAGGTCCCCTCCCCCCCCCCCCAAAAAAAATGACACCGGTGTATTTTTGGAATTTAAAAACAAATGGGTAAATTTATTACCAGTATATTACATATTATGTTCCATATTATTTCAGTATATAGGAGATAGTACATTATTTACAGAGGAAAATTAAGATCTTTGTTAATTCATTTTTTTTATAGGGTCACAAAAAATTATAAATAATTTAAAGAATAATAATGAAACAAATAAGCATATAATAGATACAATCAAGTTTTTTGTAGTTGCCAATTTGCCGCATGCCTAATGTATGACACAGGCCTCTCCAATTCATGTCTCTTATTTTTATTATTGTATTATGATACATTATACAATATACACTACCAGAAAACATTTGCACAATTGTTAAACCCAGAAGAGCTTTTCCTTTTTGTGAAGTCGTTATGTTTTTTTCATGGAGGAAACGCTGCAAATTGATAAAGAACACAGATAAATTATCTCTTTAATTTATTCTCTACAACTCATTTGTTAAAATTGGTTTGCCACAAGAAATTATGTACACTGTAAAAAGCGTGTGCTGTCACATTATTGCTATTTAAACCATTGCTAAAAGTTCAGTAATGGTTTTTATACACTGAATTGAGTTGCAATCTACTGACAATCAGGCTGCATACGTTTGGCTATCGAAAAACTTACAGTGCAACAGATATCCTTAACCAGTTAAGGAAGGCAACTGTACAAGTTCTGAAACAAAAAATAAAATCTAAATAAAACCTAGAATTTTAACTATATGTCTGTTCAACCATAATTTACCTCTTTCATATTAAAGGACCACTATAGGCACCCAGACCAATTCAGCTCAATGAAGTGGTCTGGGTGCCAGGTCCCCTTGGTTTTAACCCAGCAGCTGAAAACGTAAAGGGTTAATCCAGCCTCTAGTGGCTGTCTCCCTGACGCTTCCCTGACGCTGAGGCGCTTCCACAATCCTCAATGTGAAAATTGCATTGAGGACATGCTGGCCGTCCATAGGAAAGCATTGAGTAATGCTTTCCTATAGGTGGTTTGAATGCCTGCGCGGCTCTGAATGCACATGCGCATTCTAAGCTGATGTCGGCAGGGGAGGAGAGGTCAGCAGCGCCGAGGGATCCCGGCACTGGATTAAAGTAAGTGGCTGAAGGGGTTTTAATCCCTTCAGCACAGCGGAATGGGGGCCCTGAGAGAGGGGGGGCGCCTAATAACCCTATAGTGCCAGGAAAATGAGTTTGTTTTCCTGGCACTATAGTGATCCTTTAAGTGTACCCATACATCTTACATATCATTTTGTTCAGGTAAAACATGGCTTTCATTTCAAGTCAAATACTTATATATGAAACGTAATTTAATATGAATAAAACCTAAAAGGGGTTGAGACATTAATAAATGTTATTTTTCAAGTTCTGCATGGAATTTTAACAGTGAATGTCAAAATACTGTTAGCTTTTACTGCAATAATCATAGATATGTTCTGAGAACAACTTTACCCACATGTACAGCTTTTATGGAGTTTTGGAAAGCTTCAGGGTCAAATATAGTGCTTTCCACTTTTAGTTTGTCAGATTGGTTTGCTTGGCCTATGTTGCTAATGAGACCATATGGCAGCACAGAAGGAACATTTACCCCCATCATGCCATACCATTTACAAAAGTAGAGAACCCAGGGTATCCAGAGTGTCTAGTCTTTTTTAGTGGCCACTTACTCACAAATGCTGGCTAAAGTTAGTGTTCATATTTTGTTATGCATTTTTCACACAAATCTGCAGTTCCACTGGTTACAAGGTTTAATTTTTGAAAACTCTCATATTTGTGTTAAGCAAAGCCTCACAAGTACAACAGTACCCCATATGTACAGGTTTTATGTTGTTTTGGAAAGTTACAGGGTCAAATATAGCTTGTAAATTAAATTCTCCTGATTTTCTGCCCGGGTTGTCCCTCAAATTACAATTAAGAAAATCCCTTAATTATGTAAAAATAATAGATAAATATACACATAGAATATATACATATATATATATACACACACACACACACCGTTTTCCCCTAAAAATAAGACATGCCCTGAAAATAAGCCCAAGCTTATTTTCAGGGGAGGCGCGTAATATAAACCCTACCACGAAAATAAGCCCTAGTTGATATTGTCACTAGTTTGCTAATCTATGTTCGGGAATTTTCCCCAAACATAGATCCGCAGGATTACATGCGCTAGTAAAATAATCTATGTTAGGGGAATACCTGCTTTCTTGCACATGCTTGCTAGTGATTATCACTTACCAGCAAATTCCCAAATTCACTTTACAACCTGGTCAGTAAGTGAGGACCACCTGTAATATATAAAAATAAGACATTCCCAGGAAATAAATCCTAGTGCGTATAATATATATATATATATATATATATATATATATATATATCAAAATACTGTAAAATGACATTATATATGTATATGTGTAATATATTAATTAAATGCTTTAATTATTTTGTAATATATTATGCATATATAATATATGTATAATGCATTATTTAAGTGCTTTAATAATTTTTTTAACATAGTTTCAGGTTTTAGGGACTGCCTGATAACCCAGGCATTCCCTTTTGCAGGCAGCTCAACTTCTCCTGTTCCTGGCATGTGATCGCGATGTCATCACAATCACATGACCCAGAAGGGCTGGGTTGGATGTTGGGGTACTGCCTGGGCTGTCAGGCAGTCCCCTCGATTAAGATCACCTCAGAAGGTGAGCAGGCTGGTGAAATAGCTCAGTGGGCTAATGCAACAGCAGAATCTGTTCTAACCCTTGGGGGTTACAGGTTCAAATCCCGGCAGGGTTGACTCAGCCCTTCATCCTTCCGCGGTAGATAAAATGAGTACCATTAAATTGGGTGATAGTAACAACCCCTGGATGTTGGGCTAAGGTAACATCCCCAGGATGTACTTGGAAACCAGAGCAATCTGAATGTACCTTTCCTGGTTAAATACTTTGTTATTGCCTAGGAGGCTCCCAATCATTAATGCGAACCATACTGCTCTAACAGTGTTTTATATTTATTTTTTATTTTTACTTTTACTAAAGGAATTCTTTTGAACAAATAGAACCTGGTTTGTGCCAAATTCCTTTAAATTGTATTAACCATTTTAAAATATATTTGATCATATATTTCCTTTGCTACTTGGCTTTTTACTACTAATCAAAATCAATTCGAGGTAGGGATTATACCACCAGAGCTGATACCATCGAACAGTAAGCCTGCCCTACGCTGTTACTCCAAGTAAATCTGAGGTGGGGATCATATCACCAACGCTATATCAATAGAGCAATGTTTCTGCTCTACATTTGTATTACTCTTATCACTTTTTTATATTCTATTTTATCACAATTGAAAGCCCTATTGTTGCCTTTTATCTTCCCTTTGGAGATTTGGATTACCAGATGGTGCTGACGGATACATCTTCCTACATCCCATAAGCAGGGATTGTACCGCTGTATGCTCTTCACACCACAGCTGGCCATAGCTCTTTTAAATGTGAGTTCTCTCCCTCTTGTTACTTACTGCACTTTTGGACTCTAGACGTACTGCACTATTGGTTGCTTTCTGCCTCTTCTCTGTTTCATATATACGAGCTAACACCCTGAGACATATCCAGTCCCATTGAAGATAATACTTCTTATCAAGTTTACCTTATTATCTACTGCTACTCTAGCGAGACTATTTTTTTCGTATTGGTGCAGCCCTACTCCATCTTTTTTGTGTTGTATTTGATCCATTGAAGAACTTGAGGGGTTTCCATCGCTTGGGTTGCTGCCCATTTTGCATATATTGTGTGTTGATTAGCGCTGAATTCCTGCTGTATTCTGTGTGTCTAACAACGTTTGGGACAGTTTTTTTTTTTCATGGCTGCATGGTATGCTCTAACGGCGTTAAGGGGTTAAGAGACACATTGGGTTAATGTGTTAATTATAAATGGGATAGAGATCCTTATTAAAATATTTTGTAACTGTCCTAAACAGATTAAGGGATCAAAAAAACAACCCCAAAAACCTACAAATCTGTAATATAAACCACTTAAAAAAATAAAAGATGTTATTTCATTGTAAATATAATATATTTTATTATTATAAGTGAATTAATGGATTTGTGTCTTACTATAGATAGCAATATTAAAATGATACTAAAAACATTTAGGTGACCACAAGATAAGCAAGACTCGCACAATGCTCCAAGTGGAAAAATGCTGCAAAGTTTCATTTTTTTTAATGAAGGAATCACGATGGAAACCAAAGGGAACTTTCCCTTAGATTTAAATTTTGACTGCACAGCTTCTTTTTGCAAAGGTTTTATATACACCATTCCTTTAATAAAATTAGAATTTTGGTGAACACTAACCACTATTTATCTTAATGAACTAAATTAAACTAACTTAATTTTGGGAAGTTAGAAGGTGTGGTATCTAATTAGTTGAAGGGAAAAAAACATTGGCATGTGCTGTGGTTTAGGTGGAAACTCTCTAGTGCTAGGGAGTATAGAATGACTGTCTAACAGTCATGGATGAGGTTTTCCCTGCTTTGGGAAGCATCCCCAAATAAGGCAAATCATTGAAGACACTGGGCAGTCCGGAGGTTGGTGTTACAGAAGTATGACATGCACCTCTGTAATGAGATCACGGCAGGGGAGTGGTGAGTCAGGTAAATGGTGACTGGTTCCCTTTAATGATATATGACAATCTAGGTTAAAAATACTATATACTACATGGTACAGCATACCCAAGCTGTCTATCTTAAGTAGCCACATAGAGATTTGATAATCCTAAACAATATTTCAAGGGTCTTGAAAGGACTATTTTGATGACATAGCTTAAAATTCCCTCTAAATTGATTAATTGGAAAATGAGCCTAATATTTTCTTCCCAGCAATTTAATAAAATATGCTAGGTAAAATGTACAGGACTGGAATAGTTCCAGAGAAGGTTGACATTTGATCATGATAAAATGCTTAAGTTCTTTAATTAGAATTGAGTTTGTGAAGATGTTTTTTTCTTTTTGAATTGCTGTACTCTGCAGTGCATGCGATTTCTGGAAAGATTCATAAGAATGTTACCACTCTCCATCCAACTACTCATTTTTATTCTGACTTAAAGATTCATCATTTTGACAAAAGTGCTATGGCAGCAGTTCTTAAGTAGATGCAATGAGCCTGTATAAATGCACTTTAAACATTCCACAGAATGGCATTGTTCAGGGTCTACAGCTTAGCAGCTAAAAGCAATCATCCTTCCCACATATTCTTCACACAACTGTAAAATCAGATAGGAGCCCACATACCATGTCACAAATATAAACTATAGATTACAATTTAAAATTGGATATTTTTGTTTCTGGAAATGCACATTGTAAGTCCAGTAAATTGTAATTTACTTCTTAAAAACAAACAGATATAATTTTATTGTGTTAAAAAAAAATGCTAGAAAGGCATCCACAGTGTTAAAATAAATGTTACTCTCTAATTATTTTTCTTCTAAGAGAATTTAATAATGAAAATGCTTTAACTATTCATTTTAAATATCCAGTGGTATGGAAAAGTGTTAAATTTCATATACGTAGTGGCTTAAAATAAATATGAGGTGAATGTTATTCCCCTCCTATCTGGTGTTGGGACTATCTATCTATCTATCTATCTATATATATATATATATATATATATATATATATATATATATATATATAAAAACAAGTCCAAACCTTTGCACTCCAACAGTGAAAATATAAATACCTAGTGCCCAGTCACAAATTCATAAATATCTTTAGAAATTCATAAATATCTTCAAAAATACCAGCACTCCGTGGTTTTTATTCAGGTAGGTTCTTTATTTGACGAATTCCAGCAAAGTCAACGTTTCAGTCCCTCCAGGGAACTTTCATCAGGACATCACAAGTAAAGTATTGCACTGATACAAGCATTATATAGGACAAAGATCTTAACTCACCCCTTAAACAGCATCTCAATCAGCTGTGTGTCAGGTGTGGCCCGGGCCACCAGGAAGTCCTGCCACACCGTACACTTGTAT
This sequence comes from Pelobates cultripes, assembly GCA_933207985.1. Lineage (NCBI taxonomy): Eukaryota > Metazoa > Chordata > Amphibia > Anura > Pelobatidae > Pelobates > Pelobates cultripes. The sequence goes on from OW240917.1 coordinate 166,428,002, forward strand.
CAGTGCAATACTTTACTTGTGATGTCCTGATGAAAGTTCCCTAGAGCGACTGAAATGTTAACTTGCTGGAATTCATCAAATATGAACCTACCTGAATGAAAACATTGAAGTGACGGTATTTTTGTAGATATTTATATGTTTAAAGGCTGTAGGCCTGTAATTGTTGGGGGAGTTAGCATTCCTATAAAACCCTACACCCCCGTTCTTACCTTTGCCTTGGCGATCAGTTCACCTGTTTCCTCGGTGACCTGCACTTCCAGTTCCGTTTGAAGCTCCCACCTGTTTCAGCGTCCTCGGAGTCATCACTACACAGTTCACAGGGTTTCACATTAAATTTCAGATGAATTGCCTCTCGCTCAAACGACACGAACAGATCTTCAGGTAACAGGTGAGGATAGTCGCATTCAGACTATTGCCGCCAATCGAGCATTTTACAGGGTTACTCTCCCTACATGTGTTCGGCTAAAAAATCATGCGTACGATTTCAGTTCTTTTGTATTATATTCACTGTTCATGGTCCATTCGTCTAATAGCTACCTTTTCATATACCTTGCTAATTCGTGCTTATCATGCTTAGTCCCGTTACATTCGTGCAGTACAGTTTCGTATGGAAGGGATATTGTTAGATTAGAATTTTGGTAATTACAATAATTGTGTGTAATCTGGCGGATTGTCATTCTGAAGTTTTCCCCTAAATATTTCAAAGACAAGTTTGGGTATTAGACACAATTAGATTAAGAAACATTATGGGTTACCAACTATATAGGATTTTTCAGATGTCAGTAGCAGTGTAATTATTCTACTTTGGATGTTATTCTTAATAGTTATAAGGTCTTATAATTTATTTTACATTCATTAGAACTACATTGTCGTTATTAAAATTATTATGTTTTGTTATGATGAACATACACTTAGAGGAGGATTTACTTTCATGGCTTATGTATGTAATTTTTCTATGTATTTATAAGGATGCATCAAGCATTTATAAGGTGTAGCGGATGGCACTGTGGCTGTCCTTAAAAGACTATGAAAATCCTGCAATTCGTGTGTTAATTCTGTTTTGTAATTCCCTGTAACTAGCATTCGTATGTTTGTTCGGTAGTTTCCGTATGTATTTCATACGAATGGAAACTACCAAATTAATAGACCTCCCCAGAGTGAAGTATGTTCCCAATTAAGTGTTGAATATGTGTTAACCGCAGACTAATGGGTGGTTTATTGCTGTATCTGGCCATCTTACGCATGAAAGACTCAGCGGTGTTTGGTCGTCGAGTGTCTGGAACTCAAATCGGACACTCGATTACCCGAACACAGCTGACACCTCCAGAGCTCCATAACTCCAGAACGGGAAGACGAATCAGCCCCCCGTTCGGTGAGTTTGGAGTACTGAACAAGGGCATTTAGGCGAATGACAGTTTATTCATGGATGGCATGTACTTCAATGTATATTACCTCCCAAACGGAGATCGAACGCAGGGCCAAAACGCATGGAACCCATTTCGGATACCACCTCATGTGCGGTCGGTCAGATTTCACCCTCCACCTAACTCCCGAACCCCTGGTCCGATCTGGATGAATTTTGGATATGTTAGTCACCCAGATCAAAGTATGGGTGTACCTGCTAATCTTAGGGTACATCCAGAACTTGGGGAAAACTGTGTCCTGTATAATGGGATTAGGTGTCATACTAAGGGGAGGAGAGGTGTGGGAGGTAACTGCTATTTCATTGGGTACTGTATTAATGAATGTGAATCCCTCCCTTTGCATGGGAGAAATGCTTAAAAGGAGGTTGTGTGGAATAAACATCAGTTCTGCTCCTAATGCTGTGTGTCGTCCAGTCATTGGGATCTGTATGGGGATATTCATGGATTGCTTTGCTTATTGGAATTATTGCTTCCTGGGATTTTTCATCACTTGTTCCTGAGCCTCACTGGGATCTTAGTGGAGTTAACCTGTGAAATACTAGGTCTCAGCTACATAAGGATATACAACCAATTGTTGGCTTATATGCTATACCTTAATTTCAGATACCCCAAGGGCCAACTACCCTCTAGACCTGTAATGCCTGTTCATTTATTTGCTCTTGTTTTCCAGTAAGGTACTTCAAATTCTTAAAGTTTCTCTCTCTACAATATGCCTCAACACGGCCACGCTACATCCATAAGAAGGGGTAGTAGCGAATGGGGGCTTGATTCCTGCCTTGCCTCGTTAGGCCACAGCATTACTCGACCAATCCATTATACGATCTTATCTAACCTTTCACTATCTGATAGTATACGATCTTATTCTATGTCCACTGTTCTGTTGGTGTCAGGCTTAGTCACGGATACCTTTTGTTCAACTTCCCCCTTTTTATTCCCTCTACTACTACCCATCGGAATACCTTCGGGAATATGGTAACAAATTCTATATTTCCTAACATGCTCGGGTCTTGGTCACAAAGAATAAACTGTCAGCACTATTATTAAGGAACTCCCACAATACAGTACTTAGTTTTTTTTTATTTTTATGTTTTTAAGTCTCAGAGGGAATCTTTTGTTTCAAGGAATCACAATTGGTGGTTGGCTAGGTACGTTTCACAATTATGTTCATATCTTCCCTTTATCAAGCCCCCGTCCAGGGTCAGATAACTTTAATGATAAATGACGATCTGGGTTAAAAATACTATATACTAAATGGTACAGCATACCCAAGCTGTTTATCTTAAGTATAATTATAATAGCTGGTCCTGCAAGACCAACTCCCCAATCTCAACACGGAGATTTCGCCCACCGGCCCAAATCATAGTTGGAGCCTTGCATTCACCCACCTATTGGATTTATAGTTAGGGCCGCACCTGTCACAGCCACACGTTTTGAATCTTTTACTGTCACCGATAGGCCAACACCCCACCACCACGTTAGTGGCTTAAGACCCACGATCCAAATCATAGATTTGGCAACTAGCATGGCCTCACCTGTCATAAGGAGAATAATTTTTCGCTTTGGCACTAGTTAGAAAGCCAGTTCTACAAAGTTTACTGAGGATATGTTAATCAAACCATGTTGTTTTGTATTTTGCAGTATGTCCCAGGAGACCAAAGGCAAAGAATCATCCCCCCAGCACACCCGTTAGGCCTAGTACTCCTGTTAGGCATGGTTCTCCCACGGAGTTTCAAGAATCCTCCATGCCACGGTTGCTGAGATCATGAACTATCCCCAGGATCTCGGCTGTACTGCGCCGAAGGGGCATACCATTTCCAGCCACGGCAAGGAAAGCTGAACTTTTCAAGCTGTTCACAGCTCATCTGGAGGATCCTGGGTTGGGTACCAGCTTACAGGGGCAAAACTCAAACATACAAGGAACTTTGAACAACATATTGTCCTCTCTGCAGTCCATAAATAAAAAAGACTGACAAAATTGGAAAATGGCAGCTCGGCTCAGATAGATCCACCTCCCGTAGGATCTACACAGGCACTCGTACCTCCCAGCACACAGGGTAGGGCTCCTGCTTCACCTTTCACTCCCCCCTCCACCCACACCATTACCTCAGCAAAAATGAACCCCCTGGCTCTCCGCAAAGACATTCTAGATGGGATAGTCTTAAATCTAGTCTCTCTGTTAATCGTTTCACAGGATGTTGTCAAAAACAGAACGTACAATTACGGCAACTTAGCTGTTGTAATGAAGGCTAGAGACCCATGACTAAACAAAAACCTCACCATCCCTGAGTTTGTCTAGCCTTCAGTCTATATAGGGACGTTGTGTGTTCTGTTTATCCACAGCGCCGTTAAGAACTTGACCTCTACATGCACAAATTGGTGGATTTGGGCCATAAGTACAGGGGTTTTATGTTTTATGATTATCACAATAAGTTGTGGAGACAGTTGGACACATTTTGCAGGGTTGGTTAACCCGTCTTGTGCGGTCTGCTCATCCACCTCCCATACCACAAATTTGTGCCCCTCAGTCTAGCAAGCCTGACCAGCGCAGCTTAAAAGATAAGCTTGGATGACCTATTGTTTTCCTGGGGAAGGCACAAGTCTGTAAGAATTTTAATAAGTGTGTAGTTTCAGTGCCTGCAGATTACTGCATGTTCGTTCTATATGCTTTAGGGCACATACTAGATCCATGTGCCCTTCAAAACTGAACCCCAGGCAATGACTAAGTGAGGTGAAGCTAGACAACTTGGCATACTACTTGAAATATCACACTTCCACTCACTTGGTGGAATACATAATTCACAGGTTTTCACAAGGTTTCTACACTGGGCTAGTGGCACTCCCCATAGGTATTTTAGAATGTCCCAGCCTCCTATCCGCTCTGAATGACCTTCTAACAGCTGATGATCTTATTGGGAAAGAAGTTCAAAAGGGTTTCATGTTAGGCCCCTTTTCCTCCCCTTCTTTTTCTTTCTTGTGCACTAATGCGATTGGTATTGCCACCAGCAAATACTTGAATAAAACATGGTTAATCATTGACCTATCGGCAGCTCATTCATTTACAAACCCCAGCCTAAACTCCCTCATACCATCCTCTGAATTCTCTCTACACTACAACACTGTGGATAATACTATACAGGCAATCCAGAAGGCTGGTAGAGACCGACATCACCAATACTTTCAAGTTACTACCTATTCATCCCTCGTTATGGCATGTTCACGGGGGTTAAGTGGAGAAAGAAATATTATTTTGCTACTAGAATCACTTTCGGCGCAAAAAGTAGTCCTAAAATATTTGACACGTTTGCGGAGACTCTTTGCTGGCTCCTCCTAAACGTCGCTAGGTGTCCCAAGGTTATACACTATCTGGACGATTTTCTAATGGTGGAAGATAGTAGTAATACTCCTCTAAGCTTAAAAAGCACAACAACACTATTTTCACCTCTATGCATTCCACTTTCCCAAGACAAAACCACTGAATCCACCACCAGACTTATTTTTCTAGTTATCACACTGGACTCCAATTCCATGCAGTCAAGTCTCCCCGGGGATAAACTTCGCGAAGAAGTGGACAAGTTCCAAAAATTAGGAACTTGCACATGGAAAGACCTACAATCTTTATTGGGGTCATTAAACTTTACCATGCGTATTATTATGCAGGGAAGATCTTTTATATTTAGATTGCTACGTCTCTTACCAGGTCTGCCTGATGACAATACTATTCGTTTAGATCCTCTGGCTAGAGCAGATCTGGTTATTGGCAAGAGTTCCTTGCACACTGGAATGGGATTTCGATGTTCATTCCTCCAGTGTCCAACCAGTCCCCAGCTAACACCGGGTTCACAGCAATTTGCAAAAATCACTGGTTGAGAGAATACTGGATGAAAGAGACGCTCGAACTGCATTCCTTTCGTGAAACGTCCGCTTTATTTGAAATCTACCCGATAGTAGCGGCTGCATTTAAATGGGGTAAATCCTGGTCAGGAATGGAAGTTAGATGTTGTACCGACAACATGACAGCCTGTGAAATAATTAATAAGGGTCGGTCATCTTCATTGACCATTATGAGGTTAGTTCGCAGGCTGACCTGGTTGGCTGCCACATACCAGTTTTTTATCTTCTGCGAACATATACCAGGCTACATTAATTCTGCCGCTGATGCCTTATCTCGTAGCAAATTTCAGGAATTCTTCACTCTTCACCCATCTGCCAACAAATACCCAACTTATACCCTGGAATTCAACAACTTAATCCTAGACTGACCCATCTATTGGCACATGGCAAACATGGAAACTGGCGCAGGCAGCATTATCTGTAAACACAAGAAAATATATATAATAAAGCTATGGTCATTTTTAAGCGGTTCACTTTAGAGTTTAACATTCATGATTATTCAATCCAAACCATGGTAGCATTTGCCACATTTTGCCACCTTCATCTCAAACTTTCTTACAACACAATAAAACTCTATCATGAGTACAATATCACATCATGACCACTATACCAAATCATGCGCCTGCAAAGAACATACTGAAAGGCATCAATAAATTAGATCACCACACTAAACGTCTTCCTATAGATGGGGAAAAATTCCGGGCCTTATCGGACATGCTGGACACAAAACTATTCGATCCTCATACAAACATGGTCTTAAAAAACACTATGTACATAGCATTCTATGGGTTCTTGAGGCCTAGGGAATTCTCAATAGCAACTCAATCAGACAGACATTTATGCCTCACTATTAAAGACTTAAAAAAGGTGAACGATTACTATATTTTATCACTTAGGCATTAAAAAAAAAAGGAATCGGGCTAGCCACCAGAAGTGCCCTTCTACCCTACCGAGAATCAATGGTGCCCGGTTAAAGTTTTAGACACTTATTTATACCAGGTTAGTGGCACATCCATACATTCACCACTTTTTTACTCTGCTAGGCGGTCCCCTCACTACTTCCAAGTTCATGTTCTACAGAAGAACTATGTGCATTAAATTAGGATGGGACCCTACCTCTTTCTCTGGGCACTTATTTAGAATAGGAGCTGCATCAGATGCATCCAGTATCGATACACCTGTTCACATCATTAAAAAGTTGGGACACTTGAAATCCGCAGTATACAATAGATAGATACCACAACCAGAAAAAGAGTTAAGAAAAGCATTTAAGAATCTTGTGTTATAATCATGTTGCAATAAAGTGTGTTTTCTGCATTCCTTTTAGCCCTCTTTATTACAGGCCTACCCTTATGTCGGTTTCGGCACACCCACACCGACTTGCTCCAATCTCAAGGTATTTCCCAGTCTCTACATTACCGACCACAAGTTTAAAGTCCGTAGGTCTGTATTTGTGGTAGGAGTTAGTGTTCCTATAAAACCTTACACTCCCTTCTTACCTTTGCCGTGGCAATCAGTTCACCCCACCCAACTCACCCCTCTTTTTACTTAAACAATTCTTCCAAGGGGGCCCTGTTTATTACCGGCCTACCCCTATGTCGGTTTTGGCACACCCACACCGACTTGCTCCAATCTCAAGGTATTTCACGGTCTCTATATTAACGACCACAAATATATATATATATATATATATATATATGTTATATGTATATATATATAAATATGCTGTCCTTATCATTTATTTTGGACAGAACTTGCTGTGTGTTACTATTTGTAATAAACCTACACAAGCAAGGATTTTCTTCTTATGTGTTATGTGGTGCATTTATGCTGGTTGAGATTTTGAGGTGAGAGGTAAGTGTCTTGTTTTACCGTAAAAGGAGTTCTTAAAAATATTTTAAGTTTCAAGAATTTGTGGAGAATCTGATGGAGTGGGGTAAGGAATACAAAAGAATGAGCATGAATGAGCATGGATAACATGGATAACATAAAAACTGAGAATATGAGAACACTCAATGGCAAACTCTTTGTACCATGCACCTCAGTTAATCCGTGCTCAGGTCTCAAAAAGTTCTCACTTGGGCCATTACATAGAGAACATAACAAAACATAGAGAACTCATACCATTTGCATACACCCAGGGCTGCCATCGGGGGGTGAAACCATAATGGTTGTCATGGGCCTGGCAGTCCTGGGGGTCCAGACACCTGCTCCCTACATTTGCTTATTATTTCGGGCTATCTAACGATTTGGCACAGTGAGGGAGTACTGATCCCCTAGCTGCGCTGAATCTGACAATAGCCCAAAATAGGTGCCATTTGCCACGTGATGTGCGGGGGGGAGGGGAGGTTGGTGAAGGTGTCCCCCTTGCCTGGGTGCCATTGCTCCTTACCTGTGGCATGCTCTCCCACATACTCCATAAACCCTATAATACTTACCAAACGGATGTCTGTGTGCGTATCTGCCTATATGTGCCAGTGTGTATCTGTATGCCAGTGTGCATATCTCTGTGTATGTGTATATGTCAGTGTGCGTGTGTTACAGTGTCTGTGTACCTGTATGTGTATCATTGTGTATCTGTGTCTGGCAGTGTATACACTACACACATATGTACACCTGCATTCAAAAGCCAACATTTACACACATACTCCATATAAAAACATGCTTACATTCAAAAACACAAACATTGCTCAGTGCTAACTACAACCCTGCAAGGATGGGCATTTTGTAGATCCCCAGCAAGCAAAGCATTCTGGACTTGTACGAAAGATGGGGATCTACATTTTGGCCATCTTTGTGCTAGAAGGTGGTCCAAAAATTAATTCTTGCCCCTGCAGGCCCTTGATTTGTAGAATGAAGAGGTGGCCCAACACACACGATCTTTATCTTCCATATGCTCTATCCAACTCCCGCAAGTACCCAGTCATCAGAGTGTAGCCACAGATTACCATGGCAATGCTCCGTGCAACACTCAGACTGTAGAGTTGGAGAGAGGAACTGCCGGAAGATGAAGATTATGTTGGCTGGGCCTCCTCTTAACTACACACACCTGGCAGCCTGCACAATTCCACCGGACCACTATAGGGTGTAATGTTCCCCTTCCCTGACCACATAAAATGCCAGTAATAAATACGAGGTACGGAGGAGAAAAAATAATAATAAATGAATGATTAAAAAAATTAATTTTCACAGAATGCAGCCCCTATCATGCCCACATATATACTCACACACAATCTGCATCCACTACACATAAGCACTCCATCCACTTTGCACACACTGCATCCTCTACACCATTGGTACCAAAAAAGTAAAACCCAATATGTTTTAAAACTACAGTTTCCATGATGCTTTGTCATTCTAAAGGCATACAAAGCACCATGGAGTTGTAGTTCTACAACATCTGAGGATCTACCTTTTGGGCACCACTGCTTTACACAAACACATAAACTGTATCCACTACACAAACACACTGCATTCACTAAACACACACTCTCTGCATCCACTTTACAAACACACTGCATCTTTGCGGGGAGACTCCTGGGCAGGCCGTGTTGGCGGGCTGAGTGGGGCCCCCGGGCCCAGACTGTGACCTTTGTTAGGGGCCCCAAAATTTCTGATGGCAGCCCTACATACACAGAAGGGCCTTGTTAGAGAGGTGTATCTGACACCCCTAAGCACAGTATACATGACACCTCTCTAAGTGCAATGCATGAAGGAAATATATTGATGAAAAAGCAGAGAACATGAACACTAAGACCTGGCACAAACCTAGTAGCGTGTCCTTTAGTTAGTTCATACTAAGGTTTTAAAAAAGTTTTTGCTTAAATGTGCTATTACAAAGAGAACCTATACCATTTGCATATCACACTGGTCCCACCCATGAGGGCAGTGCAGATTCGAAATGCTGCCAAGTTTTCCCCCATGATAGAGCACATAAAGTTCCATAGAAATAAGCACAAGAATGTAACAAAAGTTGAAAACAGATGGAGTTTCTGTGCATGCAAAGACAGAATTAATAAATATTCTTATTCAAGGTTTCAAATATTAATGTTATAGAGCTACAGAGACTGAGGGGATGACTGACAGTATTGTGACTCATATGAAATGTAAAGTAAAGGAGTGAAAGAGAGAGAAAGGGATGGGCTCATTATGAATACTGAATAGTTATGGGAGAGGATTCATCTAGAGTTAGAAGGTAAATGCACTTGTTTTATTTGCCTAGAGCAGCACGGAACTTAAATACATGAAAGTTCAATACACCAAGGTTGAGGATTTCAACAGTAACCTCCCCCATGAATTAGGTTATAACACAATTATTTTGAAATTTACATTGTCTATGCAGTAAATCACTTTTTGTACTGGACATATAACCTGCTTCATCTATTCAGTTGAGTGTACATCTTCTAGATGCTATTTTTGATATTTTTATATAATTCCTTTATACACTGAAGCAAAACAAGAAAAAAAGAATTCACATAAATAAATAAAAGAAAGAAAAATATCAGTTTATTTCCCTTGAAAATAGTCTTTCTTTAACTCTGGACAGGAAATATTACATTGAGATGGTTAGAATATTAGTGAACTTGGACAATAATTGTTCTTTACTGCAATGTCTCAGTGGGAAAAGGATGCCTAATGCACTATTAATGTTCCTATGTATTCCTGATATTTATTTTCATGCAAATTGCTCTTGCTCCACCCCCTGCTGTGGTTATAAATAGTCCCCTAGCAGGCTGACAGTGTTTATTCAAAATGAATATAATCAGCTATGTGGACTGATGGAATTCTCCATTTATAGGCAATGGAACATTTGTTCTCCTAAATTAAAGAATAGGGGGAACTGAATAGCACTTAAAAACAGATTCTAATCATGCCTTGTCAAAGAAAAAACAGAACAGACTTTTGCTATTTTGAGGTAGCACAGTTAATGATTAGAGTTAACATTTGCAGGAGACAAAAACAAAGGTTTCTTATATTGCTTCAATCTGTTTAGTTAGTTTGAAATCCCTGCAGATATAGGTTTTCGGCTTTTAAAAATGTTGAGTATTTAAAATGAATCTGCTATTGGAACAATAGATTGTTGACATGACTGGTAAAAATAAATTGCATATGAGGACATAATAGTGTTATTTACTGAACTCTGAATGGACCCATATTAAATGGGGTTAAACTATTTGATGCTGTAGAGGACCATATGGAACGCACAATCCAGACATTGTTCGTTATTTAATAATTTCTGTATTTTGCACAGAAGGTGCCGAATGATTTCAGCCAGACCAAACGCTGACGGACATTGGAAATACTCCCAGACAAGTCTCTAGTTGTCAGTAGTTGTCATAAACACCTAGGACTACATTCAGGGATGTATTTACTACAAGGCAAACAAGGCATTTGCCGAGGGGGACACTCTCGGGGGGTGAAGGGGGGGGGTGCCGAAAAATGCCACACCACACTCCCAGACAAATGCCTTGCTTGCCTTGTGTTCTGGGGCTGTACACCTTACTGTGAGTGTAGCTGTCAGTGTGTGTCTGTGAGTGAGTGAAAGTGTGTGTGTCTTTTAGTGAGAATGGGTGTGCCTGTGAGTGTGTGTCAGTGTGTGTATGTCATTTTATGTGTATCTGAGAGTGTGGGTCTGCCAGTGAGTGGGTGTGTCAGTGTGTGTCTGTCAGTGAAAGTGTGTGTTGGTTAAACAGTGTGTGCTTATGACTGTATGTGTGTGCTAATGACTGTGTATCTGTCAGTGAGTGTATATCAGTGCATGTATTAATGAGGGCATTTGTCTGTCGGTCAAAAAAGTGGCCTTGACACGAATTGGGGGGTCAAATTTAGATTTTGCGGGTGTCCGAATTTAGTCGTGCCTAGGGCAGCATACATCCAAAATACACCACTGACTACATTACATAAGGAGTTGTCCGATGAAAACAACTACAAAAAACTGGATCAGGACTCCACCAAGTAATATGTAGCTCAATTCACAAAATGTAACAAGTCATTTCCAATACACCTACAGCATGAGTTAGGAAATCTTGTGCCTTCCAATCCAATCTAAATGCTGACCAAAATCCACAAGCCTGGAAACCCAGGATGGCCTATTACAACAGGTATAGGAACACTTACTGAACAAATATCTGGCCTAATAGAAAACATTCTTAAGCCTCTAGTTATTAACAGAGATAGCTTTATACAGGACACCACAGACTTTCACTACAAATCTTTACTTTACCCAGACTGATCACTCCAACCAAAACCCCTAGATTAAAGTTCTTAAAGGGAAATTTAAAGAGTCTCATAAACTGAAGAAATTTGAGATGAAAATGATCACACATTTTCTGACTCACTACCAAAACCTTATATAAACATTCATCTTAATGTCTTATTTATTTATTTTGCAATACTCCCACTTTACTTACATTTGAGCTATTTATATATACACACAGGCCCGGACTGGCCATCGGGCACACCGGGCAAATGCCCGGTGGGCCGCGATGTCCATGGTCCGAGGCCAGCAGGGGAGGTCCCAGGATCGCGCCGGCCCACTGTTTTCCATGGAGGGCCGGTGGGGAGATCAAAGATCTCCCTCACCGGCCCACATGCTGTCAGATCTGGCCGCCGGCGGGGAGGGAGGGAGACAGACAGCCGCCAGGAGAGAGAACCCGGCGGAGCTCTAACTTGCAGTTCCGCCGGGTTCCTCTCGCGAGATCCGATGCGCCGGATCTCGCAAGAGTGAACTCTAGCCCCACAGGCTAAGGTTCACTCACCCACGAGGACCACCAGGGAACACTGCCTCCCAGGTGCCAGCGTGCCGGTCCCCCCCTCCCAGGCTAAAGGTAAGAAGGGGGACATAATGCCTGTTTTTTTTGTTTTTTTGCCCCCCCCAACACACACAATCCATTCTAACATTTATACAGCACTCTCACATCCATCACACACAGCACTCTCACACACATCACTCACAGCACTCTCACACACATCACTCACACCACTCTCACACACATCACTCACACCACTCTCACACACAGCACTCTCACACCCATCACACACAGCACTCTCACACATCACACACAACACTCTCACACATCACACACAGCACTCTCTCACACAGCACTCTCACACACACAGCACTCTCACTCACACAGCACTCTCTCACACAGCACTCTCACACACACAGCACTCTCTCACCCATCACTCTCTCACCCATCACTCTCACACACAGCACTCTCACACCCATCACACACGGCACTCTCGCACACACGGCACTTGCACACACGGCACTCTCACACACATGGCACTCTCACACACACATACTGCACCCCTCACATACACACAGAACCCCGCCAACACACTGCACCACACACAAACACAATACTTCCAAATATATATATATATATATATATATATATATACATATACACACACACACACACACACACTACACTCTTAACATACACACTCTGGATCCCCTATACACACACTAGATTTCTTGTAAGCAAACACATACTACACCCCTAAACACACACATCATCACCTATATATACACACACACACACACTATAGCCTGTATGCACACACTTGCTATATCCCCAATACACACATTCTCTACAGCCCATAGCCACATATGCATCACATTACACCACTTTACACCACAAACACAACATGACTAAAACCAACCTTATTACACAATACCACACCACAATCAGCTCTACACACATGCAATGCCACAAGCAGGCTCCAAACACATGCACAATACTCTTTCCTGGCATTTTTGTCTCCTGGTATCCATTTATAGAGACAAGTTGCAAGGAAACACAGTGCAAGCATGTTTTTAAATTTGCTTGCACTGTGCAGAACAAATACAGAGCTTTTTTCTCATGCTAGAGCTCTTCAGCAGTGCTCTGCGCATGGTCTGCCCTGGAAGAGCATTGAACCAACATGCTCACTTTGAGAGGGGGCGTGTTTGTCATTGGTGATGACAAAACACACTTCCTCTGCCCCGCCCCCTTCTTAGTGGGCCGCTGTGTTAAAAAAATGCCCGGACCGAATTTTTCTCCCAGTCCGGCCCTGTATACACACATACATGCAGCAGTATATTTGTTTGTCTTTCTCTGCTGTTTTTATTACCTTATTGACTCTTCTCTGTTTATTTACTAGTTCTGGTTAGTTGTGTTAACCCCTTTAGACCATAGGGGGTTCTATGCCGTCCTTATTTAGATGGCTCTAAACGCCGCAGGGCGGCAATAATGCCATGCGATCTTATGTACTTAGCCCAGGGAGTCCCCCTCCATCCTCTTTGCCCCCCCTGGGCCATGTGATCACGAGGTCCTTGCGAGGACCTCACGATCACATGGACGGCATAGCCGTCCAAGGCATTGCCAGCAGGGGGAGTGCATGTAATGACAGGTACTCCCCCTGCTGTCTGAAAATAAAATAAATAAATGTTAAAACAGTGTAAAATTTAATTATATATACTTAGATCATATATATATTTATTATATATATGATCTAAGTATATAAATATATATACACATATACATATATACACAAACACTGTCTTAGTGTATTTTAATATTAATATATACATAATTTTATATATATATATATATATATATATATATATACATATATATTAATATCAAAATACACATACAATGATATTGATTAAATATATATATATATAATTTTCATTATATATATATATATATATTTATATATAATAAAAAATAAATAAATATGTAAATACGTTAAATAATAAAATGTAAAAATAATAATAAATAAATAAAAAATATATATACATGTGTAAGTTTGTTCTAACTGTATTTTAAAATTAATACATATGTATTGATATCAAAATACATGTAGAACGAAATAATATATATATATATATATATATATATATATATATATATATAAAAATATATATATACATAAGTATATACGTATATATATATCTATATATATATTAAAGCACTCTCAGCCAGGAAATCCCTGGCAAAGAACTGCCAAAAAGGCCTAACCCTAACTGATAAACGATACAGAAAATGAGGAAATGAGGAAAAAAGCTCCTCCAAGAACAGGGGAAGCTAGTTCCATCAAGACCAATATCCTTTAATTAGAGCAGTGTAGATATAAAGCTGCAATAAAGTATAAAGCACGCAAAAAAGAATAAACTTTTATTAGGATAGAAAAATATATAAAAGCTTGTAAAAACCTATCTGTATACACAGTACTGGATTGCTAGACTCCAATTAGTGTGGATAGATTAGAGCCAGTCATACACAATGCAACATAGTAACAATATGGTGTCCAAAAAAATGACAAAGTATATTCTATTGAAGGAATGTTGCAAAGACAAAGGTAATGCTAGGTCTAAACAAAAAAGATATATACAGATATCCCTATGAATAGCAATCACAGAGTAGAATCAGCTATATTCCAACATCCCCAAGTATAAAATAAAATGGATTGTATGATATCTAAATGGAGGGGCAAAAATCTCTCTAGATCTAAAAATACTAATCAGGTCTGCTTGAGCCCTTGAGAAAGGCGTTTTTTCGCCGAAACGCGCGTCGGGCTTTGTGCTTCTATATACACCCTTTGATTTTCAGCTAGCTTTGGTGCATGCTGCGCTTCATTAGGGGATTCTTTTGCCGGCTTAATCCTTTATTTATTCTACAGCTTCATGCACCTCTATACTCTCTATAGCAATAGTTTTTCTACTATTTCCCACTTTCATTTCATCATTTTTTTTCTTACTGTCCTTTCGATTTACCCATCTTCCAGAGCTCTGGTTTAGTATATCTATGAGATTCTAGCTATCTCAGTATTTTGATTGGATTTAGAGGGATTAGTATTTTTAGATCTAGAGAGATTTTTGCCCCTCCATTTAGATATTATACAATCCATTTTATTTTATACTTGGGGATGTTGGAATATAGATGATTCTACTCTGTGATTGCTATTCATAGGGATATCTGTATATATCTTTTTTGTTTAGACCTAGCATTACCTTTGTCTTTGCAACATTCCTTCAATAGAATATACTTTGTCATTTTTTGGACATCATATTGTTACTATGTTGCATTGGCTCTAATCTATCCACACTAATTGGAGTCTAGCAATCCAGTGCTGTGTATACAGATAGGTTTTTACAAGCTTTTATATATTTTTCTATCCTAATAAAAGTTTATTCTTTTTTGCGTGCTTTATACTTTATTGCAGCTTTATATCTACACTGCTCTAATTAAGGGATATTGGTCTTGATGGAACTAGCTTCCCCTGTTCTTGGAGGAGCTTTTTTCCTCATTTCCTCATTTTCTGTATCATATATATCTATATATATATATATACCTATATATAAATAAAAATAATTTTAAAAAATGATATATATATATATATATATATATATATATATATATATATATATATATACACACACACACATATTTATATATATATATATATATATATATATACACACGTATATATATAATAATTCTACGTATATATTTATGTAATAATTTTACATAATTAGGTCATTTTATTAATTACAATTTCCAGGACCTGCCTGACAACCCAGGCCGAAAGTTCAGGGAATTTAATTTGCTAGCACTATATTTAACCCTTTAACTTTCCAAGACACCATAAAACCTGTACATGGGGGGTACTGTTTTACTTGGAAGACTTCTCTGAACACAAATATTAGTGTTTCGAAACAGTAAAATTTATTACAACGACGATATCGTCAGTGACATTTCTTGCGTTTTTCACACACAAATGGCACTTACACAGACAACATAATTGTTGTGATAAGTTTTACTGTTTTGAAACACTAATATTTGTGTTCAGCGAAGTCTCCCGAGTATAACAGTACCCCTCATGTACAGGTTTTAAGTGTTTTCAAAAGTTACAGAGTCAAATATAAGGCTTACGTTTCAGCTTTTTCACATTAAAATTCGCCAGGTTAGTTATGTTGTCTTTGAGACCGTACGGTAGCCCAGGAATGATGGCATACCATTTGCAATAGTAGACAACCCAGGGTATTGCAAATGGGGTATGTTCAGTCTTTTCAAAAATTGGCGTTCAAATTTGTTTTTTGCATTTTCAAATATTATCACTAACTTTGGCCAGTGTTTGTGACCAAGTGGCTACTAAAAAAGGTTGGACATACCCCATTTGCAGTACCTTGGGTTGTCTACTTTTGCAAATGGTATGCCATCATGGGGGTAATTTTTATTCCTGGGCTACCATATGGCGTAACTACCGTATATACGCGAGTATAAGTCGACCTGAATATAAGTCGAAACCCCTAATTTAACCCCCCAAAACTGGGAAAACTTATTGACTCGAGTATAAGACTAGGGTGGGAAATGCAGCAGCTAGTGGTAAATTTCTAAATCAAATTAGATCCCCCCAAAATTATATTAATTGAATATTTATTTACAGTGTGTGTATATAATGAATGCAGTATGTGTGTATATAATGCAGTGTGTGTGTGTGTGTATGAGTGCAGTGTGTGTGTGTGTATAAATGCAGTGTGAGTGTGTATGTGTGTATGAGCGCAGTGTGTGTATGTGATGCAGAGCCTTGGTGGGTGGGGTGGGCATTTTTATAATTTTTTTTTAATTGTTATTATTATTTTTTTATATATATATATTATTAATATTTTATATATATATATATATATATATTATTAATATTTTTTTATTTTAATATAATTTAATTTTTTATTTATATTTATTTTCGTACCCCCTCCCTGCTTGTTAGCTGGCCAGGGAGGGGGGCTCTCATTCCCTGGTGGTCCAGTGGATGGGCTGTGTAGGAGGGGGGCTGGCAGAGAGCTGTAACTTACCTTTCCTGCAGCTCCTGTCAGCTCCCTTCTCTCTCCTCCGTGCCGGTCAGCTCCCTTCTCCTCCACTGTAAGTCTCGCAGCCGCGCGGAGCGTTCCCCATGGATCTTGCAAGATTTACAGTGGGAGCTGACAGGGGAGCTGATCGGACCGGAGGAGAGAAAAGGGAGCTGACAGGAGCTGCAGGAAAGGTAAGTTACAGCTCTCTGCCAGCCCCCAATAGGACCGCCGGGCTTGTAATGAGCCCGGCAGTCCTTGTCTGTATTATGGCAATGTAAGTTGCCATAATACAGACATTAACTCAAGTATAAGTCGAGTGGGGGTTTTTCAGCAAAAAGATGTGCTGAAAAACTCGACTTATACTCGAGTATATACAGTAATCTGGCGAATTTCAATGTGAAAAAAATGAAAAATGTAACATGCTATATTTAACCCTGTAACTTCCCAAAACACCATAAAACCTGTACATAGGGGTACTGTTTTACACGTGAGATATCACTGAATACAAATATGTGTATTTTATTGCAATAAAAGCAAACAGTATTTTAACACTCACAGTTAAAATGTCACGTAGAACTAAGAAAATTTAAAAAATCTTATTTTCTCCCTTTTTTATATTTTATTCATATTAAATTATGTTCAATACCTAAATATTTGATGTTAAATGAAAGCCCTAAATAAAATGATATATAATAAGTGTGGGTGCATTTAATATGAATTAGGTGAATTACGGTTGGACAGACATATAGCGCAAATTCCAGGTTTTGTTTACATTTTGTTTTCATCACAACATTTGGCTGCGGTCTTAAGGGGTTAAGTGCTAAACTCTATAGTTTTTTTTTTATCATTATTGCTTCAGACCTGAGGAAGAGAAGAAAACTATCCAAAGCTCGTCTATTAAGTATTATGTTAGTCCATTAAAAAAAAAAAAAAAAGGTATTATTCCATATTGCAGTACTCTGATATTTTGGCATCTTGTCTACTGGACTAATATGGCTAACCCAGTCTACATATATATATATATATATATATATACTTGCACCTGTGGTTTTTATTTAAAATGTTGTCTTCTACAGGTGTGATGGTATAGCACTACAATTTTAATAAAAATGCATTTTTTATAAAAATCTTTAGCTCTGTGGAACAGTGGAGATGGTTTTTGAATGTTTTACAGGCTTGGAGACCAGCACATTGAAGACCAGAATGTTTTACCGCTAGGACACCAGCACAGGCAAAGTAAAATGAAAACTTTAAAAAAAATTGCTTCCAGAGTCCTCTCCTGAGAGAACATTGAATCCCCCCTTCTGCGGCCGTAACAGGCCAGAGCCCCGGGGCCCATCTCCCCCTATTCCCAATGTAGCTGACCTCAGAAAATGCACAATAAAGTCACAATGCCCATATGTGCCTGTTCCCGGTCCTGGGCCGAGTACCATAACTTCTCCAGAGCCCATAGCTCTTCCATTTTGGTGAACCATAAGGTTAAAAAATAGGCCCTAGCTTTTTTTCCCCCAATACAAAGGAAGTAGGTGTTTTGCTATATTTAGGATGCAAATAGTCAGAGAGCATTTGTACTGGGAAGAGGGGGATGTCATGTGGTGTAGTAGGTAGGATTGTTGGACGGAAAGGTGGTGGGTTGTCTGTAACAAGTCCACAATGGATGCTATCTTCTTCCAGAATGGTACTATGATTGGGCATTCCAGCCATATGTGTAGGAAGTAAACTGTTTCCCTCCCACACCTCCAGCACAGACCATCAGTATCAGGATGTACCCTCTGCAGGCGTTCTCATGTCAGTTACTATTGTGTGAGAACCTTATCTTCCGTTTCCTGGGTTTTACTAGCTATGGCGATGCACCAGGTTGCTGGTTGCCATTGGTTTACATGATTTTCTTAAATACATTTTAATATGTTAAAACCATAATTTCACATTTTTATTCACAAATATTAAAACATTTGAAAATCTTATCCAACAATATTGAGTTGTGTAACATATTTTTTGCCTTAGGTATAATGGGTGAGTCAATTAAAAAAGGAGCTGTCAATTTGGAGACGAGGTAAAGGAACGTTGTTATAGCTAGCAAGAAATTAGGTGTGCAGTAAAAAAAGAAATGAAAACACCTATCATTCAAATCTGAATCAACTTGGAGACTATTCTAACATTCTCAACGAAGAAATAATGTTAAAATCATGCAAGGAAGACATTCTTGCACACAACATTTTGGGAAAATGGAGGGGTACATATGTACATATCTATAAGTACAGAAGGAGGTACTTTTGGTTATGTTTGCCTCTACGGAACAATTTATCCCAATTAACATGACACTTTCTCTTAAGTAAGAGATATTTCTCACCTAAGTCATCACCATCCAGATGTATTTAATTTTTTTAAAAAACAGACCAATAATGCAATTTTATCACATTAATTTTAATCAGTACAATTAATTTGAATATTTTAAATAAAATTAATTAATTTGTATGCATTCTATTATTCGATTTGTTTATCTTAAAAATGCATAATGATCTCTAATATAAACAATATTACAATTATTGCTTTTCAATTAATGGTGTGCAAAGTGTGTCATAAGCAAAAATATAATTAAGTTATGAGAGTGTTGAAATATTTATAATATTTTGTAAAGTCTAAGCATGCAAAAAGCCATATATCTTGTCTTGATTGCTTATTATTATGCTCATGAATACATTCTTAATATCATAATCATAATATAAATATTTTAGCTAATTAACAAAACTTTACAAGTTGATTAGGTGCATACATGTGTTTATGAATTATCATAATCACTACTTTTTCTTGGTAAAATTAATTATTCATATTGAGTAGCAACTATAATAGTTGGTAAAAAAAAAAATTGGATTCAAAGAGGAATGTTGACAAGACTCAATTTCTAAAATCCATCCTAGTTGATCCCCAAAAAACATTTGATATACGATTGTTTAACCATATCAGAGCAGAAAATAAATTACTGTCATGTTATGTGTCATGTAAAATTTAGATAACTGACACAAATTTATGATTATCACACTTGAATAATAAAGTTACATAGTCCTTGGACTAATAACAGTATAAGGTCAAATAATATTTTGCTTAATATAAAGACGGATGTATTTTTAACTTTGCAGAGAAGAAAGAGCAAGTAAGCCAACTGATTCACTACAGGTTAAGTTGCATTTTGCAACTGCCTTGCACAATATTGTCAATTTAGGGAAGAATGTCCAGCTTTTCCACAAAATCTTGTCAGAAGCCAAATCACCAATTACAACTGTCTTAAATTGCTAAAAAAATAATTCAAGTTTGTATGAGATAGAAATAAAGACAATTTGCTATGACAACTATAACAAGTAAACTATTAAAATAAAACAGATGTCGAATTCACTCTTAAAGGGACACTATTTTCACCCTGTGGCGGGACCGCTGCCTGTCCATGAATTGCTTTTCTGATTTTATGTGTATTTCCCCATCTCTTCGTATAGTGTGCCCACTCCCCATTTGGGAGTGCCTCCACGAAGGGAATACATTCGCCTCCCGAAAAGGGACCACCCCAATACAACATTTAGAATGTTAGTTTAGAACCTTCCCACCTCCCAACATAAATGTCAAACCGCAAACCGCATGGGAAACAATTAATGAGCACTTCCCCTGTGGGGCCGCTATTAGTACAGATGAACGCAAGCCAGGGGGAGCGTTCGTGTATTGTTTCCCGGCTCGTTCATTTCCCAAACGAGGACCTCTCCAGTGCACCAATTAATCAGAACGTTCTCACCAATTAATCAGAACATTCTTACTTGCAACCTAAGTGTGAAACCGCAAGGGAAGTAATTAATTAATGCTCCCCTGGGTGGCCGCCATTTCGTATAGACGAATGCCGTCCAGGGAAACATTTGTGTCCTGAAAGGAGACGTTTCTTTTGCAGGATTTCACATAGGGACCTCGTGAGCGGAGAACGGTTGAGAGAGGTACCGCTGTCAGGGTCCCTGAGATTGGTGTGGGCACTGCTGGGGCACTGGCGAGGTGGGTGGGCTTTTAAGTGCCTGCAGGGACAAAGATATCAGCTCTTTTTCCCGAGGGCGGGCTTTCTGTGCCTGGGAGATGAAGGGGCGGTCCCTTGTTCCTGCGCCTATACTCTCAGGCACGGAGGCTCCTGGGAAGAAGACCCCCTGGCAGCGGGCATGGGAAACCCTATACCTATAGTGGCGAGAGTTGGGGACAAAGGGAACAGAGTCATTTCCTGCGCTGGGGACCCAGGGAGAGGGAGGATCCTGGATTTTAGTATGATACACCCCTTGCATGGGGTATGTATAAAAGCCATGTGTGGCCAATAAAGTGGTTGTTATACCTCCAGGACTGTGTGTCATCCAGTTACTGGGGCAAGATGGGTCTCTTTGTAGTTTAAATGGTTCCAGATCGGCTGAAGGAAGGGAATCAGCAGAGGTAGCCGGTCGGGTTACCGTGGTCTGCTAAACACCCAAACAACTTTAGCTTAATGAAGTAGTTTAGGTGTATAGATCATGTCTCTGCTGTCTCACTGCTCAATTCTCTGCCATTTAGAAGTTAAATCACTTTTGTTTCTATTTATGCAGTCCTGATAACACAGTCTGCATGAAAAAATCATTTCACTTTTAATCAGAGGTTAACTTGCTATGTGAATTGAACCTTAATCACACTCAGGAAGCTCCTATAGTGTCTAGGAGGCTATTAAAATGGATGAGATTAGAAAATAACAAGTAAACAAAATATGCAGTAAAGGCAGTTTAAACATCAGATCACTCTTTACAGGAAGTGTTAAGGAAGGCTATGTAAGTCACATGCAGGGCTGTATAAACAAAGTGATTTAACTCCTAAATGGCATAAAATTGAGCAGGGAGACTGCAAGGGCATGATCTATACACCAAAACTGCTTCAGTAAGCTAAAGTTGTTTTGGTAACAATAGTGGCCCTAAAAAAAGTTACACTGTCAGATTTATTATAGCTTGTTTAGTCACGGAAAACTCAAAATGGCCTTCTGGTGAAAAAATGGAAATTGCTTTTAGCTGGGTGTTTTATTTCCCTATTTCCCCAATATCTTTATAAAGGATAGATAAATAAATAAAAAATACAAATTGTGTAAATGTACATATTTTTATGTTTGGCTTAAAAACAGTCAATATACAAAATTGCTCTTCTCGCATAGACTTATGTACCAGCTACACACCTCACATTTCAAATTAATTTCATGTTAATGTTTTTTCAAGCAAAAAGTACTTGTTGTAATGGTTGTAAAGGGGTTAATAATAAAACTCAGCATTGTGAATGCAATTAAAATCTATCCCCATTAAAGATCAGCATTAGGGGCTAACACTTTCTATGCAGTTGGCCTTAATAGAGATGTCTATTCACATATTATTATTCTTATTATTGCCATTTATATAGTGCCAACAGATTCCGTAGCGCTTTACAATATTATGAGAGGGGGATTTAACTATAAATAGGACAATTACAAAAAAACTTATGGGAACAATAGGTTGAAGAGGACCCTGCTCAATCGAGCTTACATTCTATAGGAGGTGGGGTGTAAAACACATAAGGACAGGAATTTGCAGTCAAATAAGGTGGGCGGCCCTTTAAGAGAGAGCAAGGTTAGTCTTGGAGGCCATAAGCTTTTCTAAAGAGATGGGTTTTAAGGCACTTCTTAAAAGATGCCAGGCTAGAGGAGAGCCTGATGGCAGTAGGCAGGCTATTCCATAGGAAGGGAGCTGCCCACGAGAAGTCCTGCAAGCGTGAGTTGGCAAGCAGTGACACGTTGCATGACGGCAGGGGAGAGGTCCAGGGAGGAGAGATATAACTGGGTGTCATCAGCGTACAGGTGATAGTGGAATCCAAAAGAGGTAATAAGTTTGCCAAGAGAGGCAGAATAAAGAGAAAATAGAAGGGGACCAAGGACAGAGCCTTGGGGGACTCCAACCGAGACAGGATGAGGGGAGGAGGTATCATTAGAAAAGGAGACACTGAATGAGTGTTGGGAGAGATGAAGGAAAACCACGAGAGGACAGAGTCACAGAGACCAAGCAATTGAAGAGTTTGAAGAAGGAGAGCATGATCAACGGTGTCAAAGGCAGCAGAGAGGTCAATAAGAATTAGTATGGAGTAGTGGCCTTTGGATTTAGCTGCGATTAGGTCATTAGTAACTTTGATAAGCGCAGTCTCAGTAGAGTGGAGAGGGCAGAAGCCAGATTGAAGATGGTCAAGGAGAGAGTTGGAATTGAGGAAATGAGACACACGGGTAAAGACAAGTCTTTCCAGAAGCTTTGGGGAAAAAGAGAGCAGGGATATGGGACGATAGTTAAAGGGGGTGGACGGGTCGAGGGATGTTTTTTTTTTATTATAGGTACTACAGTGGCATGTTTAAGGTCAGCAGGAACAATGCCAGAAGAGAGAGAGCAGTTGAAGATGTGCGTTAATGAAGGCACGGGACAAGTGGAGAGAGATCTAATAAGGTGAGGTGGGACAGGATCGAGCGGGCAAGTGGTGGGGCGAGAGGAAAAGAGAAGAGCAGCCTCTTGGTCAGTAGATGGGGAGAATGTCTGAAGGGTAGGGAAGGCATGATCTATGTGTGGTTGAGAAACAGAATGGCAAGGAGGGGAGAATTCTTTCCTTAGCTGTTCAATCTTGTCAGTAAAGTAACATGCAAAGTTATCAGCAGTAAGGTTAGTTTGGGGGGTGGCCACAGCAGGGTGAAGAAGATAATTAAAGGTGTCAAAGAGACACCTGGGATTGCGGGAGCATGAACTAATAAGAGAGGAAAAGTAGGACTGTTTGGTAAGGGCAAGGGCTGCGCTGTATTAACACAATATGAATCTATAATGGAGAAAGTCTGACTGGGTGCGAGACTTCCTCCAGGAGCGTTCAGCACAACGGGAGAATCTTTACATGTAGCGTGTTGATTTAGTATACCACGGTTGGGGGTGGGTCCTCCTCGAGGTGCTTGTTTGGAACGGTGCTGCAGCGTTGCTAGGGCATACAGTACGTCTGTGATTTGATGTAGTTTAAAGAATTGCTTTCACAGTGCCTATTTATATAAAGGTGAATAATTTCTAACCTACAGTTAAAGACACTTTTTGAATGCTTGTTAAGATATCATAGTTCATATTCATCAGTCTTGCAAAGGAAATTAAAGAGAAGCAAACATTACAAAATGGTAAAATGGTAAAATATGACAGATATAATGTGAATGTTTTATGTGTAATGCTATTTTTATTGTAATTATTCTTATTTTATCACTATACACATATATTGCGAATTTTAAGATGGCGCACAGTAGGATGGCACTATAAACACTACAGAATGCTACATACGAGTACCTAAATTGCAAGTTTGAAGTCACACTCCAGGCACCATATCTAAAACAGTGTGCCGTTTTTTATGGTTCACATCCTGCCTTTTAGGAGGCTAGAAAATTTATGTTTGAGCATAGCCCGGCAATGCCTTGATTTTGAGAGTAATCAGGTGATGGTGTCAGCCAAGGAGCTGGCCCTGCACTTAGGGGGGTCTAGCAGAATAACCTGGTTCTTCAGAATGGAAACAAAGAAGCAGGTAATGGGGCTGGGAACAATAAGATCCCATATTACTTTAAGGTGAGTTATAAAACTCATTCGCTCAGGAGAGCTGAATTCTGAGCGTATTTGGCTTTAGAAAATATAAAAAATGCCGTTGCTGTAGAAATTCGGTCATATTCACTGTATTTTGTCCGTCTGGACATAATACAGTGTTTAGTAAATACCCTCAATATATATTATACAAATATCCAAAAGCTTGCACTCCTAATGTATATATTGATGCCCAGTGCTAATATATACAATAAGCATGCATTAAAATGCATTCCAGAAAACAAAACTCATTGTATATAAACTAATCTGAGATTAGGTTTAAAAGTGGAGCAGTCATACGGAATGTTTCATTTGTTTACACTGTGGTTACTCCATTTTTAGAAATATGTTCCACATTGCTCCTTAAATTTAACTCATATAGTGTCAGCAGATGGTAGTTCATTAAAACATCAACAGACCGCAAATGTCCTTAAAACTCTATATTTGAAACAAGCTCTGTCAAAAGCTAACCATTATAAATAGTAGTTACCATTTTGAAAAAAACATACAAAATCATATTAATTTTGTAACAGCATTAGACTTCATGGATGTAAAATTCACTAAATACACTTCTTCTGATTTACCATATGGCTACTTTACAAAAGTCATCTTGTAGTGCATTTTTATTAATTCAATAGTTGAGCCGTTGAAATAATTTTTGAGTGATAGCAAAACTGTACTACACTAGGGAAATGCATAATAATGCACATTATGGTACAAAGACTTGAAGTTCCAAAGTAAAGTTATAAAAAAATATGTGTATCTTGATCTTAGAACACTGTGTAACATCAGAAAATCTTATATTTTAAATTGAGAAATCAAAATGGTTTTAAAAAAACAATAAAACAAACTTTTATTTAGATGTGTGACTTACGTAGACGGAGATGTATATATGAAGTTTTATTCATTAAAGTGTTTGAAACACATAATACATATCACCTAAAATTTACTGTTATTTTCAAGAACATGATTAAAATGACTGCAGGGAGAACATAACGGAATGGAAGCACATTTTATTTTATTTAACATTGGGAGGCTGGACCATCTCACAAAGGGTTACTCTAACAAAAAAATATAACACTGTTTTTTGTTGGAGTAACCCTTTAAGTGTGTGCATTTACAACAGATAATAATACTTGTTTTAAAGGGTACATTTCAGGTTAAATTACTCCTGTAAAGTACACAAATTGGGATTAGCAAACACAAAAAAATTTAACAATTCTAAACCTTTCAATAATACTTAAGTAGTCAAAGTCAGGTGATTTTAACAACAACATAATAGTCTACATGATTTAACACCTCTTGATGGCATAAAAAGGTACCAGCAAGGGTTTTATTCCTGTTAGTTCCAAGACACCACAGGTATTTTTTGATACCCAAGGGTCCCTTGTGTCAGTCTGGAACTACTAACTGTGAGCTCTTCACATATCCCTTTAAATCCTAAATAATAAAGTTGTACTGTGTGGCAAAAGTAACCTCACCAATGGTTTTTGGAGGAGCCTGTTTGCTAGCCTCCTACCCTGTTATTATGGCCCCTGTAATAGACTTTAGTTAAATACACTGTTTGTGCCTTTATTTTACTATGTATGGCTACACTTCGAACTCCCGAAGCGGTTCAAAGCGGCACTTTGAACTCCTGAACAACTGCAAGAACCAGAGACCAACCTGGAGCTTGTTAACACCTATTAACAACTTGTAACATTTCTCACCGCATTGTTCTAATTGTTCGTCTGGGTGGCTACAATTCCTATGGACAACCTCGAGGTGGTGGCCATCTTGTTAGCATGAATGCAGGCAGCAGTGTTTGGGCATAAATCTCATGGAACTAAACTTGGACACAGAAACTCCTGAACACCGCATGACTTCCTTCATCCCCTGCGTTTGGTTCTATACAAGTTAGAAGGGCATTACTCAGTGGGATGATTTGTCTGGATGAGGAGAACAAGCTCCAGGGTAAGACTATTGACTCTGTTTGGTATTTTGTTCGTTTTCAAACTACCGAACTAGACCAACCGCAAGTCCTGATTCTCTGGAACTGTTCTGGGCATGGGACCATGCCTGGGGGGGTCAATTAAATTACTTCCATAGAATTCCTGAACCCCTGAACTGATCTGGGTGATTTTTGGATATGTTGGCCACACAGATCAGGGCTATCAGGGAATATTATGTGTTTTTGAGGTACTTTTGGGGTTTTATAAAAATATGTGTTTTTCTGCCTTGAGATAATTGAGTTAATACAGTATCTGACTCCCAGACAGAGGGGAGGGATTGTGTGCTGTGTGTGGGAGTGTTGTGGTTTGTAAACTTATTGTTATTGGTCTGTGATGTTGTAAATCAGTCTACCATCAGGTCCATGTGGGCATACCCCTTGCATGGCGATTGTCATAGAAGGCCAAGTTTGGCACCATTAAAATCAGTTCCTCTTCACCCTCAGCATAGAACCTTGTCTCGTTTGTGGAGGGGGCAGCTATATTCACTGTGGGGATTGCTATACTCCGTATACTCCCCTGGGTTCTAATCACCAGCTCTTATAAGAGCTGTTCCTGCTATACTCTCTAGAGTAAGAGAGGTTCACCCACTGGAAGCTGGATCCTGGTCTTGGGTCCAGGGTGGGTGGAGGACGACGAGATCCCAACCAAGCTGCAGCAGTTTGTGGGGTCTACGGTGTTTATGGTGTCTGGTGGAGTGTTTGGAGTCCTCAGTGAGCACTAGGAGAATCGGCTGACGGAGGCACCCGATTGGGGTGCCAGGTGGTCCATCACATACTGTATGATCTTGGAAATCCCTGTGCTGATATTAGTAGTGATGTCACCTGAGGCAATCCCTCTGGGATGGACTAAGGGGGTGGAATTAGCAGATATTTTAGGGGCAGTATTAAGAGTAGGATAATGGATTGGATTATGGGTTGAACTATAGGTTAGATTATGGTTAGGATTATGGGTTGCATTAAGGGTTGAATTATACATTTGATTATAGGTTGGATTATGGGTAGGATTAAGGGTTGGTTTAAGGGTAGTATTAAGGGTAGGATTAAGGGCTGATTTAAGAGTATATTTAAGGGTTAGGGGTAAAATTAACACTCAAAGTGAGCTCTGTGCATAGCCATTTAAATCCTAAATAAACCTTAATGATAAAGTGGTACTGTTTGAGCTCAGAAATCCCTCTGAAATATCAGTACTGAAGTCAGCAGCAGAAATCCATCTCAAGTAGGATCAGGGGTAGGATTACATATGTTTTAGGGACAGAATTTGGAGTTGGGTATGGGTAGGATTATGGGTTGGTTTATAGGTTGGATTATGGGTAGGATTATGGGTAGGATTCTAGATTTGATTATGGATTGGATTTTGAGAAGTATAATGGGTAGGATTAAGGGTTTGTCAGAAATCCTGGAATTATTCCTGGTTTCTCCGGCGTTCTCTTGGACTCTCTGTCAGCACATTCGCCAGATCACCTATTCTGATGTTGTCATGGCCTGGCCTGATACGGTTTTGTACTGCCCACAAGTCATCTGGAACACTAAAATGAAGTTTTCCAATAGGAAACAAGTCCTGCCTATTTATACTCACCTGTTCCACTCATTGTTGCCCTCCTGTGGCTCTAGTTAGCCTAACTACACACTATTATGTATTTGGTTCCTCTGTGTCCTGGGTCAAGATTGTGTGCATATTAATAACTTGAAACATTTTCAACAGTAACATGCATAAAGTATGTAAAGCAGCAGGTCTCCAAATTTGGGTAAACCGTCCCTTTCTGTGTGGGTCTGTCTTCTTTGGGAAGCACATGTGACGCTATCACATCACTTGGATGGTTTTATTGGTGCGTGCCATATACACATGCACTGGGCCTATGAGGGGAGGGAGTGGGGGGGATGGGCAGGGGAGGGAAACAAATAGAAAAAATGCAGGTAGGCGGGAATGTAGGGAGGGCTTAATAAATGAAAGGAGGGAGTGGAGTACAAGCTTCCACTTGCAGGCTCTGCCTGCATGAGTAGATGCATGTGTGGCACTGGCAGCAGACATAAAATATGCACAGAATGGATATTAGGCAGCCTGTAAAGGTCACATGCGCCAAGGGTGTAACTAGTCCCTGGCAAACAAGTGACATTATCTTTTTATTTTGCAGTGTTTCACGCTGAAATGCTTCACATACAGACTCTTACCACCATGACCACTTCAAGTCACTGAATTAGTAGAATTAGTAGAATTAATAAATTGTAGGAGAGTTGTTTGCAGCAGACTGAGCAATAATGTAAGTGTTGCAGCTGTTATCATATTAATATTCACCAGAGTCCTTATTCTTTTAAAAGTATAGACTCTAGCAGGGTCACTAACTCAAGTGGGAAATACGATGAACTCAAAGTGAATTTCAAATTTAAGCTCAAAGTAGCCAAATTAGAAAAGTTCTTCAAGTCACCTGTGCTTTCTATTCAGCTACTCTGGTCTTAAATTGGAAATTGACATGGAATGTAACTTTGAATTCTCACTTTAGCGAATAACCTTGTGAGTCTTTGTGGCATTAGTCAGTTTGTTGTGTTCTAGTGAAAGCTATTTTTTAGTGATACTTTTAAAACTAATGGTTTATTCAGTAAAAAAAGTAATGCAATGCTCTCAGGTCAGATCATTTTCCTGGGCGAAGTGTCTGTCTGCTAATCTAAATTTCATCAATCAGTACACTTTTAAGATGTGATCAGATATGGTGTGATCCCCTCATATCTCATGAATACAAGTCTTTTAGCTAAACTGAGTTTCCCATCTTGTTGAATGTCACTGCTATGATGAATCATGCTGGATGACATTAAAAGGGATTTAAGGCTTTTATTTATCCCCAAGAAACATGTTCATCTGAAATATATTACCTTGATTCATAAAAGTATGCTATATTTTTGGTATTAAGTTTTTTGCAAGATAAAAATCAATCTCAGTAGCGAAGTAATGAAGGATTATGGGATGCTTAGTCAAATATTGACAATGAAAAGGAGTAACTTTTTACCAGTTATCAGTTAGCATACAAACACATATTTATTTAACTTTTTTTATTCTTTATTTTTGAGTGCCTGAGTGAACTCTGCAACAATAGCATTCATAAGCATGGTAATAGCACAGCGTTTCACAAATATGGCATTTAAGTAGTACACATTTTTAGGTATATAGATACACAAGCGAAACATATACGTCTTACGGTTATGTATAACAGTTGAACTTGAAACTTAATGACATGGACTTGAATTACTAGATAAAGCAGAACAGCCTTTGGGTTGCGTGTTAGCTTGGAATCAGTTAGATAATAACAATGCATGTGTGCTTCACTAATTGAGGAGAACATAGGATAATCATATGCATGGAGTTTAAATGTGGTAGGAACATAATGAAAATAACTGAAAATGATGAATAGCATGGTACATGTGTGATGCCTTGATATATGCAAGTATAGGATGATCAATGCAAAGTGACACATAAGTAAGTAGCGGAGCCACTGGATTTAACCCCTTAAGGACCGAGGACGGTTCAGGACCGTCATCGTCATTTTTGCCTTGCCGCCCGATGACGGTCCTGAACCGTCCAAACGGTCTGGGGGTACTTACCTGATCGCCGTCGTTCCCCCGGCGGCGATCAGTGTTCCTCCGGTTGTGGGGAGACTGCCTGCAGCCCAGACAGTCTCCCCACGGCAGATTAGGACCCCTGTGGCCATGTGATCGCTTAACACAGCGATCACATGGTCACAATAGGTGTCCTAGTGTCTGCCTGCAGGGGGACTGTCTGTGCTGACAGGCAGTCTCCCTGCAAGTGTAAAATCAGAAAAAAAATTAAAGTTAGTGTTAATAAAAAAAATAAAAATAATTATATATGTGTATATATGATATATAGACATATATTATATTATATAATATATGTCTATATATCATATATATATAATGCCATACTAAGTGTATTTTTATATTAATATGTACTTATATTAATATAAAAATACACTTATAATTAAATTACACACGTATATATATAATATATATAATAACTATATATATTGTATATATATATTATTATAAAATATAAATAATAAGTAATTTAAATTAAATAATTTTTTTAAATAATAAAAAATTTTAAAAAAATTATATAGCTATATGAAATTTTATTCTAACTGTATTTTAAAATTAATATATATATATTTATATCAAAATACACTTAGAATGAATTTGTATATATATCTATGTATATAAAAATAAATAAAAATAATAAGAAATATACATACGTCCATATACAAAATTACATAAATAATTATATAAATATACACGTAGACTTCAAATATATAAATATGCATATATATTTAAATTCTACGTGCGTATTTATGTAATATTTTACATAATTCAGTAATTTTATTGATTGCAATTTGAGGGACCTGCCTGCCAACCCAGGCCGAAATTCCAGAGAATTTAATTTGCTAGCACTGTATTTTACCCTGTAACGTTCTACGACACCCTAAAACCTGTACATGGGGGGTACTGTTTTACTCGGGAGACTTCGCTGAACACAAATATTAGTGATTCACAACAGTAAAACATATCACAGCGATGATATTGTCAGTGAAAGTTACTTTTTTTGCATTTTTCACACACAAACAGCACTTTTACTGATGATATAATTGTTGTGATACGTTTTCCAGTTTTTAAACACTAATATTTGTGTTCAGCGATGTCTCCCGAGTAAAACAGTACCCCCCATGTACAGGTTTTATAGCATTTTTGAAAGTTACAAGGTCAAATATATGGGTCAAATATTTTTACATTGAAAATGGCCAGGTTGGTTACGTTGCCTTTGAGAGCGTATGGTAGCCCAGGAATGAGAATTACCCCCATGATGGCATACCATTTGCAAAAGAAGACAACCCAAGGTATTGCAAATGGGGTATGTCCAGTCTTTTTTAGTAACCACTTGGTCACAAACACTGGCCAAA
The DNA here is from genome assembly GCA_933207985.1 of Pelobates cultripes. Lineage (NCBI taxonomy): Eukaryota > Metazoa > Chordata > Amphibia > Anura > Pelobatidae > Pelobates > Pelobates cultripes. The sequence goes on from OW240917.1 coordinate 166,459,744, forward strand.
ATTAGCGTTCAATTTAGTTTTTTTACTTTTTTCACACACAAACAAATATGAATGCTTACTTTGGCCAGTGTTTTCGACTAAGTGGCTACTAAAAAAGACTGGACATACCCCATATTGAATACCCTGGGTTGTCTACTTTAAAAAAAATATGTACATGTGGGGTGTTATTCAGAGATTTATGACAGATAATAGTGTTACAATGTCACTATTGATAAATTTAAAAATGTATGTTTTGAAACCGCAATATCCTACTTGTACCTATAGCCCTATAACATGCAAAAAAAAGCAAAAAAGCACGTAAACACTAGGTATTTTTAAACTCAGGACAAAATTTTGAATCTATTTAGCAGTTTTTTTCATTCGCTTTTGTAGATGAGTAAAAGATTTTTCAAGTAAAAGTCAAAAAACATGTATTTTTTTCAATTTTTCATCAGATTTTTGTATTTTTTTTAAATTAAAATACATGAGATTATATAAATAATGGTATGTAAAGAAAGCCCATTTTGTCCTGAAAAAAACAATATATAATTTGTATGGGAACAGTAAATGAGAAAGCGGAAAATTACAGCCAAACACAAACACCACAAAAGTGTAAAAATATTCCTGGTCGCAAATGTACAACATCGCAAAAACAGTCCAGTCCTTAAGGGGTTAAAAGCATGTATATAGCATTGCTGCCAGCATAAAGTAAACAAAACTAATAACTCAAAGTAATTGCCATATACTCTTTAGTCGGCTTTCACTGGTGCCATGTGGGCATGTAACTTCAGGCTGGACTGTCATATGCCTGGCAGGGCAAGTCCCGATGTAGGGAAGTTCATGGGGCCTGTTTGGCAATCTTCAGTAACATTATGGGAGCGAAGGAATTCAGGTCCTCCACCCAAGGCTGGTATGCTAGCTAGTGTTCTCTGCTCACTGACTTGGGGGATGCCCAGGGCCCAGTCCTTCCCCTTGGGGGTGATGGTCCTTCTCTTGTGAGGACGATATTTCTGTGCACAACCCTTTGGGGCCTGCAGCCTGGGTGGGCTACTATGATGGGCAACAAATGCTTGCAGAGGAGTTGCGGTGAGTTTCACTTCTAACTTAGCCCAGAAGTGCTCGAAGATCTCCTGCAGTCTCTGGAAAGAGCCAGCAGCTGAGCCATGCAGTGTCCGTTTTGAGTCTTGCCCACGTTGTGAGGATGCATCCGCCATCTTGGCTGGTTCCGCACCGCAGGGATGATGAGCAGCACAAAGGGTGAGTAGGCTGCTCCAGATGGGACCGGGATGACCCCCCCTCCCCCCGCAGCAGGGCTACAGGAGGTCTCTGTCCCGAGGCTGTGCTGCACCGAGCAGGAGAGCAGCCGCCTCTCCCACCCGATGGTCCCACTAGGCCTCACTTGGTGCTTTTGTATCTATACAAATGTATGGCAGCCGGTGCTTCACGGAGCCAACCCAAGGCACTCCGCTGGTAGCAGGAGTTGTGTAAGTCCCAAAGTAGGCTGGATGAGGGTGCTCTATGAGGGTTACATGTGAGATTGCATCAGATTGTGGAAGAGCATTCACTGCGAGCGTCCGACCGCCATCACAAACACATATTTTTATCTGAGTATATACATCAATTACCTGCACTCTACATTACAGCTAAATGCCTTGGTGCTTCCAACGCTGTATTTAGCAATGCTTATAAAAAGTAGGAAACCTCTCAGGACTTTTTATCCAGACAAATATCCAGACCAAAATCCTGCTCTTTTTTTCAGAAAATTTTATATGTGATCTTTACATTTGCAGATTTTTACTATAAATTCAGCATTAGTTTGATCAGTATTTATGTGTCCATCCCCTGGATTAAGTTAGTGTTATGAACATTTGTTACACTGTAAATTCTCAAAATGACTTACTATTATTACGTGAAAATAAATAATTTTTGTCAGTATTAAGAATAACTAACTACCCAGGGCCAAGCTATTTCTCATATATATATATATATATATATATATATATATATATATATATATATATATATATATACACATATATATATATATATATATATATATATATATATTAGCTTTGCAAAATTTTCACAACATACACACAGCGTGGGTTGCTATGGTGATGGGAGACACAGGGTTCTACGTCATCAAGGTGCACCTTTCTTGATAGACAGGCGGTGCAGCATGCATTTGGAAGTTCACGTGGATTGGTAAGTTTAATTGATATGTATTGAATCATGCAGCGTTTGCAAACACAAACTGTTTTTTTGTGCACAACAAATTAAATCAAATGTATATGTTGTTTAATCTTTTAGTAGCTTTAATGATGAATCATGTTTTTCTGCATGTGAAAAGATTTCACAAAGGTTGCAGTTTGTCAATTCGCATAATTTAGTCATAAATGCATTGCATAAATTATTAACAGGAAATCAAAGAGTTGTTCTGGTTTATCTTAGATTCATATCAAATGATTTACCATTTAGTACACATATTTTTTTGTAGATAGTCAAAAACTGGTTTTGATCACATTTAAAATCCTTTATACGTTATCTGGGTTTGCCTGTTTATGTTCTAGTGTGCATAATTGGATTTACTTCCCCAAATGATTATTTTTCATCTGATAAACTGTTAATTTCTCCCTATGGATGAATGAAAACCAAAAGTCATAGGGAATTATATTTAATATATTTAAAAAACACTGGAGCATTAGGAATATATATCTGTGTTCCTAAGTCTACAGTCCAGACTCCTCTTTGGGTTATGTCATCCTGGAGGCATGGGCCAATCCAATGAGAGCTTAGGCACATAACCTAAGATTCCTACATAGAGAATCATTGCATACACTGATTCTCTATGGCCAACTGTGATGGCACTGCACATACGCGTGTGACGTCATGGTATGTTACGGTATGAGACTTGGATAGTAAGCCGCACTCAAGCCTTCAAATTATTTATATGTTATATTTTGTTGCTAAAGTGCCTACAGTGTCCCTTTAATGGAGAGTATCTATATTTTGTTACTAAAGTGTCCCTTTAATGTAGAATATTGTTTTTTATTTTTACAGGGACATTGGTTATAACCAACCTGGGAAACTGTATCTGCTTGCTAGACAGTGTGAAAGGATATTGGTGATACATGGGTGATCCTTGCTTGCTTAACAGGCAGTTATAGCTGCTTGTTAACCCTTTCATTCCAAATCACAGATGTGTACTCAGTCAGCAGATGTATTTATTATTTTTGCTAGTGGTCTGTGCCCTATGCAATGTTATTAAATAGGCTTAACGCCTGTTGTTGGAACATTGAAGTCCAAACTTTGCTTTCATGAATTGTAGAATTGAGCTACTCTCTACTCTTGTTCCATACCAGATATGCTTATTTTTTCCTGTTCAAATAGTTGGCTTCCAATTCTCCATCTCTTCTATTATCCTTTACAGTACCAAATATAAATTACTGGCTTTAATAAGAAATATCAGATCAACAATACTTCATATCCCATTGAATTCCTTATGAATCAACACCTTGAAAAGCATTCTATAAATTTTTATGTATGAGTTCTGCCAGAACATCTTTCACTCTCTTCTTTAGCAGAAAGGCCATGACAGTTCCTGGAAATTCATACCTTTGCTTGTTTGCAGAGGTTTAACAACAATTAACTCTGTTCCACAGAGGCGCTCACCTTTATTTGAGGATGCTATTGATTTCTGGTCAAAAATTTCATAACTTCACCAATAGCACAGGTCTTAACTTTAATTAACTTAGTGAAATATTATTTTATGATTAAGGAACTCTCCCAGGTGCATATAATGGATCTATTGTGCTAAGAATTGTACTTTCTTCATGGAACTTGTTATTTCTCAAAAGAATATATTTCAGATTTATTCATATAATAGGCTCTCGAACGTTTCCGATTTATAGTTATTTTGTTCTAAGATTTATCACTTTTTTTCATATTCAAATTTCATATGATAAAAAAATTAAGAAAGTACCTTCTTTCAAACATTTTTACTAATTTTTTTATTACAGTTTATTCCTTAACTCTTCACTTCAGAACTATTTGCTAAAATAGATATATTAGAATTAAGCATTTAAGTGTACAAATTGCTTAATATCTATCTATCTATCTATCTAGTCTAGGGTGTTGCTCCAGGGGGGCATTTCCTCCACTAGATTATTAATTGCTCTAGGTGCTACCCACCTAGAATGACGGTGCTAGGGTGGCCCCTGCCACTGGCTAAAATTGGCAGAGTGCGTACCTATCCACATGGTAAATACCTACTCTGTCCAAGTATAAGAGTGAGCACGGTGATCTAGAAGACAACCTCTATCCATCAGGGTGAGGATCCACGCCAGCCCTCATAAACAGGTAGGGATGCAGGGTGGACCTCTTCATACATAAATCAAATGTGACAAAAGAAACAACGTCTACAGGTAGTGGCTGTCCAAGGCAGGACTAGTCCACTGAACCCGTAGAGGATAACACCTTAGAAGACACTCCAGAGGTGTCATGGGGCATAACCCCTAAATGTTAGAACTACAAAAAGATCCTCAAACTGCTGGATAGAAAATCCAGATGCAAGAGTATCAGCTGGAAATCTAGTTGCATAAGAAGTAATATATGATAAATGATTGAGATGATATAGGTAAATTAGTCCCAAAATAGATGGTGAGAAATGGATAAAGAATTATTCAAGCCAAATGGCTAACCTCCTACCCTAAGGTCTCTAATAATATCGCTAATGTTCTCAGACTTTAGACAATAATGCAATCCGGTACGGTCAATGTCTGAGACATATATGAACTGTATGTATAAATAAATACATCTAAATACATAGAGAATTGCCTGGAGTTCTCAGAAAAAAATGGACATAATCATAATGTCATAAAGGAATCACACCACTCTTGATTCTCTGAGAATACTAGTCACCTTAATGGGGTGAGTGGAGTTAAAGCATGGTATAGAGCCTTACAAAAAACAACCCAATATGGCTATAAACTGGATCATGTGCAATTCAAATCTTTGCAAAGTTGATAAAATGTATCCAGATTGCCCTTAGTTGCAAAGGGGGGGAATGACTTTGTGACAGGCTGAACTTAGAACTTATGCGGTTGAATAATCACTCTAGCCACAATCGTCGTAATCAACTTATATAAGTTGCAACAAAGCAAAAATTAGCATTCATACATTTTACAAGGTAGACATAGCTTGTCATAGTTGCCACTAGTTGCAGATAGAAACTGACTTAGTGGTAGGTAAACCGATCATATGGCCAAAGAGATTATATCAATCAAATATAACCATTGTCAAAACCCCTTTTGTAAATGGCAAAATGCTTAAATAACCCCACTCAGACTGAATTTAAGGCAAAAGCGGAGGACGAAAGAAACAGTGTTAAAATAAAAACGTGCTACTGTGCAGAACCATACTTAGAATGTTGGTTACCTGCACATAGCGATAGAGTGCCCTGTGAAGTGAAAAAAAGTGAAGGAATGAACCCTAAACCCGACACGCGTTTCGGTGCCAAAGTAGTGCACCTTCGTCAGGGGCTGCCCCGTCAGCACTACTTTGGCACCGAAATGCGCTCACTCTCTCTCTCCACATACACACAAGAAATGACTTGTGTAACTTAACATTTCAGTCCCAGTAACCTGATGAAAGTCCCATGTTGGGACCAAAACATTGTGTTACACATGTAATTTATTTAACTAAATTCTGGTTTGACTTGTTACAAATAAATCTTATGAGTGCTCTATTACAAGGTTGTGATACCTCTTTGATTCTGTAGCACCCCCTATTGGTTAAACAGAAAGGTTAAATTTGCTTAATGTCAATTAATGTCCCCCATCAGCTAATGTTGGCAGAAGAGCCCAACACAGCGCAACCTCGGTGCTGGAATCAGGGGAGTCACCAGGGGATTGAAAGGGGCGGGGGGGGGGAGCAGAAGGATACTATAGTGTTAGGGATACAGCTTTGTATTCCTAATACTATAGTGTTCCTTTTAGTCACCATTTTAACTATAAGTCAAAGTGAACTTGTCTTTGAATTTTTACTTTGCATAAATAATTTTATATTGATGTGTAGTGCCAGAATTAACTATTTTTTTACTAACCTTTAATGTCTCTTAATGCTTTTTTATTTTATTTTTTACCCCTTGCTAAACTGTTCCACAGACGCCATCACTAGGACTGTATTTCCCATTAGGCAAAGTAGAAAACTGCCTACAGACATGTGTCCTAGGGTGGCACCTGTTTTCAGCACTTATAATGTGTATTTTTGGACCATAAGTTGACTGGTGTAGCTCAAATACTTGTAGCCTTGGCCAGTGTTCTCTGTATCCCAGTCATCCTCCTATTTGTGATAGCAGTGTTACTGGACAGTTATAGAGGGTGTAAAACTCCTGTTCCAGCTACACCAATGTGTGTATGTGAGTCAAATAGGAAGTGAAATAGATTATTTCCCATATATTCAGAAACAGCTTTTCACACAGGAAGAAAATGCCTTGCAAGATTGGCAGTGTACTCTTTATTGCAGTTCCTCTGCTTTCAAAAATAGGAGGGTGACTGTATTACAGAAAACATAGGACTGTGAGTACTTGAGTGTGAGCAAATACCCTTCAAACATCACATGCCATAAAGCCCCTTTTCCCTAACTGTAAATTTAACTACCTCCCCCAAAATGTACACAGACCCTTTCTCTATTCCCAAATTTAAAGGAACACTATAGCATTAGGAATACAAAACTATATTCCTAACACTACAGCAACACTCTTCTAACAACTTATGGCACGGCCTTCCCCACCTAGTGTAGCAATGAAACCAATCCTTACCTCTGCTACAACGTATCCTGGCCCTCCAATTGAGTTTATGCTTGAATTGTTGGCTCTTACATTAAGGAATAATTATTTCTGATTTGAAGAAAAATGGTACCTCCAAATTGCCGTCACTTTCATGCGGGCAGCCATGGCCCCCATGTATGCCAATTCATATATGTACATCTATGAAACAGATTTCATTTTATCTAAGTTTAGGAATCTCATTCAAGCATATTTTCGTTATATTGACGATTTGTTGATTTTCTGGAGAGGCAGTGTGGCCGAGGCCTCAGAGATGGTACAATATTTAAACCAACTGGAAACCCCCATCAGACTTACGTCAAACAGGGCCTTGAGAAAATCACTACCCAAAGCACAATACCTCAGAGTAATTCGGAACAATTCAGATGAGGCCATGATGAAACAAGAAATTGAAGAGATGACAGAGAAATTTCTTGCACAAGGCTACAGACGCCATGACTTATTGAAAACGCTAAGGAGGCAAAGTCTGGTCTTTCCCATGACCTACAATGATGTTTCTCCAAAGATCTCCATGGTCATTAAACAGAACTGGAAAATGCTGACAAGTAACAACACCCTTCCAAAGGTTTTTAAGGAATCTCCCTTAACTTGCTATAAAAAGAACAAAAATTTGATGGATCTTTTAGTTCATACGGACCCGGTGAAGAGTTACACGAAGAGTACAGGAATACAAAATCGTGGCAGTGTCCATTGCCTGGGGTGAGTTACATGCGGACACATGACTCCATCTACGTACCTTTCAACACCCTCACAAAAACAAAGATCCGTTATACCATCACCTACAAGAACCCCTTTGTAATCTACAATTTAATATGTCTTTGACGACTTTCCTATATAAGATTAAAACACCTTTGTGTGAAAGGATTAGAGGTCATAGATCTGGTATACGTGTGACACATCATGAAGGTCATTCAGAACAACCGATGGCCCAGCATTTTCTTAATCTCCAACATCCACTTTCAACCCTGAAGTTTGTCGCAATTGACCATATCCCACCACCCAAGCGTCGTGGTGATCGTAGAAAATTCTTATTGAACAGAGAGACATTCTGGATTTTTCAGCTTGACACTATTGCTCCCAAAGGACTCAATGAAATAACCTTGTACCACTCCTTTTTATAAAAAGAACCCCACAGTATTAGAAATTGTTTTTAATAACTGCCATTAGCTTTACAATATTCATCAACTATTTTGGTTACTGGCTTAATAAAAAGGTGTAAATTCTGCACTAAATCTGCACTAAATCTATATATAGCCAATTGTTATATTTAACCACACTTTAAATATAGACTGCACATTATGTAGTTGCGCACTTTAAATTCTGCATACACTTTATGCAGCTCAGCACTTTAATAATAACATTTACACTTTATGAAGTCCAGCACTTTAATGATAAATTATGCACTTTATTAATAAATTATGCACTTTCACCACAAATCATGCACTTTAAGATAATTATTATGCTGAATAACCTCAATGCCCTGTCTACATACATGTATTTGAACACCAAAGTCTAGTAACTATTTTTTATTTCTTTATTCCTATCTCTTCCTTCCATTCACTGATATTGCTATAACCCAGTTAGATGTTCTGTGTTTGATACAATCTTGGCAGCACTTGCCATGGTTACCGCTTTTACCCTCATCTTTTATAACATAGTAGATGTTTGTTTTTGTCTCCCTGGTGATTAGTATTGACTCCTGTTGCCATGGAAATGTACGGTACGTCGGTACTTTACGTGAGGGCGGTGCTCTGTAAACACATGCGCACTCTGCACTTGGGAACGCTAGCGGTATTAGTCATAGCTCCTGGGGTAAGTCAATTTCTTCTGATTTCTTCCCTATATAAATGTTAATGTTTTTCTTGATGACTATGACTGATCCTGGTGAAAGTCCCGGATGGGGACTGAAACGTTGATCCTATTTTTAATGTATCTTCAATAAAGACTGAACTTTTAACTTCAAAAGACCGTGAGTGCTGATCACATTTCTACTATGGATATGTATAACAGCTGCATATGTCGATATTTATATATATCGACATATGCAGCTGTTAGATAGGTAGGTAGGTAGATAGGTAGCTAAATAGAAAGAGTTCTCTTTATGCCAATTAGCTTGCCCTTCAGTGGGTACCTGTTCCATTGGCAGGTACTCATTAAATTATTTCAAGATTAGGTATACCATGAAAGGGTTGAAATGTTTTATCCCTGCACCTTTTCTATAATGGATGAAAAAAAAAAGAAAATGTAAAATTATAATATTATAAATGATTTTTATATTTTACGCAATATGTACACAGAATTATTTTAATATGATTATGTCCTAGCTATGCATCTCAGGCTTCCAATACCTGTTAAGATATTTTTTTAAACAAAGGGGAATTTGGTAGTAAAGAGGTTTATTTGATATATATATATATATATATATATATATATATATATATATATATATATATATATATATATATATATATATATATATATATATATATATATATATATATATAAATAGGTTATGGTGGGGAAAAATTGTGATTGAAAACCCCTTCCACCTGAAGTATGTGGATAGTTAATACAATGCTAAACAAAAATCTGCACACCAGTCAAGCCATAAGACTTGCTTTTCCCACAGAAATCCCAAATCAGCAGTGATGTTACAACCGCAAAGGATTCTGGTTGGGCATATGCAAATTAGTTTAACAAAGAATCACATTTTTGCCTCATTCCATTTTAAACATGAATTCCTTTTAATTTGTGTTTGCAGTATACAACTGCTTGGAACACAATTTAGGATAAGATGCAAAACCAGTGAACCACTCATGGACAGCTGTTTCGTTGTTAATGCAACTCTTCAGCATGAGGTTGGTTACTGGTTTGCTAATTGAGGCTTGGTAGTGCTTGGGAAGCAAAATCTAAAAAGGTTATGGTGGGGAAAAATTGTGATTGAAAACCCCTTCCACCTGAAGTATGTGGATAGTTAATACAATGATAAACAAAAATCTGCACACCAGTCAAGCCATAAGACTTGCTTTTCCCACAGAAATCCCAAATCAGCAGTGATGTTACAACCGCAAAGGATTCTGGGTGGGCATATGCAAATTAGTTTAACAAAGAATCACATTTTTGCCTCATTCCATTTTAAACATGGATTCCTTTTAATTTGTGTTTGCAGTATACAACTGCTTGGAACACAATTTAGGATAAGATGCAAAACCAGTGAACCACTCATGGACAGCTGTTTCGTTGTTAATGCAACTCTTCAGCATGAGGTTGGTTACTGGTTTGCTAATTGAGGCTTGGTAGTGCTTGGGAAGCAAAATCTAAATGTAACATCACTGCTGATTTGGGATTTCTGTGGGAAAAGCAAGTCTTATGGCTTGACTGGTGTGCAGATTTTTGTTTAGCATTGTATTAACTATATATATATATATATATATATATATATATATATATATATATATATCTGTATATGTATGTATATAAGTAACAAGGGCTTGCACTCCTGGTAAAATTCTTAATGCCCGGTGCAGGTTTGGCAAAATCATGAAGATATAGTAGAAAGGACCACACTCCAAGGTCTTTGTGATAGTAAAAGCAAAGTAACTGGGTTCACAGTGATCATTTTAGATAAATTTACCCTTGAACATACTGAAGCTCTGGAGAAAACCATACAGTAAAATTAATTTTTGGATATTTTCTACTTTGTTTAAGAAGTTGTTGATCCATTGATTTAACAATATCTGGCAATATGATTTCCTCCTATTTATCATATAGGAAATTTCCCAGAACACACATTCTCTGGTAGTGTTGCAGAAGATGTGGACAATCATATATCTCACATTAACAGAATCAATGCAGAACTCATATAGCGCACCTTGGTTATTATTGATTTATGCGCTTTCAAGGACAGTGTTAATTCTGAAAATGTGTTTTATATGACCTTCCTATTTTCTGATCCCATTTGTCAACACTGTTCACTTCACAGTGTCTTTGAATGTTGAATTTTTTAATCACTTCTTCCATTTGCTTGTAAATGAAATTGTGACCTTGAGCCAGCTACTCTATTTCCTGTTGTGTTGGTTAATAAATATCATATGCTACTTGAGGTAGGGATTTATTTAGCTTCTCTTCCCTTTTAATTTGTGGAGTGTCCATAACATGTCAGGAACTAAATATGAACATTGCTGCTACATGAATTTTGAGATTGCGGTTAAATTGCATTTGTATAGTACATTTGTCACAAGCATAACCATGTGTATAATATTATATATTGTTCTACATACATTTGTGTACTTCTTATATGTTTTAAAGTAAAATAATATTTTCACAGTTATACTGTAAATTATTATTATTATAACTTACCTTAAAAAGGAGTTCACCAATTAATCCATTCCAGGTTCCATCTGCTTGAGGACTTCCATACTTGTGATCTGGGGCAACATATATTTCGTATTTGAATCCTAAATAACTTGATAAGGCATCGAGGACATCGATAGAGAATCCTTGGTATTTCTTTGGCTTTCCCAGCACATTTTCTAAGACCATTACAAAAGGTTCTTCCTGTGGGGGAAAAAAAAACAATGAATATCTTGCTCTCATAGCCACTGGGTATATTAGCAAACAAGTGAATTGCCTTTTTTCTTTTTTTTTTTTTTTTAAATTGTGCCATTGTATCTGGGGACAAGTTTTAGATTCAAGCATCCTTTAACATGATACTGACTTTGGACTTTGAGAGCTGATTATGTTCTAAAATGGACAGTTTCATGCTGTCTGATTTCAATTCCACCATTGCAGAGAGACAAATTGGCTGCTTTTGGCTCAAAACAATTCATAGTCAAAGCACAGTTTTCTTAGAAATGCAATTTAGCACAATCTAATCTTTTACCTGTTAAATGTTCACCTTTCCTAACCACTGACAACTGAATTGCTAAATTTAGGATAAAATAGCAAAGCTGTAAAGAACGTTCGAGAAGAAACAAAAATATGAATAGCTCAGTCTCATGGTTAATTATTAATAAATCCAAACCTATATTTAAAAATAATAAGAAATTGAAAGTAAAGCAGCTTGACATTCAGTGAATTATACTCCTTTCATGCCTAATTTACCATAACAATTGGTACATGTTTGGAGCTATTTCCAAGCATTATTTAGAAGCTGGGCCATCTTGCCGTGAGACCGTTGTGTTTATTTTCTAGAGACCCCTGTACATTTTTACTTTAGCTCTCTCATGATGAACAGTGAGCCCTAGGTAACCACAATATATCTACTGTATGTTATTGTCATGTTACCTGATGGGGGAACTGTTGACAAAGCTCAATATGTGCAAAACTGTTTCAGTCGCTCTAGTTTCCTTACCCCTGTGGTATAAGTTATGTTTGTGCTAACAATTTTTTATGATTTTACGAGTTATGAAATAAAGCAAACCTTTCTTCCTTTCTTCCTCTACAATTTTTATGTCTCGGAAGTAATATGTATTTTGTTTTTCTCTAAAGCAGGGTTTGGCACTCCTGATGTTGTAAAGTACATCTCCCATGATGCTTTGAAAACATTTTGGCTGTGAGTGCATTATGGGAGATGTTGTCCACAACATCTGGATACCCTGCTTTAAAGTATTGTGAAGTGGTTATCCATGTTCTAAGAGTAATGATAACTAACACAATTATGTTGGAGATTTTCTTTCAATCCACCTGTTTCAGGTAGAATATTATAGCTCTCTAATAAACTCTATATAATTTGCTATCTAGTAAATACACCCAATATTAATTTTAATTGTTAAATAGCATCCTAAGCATCAGATCCATATAATGTTAATAATTTATAGAGAACAAATGATGTGTTTTAATCAGTCAATGCACTACTAGATAATTGCTTTTCACATTCTTAATTTTGTTTCCACTCACTTAACACTATTGCTAATATTTGCCATGTTGATTTACAGCCTTATTTTCTCCAGTTAATTTTAATCTTTAATTAAACAAGGGAAGAAAGGCTACTGTCCATTTTGAAAATAAAAGTACATTAAAGCATCATTCAACCTGGTTTCTGTGCATTTAATGATATAATTCGCATTAATTGTGTACATTTTAAATTAACATTAAGGATATGAGTAATATTTTAATTATTCACACTGATACATGGAATTAGTCCCAAGATATATAATTACTATTTACTACCAATAAAAATTTGTATTTGATGCAATACAAATTGCATATAAACAAATTAAATACATATTTTATTTAGCTCTAGATTTGTTTTGGAACCAAACCATTAGCGATAAGTTCCATTTGAGGCTGCCTTTATTACTAATAACTGAAAAATATGTATGGACTTGCACATAAGGACATAGCATCATTGAAATTGCACTCCATAGGCATCTTTGGAATCAAAGTTAGCAATATTTGTTCTATAAATTACCTTTCTTGGTCTTGTATGGGTCTAACAATACTGAGAGATGTGATATCATATACAAGTGCACTGCACCATAATGAAGTCGCATGGTTGATGAAGAAGGTGTATGAGAAAGGTGTATGAAATGTAAATGATGGCAAATTGGAATAATGGTAAAATACCCTAGGAGGTTGGGGGAAACAAATGTAAAGAGTAAAGAACTCATCAAAGCAGGATAATGATACCAGTCCCTGTAGGGGTTGATTGCATGTCTCTTCTGGCTTATTTTATGAAAGAAAAATCATCCCTTTAATAATTTCCTTAGTAATGCTTTCCAATTGTCAAACGTACAGCCAGATGTGGTATCTGCCATTTCTTTAATCTGTAGTTAAACTGAGGCCTTCTCATTAGAAGCTTTGTTGGCAATTGCCGCACATTTGCTAGGTTTCCAAGTACTTCTCTATGAGAGGCATCTTATTGGACACAAGTCATTAGCATTGATCACTTCACAGAAGAAGGAACATAACTGCTGGAATAATGTCAAGTTTACTTGGTTTTTAATACTGTAAATGACAGATGTGGAATCCAGTAACACACACAGTGTTGTGCTTATGAAAAATTAAAGTGCATAATTATCTGTGTTAATATATAATTAATTCAATATAAAATAAAATAATACTTATATGCAATGATTTCCAAAATCTATATATCCTATGAAATAAACAGCGTACATATAGTGCAAACTGTATGTATAAAATCCCACGTAAAATGCCCCCAAAGGGTAAAATTCACATCTACTAGAGTTGTACTATGTTGTCCCATGTGCTTAAAAAGTGTTTGTGTGTACGTGTGTGTGTCTATATATATATATATCTATCTATACATATATGTACACACACACACACATATACATACATATATACATACATATATACATACACATAAAGCAACACTGTTACATTGGCCAAACACAATGAAGTGTATTTGCCAAACAAATGTATTATGGCAAATGGAAAATTATAAAATTAAGACCTATATTGCTGAGACTATTCTTCTAACCTGTTTAATTTAGCCTAAATTTTGCAGTTTGCTTTTAATTTCACTTATCTATAAATGGACCCCAATATACAAGCAATTAGCTGTTTTATCCATTCTCCCACATGCATGCAGATATATAAACAGATGCAAAATAACACATTATTTGTTCTATTAACTTTTCATTTACAAGAAGTGCTTTCAAGAGTCACAATATCCATTTATCAAGTTAAAAGCAGTACACAGAGAGATCAATTACATTTATTTCATTGTTCCTCTGCTTATTTACTGATATGGCTATATTATTCTCAGCATTTCAAAGTATAGACTGATTAAGGGGTTATAATGCAAACCAAAATGTATTAATAAGAATATGTGCTATCAATAACTATACCAGTGCAAACAAAGCTTTATATTGTCGTGAATAATTCAGTCAACAAGCTGAGATTCATGATATCATTTCATTTAATTTATGCTCACAACCTCTTTTTCAGTGGTGTTGTTATATTTTCCTATGTTATATTATGCATCTCTATTTCAGTGGGCAGAAGGTAATGAAATGTGGGAATCATTGCATAACAAAATACTTAAAGGTTAAAAGTATTAAAAAAATCATGAATAAATGTCAGCATCATTCTTGCACAATCATATTCATTATTACGTCTTAGGATGCCTTGAATGTATTTTTTTTTTCCTAGATAGACCTGAATTTAAAACTCACACATGGTCAACTCACTGTACTTGTTTGGTGATTAAAATGAGTTCCCGTCATTTGTGGAGAATGTCTATTTTACTTAGGCAAAGCAAACCTGTGGATAAAAAAAAAAACTTGGCATAGATCACTACATATACGCATCCCTCTGTGCGTTCCTATAAATCTATAAGGGCTGCTGAGAAGTGTGGATAGCCGTTTTAAACAAGCTGGTAAATCAGACTTCAATTACCTTTTTTGTTCTGAAAAATATAAATAAAACTAGTCATGTACATCAATAGCAGCTGACTGGCATGTTTTATTAACTTGCAAAATGGATATGTTTGTATTTTTTTCCTGTATGAATATGCATGCGTTGACATGTGTGACTGCAAGATAAGCAATATCGGAGAGCACTTCAGAGCATATGTAAAGGTATTTAGGTGCTGAATGCTGTGCACTCACCCAGTGTACATACATCATATAAGATTTTGGACAGATTGGAGTTAAGCTACGTATAGCATAGAAAGACAAAATCTAAGGGGTTGGGATGTAATTTAGGGGAAATTAAGATATCATTGCGAAATAAAAGAAAAGTGGAAAAAATAACCCAGATGTTCTTTAAAACTTAAAGTATGCAACTAGCATGTTATCTATATTGTTTATATAGTGTGTCTCATTAATTTTCTTTGGAAGTGTATTTTTTCCAGCTACTCTTAATAATACTTTTATTTGAAGCCATTTAAAGAAAGATATGTTAATTTGATCAAATACAATTTAATGATTGCTAATCTAAATGACATTCTAGTTAAACAGTATGAATTCAGGTTATTTCTCCAAAATAGAATGGTGTGGGTCAAATTTACACATTAACTTTTGCAACTCAGTTTTTCCCTAAAAAAGTATAGTGAAAATATACATTTCAATTCTGACAATGGTCTACCCATGGGCATACCTAGAGCATTTGACACTCGGGTAATTTTTTTGCCCCCCACCCCTCCACAAACTTTAAATGTAAAAAACAACCACAATTTATGTATTTAGCACTGAGTAGCATTTGTGTGTTTGAATGTAAGCATTTTTTTGAAGGGAGTATGTGTGAGAGGAATGTTGGGGTGAGTTTGTATGTAGTGTTGGCCTTTGAACGCAAGCATGCATTTATGTGTAGTGTGTTTTTTTGAATACAGTGGTGTGGTTATATATAATGGTGGGGTTTGTATGTAGTGTTGATGTTGAAATGCATGAGTGTATTTGTGTGTAGTGTTGGCGAGATTCTGAAATGTATGCACATAGACACATAAACACATATATATATATATATACACACTGACACACATGCAGATACACAGACACACAGTCACACATAGATACACACTGACACACCTGCAGACACAGTGGTAACTCTAGGAACAATATATAGAGAGGGCACTAAAATTCTTCACTAGGGGATGGGGTAATATGCTGCCATTGGCTGTCTGATGCCAGCATTCTGTACTGTGCATGCTGGCATCTGACAGCACATTTGCATAGAATTCACATTAGCCACCCAGATTTCTTGTGGGCTGGCTGACACCTCTTTGTTTATCAGATAACTCCCCTATTTGCTATCCTTATGTGGGATTGCCATATTTAGGGACACCAAATAAGGGAGCTATCTGCTAAACAGCACCCTAATTTCGTATCTTTAAATCTCACATAAGGGTACCAATTTAGGGAAGGATCTACTAAACAGCTAAAAGATAAAAATTTAAAAAACCCTTTTCTTAATTTGAATCTTTCAGTTGTTTAGTAGATAATTTACTTATATGCTATCCTTCTGCGGGATTGCAATACTTAAGGACACAAAATAAGGGAGCTATCTACTAAACACATACACATTTATATACACACATTCAAAAACACAATAGATGTATGCCTGTGTATACAGTATCTCACAAAAGTGAGTACACCCCTCACATTTTTTAAAATATATTTTCTATCTTTTCATGTGACAACATTGAAGAAATGAGACTCTGCTACAATGTAAAGTAGTAAGTGCACAGCCTGTATAACAGTGTAAATTTGCTGTCCCCTCAAAATAACTCAACACACAGCCATTAATGTCTAAACCGTTGGCAACAAAAGTGAGTACACCCTTAAGTGGAGATGTCCAAATTGGGCACAAAGTGTCAATATTTTGTGTTGCCACCATTATTTTCCAGCACTGCCTTAACCCTCATGGGCATGGAGTTCACCAGAGCTTCAAAGGTTGCCACTGGAGTCCTCTTCCATTTTTCCATGACAACATCACGGAGTTGATGGATGGGTGGATGTTAGAGACCTTGCGCTTCCCCACCTTCAGTTTGAGGATGCCCCACAGATGCTTAACAGGGGTTAGGTCTGGACATGGCCACCACCAGAAATTTTGGGGCCCCTAACTCAGCTCAGGGTCTGGGGCTCCTGGGGCCTGCCTACAATCCCGCCCACATGGCCCGCCTCCAAATCCCGCCCACAGGAATACACACACAGACACAAACACACACACTGATACAAAAGGATACAGATACACACACACACACACACACAGATACATACTAACAGACACACATACTGAAACAGTCATACATGCATATAGGCATACATACTGACACACACATACTGAGACATACACACATATACAGACCCACAGGCATACATAGTGACAGACAGACACATACTAACATACATACAGACACACATGCATGAGGACATACAGACACATACATACATACACAATGACATACATACAGGCACCGACATACATACACACATACATACACACAGACATACATTCATAATGACATATAGACTGACAGACATACATACATACATATAGACATACAGACACTGACATCCATACACACATACATACACAGACATACATTCATAATGGCATACAGACATACATACATTCATACTGACATACATGCATATATACATTCGTACTGCCATACATACATATATACATACATACAGACATTGACATCCATACATACATTCATAACGGCATACAGACATACATACATACATACATACATTCATTCATACTGACATACATGCATGTATACAGACATACTGACAGACATGCATACTGACATCCATACACACATACACACAGACATACATTCATAATGACATAAAGACATACATTCATACTGACATACTGACATACAGACATACAGACATACATAATGACATACATTGATACTATCATACATACATATTGACATACATGCATACATAATGACATACTGACGCTGACATCCATACACACACATACATACATACATACATACATACATACACAGACATACAATCATAACGGCATACAGACATACATACATACATGCATACTGATATCCCTACACACATACACACAGACATATGTTCATAATGACATACAGACATACATAATGACATACAGACATACATTATGATACTGGCATACATACATACAGACATACAGACAGGCATACGTTGATACTGGCATACATACATACATACATACATACATACAGACATACATTCATAATGACATACATATATACATACATACTGACAGACATGCATGCATACAGACATAATGACATACATTGATACTGGAATACATATATACATACATACAGACATACATACATAATGACATACATACAGACATACACACACACACACACAGCTCATTTTTAGCCACCCTCCTGTTTCTTACCTTTTTTTGCAGGAGGGTGGCTGGGGCTGATGGGGATTGGAGCGGCTCCCTCTTCACTGGCGCGCGCTCCTCCCGCACGGAGTAAGTTGGGAGGAAGTGACCAGCTGCACTTGCTGCAGCTTTTTTTTTTTTTTTTAAAGGGGCCTGGTCCCGCTTTTACACGGCCACAGCGCTGACCGGGCCCCTGAAGATATAGGGACCATTGAGTGGCCATAAGTGCGTGGGCCACTCGATAGGCCCCATCAGCAATGCAGGCACCGGTGCAACTGCACCGGCGGCAGTTTCGCTGCTAAACGTGGGGCCCGGGTGGCCGGGCCCCCCAGGGCCGACGGGCCCGTGACAACCATCATGGTTGTCACCTCCGATGGCAGCCCTGGGTCTGGAGACATGCTTGGCCAGTCCATCACCTTTACCTTCAGCTTCTTTAGCAAGGCAGTGGTCGTTTTGGAGGTGTGTTTGGGGTCGTTATCGTGTTGGAATACTGCCCTGCAGCCCAGTCTCCGAAGGGAGGGGGTAATGCTCTACTTCAGTATGTCACAGTACATGTTGGCATTCATGGTTCCCTCAATGAACTGTAGCTCCCCAGTGCCGGCAACATTCATCCAGGCCCAGACCATGACACTCCCACCACCATGCTTGACTGTAGGCAAGGCACACTTGTCTTTGTACTTGTCACCTGTTTGCCCTGACACACGCTTGACACCATCTGAACCAAATAAGTTTATCTTGGTCTCATCGAACCACAGGACACGGTTCCAGTAATCTATGTCCTTAATCTGCTTGTCTTCAGCAAACTGTTTGTTAGCTTTCTTGTGCATCATCTTTAGAAGAGGCTTCCTTCTGGGAAGACAGCCATGCAGACCAATTTGATGCAGTGTGCGGCGTATGGTCTGATCACTGACAGGCTGACCCCCCACCTCTGCAGCAATGCTGGCAGCACTCATACATCTATTTCCCAAAGACAACGTCTGGATATGACGCTGAGCATGTGCACTCAACTTCTTTGGTCAACCATGGCAAGGCCTGTTCTGAGTGGAACCTGTCCTGTGAAACCGCTGTATGATCTTACCCACCGTGCTGCAGCTCAGTTTCAAGGTCTTGGCAATCTTCTTATAGCCTAGGTCATCTTCATGTAGAGCAACAATTCTTTTTTTCAGATCCTTAGAGACTTCTTTGCCATGAGATGCCATGTTGAACTTCTAGTGACCAGTATGAGAGAGTGTGAGAGTGATAACACCAAATTTAACACACCTGCTTCACACCTGAGACCTTGTAACACTAATGAGTCACATTTCCACTTAGGGGTGTACTCACTTTTGTTGCCAACGGTTTAGACATTAACAGCTGTGTGTTGAGTTATTTATAGGGGACAGCAAATTTACACTGTTTTACAAGCTGTACACTTACTACTTTACATTGTAGCAGAGTGTCATTTCTTCAGTGTTGTCACATGAAAAGATATAATAAAATATTTACAAAAAAGTGAGGTGTGTGTGTATATATATATATATATATATACACACACACAATATACACTCTCTATATATTTTTATATATATATATATATATATACACACAGAGACATAAACACACATAATCACAACACACACAATAAATCACAGAGATACACACACAATCACACACATAATCACAGACATACACAAACACAATCACAGACCCACACACATACAATCACAGACACACACACCTGAAGAAGCCTTTTGAGTGTTGAAACACGTCAAGTGGGACTCCTATTAGTATATACTATTGTTTTTATTATCTATTTTATATATTTTTGTTTGGCAAATTAAAGTGTATCCTTTTATATATATATATATATAACTTTCTTTTGCATCCATTAACTGCTTCCTGGTACCATCATATCCTTAGGTGGGGATTATACCACCCAGGCTGTTAACACTAGAGCAAGCTCTGCTCTAGTAAATGTGAATATATTTTTTTACTTATCCATTTGACACACCTACCTGTACTTACTTCACCATTGGAGTTCTTTTCTGCCTTTGCTTTCACATATGCCCTGCACATTGCACCTTATCCGAAGTACTCGTGGTGACCGTATCATCACATTACTTAGACAGGGATTGTTCCGTCCATGGGCAAAACAGCAGAGCTCTGAAGTAGCTCATAAGAATGTGAGTGGTGGCGACACTTATTTATCCATCACATATATGCTATATCTACTGTATTACACTATTTTTTGTTATCTTTGAGGGTTTTTTAGGTCCATTGTAGAAAATATCTGGATACCTATGTACGTAAAACCGTTTGTACATATATCTTGGGTGCGGTTTACTCTGTCTTTTCTTGCATTTTATGTGATAATAAATGGCTTCATATGATCACTATCCTTCAATAAAAGGCATTTTTTGCACAGTCATATTTTCAAAATCAATGCCAAAATTTCACAATTTCTGCAACACTATGCAAAAC
Organism: Pelobates cultripes; assembly: GCA_933207985.1. Taxonomy (NCBI): domain Eukaryota; kingdom Metazoa; phylum Chordata; class Amphibia; order Anura; family Pelobatidae; genus Pelobates; species Pelobates cultripes. The sequence goes on from OW240917.1 coordinate 166,480,856, forward strand.
TTTCAACACAGCTGTATAGATATTTTAATCATTCACTCTATGCCAACAATTTGACTGAATATGGAGAGCAGAAAAAACTGAGGTCCTCCTCCTCTTTTAAGAATAGTAATCACAGTGCATGTGTTGCAGTTGCTATTAAAACTATCCATCCGGCACTGAGAATGTTGGCTAGGGAGTATAGGAATGGAGTGACACCGGCCTGCTGGCAATAAGACAGGCATGTTAGTGTCACTGAGGAGCTTTGCCCTGCTTGGTAGGGCGTTCCAAAACAGGGAAGATTAACACCCACACAGATGTGGAAATGGTGGCACTGGAACAAGGTATGGCAAGTAAATATTAGTATTTTTTATTGAATACAACATGTACGTCTATGACATATGATGTATTCAATGCATTTATGGACAATTTAGCCAAAGTAAAATTTTACATTGCGGGTTCACTTTAAGATTAAGAATCTGCTTAATTGTCAGAATTTCTGTTGTTTACAGAATAGTTTTTTATCTTATGTTAGAAATGAGTTGTCTGTATATGTGTGTATATATCAAACTATCTATCATTCTATCTAACTATATATACACACACACATATAAATACTAGAAGGACAAAAGTACTTGGACACCTGACCATTACACCAACAGGGACATTTGTGACAGACTTGATATGTAGTCGGTCCCCCTTTTGTAGCAATAACAGCTTCCACTCTTCCGGGAAGGCTTTTCACAAGAATTTGTAGTGTTTCTGTGGGAAATTTTACCCATTTATCCAGTAGAGTATTTGTAAGGTCAGGCACTGATGTTGAACAAGAAGGTCTGACTCACAAGTTTGCGAATCAAGGAATATCTGGCATGGATGCAATTTCATGAAGTGACTTATTGCAAAGGGGGCATTTGATCACAGTACCATGCTTCAATTCACTGAGCTCTTCAGAACAATTCGTTTTTTTTTTTTTAACAAATCTTTGTAAATGCAGACTGCATAGCTAGATGCTTGATTTCATCTGGCAATGGGTCTGATTGAAACACCTAATTTCAATAATTAAGAGGTGTGTCTTAATAGTTTTGTCCATATAGTGTCATATATATCACAATAATATCAATGTTCAGATGGTATATGAAAAGGGCATAATGCTGTACTCAGACTTGCATCTTCACAGATTTCTTTTATGTGCTTAATTTGTCTCTTCTAATATATATAACATTCTGTTAGGCAGATATCCCTTTAGTGCTACTGGCAGCTCATTTGTGGATCTTGGTGAACTGCCATTTTGAATTATATCATGCTTACAAGCTAATTAGGACATATAAAACAATGGAAGATCAGAGAATGTCAGCCCCGAAGTCAGTAATGATAATTGAAATAAACCTGAATTTTTACACTATTCATGTTTCCCTTTTCCAACATTAAAAATTGTGAAAGCTTGAGATTTGTTTAGCTTGTAAGAAATACACGCTCCTTTTTATTATTTAGAAATAATGTTGTGATTTATTTGAGTAACATAGTCTAATAAAAAAAAATGTAATTCAATCATTTTGAGATTTTAATATATACAAGCTACAAAAGGCTGAATTGGCCAATGGGTGCCTCCCTATCGTTGACAAGGTATCAAAGCCTATTGCCTCAAGAGCTTGGAATGACTGCCATATTATAAATTCTATTGGGTAGAAAATACTTGAGTGGACCACATTTCAGTGATAACATAGACTCCATTTCCACACTTATTAGGTACACGCCAACGCGATGGTAAAAGACATATGGCATTTACTTATAAAAATGCTTCATATGTATGTAATAATAATGCAAGCAGTAGAAGAAGTTTTAAAATGGTGGGACATCAGACTCCACTGTCCATTTAACCCCACATGCTTAACCCCTGATCCCTAGGCATCATGTCCTGCTCAACACAATAGCCTATAGAAACATGATTTAGGGAAATGAAAATACTTAACTATATGTAAAAAAACATATTATTTATTACTTATGTATTACTGGTATTTACAGTAATTATTTATTACTGGTAATTACAGATTCTGCAGCGCTGTACAATTAGTGGAGAATGTACAATATACATAGACAAATACAAGCGGTAGAGAGAGCCCTGCCAGTAAGCTGATAACTAGCCATTGAAGCTCTTTTATACAAAGTGCTTGACTAGATAGCCCGTGAGCTTACAATCTAAAGGATACCATGGGGATTTGAAACAAGAGGTAGCAGGGGAAATTTGGGAGTGATGGCTAAAAGAGTTAACAGAGAGAAGTAGGTATTGGTAAAATACAAAGGGAATGAAGAGGTAATTGAGTGAGAATCTCAAACAGCTGGAGGAGCATGCTATATATTTAGGGAGAACCTGGGTGGGCGGGAGGAGGGGGAGTGTGAGTGGGTAGTAGTGAGAAAAAATGCAGAGCTTCACTATAGCTGTTCCTATAAGTATGAGTGTGAGGTGAGGCCTGAAGAACAGAAATGGAGATGGAACAGTTATATGAAGGTATTTACAGCCAGGAGAAGCATAGGAAAAGGAGGAGGGGGGAGGGTATTGTTGTTGTATACAATTGAAAAGTTTAGCAAGCAAATTCTATCACCCAATAAATTAATAACTGTGTACATGAAATATTGGTCAGAAACATTAAATGACAATGATAAAAAAACTGCATGCACAGAAAATTACATTGGCATACTACAGGTATAATTAGTAACAATTCTATGGTAACACATGATAATGTAGTAGCAATGTAAGAATACATGAGGTGAAGTATCTTCCAAGCTTCACTATAGCTGTTCCCATGAATATCTTAAGGCCATTGGTTTAATTACAAAAGTTATAGGTGAAATAGATTTGCTAATATCAAAACTATATATTTAATATACTTTAATAAGAAGGCCGCCTCATTATATTGTCTCTCATTTCTTTTTCTACAAAAGCCTTTGACCCCCATTTTAAAAATTCTCCAGTTAAACAATGTTATTCAAAATTTTCCTCCTTTTATCGATTTTAAATTTCAATAACAATACAAATTATTATATTCACTGATTCTCTACAATCTTAGAGCAAGGAGTCTATATTTTATTCAATTAAACTTTCATTTTATTGCACTTTCAAATAATTATCATTTTAACTTATGCTTTGCAGTTTTAAAATACTTATGCCTATCAGTATGTAATTATGATAATCATCTACTTTCATGTATGTAGAGATTCAATGACATGAGACATGTTTCAAGACAGGCAGAACATATATATATATGACTTAATTGCAGTGTTTCCCAGGCATATACAACCTTCAGATTTTTAAGCATCAAATCACTAATATAGGCCTCAGTGGGATAACTTTAACCAACCACCAGCGTTTTTTTAAATATGTTCTCACATGGGCACAGGTAGATGAGTCAGAAGCTCAGTCATTTTGACAGTTCCATCTGTGTTGATATGAGGATAAACTTAACATATGAACTGTTCAGGGATTGTGAGAAACGACTTTAAAGACCTTGGTTAGGAACCACAACATCAGTGAACTGTGATGAAATATAATCCTTCTAAACATCACTTTGAAAGACAATGACTTATATTACAGCTTTATTACAGAAAAAAGGACAGTTTTCATTTTCTCTTGTAAGATGACATTACTACATAAATCAAGGTATAACAGAAAATTAAATAGGAGTCTTTCTAAATGTTTCTGTGATGTTATAAGCTAACTAGCAAATGGCTGTGCCCTTGATTAGGGCAGGTGCAAGGATTCTAGCACCGAAGCAACAATCCATTCAACCCCTCATGAATGCAACTACATTCTCTCAGAGGTTTATTCTCTAAATGCTGAATTGCAAAGAAGAGATATTCAGGGAAGGAGACGCACACTGGGTAGACATTAAAGGAACACTATAGGAATCCAGACCACTTCAGCTCATTGAAGTGGTTTGGGTGCAGTGTCCATATTGCATTTAGTGCTGTAATGTAAAACGTTGCGGTTTTAGAGAAACTGCAATGTTTACATTGCAGCACTATGTCTGCCTCCAGTGGCTGTCTGCTAGACAGCCACTGGATGCGCTTCCTGGATGTTAACAGACTTTTTGTCTGGTAACTGACGCTGGACGTCCTCACACATTACATGAGGACATCAATCATCAGCTATTTCCCCATTGGAAAGCATTGATTCAATGCTTTCCTATTGGAAGGGCCTAATGTATGAGGCACTCACCTTGCATGCGCATTAGCGCCCCCTCGTCAGTAGCGTTGGAGGAGGCGAAGCCACAACCTAGCACCGAGGGACATTAGTGCATGTAAGTAAATAAAGGGGTTTTAATCCTTTATTTATTGCGGTGGGGGGAGGTGGGAGGGAGGGGGGAAGCAGAGATAGCTGTAGTACCAGGAACACAGTTTTGTATTGAGAAATTTAGAGTAGTGTAATGAGAAATTTAGAGAACAGAAAAGGCCTGGGGAGACATTTAGGAAAAGGATAGAGAGACTGTTGAGATATCTAGGAAACAGAGACTGGGAGATATTTTAGAAGAGACATAGTGAGCAGACAGTTAGGGAAAGAGACACAATGCCTAATATAAACACACTCATCCAGTATATGCCTCCATATACACATACTGCGTAATAAATCCATCCAACTATACATACTGCCTATTACATACAAACATACATACGCACACGGTCCAATACATAAATCCACACTTCCCAATATCTCCACACAATGCCTAATACATACATTTATACGCTCATACTGCCTAATACATAAATCCATACACGCATACTGACTAATATATATATATCCATACACACATACTGCCTAATACATACAGTGTCACTTACACATTCTCACTAACACACTCACTGACATACACAGTGTCAATTACACATTCTCACTAACACACACACTCTCACTGACATAAACAGTGTCACTTACACACTCTTACTGACTTACACATACAGTGTCACTTACACACTCAGTAACACACACTCACTGACATAGACAGTGTCACTAATACACTCTCACTGACATACACAAAGTTTCACGTACACACTTTCAGTAACAGACACTCTCACTAATATAAACACACAGTGTCACTTAAACACTTTCAATAACAAACAGTGTGTCATCTACACACTCTCACTAACATGAACACTTTCCCTAACACTTAGTGTCACTTACACACTCTCAATAACAACACACATACCCACTGTCACTCAAACACAAACTCACACCACTTTACATATAGTCACACTTTGTTTACACACACAAACACATCAATTTAACACACACATACACACACACCAATTTACAATCATCTACAAAATTATCATTTCCCTTACCTACAGATGGGCCAGACTTAAAGGACCACTATAGTGCCAGGAAAACATACTCATTTTCCTGGCACTATAGTGCCCTGAGGGTGCCCCCACCCTCAGGGTCCCCCTCCCGCCGGGCTGGATGGAGAGGAAGGGGTTAAACTTACCTCTTTCTCCAGCGCCGGGCGGGGAGCTCTCCTCCTCCTCTCTGCCTCCTCTCTTCCTCTTCGGCTGAATGCGCATGCACGGCAGTCACAATACTTTCCTATGGACGCTGGCGTCTTCTCACTGTGAAAATCACAGTGAGAAGCGCGGAAGCGCCTCTAGCGGCTGTCAATGAGACAGCCACTAGAGGCTGCATTAACCCATTTCTAAACATAGCAGTTTCTCTGAAACTGCTATGTTTATAGAAAAAAGGGTTAAACCTAGCTGGACCTGGCACCCAGACCACGTCATTAAGCTGAAGTGGTCTGGGTGCCTATAGTGGTCCTTTAAGTTATATGAATGGAGAATAATGGAAAAAGGAGAGGCACCCACCAGCCTGCAGGAAGCCTTTTTGTTCCTGGTGGAGGGAACAGGAGAGCCTTGCACTGTGAGCACAGGCTGCCTCCTCACCGGCAAAGTGTTTCCTTTGTTCACAGGCAGGGGGCAGCCTTGATACAAGGTCATGTCCCGGCTTTCCCTGCCTGCAGGAAGCAGAGTGCTCTGCTCGGGTGCTGGGTTCACAGTAAATCTCCTGAGTAAAACTCTGTCATATGATGTGAAAGGCCTCTTAGGAAAGCATTGATTCTTTGCTCTATGAGGAGCATTGGATTTGACCCTACCAGAGAAGGCCTTGCCTCCTTTGTGACGGCGCATGGGAAAGAGAGGTGAACAGTGCTAAGGCAGTCTCTCTACTGGAAATGAGTTTCAGGAACATTATAATGTTAGGAATACAGATTTGTATTCCTAATGTTATAGTGTTCCTTTAAGATATCTTTGCTTTGCTTCCTTTAAGCTATGTCTACTTTCCTCCTAACATGCCTCTAACTAAGTAGTGTGTTGCTCAATTCCCTATCTATCTGTTTTCCAGTTTTGTTGGCTTTCTCTTCTTTCTTTGTGATATTAAGCAATAATTGTTAATGAAGATTTTAACCACAAAGTTATTTCAAGCTGTCACTATTCACTATTTGAAAAAAATGCCCTTTTGTACAAATTGTGATAGTCTGCATTGTGTTAAATGGATGTGATATCAGTAATCAAGAAGCAGCCAATCAGAGTGCACTGATTGTAAAAAAAAAGCAGTTCTAAAAATAATTAATTAAAACTGAGAGGAGGACTCAATCCAACTTACCCTATTCCAACAAAAATATTGTGTATCATTGTGTGTAGCTACTATCTCTGTATTCCAAGGAATTGGGAGTCATGTTAGTGCTCGCGCCTTCTACCCAATCATGTTGTCAATATATGACTGTTTTTTAATAATGTGTTCTTTAAGAAAAAAAATCTGCATTTTCTTACACAAATATGGAGTGGAAAAAGTGCAGCGCTTCAATGACACAATATGTGTATGAATTGCAAAATGTAAGATAATATCACTAAAGTGCTAAGTGCTCCATATGAGTGATGTGTACCCTAAATCACAGTAATCAAATACAATAACAAAACTTGCTCAGTAACAATATACCTACCACACAACGTTTTCCAGATACATATCCTTGTAGTGTGTAAAAATACAAAAATATCATAGTGCAGACAATCTATAGTTAGAGACACAATGCCTAATAGGTGTGGAGGTTGCGCCGGCCACCTACCTGTGTTGGTCAGGCCTTCACAGTTTACATTTGTGCCCGGAAGTCCATGAAAAGATTTGGGAAGAGGAGTTTGTGGAAATATTTTCCCTGCTCCTGTTTGAAGATTTGCTGCCTCCTGATTAGGAGTTGAATGACTCTGACAAGGATAAGGATAAGTTCAGTTTTTGGAAGATTCTCAAAACATTTGGTAATTGGCTCTGGGCCTTTTCGATCCTAGCCAGCGTAATTAGGGAGAAGGCACCGGAAAAGTGCTCAACCCTATTCTGTTACCAGGATATGGTGTGGAACGCGTGTCTTGTCTATGAGGGGCTGAGGTCGTGGGGGTACGATGAACAATTCTGCCAGAGGTTGGCGGTTCGCCTGTCCATTGGGTGCGGTCAGATGGATATTGGTTTGTGGTTGGCGATTATGACTCACCTTAATTTGCACCAAGTGGGTCTGTCATCCTTTCTTGGGGGGTCGGCATGGTGGGATCCCCCTCCGCGTCGGCCTCACCTTGGCGTGCTGGTTGCTGCTGGCAGTTCAACAAAAGGCACTGCAAGTGAGGGGCTGGATGCAAGTTTAAGCATGAATGCTCCATGTGTGGGGGTTCCCACTTCGCTGCTTCAAGTGGGGTAAATCCGGTGAGCGAGGGGATGCCATGGTTTAGAAGGGTGAGAAAACCAGTGGACGTCGGCGTGATGATCCTGTGGCTAAACAGTTATAGGAATCACAAGGCAACGGAATTGCTGCTGGGGGGTTTCCGCGATGGGTTTTGGATTAACTATCGGGCCAAGGATTCCCCCTGGGGTCGGTCAAAACCTCAAGTCAGTTTGGGACCACCCTGTGGTGGTGGTGGAAGACAAGCTCAAAAAGGAGCTTTCAATGGGGCATATGGCGGGCCCCTTTCTCAGCTCCGACGATTCCTAACCTTCTCCCCTTTGGGTGTGGCCGATTCATGATTTGTCATACCTGTTTCGGGTATTAGTAAATGACGATATTGATGCTGAGCAGAGCTTATGGCTAAGGCAGATTTTGAAGCACCATTTTGGCTGCTTCCGGTGCACCCAGTGCTGGATGGATCTCTGGGGCCTTGGGATGACCGAGTTCGGTCTCGGAATCTGCATGGCTGCATTATGGTAAGGCATGGTGTGAGTGAGTGAATTTCGAGAGGCAGCTCAGTGGTTTCCGGTCTGATGGAGGGCGTCTGCAAGGTCTGTTACAATTAATCTGGTTCTGAGAGGCATCGGGCTGTTCTCCCTCGTCTGTTTCGGGTAAGTTATCCGGGCTCAGTTTATGGTTCAAACTCACCAAGGCCCCAGATCTCATGAAGGATATTTTAGTCTCATTGGTGATGATGAGTTGGCATAGGGGGCCCAAGGTTTTGGATTCAAGGATGCCGGTTTCGGGTGATCTGTTGGTGGGCTTGTTTAGAGTTCTGTTACAGGTTTGTTCTTCTACATTTGAAGTGGTGCTGTTTTGTTTGGCATCCATGTTTACCTTTCTCAGGGCCATGCGGGTGGGTGAGCATGTTAGCCCATCCAAGGCTGTCCCTGTTGTTGTTTGGCGATGTTTTTGGTAAGGTTGGGGCTGCACGTTTTTTGCTGCGTAAGTCCAAAATGGTAGTTCTTGGCCAGGGTATTTGGGTCATGTTACGGCAGATCCCTGGTTTGGTGGTTTGTCCTATGTCCTGTTTTTGTGTACTGTCAGGCTGTGCATGTCCCCGCGGGTTGATAATATTACAGCAGATGACCTTTCTCATTTACAGTGGCAGGAGATCAGGACAGCAGCGCCGGGGGCGGACAAGGTATGGAAAACAGACGCACCCACTGAGCCAATGATCAGCTAGTGGTTAGCATTACGAGAATGGAAGGGCCAGAAAGGTCATGTGCTGGTTGGGAGGGAGGGCAGCTGCCCAAATGATTGTTTTTGGTTGGAAAGGTGGTACTCATTGATGTATATACATGAGTAAGTTATGTATATATGATGTTTATGTTATAAAGTTGAAGTTTAAAGATTTATATATATTTATAATATTTATAATATTTAATAAAGCTGTGGCCTATTTCCACCAAGTCTGCTTCAAGTCTGTGGTTTTATTATTTCGGGCAAGGGGTTTAAAGCCGTTGCGGTGGCATAGAACGCCGTAACAGCTTCAGCCCCCAGGAGGTGAGATCTACTCACCTCCGCCGCGTTCCTAATTCGCAAGCACTATATTTGACCCTGTAACTCTCCAAGACACCATAAAACCTGTGCATAGGGGGTACTGTTTTACTCGGGAGACTTCACTGAACTCAAATATTAGTCTTTCAAACTGGTAAATTGTATTACAATGATGATATTTTAAGTAAAAGTGACAGTTTTTTTTGCATTTTTTACAAACGAACGGCACTTTTATGGACTATATTACTGATGTAATATGTTTTACTGTTTTAAAACACTAATATTTGTGTTTAGTGAAGTCTCCCGAGAATAACAGTACCCCCCATGTACAGGTTTTATGGTGTTTTGGAAAGTTAGAGAGTCACATATAAGGCTTGCATTTCATTTTTTTGACATTGAAATTTGCCAGATTGGTTATGTTGCCAGACTGGCCAAATATTTGTTTTCTGCTTTTTTCACACAAAAATAAATATGAACGCTAACTTTGACCAGTGTTTGTGACTAAGTGGCTACTAAAAAAGACTTAACATACCGCACTTTCAATACCTCGGGTTGTCTACTTTTTCAAATGGTATGCCATTATGGGGGTAATTCTCATTCCTAGGCTACCACACCGTCTCAAAGGTAACATTACTAATCTGGCAAATTTCAATTTGAAAATGGAACGTTCTATATTTGACCCTGTAACTTTCCAAAACACCATAAAACCTGTTAATGGGGGGTACTGTTGAGACTCGTGAGACATCGCTGATTACAAATATGTGCATTTTTTTGCAGTAAACCCTAACAGTATTATGACATTTACAGCTAAAATGTGAGGCGGAACTACAATTTAAAAAAAAATAAAAAAAAATTCTCACAGTTTTTTAAATTTTGATTCATAATAAATTATGTTTCATACATAAATATTTGATATGAAATGAAAACCCTGTTTCTCCTGAACAAAATGATATATAATAAGTGTGGGTGCATATAATATGAAAGAGTTGAATTACGGTTGAACAGACATATAGCGCAAATTCCAGTTTTTGTTTACGTTTTGTTTTGATCAGAACGTGTATTATTGACTCCGTCCTGAAGGGGTTAAGCTTACACTTGTGTTTGAAAATGGTTGTATATTTCTAAATTTGGTATGTCTAAACATTCTTTTAGTGCTATGGTTTATGTTGTATCAATATGTTGTATTACATAACTTGAGTACCCTCACAGGATCTTGGCTGTATGTAATATAAATAAAATATTGCAATATGTAACTTGAGTACCCTCATGACAACATGGTGGTGAGCACTCTTAATTCAATATTTTACGAGATGCTCACAATGATATTGAGCTTTGTGGAAAATCTGTTTCTATATTTAGATTGTCACATACCTGCATGCCCACTGCCTTTCCTAGTATTTCAATGTGTATTTTAATCCAGTTTTTTGTATGTGTGTTTAATAAATGAATGATATATGCAAGATGCTTTGATTGAAGCAGAATACTTCAAATATTAGTATACATTTTTACCTTGTCTTTCATAAAATAAAGCCAGGTCAGATGGAGATAGGGAGACTTATCAGTTATAGTTGGGAAGGATTTATGGGTTTCTGCTTTAAAATCAACAACTCACTGGCTAGTGTTAATTGTATGCACAGTCTCTTTACAGGGTTTGTTCATTGGCTGAGAGCACTCAGCTGAATCTCTCAGCCCATGAAATAATGGTAATATCGCTTCAGAGCTCTGCAAATGCAAGAGGCAAACTGTTGAAAAATTGTTTGCCTCCTTGCCAGGAATGGTATGCTTTACATTTGATTGATATTAGTAATAAGATTTTATGTTTCACACATATTGGGAAATGTACACAACCAGAGACTGCTAGTCAGTATCATATGGTAAAAAGAACACTGTAGGTACCATAACTACCTTAATAGTTTAATCACAATTTAGTAGAGATTCTTGGTAAACCTTTGAATAGTGATGCAGGACCCGGTGCCTGCAGACTCCAGGCACTATAACCACTTTAAGTGGTTATCGTGCCTACAGTGTTTGTGAAAAAAAGGAAAAAAAATGTCATTTAGATAGACTATTTCTTAAGGTAAGAGATTTCAGTTCCCGAACCAGTGAGATTAATTTATTTTTCAAAGGATAGACTCTCTGTAAGCCTATATGTATGCATATAAATATAAAATGCTCATGGTATTACTAATCTTTAGTGTATTAAAGATAGAGCAAAAGATGTATGACTATAATTATTGTAAGTAAGCATGCAATCCATAATATTTGGGGCAAAGTTAACATCAAGATTAAAAGAAAATAAAGATTTAGGATACGTTTCTGCTGGTCTCGAAAAAAAATTAAAATTGAATAGTAATTGGTAAAATAATTCAATATATTGTTTAACTTTTTATCCATTTTCTTGATAAAATTTGCTTTTTTATATAAATAGTCATACATTTGTCTTTTTAGTTATTCATAACAGTATGTTACTGGGAACGTTTTCACTAACACTGTGATATTACATTTTCTAAACACAATTGACAGCACAGAATAAACACTGTCATTTGAATCATTGATATAATAAGCAATGCTCACACTTTAAAAAAAGGCATATTAAAGATGTAAATCTAAAATTCTTTTGATGTAGAAACATTTATAGGACACGTTTCATAAACTCCCATGTCCCCTGTGGTATTCTATCAGTTTGAATAAAATAGTATAAGCAATCCAACGAATCACAAACCATTCCTATAGATAGATTAATTATTAGAACAAAAGATGAATAAAATGAAATATAAATGTATCTATTATGTATCTATTATCTATTATTCCCATTCAACTGGGAAATGTGTTTTTCTAGGTACTTACACAGGTTTTTACAAAAAATAGCTTTGGTCCAGAGAGTGACCTCCTCAGCCACTTTTCTGATTTTCACTTCAAAACTATTGGAAAAATAAATCAAATACTTAAAGGGACACTCCAGGCACCAATACAACTTTAATGCATTTGGTACTTCTTGGCCTCATTTATATGCTGTATTTTTGTATATTTAAATCCTCATAATTTTTGCATGAAAAAATGTATGTTTTGTAGAATACTGCACCATAAGCCTTCCTCCTTATTCATGCCCCCTCATGCTAGAAATACTTTCTTATTTTTTGTACTTTTTGTACACAGCTCATCCCCTAACAGCACTGAGTGTGCTGTTTTTAATTCACAACCTGGCTGTAGACAGTATGAGAAACCACAAACAGGTAGTGATATTTTTACTGTATGTACTATATGTTACATAGTTTGACACTGTTGATCATGTCCTCCTTCTCCAAACTCTTCAATCCCTCGGTCTCTGTGAAACCGTCCTATCGTGGTTTTCCTCCTATCTCTCCCAACGTTCATTCAGTATCTCCTTTTGCAATGACACCTCCTCTTGCCCTTTCTTGGTTGGAGTACCCCAAGGATCTGTTCTTGGTCCCCTTCTGTTCTCTCTTTATACTGCCTCTTTTGGCAAACTCATTAACTCCTTTAGATTTCACTACCATCTAAATGACGATGACACCCAGATATATCTCTCCTCCCCTGATCTCTCCCCCATGGTCCTACAATGTGTCACTATTTGCCTTTTTAAAATCTCTGATTGGATGTCCACCCGCTTTCAGAAACTCAATCTCTCTAAAACTGAGCTTCTTATTTTCCCCCCTAATAATGCTGATCCTCCTCCTTTGCTCTCCCTAGTAGTTGATGGTACTTGCATCAGTCTGTCCTTGCAAGCTTGTTGCCTTGGTGTTTTCTTTGATCCTGGCCTCACCTTTGCGCCTCATATCCAGAATGTTGCTAAAACCTGTTGATTCCACCGTAAAAACATCGCCTGCATCCACCACTTTCTTATGCAACATGCTGCCAAGGATCTTATTCATGCTCTGGTAATCTATTGCATGGTTTACTGTAATTCTCTTCTAGTTGGTCTCCCCAGAAGCCAAACTGCCCCGCTGCAATCAGTAATGAATTCTGCCACCAAGCTGATCTTTCTCACCCGTCGCTTCTACCATACCGCTACCTATTGTTCCTGTGTCACTGTATAATTGCCTCATTTATTGTAAATCCCCCATTTCATAATATTTTAAAGTGCTGTGGTATTAGTTGGCGCTATATAAATACCAATAATAATAATAGTTCAGGTTACTCAGTATTGTATTTTGGACTGATCAGCCTGGCTACGGAGGCTGATTTGTGGTGCAGCATTCTTCAAAACATTTAATTGTATTACTTTATTGGCAAAAACGATAAAGCTTTGAACATGTAAAAACGACAGCACATTGATGCATTTTTCTGCCTGCAGTGTCCCTTTAACATTCAATAAGATTTAAGTGAATGGATCTACACCATATGGAGTAATTTTTAAAAGCTATTCTGTTGCTAATATATTTTAAACAATGGAATCTTAAGGATAGTTGTGAAGTGTCCTGTACCATAGTCTTGCTGTAAGAGATCCTTATAAGAGAAACAATCTTTGTAATAATTTTCATGTTTATAATTAGCAATATAATTAAAGTGTCATAATTCATAAGAATACATTTTAATGTGCAACATAAATTATATATCTTTTAATTCATCCTTGCTAGTTTTATTTCCACTCTACATTGCCCCAAGGTTCACTGACCTCAAGTAATCTACTCGTCACATCAATGACTATCTGAATATAAGAAAGTGACCTCTTGTCTAATAAAATAAAAGGTAAGTTACTCCTTGCTCTCAATATCATGCATCATGAAAATATCTTTCAATATCATATCAAGTATAATACAAATTATAATTATATTAAATTCTCAGGTGTTTCCCATGTGTCTCTGAATACCCTTATTTCTTTTTATAATACTGTCTTTTAAACTCAAAATTTTGTTTACTTAATGAGACTATTCCCCAATATAATTCCTCGACTATCAATTAGGACATTTTTTTTTTCAAAAGGAAAAAAAAAGGATTTTTTGTTATTTTAACATAATCAAATACAAACATTACATTCAATACCTCAATAAGCTTTACCGATATTCACATAAATATGTTCCATCAAAACAGATATCTATAGAAAGAAAATATTTTACGGGCACAATGGTTTATATACCTTTTAAATACCTGCAACTAGAAATCCATATCTGGAATAAACCATTTTAAGGTTACATTATCTATATATTCCATATATAACAAAATTGAGATATCGCCACACTACATTCACACTATAAACACATACTCTCCCGAGAAACCAGCATTATATTGACCATTTGCATCTATTACTTTCAAATAAATGTTTATATCACTGGTTTCTTTCCGGAGTCAGACACACACTGCGGGGGCTACTCAGACCTACTATATTATAAGCCTTCATTACAAGCCATAAACTTGTCCACTATGTTTTCCCACCTACTAGTTTTACTCAATCCCACAGAGTTTCCTTGAATTATTCCAGTTTCCATTTTCCATTGATATATTATCTGTTTTTTAATTTCAGCTCACTATAAGACTTTATTGCTTTTCCAGTGCCTAGCTAGGACTGTTTTAGCTGCCATTAAAATATGAATTATTAACATACTTTTTTCGTTAGGCATAAGAGGCCATCCCTGATGTAACAAAAAACTCTGTGGTGTAAAAGGTATATATATCTGACAGGTATTATAAATTTGTTGATAGATATTCTACCATGTATTATTTAAGAATTTACATTGCCACCATATATGGAGATAATCTCCTTTCCCATCGTTACATCTCCAACAAACTTGATTCTGATCTTTATACATTTTTGCAATTTTTTCTGGGACCAAATACTAATGAGTTTATAGAAATTCTCTACTATATTCAAACAATGTACCGATTTATTTACCTTAACTAGCGCAGTTATCATGTCTTGCTCAGTAATTTCAATATGTAGGTCTTTTTCCCACTTATTCTTAGATTTCCAGACATAAGGTTTCTTAGAATCCTTTAAGAACTCATAACATCTAGTAATATGGCCTTTTTTCCCCTGATTTTCCAGAGTCTTTTTAAGATTACTTGAGATTTTATTAAGCTGAAAATCCAAGAATTTCACCAAAAAAACCTTAATTCTTAGATATGTGAATATCTTGTTGTTATCAATCCCAAACTCTGATTGTAGCTGATTAAATGGCTTAATTTCCTTTCTCTCAATAATCTCTTGGATATTCTTAATTCCCTTCTGTACCCATCCACTAATATTCAGATCCTCAATATTCCCCTTAATCACCTCTATGGGTAAAAATGGAAACAATCTATATTCTATTTTACAGTCTTTCTTGATTTTATTCCAGTATCCCAAAATATTAGAAATAATAATCGAGTTTCCTGAGCATACTGATTTACTCCTATTTTTCTCCTTTCTTACTGCCCAAAACAGAGCATTAAGATTTTCAGTCTCTACTAATGATTGTTCTATTTGATACCAAGCTAGATCTTTTTGATCTTTGCTTATAGTATTAAGAACATGAGCCAGCATACAGGCATTATGATATTCTATTATATTTGGGGCAGCAAGACCTCCATCTTTTTTTTTCTTAGATACCTGATGCAAACTTATTCTGGGTTTTTTCCCCTTCCAGATAAATTTAGAAAAAGCTGACTGTATCATTTTTAACCAAGGAGTTGGAACTTGTATTGGTAACATTCTAAAAAGATAGTTCCATTTGGGCAAAATATAGGAGCGGATAGTATTTATACGCCCTATCCATGAAATCTCCCTACTAGCCCATTCTTTTAGAATCTTATTTGTATATTTTATAAGGGGAAGAAAATTAACCTCCATAACTTTTTTTATGTTTCTTGGAATTCTGATACCAAGGAACATAGTATTATTCTTTACCCAGACAAAATCGTAAGATGTTTTAATAAAAAGCTTTTCTTCTCTAGATATATTAGTTGTCATTATTGTAGTTTTATTAATGTTTAATTTATAATTTAAGTATTCACTGTATTGGGCCAATATCTTTATCAATTCCGGTAGCGAGGATCTAGGATTCTGCAGCATAAGCATGACGTCATCAGCATATAAATTAATCTTATGTTCTATTTTATTTTGCCTAAGTCCCTTAATCTTCCCATTTTGCCTTATATCATCCGCCAAGGGTTTGATGGTTAAAACATAGAGCAGAGGGGACAGGGGAGAGCCCTGTCTAGTACCATTCTTGATATTAAACCAGTCTGCATCTATTCCTGGGCCTACCGTCTACAGTGCCATAATGGCATCATAGGCTGCGCCCACTATACCATATGCCCTCAATGCATTTGCCAAAAAGTCCCATCTGACCCTGTCAAAGGCTTTCTCAGCATCCAGTGACAGGGTCAGAAGGGAAACGTTCTCCCTTGATGCAGCATCATGAACATCCAATATCCTTCTTAAGCCACCTGAAGCTGCTCTACCAGGAATAAATCCAGCCTGGTCTTGATGTATCAAGGCAGGAATACAAATTTTTAAACGATCAGCTATGATCAAGGCATAAATCTTTACATCTCCATTAAGGAGAGATATAGGGCGATATTTCGCCAATTTAGCTGGATCTTTGTCTGGCTTCAAGATTGGAACGATATTTGCTTGAAGCATCTCTTTAGGAAATGTGCGGTTTGCCACTATCTCATTAAATATCCTAACAAGGTACACTGAAAAGGTGTCTCTAAATATTTTATAGAATTTATTAGAGTAGCCATCCGGTCCCGGGGCTTTGTTGATCTGTAATTTATTTATTGCTACTTTAATATCATCAGCAGTTATTGTTTATTTATTTCCATAAGTTGTTCTCTTGTTATTTTGGGCATTTTTTTATTTTTAAAATATTCTGCTGAGGGAAGTTGTTGACCTACCGGTTCTAAATTGTATAATTGACTATAGTAGTCATTGAAAGCTGCTCCAATTTTCTTTGGGCACAAAAGCATCCCCTTTTCAGTCTCTATTTTGTGTATTCTTCCCAGTTGTTTTTTTTTTTCAATTTATTTGTGAGCAACCTATCTGCCCTATTACTCTTATAATACCAATTTATCTTTAAGGATTGTAACGTTCTATTTTTCTCCTTAAATAATAATTCATTTATACTGTTTTGCGTTAATAACATTTTTGTACTTATCTCCTGGGTTGGTGCAGCTTTGTTTGATTAGATAATTTATATTAGTCAACATATAAATCCTTCAAAGATTTCCCCTTCTTTTTTTTTTATCAATTGTACCTAATTTAATTAGATAGCCTCTTGTAACACAGTAATATGCATTCCATACTACTGGTAATGAAACTTCTCCTCCCGCATTTTCCTGAAAAAACCTTTCTGCCATCTCCTTAATATATTCTCTATTTTCTTTTCTAGATGGGATGTTATCATTTAATCTCCAATTCGATCTTCTATCCCCCTTATTCTCTATGTCCAACTCCAAAATTATGGCATTATGGTCTGACCATGAAACTTCGTCTATAAGAACTTTTTTAGTACAGTTGACCAAACCATCATTTCCCAAGAATAAATCAATTCTTGAATATGAGAAATAGGATCTGGAAAAACATGTAAAATCCCTCTCAGTTGGATGAAACGCTCGCCATATATCCATTAATCCATAATTCCTAAGTATCTTTCGAAATTGGTCTGCCTGCGAAATTGCAGATTTATTTGGTCCTGCATTATTTAATGTTTTTTTATCTAAACTGGCATCCAAAATCCGATTGAAATCCCCCGTTACGAGTAACTTACCCTGTTTTATTTTTTCAACTTTGTTTAAGAGATCACAGAAATACTTATTAGAAGGATTATTGGGTGCGTAAAGATTTACTAAAGTATAAATTTCTGTTTGAATTTTGATTATCAGGATTATAACTCTGGCTTCCTCGTCTATTTCTTGATAGATTAATTTAGCATCTATATCGTCACTTATCAGAATGGTCACTCCTCTCTTCCGCTGCCTCTCTAATGAGGCGGATACTGCTGTTGAAAACCTTTGTGGGATAAATCTTAGACTGTCCTCTCTTCTCCAATGCGTCTCTTGTAAAAAGATAATTTGGGCTTTTTCTCTCTTAATATAGTCAAACAAAATCGCTCTCTTACAAGGAGAATTTAAGCCCTGAGAGTTTAACGATTAACATTTTAAACATTACAGTTTCCCATCCTCATATCAATCATTTAAGAATTTTCCAAATTCATAATCCCTTTTGCATACTCTTAGTGGACTTGTTTTGTAAATTTCTTCTTGGTCTGAGTTTAAGCCCCCGCACCAAACACACAAAACCACAACATTCATACACCATCCCCTCATCTGTGAGGGGAATTCATACCAGCAACCCCGAGTCTTAAACTCGGGGTATTGATCCCGGAGGGGAAAAACCCCTACTAGGGATCTTGTCCTCATCAGGATAACTCCTAGATAAGGAAATAAAAAGAACTGAGCTGTAGCGTCCCATTTTATTAAATTGTTCATTCGCCTGCTAAATTACCGCAGCAATAACCATAAACCTCCCCACTACCAGCAAAATGATCAAAACCCTTTTACCCTTCTATTTTAAACTCCCTAAAAATAAATCAATCCTATAAAGCCCAATCGCAGTTATTTAAAACACCAACCCTTATTTGCCGCCGAACCTCACTGTGAAACTATTAATGAGGTTACTACTTTTTAATACAAACGCTTTTTACCCATATGATACTCATTTTTCTATTTATACTAATACAATATATATCAATCTCCCTTTCTCTTTTTGTCTTCCCCTTGTCTTCTTCCTTACTTCCCCTTCCCTTTTCTTTTTCTTAAATACAACACACCTTCTCTTCCTTTTTCCTTCCCTCCTCATCTACCTTCTCCTCCCCTCTCTCTCTTTCCTTCCCTCCCCTTTCCTTCCCCCCTTCTCTCCTCCTTCTCTTTTTAATTAATAGCGAGTGCACTTCCTTAATTGATTTACAATTTACCCAAACTATTAATTATTTTCCTTATATTCCTCTTAGTACTTTACTTAACAACAAAATTTTATCACAACAATCCAACTTGTTACTGTATATCATAATTTCCTCAACTTTTATATTACCGTGATATATACTACATGTTATCCTTATCTTCCTCCTGTAATTACCCTTACTATTTTGCTCCAAAATCCATCTCTATATTCACACAAGTTATATTATTTACATACAATATAAGGTGGAGTATCTTCTGGTTACAATCAATAACAGGTAAATCCTAGAAGTAGAACAGATAATAACACATAATAGTGCAATATTGTCTGAGTAACAAATAGAAGGAAGATAAAATGTATGATAATACACTCACAAAATCAGAGCCTGTAAATTAAGGCTCAATTATCCAGCGTTGTGGGATTGAGGATCCCACTTCCTTCTTTATGCTGCCAAGGAGTGGTAAATAATCCAATGTCCTCTCACAGATAGGTATAAATAGTGAAAGTGCTTTAATAATAAAGTGCACAAGTAAAAGTAAAAAACAAGACCTTACAATTGAAGGTAACCTTGTTAGAGTAGTCTCTAGCTGCAAAACGCGTTTTGCCTCGTGTAGAGGCTTCCTCAGTTGCTCTAGTTGCTTGTAGTTGGTGGTCTGTGTTTATATGGTATCTTTTGCGCCCTTTTCTGCTCTCCTCTCCCCTTGTTCGCGGCACTTCCGTTTCCGCGTTCCATCAGTGGAACGCATTAATTTAGTCACTTCCGGTTTCGGCTTTTGCGTTCCATAAGTGGAACGCATGCGTTGTTCTTCCGATTTTCATACATTTAAGCATATCTTGTGTATACCAATATTAATTCATTAGTGGAAGACAGTCCATATGGATGTAAAGAAACATTAATAATGGATGGAACTGATGGAACGCGGAAACGGAAGTGCCGCGAACAAGGGGAGAGGAGAGCAGAAAAGGGCGCAAAAGATACCATATAAACACAGACCACCAACTACAAGCAACTAGAGCAACTGAGGAAGCCTCTACACGAGGCGAAACGCGTTTTGCAGCTAGAGACTACTCTAACAAGGTTACCTTCAATTGTAAGGTCTTGTTTTTTACTTTTACTTGTGCACTTTATTATTAAAGCACTTTCACTATTTATACCTATCTGTGAGAGGACATTGGATTATTTACCACTCCTTGGCAGCATAAAGAAGGAAGTGGGATCCTCAATCCCACAACGCTGGATAATTGAGCCTTAATTTACAGGCTCTGATTTTGTGAGTGTATTATCATACATTTTATCTTCATTCTATTTGTTACTCAGACAATATTGCACTATTATGTGTTATTATCTGTTCTACTTCTAGGATTTACCTGCTATTGATTGTAACCAGAAGATACTCCACCTTATATTGTATGTAAATTTTATTTGATGTGAGGGTGAAGGGAACTCACTAAGGTGTATTGAGAATCTTTTTGGTTTATTCTTTTATGTAAGTGTCCTACTGGAAAATACTGTATTTCTTTTATTTTAAGTGATATTATTTACCTTTCAAGAAAACACACCCTTTTTACTAACTATATAACATAAACCATTAAAACTAAACCCTAAATTTCCTTCTCTTCAAAATTTGAATTTATAAACAAAAGCTATCGTTTAACTACTCCACCTGTTTTCTTATATTTATATAAATGAGTGGACCTCCACCTGTGCCAAAAAATTCTCATTAGAGAGCAAAAAAAACGTGCTGAGCTAAACCTTAGTAACCAACCCCTTTTTGTTCTTCTTCAGTGAAACAATATATATGTGAACCATCTCTCATTAAAATTTCATATTTTACCCTTAAATAAGGAATTTGCTAAGATCACAGAATTTTTTCAGCCACGCCCTATTTTGCACGGGAGAGAGAGGAGGAGAAAAAAAAAAAAAGAAAGGGTTTTCACGTTGCCCATTCCAATTCTATACATTATTAAACCAGATTGTTCAGCCAATTTGCAACCTTCTCAGGTGAGTCAAAATTATGCGTATTCCCATCTTTAGTAACTATAAGTTTGGTTGGGAAGCCCCACCTATATTTTAGATTATTTTCCCTTAAACGCAAAGTAGCTGGGAGGAATTGTCTCCTCGCTTTTCTTGTCTGGAAAGACAAATCTGGGAAGACCTTTATATCGTTAAATTTGCCTTGATTTCTTTCCATTGATCTTGACGCTTTTAAAAAAATTTCTCTAAAAGAGTAGGAGTGACAAGCGATAATTATATCTCTTGGAAGTTCAGCTGGAAGTGTTCTTGGTTTGTACAGTCGGTGCATTCTTTCAAGAAAGTCCACTTTATCCTCAATGTTTATTTTAAGAGCTTTAAAAAACACAGAGAGGTAAATTGCCAGATTACCTTGTGAGATGGATTCAGGGATGTTTCTTATTCTCAAATTATTTCTTCTGGCTCTGTCTTCTATATTTATAGTTCTTTCTTTAAGATCATTTATCTTTATTTGTTGTTTTTCAATAATCTCATTTTGCTTCTGTAGAAGAAATTCTAGATTTTCTATTTTTTGTTCATTAACTTTAGTTTTTTGGCCAATCTCCAATATTTCTTTCTTCAAAGTTGCAAAACTCGCCTGCATTTCTGTTTTTATTTGTTCCAGCTGTAGGTCTAAACATTCTTTTAAGTACCCTGGGGTGACCGTTTGTCGTTCGTCTGGGAGTTCTTTTGCCTCAGTAACATTGAGGTCTGCAGTTTCTTTACTTAAGGCAGCTTTGTGTGGTGTTGATGTCTGAGAGTATTCTAAGGTGCTTTTATCTGCTGGTGCATTAAAAAAATTTGAAAGTCTCTTTTCTTGTTTATCTTTCTTTTCTCAATCTTTTTTAGTTGGAGGTTTCAGCTCCTGCCTTTGATCAGCTGTTTTCCTTGTTGCCATTTTTTTTCCTTCTTATTTCTTATCTACTTTTATTAATATCCTTCTTTCTGTGTTTACTTTACTCAATTCTGTCTATACACCGCTTAGCTTCTCCTCTTGCGGCTTCACAGCTTCAGTGCTGTTAGAGCTGATTATTGAGCAGTGTATCTTTATTTTTTTTATTATTTTTTTTTCCTTTCCCTTAAATCTTTTTTTCTTTTTTTTTTCTTTCCCTTTCCTTTTTTCAACTACTCCACTTCATTACCTAGAAGGATTTTTTTTCTTTTCTTTTTTTTCCCCCTTTTTCTGTTATAAACTTTTCCTGCGTTCTTTCTCTTTCTTTTTTTTTCTTTCCCCCCTTTCCCTATCTTCTTTTTCTTTCTTTCTCACTTTTCTCTTAATATTTACATATTTACAGCTGCTTCAATTTTCGGGGCTAAATGATAAACAGTAAAACAATTAGGCGGTTTTCCTTTTTTTTTTTTCTTCAGGCTTTAAATCTTGCTTTCAAATGCCTTTTTTAGCTGCCTTATTTATTTTCCAAATTCCCAGCCTATTGCTCCAGCGCTCACCTCCGTCACAGTATAGGCTTTTCCGTCTACTCACGGCTATGTCGTTGGGTACTGCGCCTGGGTACTGCACCTCCAACTCTCAAGATATCAAGATACCTAGAGGACCGAGGAACAGCTTTCCCTCCCGGGAACCTTTGAGGGTAGCTTTATAGGTTCAGCCGGCATACTCATGGGAGCAGTTACTCATGTATTCAATCAAGCGGCGACTCCTTCTTTTCCCGCGTGGGACTCCAGCTCAGCTCAGAGCGGCGGCGTGCACGCTACGCTCCCTGCATGACGTCACGTCATCTCGCTGGACCTCCCACGATCAATTAGGACCTTTAATATTACTACAACTCAGCAGTTCATGAAATCTCTACTTGATGTGATTTAATATAAACCAGACTGAAACACTATGAGCCATCTTTGGTTTCTTCCTCCAAGGGTTGCTGTGTGACATCTTCAGCAGCTATGTAGGGAGTGTTCTGCAATAATAATCACACTTGCGTTTGCTATAAACAGCCAGTCGTGGCAAAGCTCTGTCTCACGTGACCATCTTGCTCAGAAGCAAACCACACCCCCTCTACTTTACTTTTTTGTCCAGTCCTTGTTCCTAAAATTAGAGGCTTTGCTTAACGTAATACATTCTGAACAAAACATTCTCAAGAAACACCAGCCACCAGTGGTGGCTCATTGTTTACTGAGGAATATGACATATTTCTATTCAAAATGTCCACAAACAAAGAACGGTGAAACACAAACAATTTACTGAACTATTCAAAAGTACTATAACATATAATATTTAAAAAAAAAAAAAAAACTTTTCAAAAATACATTTTAAATAGACTAATTTTGGTATGTAATCGAGATCAGGAAGGAGGTTCAGCGCTGATAGGAAAACAGAGAATATGACAGCAAGGCAGCACAACTATGGAAAAGGGGAATCCCCTCTAAGCCCCTTGGAATACAATGGAGAGAAAAACACAAATAAGGGTGCGCCTAAGACAAGTAGAATGAATGTATAAAAATATGTATCAGAGAGTCCAAGCAGCGATACCTAGAAAGTCCGGATATAAATAATCCACATATGCAGGAGGTAGTCCTAGTGCTACATAAAATGGTATGTGAAGTCCCAGATGTATATCAGCAGCTTCAAAATGGATATGTGAAGAAAACAGAAGACAAGGGAAACTCCAATGGTATAGTATGAACGGTAAATAATATAATAAAATTATACTAAAAGAAGTTTATAAGTTTCTACTTGATGAAGCCTATTGTGGCGAAACGCGTATAGGAACTTTTTATATAATCTAAGTGCTAATAAAGGAATATTTAGCTATTATACATTTGGTTGCCACATTCCTCTTTCCACCTTAGTATTATATTACCTTCTTTTAGTATAATTTTATTATTTTACTATTTGCAAGTTTATTTTATTCAGACCTGACCACTACTACCTTTTTGTCCATATTGGAGTACCAAGAATCCTAAAGTGGGGATTATACCACCCATTCGCCATCCACCGAGCAGTACGTCTGCTCTATATACCGTGAGTATATTTTATTCTGTTTTTACATTTTATCAACTATACAGTGAGCACTATATTTTATTTTTTTACCTCGAGCTGGACTACTCCACCAAAGTACTCTGCTAAAGAACAAAAGAGGAGCACCGTATATCCTTGAGTGGGGATTATTCCACTACGTGCCATTTACACCAGAGCTGGATTTAAGCTCTGAATATTGTGAGTAGTTCTACTATTCTATATACAATATTATTTACCGTTCATACTATACCATTGGAGTTTCCCTTGTCTTCTGTTTTCTTCACATATCCATTTTGAAGCTGCGGATATACATCTGGGACTTCACATACCATTTTATGTAGCACTAGGACTACCTCCTGCATATGTGGATTATTTATATCCGGACTTTCTAGGTATCGCTGCTTGGACTCTCTGATACATATTTTTAAACATTCATTCTACTTGTCTTAGGCGCACCCTTATTTGTGCTTTTCTAATTTTGGTATGTACTTTAGTGTGGATGAAATTGGGTTTAATAGGTGATTAATTGACTTCTTGAACTTTAATCCAAAATGCACCCAAATCACAAACTAACCGAAATGCACGACGCCCAATCATGTTTGATTTGTGATGCCCATGGCACCAAAAACAAATAATTGATGAGGAAAAAATAGATGATTGATGTCTAGGGAACAGTCACTAAATGTTAATTTTATCCACAGTTCAAGTGAGAAGTGAGCAATAGATGAAAAAAGCAAGGAGAAAAAAATATATTGTGTTATATAATTAAATCAATATATAATATTGAAATACATTAAAAAAAACAGTTTTTTACTACTCCTAATCCTTTTTTCTCTCTTTATGTTATATTCCCACTTAATCAACCATTAACATTCTCATGATAGTATACTGCAAAATATATACATAATATTATATTATTTATATGTTTTCCAGTAGTCTGATTGGCCTGTTTTGTACACCCTTTTGGTTCATCTGATTAATTTCTAATCAGTTTTTTTCAGAACCTACAAATGTAGAAAAAAAAATCTGAATTCTAGATTTCTGGTATTTAAGTGGCATGGATATAAACTACATTTATCAACTTTTTATTTGTATTAAACATCATTGTGTATAGTATGAACTAATTTACTTTTCTAACTCTCCCTGAAACTGAGTATTATTGATAAAACCTTTATTTCATAGAAAATGCCACGTTGATCTAATATTGGCACATAGGGTTCTTGATTCCACTACATTGACTAGGCTCAGCAGTCTTCATTAAGCAATGACTTTTTAAAATCCTTTTCATCTACTCTTAGTCAATAACCTATTAAGGTGTGTGGGAAGATTGAGAGAGGAGACAAGCAATTGTGTATAGAAAAAAGAAAAACAAAGGAGTGGAAACAAGATAGGAGAATGGATAAAATATTTTTACAGTTTAGTGGGTACTGATTTTGTTGTGTTATTCAGCTCATGAAGAACATTTGCAGATTAAACTTTAAAGGTGAATCACTATCATTTGTTATTATGTTTTGCCAGAGTGTTCTCAGTTGTAATAACTGCAGTTTAGATAAAAATTTCATATACTGTATAAAGCAAGGCAAATGGCATATTCAGTTTTCAGAAAACAAAAATGAGCAATAATAGATATAGAGATTGCTTCTTTTCATTTGCTTAGTTTGTTTGGTATCTGTCTACAATGTAGAATACAGTGTACCCAAGAAAAAAAGATACAACATATATCTTATATAAGAATTTCACTTTAACCACTTCTGTACAATTTAACATGGTTACAATTTGGCCTGGTGGTCTTAAGAGCATCATTGCTATGTAGTGACAACCTTAATGGAAGATCACTTCCTAAAGATGGCAAATGGTAAGGACAATGCAATCATTGAATCAAGCAAATAGATTGTCATGCTTAAATGGCTTAATGTATTTAACTACAATAAATAAAATAAATGTTATTGACTTATTAGAAATGTAAAACTGTAACAAAGGTGATTATTTATTATGGTTGATTTTAGAATTTTTAGAATTTTGGCCATTTGTTCATCTGTTTTTGGACAAAATTCAGACATTTTTGTTTTGGAATTTCATTCAGACAAATTCTAATTTGTGCAACGGGACATGGCTGCACCTTTCAGTCATTTTGTAGATAGCTCCCCAAAATGGCACCTTTGTGGGATTGCTATATTTAAGGGTACCATATTAGGGAGTTGCTTAGTAGATAACTCATTTTTGGTATCCATATGAGAGGTTACATTCTCCCTCCTATTACTACCTGCATGCTGTGACTAAGGGCAAGACAGTGGCTGCTTACTGGTATGAAAAAAAGATTAGCAAATGAGCAGCTATAGCTGCCCATTCCCTATCTCAATATGGAAGGACTTAGCACAGGCCCCCATGCCCTCATGGTGGGGAAACATTCAAATTAACTTTGGGGGAAAAGTGTCCCACTTGTGCCCCCAGCAGTGTCCCTCGAGTGTGAGCTATCAAACTAAAGGGGGTCGGACGAAATTTCCTCCTACAAGCAATTCGTTCTTCATTTAATTTGTTGTAATTTGTATTTTTCAGTTCATCTTTCTGACAAATGGACGAATAGTTGACATTCGTATGGAAACGTGTTTGTCTGAAAATGAATGCCAAACTCAATTAGATTTTATGAATATCATTTAAAAAGAATAGATATTTTTTCACAGTATCTGTGCAGTTATTTGATTGTAGGTGGATCATTAAAAAAAACTATACATCTAGTAAAATTAGATTATTTGTAACAGACAAATATGCTAACTCCCAAATATAATGTTTCATACAACTATATAAAACTGAAAAGAAATCCCTGAGAAATATCCATCTTGGGACGGTCCCTTTTGAGGATCATTTTTTATACATTGTAACATATTTTTATTTCCAGCTGTCCCTCTTACATGTATACTGTTTTCCTAGATAGGTTTGTAAATAAATATTGAATTAAATAATATCAATACTAATAATCATAAAAATGGTGAAATTGTGGAAAATTAAAATTTGAGTGTCTTGTCTTACCAGAACAGTAGCTACACGGAGTACTACACCTCGCATATTGTTTTCTAGTTTCCTGTCTGTCAAAGATCCATTCAGACCGGTGACAGGGCTCCATGTGCCAAGCTGCAAGTAAAAAAAAAATACAGAAATAAAAATAAATTATTATGGTACATCACATGATAAAGTGCATCAAGCCTCCTCTAACTTAACCATGTGTAGAAACAAAACAGTGATGTTTAGATCATGTATAGAACTTCAATCAAGATAAATAAAAGAGGATATTTTATATATATATATATATATATATATATATATATATATTTATTTATTATATATATATATATATATATATATATATATTCATAGTGTATGTACATCAATACTTTACAAAGATCTAAAACAAAAAGTACTTGAAATGTGATGTGCTGGAAAATGTTTGTGAACAATAGTATGAATGGTGGTTATAAGGACAAGATACCACATAATATGAAAAATACAGTTAGAGGGACACTCCAGATCCCAAAAGCACTTCAGCTTGCTGAAATGGTTTAAGTGTGAACAATGTGTCCTCATTTTTTTTCATTTTACAAAAAGTGCTGATTTCAATAAACATGTGCACTTGTAGAAATTAACCTTGTTACTTTGTTGTCTTATTAAAGGGACACTATAGTCACTCAGACCACTTCAGCTCAATGAAGTTTAATGGCTTTTGTTTTGCCTATAATTAGTTGAGAGCCAACCAATTATTTCTGCATGGTGCCTCCTATTAAGCATAGAATGTAAAAAAAATTAAAAAAATGGACTGTGGAATACCCCAACATTACATCAGCTATCTCACCAGTAGTTAAGTATGTTATGTGACCAGTGCCACATGGGGATGACCTGCCTGTACCTCACCTTCCAGAAGAGTACAGTCTACAGGCAGATGAAGATGGTGTGAAAGAGAAATCACAACAAAATTCATCATGATTTTGTGCCACAACCTGAGCTGCTGAGCGAGCCACATATAATTACTCAGGATGAACTAAGTAATCTAATTCAAGACCTGGGCCTATCAAAAGACAAAGCAAAATTTCTATGATCAATTCTCCAACAGTGTAATCTTCTACAACCTAATTTCAAAGTGCCTGCTGTAATGTCAATGGTTTGATGACAGCTTTAAAGGTGGAGTACAACACACTGAACTGAAGTCTAGTCAAAGACTCCTCAAAGGTACGTTTAAAAGCTGTATTGTTGCACAATATAAATTCCACGTGAAGGAAACATATGATAATATGTAATATGCTTCTGGAAGCTAATACATACAAAGACCACCAATGGCAGATTTGTGGAGACTTGAATGTAATTGCAATACTGTTGGGCATGAAGCTGGCATACACCAAGTACTGCTGTTTCCTGTATAATTGGGATGGCTGTACTATGTCTTCACACTACAAGAGAAAAAGTCTGGCCTCCAAGGACAATCTGCTTTCTCCAGGGAAATAAATATCCAACATAGTCCTCTGGTTTATAGAAGCAAAATGCTTCTGCCCCCTTAACACATAAAACTCTGACTCATGAATAACTTTTTTAAAGGGGGTGAACAATGATGGAGAAGCTTTCAACTACCTGAAGGCAACTTTCCACTGTTGAGTGATGCTAAACTTAAGCATAACCGAAGATCTGGAAACTATGTTGAGCTTGCAAATAATCTTCTAGAAAAGTATAATCAATTAGGCGTCCAAAATCCACTTTCTCAACTCTCATGTGGACTTCTTCCATGACTGCTGCAGTGCAGTGAGTGATGAGCTTCCACCAAGACATTTTAACAATGGAATGAAGATATCTGGGTAGGTTGAATGCTTCTATGCTTGCTGACTACTGTTAGACAGTGACAAGAGATGCCACAGAAGAGGAATACAAGTGACAAGCAAAGAGAAGGTGCTCTTGTGAATAGACTTTTCAATTGCAGTATTTTTGTCATCTTGTGTTGTTCTTTGCGATTGAATGAAAACAACTTTCATACTTTTCATTTATGTTGTGTCAAGTAAATGCCAGATTGTAATTTTACTTTTCATGATTACTATGTTACTGAATGACAAGGAGTGTATCTCAAAAACTAAAGCTTATAAAAACATTTTGAAATCTTTTTTAACTGGAAATTAGTAAAGTATGGCAATTTTTAGTAAGGAGACAAATTATTCATTATTTCTTGTTGAACAGCATTATCAATAGATATGAGTACATATGTTTTCTTTTTTAAGCATGGTTGACAAATTATTTAGTTTAAAGTATTCCAACTTTGTATTTCCATGTATATCATTGTTATTTACATTTTCATTAAAAACATTCTTCTTGAAGGAATATGCAAAAACTTGATATAATTTCCGGTCTCATATTTAGACATGTAGATTATTATGATATTGCCACTATCTCTTAAATGCAAAGATAAAAAAAAGAACTGGACAATATGGCAAATATAGTATAAATTATATCATTTTATATTCTTTTTTTCTAAGCATTGTTCTTTGGTATTTTGCTTCTTCTCTTGGAAGAAAAAAATGTTGCTAGCAAGTGCCACACAGTTATCTTAATTTGCACTAGCAATAATTTGTGCATGAATTACTATATCAAGCAGCAGTTTGCATTAATTAAATTATCAAACATGATGAATCATTCTGTTATTTTACATACGTATAAGTGGATTAATGAATACAGTGATGCATAAAATTTCAGTTAGATATTCAAAAACATATGTCATTCTATTCAGAGTTATAGGTAAGGCATCATTAAATACTCATAAATTTTAACACTGTCTTTTTTCCATATTCAAAATGTTTAAAATAGAAATTACATACATTTTTACTTTACATGTAGAGTTATTCACTAAAGTGAGAATTCAAAGTGAACTCTAAATTTAAAGTCAAAATAGGCAAACTGGAATAAAATCTCTAAGTTAGC
Organism: Pelobates cultripes; assembly: GCA_933207985.1. NCBI lineage: Eukaryota > Metazoa > Chordata > Amphibia > Anura > Pelobatidae > Pelobates > Pelobates cultripes. The sequence continues at coordinate 166,510,909 of OW240917.1, forward strand.
TATGTTTTCCGTTCAGCTACTTTGGCCTAAAATGTAAATTTCACTTTAGTGGTTTAATCTTGTAAGAGCAGGCATTAGGTTGCGAGAGTAGGACCTGCCAAGAATGGGGTACATTGCATTGTAGCAGGCTTATATGTATATGTTCATATACTGTAACTAAACCCCAGTTATTTTTGCCTTGGTTAGGTGTTTTTAAATACAACTATTACATTCTGTGAGCCTTGAAATTGCTCGTTAGTGAATGAGTGAGAAATGATGATGATGATGATGATGATGAAGATGATATTATTGGTGAAAGTGTAGTTTATTTTGTAAAAAATGCAAAAATAAATATGAACACTAACTTTGGCCTGGGTTTGTGACTAAGTGGCTACTAATAAAGACTGGACATACCCCATTTTGAATACACTTGGTTGTCTACTTTTGCAAATGAAATGTCATGATCGGGGTCATTTTCAATTCTGGGCTACCATATGGTATCAAAGGCAACATAAACAAACTGCAAATTTCAACATGTATCTTTATAAATCAAACCTGTACATGGGGGGTATCGTTGTACCCTTGGGACATAAAAGAATACAGATATGTGTGTTTTATTGCAATGAAAGATTACAGTATTATAATATTCCCTGTTAAAAATGCTGTGCAGAACTTGGGAAATAATATTTCTTAATTTCTCACACTTTTGGGGATTTTATTCATATTACATTATGTTTCATATATAAATATCTGATATGATATGAAAGCCCTATTTTTCTGAAAACAATATTCTATTTAATAAGTGTGAGTACCCTTAATATAAAAGTGGTAAATTATGGTTGAACAGACATAAAGCTCAAATTCTAGGTTTTTCTTTTGATTTTATTTTTGTCAAAACTTGTACAAAATTGCCTTGGTCCTTAAAGGGCTAAACGATCCTTTATCTCCAATAGAGTAAAACATAGCAGCACTATGTTCAATCTAAAAAAAATCATAAACGTTTTTTGTCTAAAACAAAAAGAACTAAACTTTAAATGAACCACCAATAAGTCTAAGGATTTTAGAGGGACCACCAATTATTATAAATTTGCAAGAATGATGTCAGAGAAAGGAAGGGGGGTGAAGAGTTTAAGCAAAGAGAGCAAGAGAAAAAAAATACCTGTGACAAAAAACAAATTCTAGTGTGTATCTATATGCATTTGTGGTATCATACTACACCAACCATTATATAATCTATTCATCATACTAAAACATGAATATTTTTCTATTTCATATCCTTCCCCCATAATTACCTCAGGAAAGACAAAAATAATACTCCACTGTACCAATTTATCTGTCATGCTACTGTGTCTCTATCATATGTCATGATTAGCAGTATATATATATAACCTTGAAATAATGTCTGGTCACGTTATATTTGTTTGCTTTCTTTCCCTTCTTTTCCTTCCACTTCTTCTAATCCAAATGTGTGTCTATTTTAAAATATCATGTTATTATCTAACATTATTTTTCCTGTTCATCATAATACCAACTTACATTTGAGTAATTCATAAATAAATATAAAATGAATATATTCCTACTAGTACTTCCCCTTTTTGTAAACATATACAAAAAATAATATATATATATATATACTTTTCAACGTCATATTATCTATCCTGTATATAAATAACTCCTCCTTTCCTTTTTTAAACCTCTCCTCCTCCTGCCCTCTGCTATTGCCCCCTCCCTTCCCCTTTTACTCTATTTTATTTCCCATTTTTACCTTATAACTATCTTACAGATAAGAATCTCTTTTCACACTTCCCCAATTACAAAGGTCAACAATGACTCCAGTAGATATCTTAAAGCCATTTCTTAATCCTGGTAAAAAAGTTTTAGTGAACAAAATTTAAATAACATAAATTTACCCCACTATCCCTCTCCCCCTCCCAACAAATCCATCCTCTAAATCTACAAAACCAGATGAAACCATCTTATCAATGTTTTTTCCTAAGCCTTTTTAACTAAGTGAATAATGTGGGTAGCATCATCTGTCTAATAATTCATTTTGTAGAGAATCTCTACACATGACTTGTGTTTTTCTTTCTCAATAATTTGGTGAGGAACTTAATTGATAATCTTCTCTATCTGGGAGCAGGTGATATATCCTGATATGTCGTGAAAAATACAAGATCTTAAAATTCAGAGACCTTAGACACAAAACCTTTTGATGCTGTGAATAACTTTTGTCTCAAATTGCAAGTGGTGAATCTTATGATCGCATCTCTAGGCATATCTGTTACAATAGATCTCAGCTTCATTATTCAGTGGGCACGCTTATAATTAATATCCAATTAGAGCTTTAAAACTGTTGAAGATCTAAATAGAGCAAAATAGAAATATTTCCACTTATTTTGATATTCTAAGTTAGAAATTTTCACATTTAAAATTAACAAAGATTTATATGAAATTATATGTGGTGTTGTTAATCCATTGTATTACTTTATTTGTTTATACTTTTGAGATTATTTATTTTGTGGGTAATATCTTACAAAACAGCATTTGTGGAAGACTAATATTTAATTTGATATTAATTTAGGTAATTTGATTATAAATTGCATATAGTACATTTCTTGGTTTAAACTCAAACAGGGTTATTCAATAAAATGAGTATTTAAGATTAAAATAGTCAAACTGAAAAAATACTCCGATTGTTGTAAAATCTTCAGTCACTAAGGAGCTAAGAGTAGGACTCACCAGTGCATTCATTCAAAACATGTATACTATTGTTGAAGTCGAGGAAGGTCTTACAGCAGTGGTTTCCAAACTAGTCCTCTTGGCCTATTAACAATCCAGGATTTATGTATTTCCCCTTTTTATTCAAATGGAGATACTGACAAAACCTGGATTGCTGTTGGGTCATGAGGACTGGTTTGTGAACCACTGACTTACAGGATAGGCTGTCTTCTTTCACTGAGAATAATGGGAGAGCCATAATTGGCTGAGAACCCTTCTAATTTCCAGGTTTTTGGATAAGTTGCTATTTGCAGCACAAAGGTAATATAATATGTCATATATTTTTTCAAATCTTAGCATACTGAATGTGCAATAAGGTGGGTTTACCAAAACTGTAAGCCATTTCAATTTGTTCCAAAATTATCAGCAATATGTATCTGTATATTTGAATTATATTGTGTCTCTATACCAAGTTTTGCTATAAAAAAGGAATGGACTTACAGATATATGGGTCTAATGTAGATATGAAAAATATTACTGTTATGAGCAATTTACGGAATAATAATTCTTAAAAAATTATTATGTGCAAATGGAAGAAAAATCGAAATGAGAAATCTATTAATTCATTCTTAAGTACCCATCAGAGAAAAAAAATAATTGTCCTATAGGCCATGTTTCCATTATTAGAGCAACTTAATGATAATAGATCCTGGCTAAGTGCACACTATGTTAAGAAACCATAAATATATACCATTATATTTAATTAAGCAACACACAATGATATTTTTTACAGAAGCAACATTTACAAAACTTTTATAGATTCTAATTCAAAAACATTGAAATGGTTGTCATATTAAAACTACATTTTTTAACATTAGTGCTACCCAAGAGAGTCAGCAATAATTAGCTGTTAATGTCTGTCATGGAGTGATGTAGTACTATGTGGTATAATTTTGAGTTTTTTTTTTTTGTAAATTAAACCACTTTGCTTTTTTAAATCTCTGGCTTTTATGCAGCGAAGCAGGGCATGTACTTTAACACATTATTCTTCTTTAACATTCACCCACCACTGTTATTAAGGGGTTTATACACTAAACAGGGCATTTTCAAGTTGAAAAAAAGAATTATAAAATGTAGACCACGATAATTATGTTCAAAATAGGGGATTTTATCTGTACATGTTGTGTTTTATTTTTCCATTTTCTTTTTTATATATTTTTTTGTTCTGCCCTTACGGGAATGCTTGAAAAAAAAAATCTGGATCACTGGTGGGTCTTAATGACTGAATTTGGAACTTCTGTCCTATAACCTTTAGAAAACACACCTTCATCATGATCAATTAAGTTTTAATAATTCTGTCAAATTACACTAATAGAGGGACATCTAGCTTAAAGGACACTATAGGGTTAGGAACACAAACATGGATTCCTGACCCTATCATGTCAAAAATTCTATACAGCCCCCCTGGTCACGTACTGCCCCCCTAAATATAGTAAAATCTAACTTTAATTCCAGGCTGGCTCTGCCTGATCTGCCTCTTTGGCTGACATCATCAGAAGTGATGATCTCAACCAATCCCAATGCTTACCCATTGGCTGAGATTGTCAATTTTGAGATTGTCAGCGTTAGAGCCAAATATCACCCTGGCTAATCAGCATCTCCTCAAAGAGATGCATTGACTCAATGCATCTCTATGAGGAAAGTTCAGTGTCTACATGTAGAAGGTGGAAATGAATGTCAGTGCTGCACATTGTGAAGCACTGCCTCAGTAAGAAACTCTAGTAGCCATCTGAGAAAAAACAGTGTTCACTGCAAAAAGCCTGCAGGGACTGACTATACTTAACAGAACAATTACAATAAGCTGTAGTTGTTCTAGTGACTATAGTGTCCCTTTAATAATACATAAACTCTATAAGTACTACTTTAAAAATTCCATTCAGGGGAACTATCACTTCCTATGATTTTTAATATTATGTTTACATGATATTAAAAGAAATTTAATGAATATGTAATTTTTAAAGAAAACAGAACACAACATGAGAAAATGGTAACATGAATAAAATGGGATTTTCAATGTTTTATTCAATTGTTAATTTCAGAGAAGTTACAGTTTCCGTTTACAATAAGCTGTTAGTCTTTTTTCTAGTTCCCCAATTTTCTTGCTCTTAATAATTTTTCTTTCTTTATTTAACCATAGTAAATTTCCAGCAGACCCACTTGATGCATTGTGGATACATTTTAGCTGTTCTCTAGTAAAGACAAAATAAAATCCTTGTAAGATATGACATTTCAGATCTGTATAAGAACGTTAGAATGCTGTATTATATTAGCTTTGTCAGTTGTATAAGCTGTAAACATGCTTAAATATATGAATTATAGGGCTTCTGGCCACAGACCATTACAGAACACACAGAATTATAGCTCAGTTAAATAACACAAACATGCTGAACGAGTTCCTGCAGGTCAGTAGTTTATTGAGTTTTACAATTTTCAATTATTGCTATGTTTACTGATAATAAAAAGAAGCCCCTCATATATGAGAGGTCACAATGGACCATAATTCATATTGACTTTAGTATGACTCAGTAATGTTTTTTAGTCTGAAGATAACAAACCCTATTTTTTCCTTCTAATATATTTTGTGCCCAGTAACTAAATTTAAGTTGCACTTTTTTTCTTTCCTGTGTACACATCATAAAGCCAGTTTGTGAAAGACGATGCGCCCGTTTTTTAAAAAGAAAAACACACAGCTCGCTTCCACATTTAACTTGGGTACTTACACTTAGGAATGGATATAAATATGTGTATATGCTTATACAAACAACTATATATTCAGCATGAGAAGACTGCTGTAATGTTTCTTCTACTCCGTAACAGAACTGTTAGAAAAATATCTTGATTTTGATAAAAAAAAATTAAATGTGTTATTTTCACAGTATTGTATACAAACCAGGTTAGACAAACTATACTAACCTAATACAAACTCATACACTATTACCCTTGAATGAACTCTAACACTAACCCTTAAGTTACTCTTATTGCTTTCCTTAATTTTATGCCAAAACTAAATCTTACCCTAACACTAGCCCTACCACTACCCTAATATGTACACTACCATTACCCATAGCTCTACCCTTAGCAAAACCCCTAATTTTAAGAATAGTCCTACCCCTACTCTTAACACTATCCCTAACAGTTCTTGCATCACGAACCCTAGCACTAATTGTATCCATGAGACACAAATTTGTCTCCTTAAAATTCAGAGAACACAAACACCAAAACCATCATACATTAACCTTTACACTAGTAGTTGACCTAACATAAACCCTAGTAGTAATCTTAAAGGACCACTATAGTGCCAAAAAAACATACTCGGGCTGGATGGAGAGGAAGGGGTTAAACTTACCTCTTTCTCCAGCGCCAGACGGGGAGCTCTCCTCCTCCTCTCAACCTCCTCTCCTCCTCTTCGGCTGAATGCGCAAACGCGGCAAGAGCTGCGCGCATTCAGCCAGTCCATAGGAAAGCATTCTCAATGCTTTTCTATGGATGCTGGTGCCTTCTCACTGTGAAAATCACAGTGAGAAGTGCGGAAGCCCTCTAGCGGCTGTCAATGAGAAGGCTGGATTAACCCTATTATAAACATAGTAGTTTCTCTGAAACTGCTATGTTTATTAAAAAAAGGGTTAACCCTAGCTGGACCAGACACCCAGACCACTTAATTAAGCTGAAGTGGTCTGGGTGCCCATAGTGGCCCTTTAACACTAAATCTAGCCCTATGGTATATGTGTAAATGGTTTAACCCCTAAAGATAAGATGGTACCCAGGATCCCATATGCACCATAATAACTTATTTTAGATGATGTTGGTTTGGTACCCAGATATTTTTCTAAAGTAGTCCTTTAATGTTTCGTTTTTATGGATATATCTTTTTAGGCACTGTATAAGGATTGGTGTCATAAATAAAATAGATAAATAATGGTACACCACTGCATAGATCATTTGAAAGAAGATGTGCCACATTATCCCTAGAAATATTGCTCTTGTTAAGATTTATTCAGTTACTACATTAATGTTAAGAGGAGGGATTTCCTACAATGCCTCCAAGTTTAATTAGCATAACATGAAAGTAGATGATGTGCTGGGACGATTGATGGGCCCAAGAGCATTTATTGGATCTCTCTCAAGCAGTTTTCATGTTCAATTAGTGTAGGTAACCTGTCATTTAATCTATAATGTTTTATCCTCATCTGTTTTACTCTTGCTTTTAAAAAAAATGCTCAAATATTTAAAGCTATATGATTTCTGTCATGTAAATAAACAAATATTCATTGTATTGATTTGCAGATTTGAAGTTAGGAAGAAACATAAATCATGCAGCATGTGTATGATTTACTCATCAATTATTCTAATGTATCCTGTAATACATACTGTAAATCAGTGTTCCACAACCCAGTCCTCATGGGCGACCAACAGTGCAGGTTTGTCAACATCTCCATTGGAATAAAACAGGGACATACATAAATCCTGGACTGTTGGTGGTCCTTGAGGACTGGGTTGGGGAACACTGCTGTAAATAATAGGTTTTATAGTTTTATTTAAACCTCCCCAAACTTTACATTTGTTTGAATGAAGTTTAGGTTCATTCAGAATAAGTATGTTGCAAGCTTCCCTAATCAAACATCCATCCTTGGTATAAAATTCTTACTTTATTGTAGAACAGTGTAATCATATCCTGCCAATGTAGTTTGAGTTATCTCAGTAATGATGAGTTTCTGTAAACTTGTATTACAAAGGGATTCAGAAAGGTTTATTATTTTTTTTTCAGTGCTGTGGCCACATTTGTGAAATTGTGGGGTTGGAGACTGGTTACCAGGGCAATAAAAATTCTTACTGTGCTAATTAAAACAATGCGAGAAAAAGAGAAAAAGAGTAGATTTTAGGGGAAAAAAGAGCAAAAATAAAAAAGAAGAAAAGGGAAGGGAAAGAGAAAAAGAGGAGGAAGGGGAAATAGAGCAAGGATATGAAGTTTTTTTCCCTTTCATCTTGTGCTGTTTGTTAATTGTTTTTATAAATGTAAGGGGGAAAAATGAAAATAAATAAAAATGCATGGCCATTTAAGTAGCTTTGTTTTTCTTGTCTTATATATAATGGTAGTGTGATTCCCAAGGGAAGTTGATTGGATGTTGGGAGTTAGATGTATACCTGCCAATGGGTCAGATTTTGAAAAATCTGAGATCCACCTTGAAACCTAAACACACCCTAGCCATATCCTTAATTCTAGGCCACCATAAACCTAGGAGTAGGCAACATTTAGCACACCAAATGTTGTGGACTACATCTCCCAAAATGCTCTTCCTAAGCATCATGGAAGATGTACCCCACAAAATCTGGATCTAAAGATTTCCTACCCGTGCCCTTTAGTATAGGTTAGACAATGTCTACTAAATGTATTCTTCTCTGGCAGTTGATGAAAATATTAATTTTAATTTTTTATTATGAAACCACTTTAATGTCATGTTTTTGAAACACTTTCCTGATATACCATATATTCATTTTTCTACTAGTAGCTATATTTGACGGTGCACTCAATTTGACCATTAAGGTAGAACATATCTTTTTGCTCAGTGACTGTGGTTATCTTTTAATATAAAACCAGGTGCTCACACTAAGTTAAACCTAAAGGAACACTGTATTCCTGACCCTATAGTGTTAAAACCACCATCTTCCCCCCTCCTCCCCTTTTTCCCTAAAAAGAGCAAAATCATGAATTTATCGCAGCCTGCTGTTGTTGGCTCTGCCCATGATCTGCCTCATTGGCTGACATATTCAGAAGTGGAGATCTAAGCCAATCACAATGCTTTCACTTTGGGAATCATTGGATTGACTGAGCTTGTCAAGGAAGCAGATCAGGAGCAGAGCCAGCATAAGCCAAACACAGCCCTTGCCAACCAGGATCTCCTTGTAGAGATACATTGAATCAATGCATCTCTATGTGGAACGTTAAGTGTCTTCATGCAGAGAGTGAAGACACTGAATGGCAGTGCTACACACTGTGCAGGAATGCCCCAGGGAAGCACCTTTAGTAGACACCTGAGGAGTGGCCAATGGAGGTATCCCTAGGCTGTAATGTAAACACTGCATTTTCTCTGAATAGACAAAGTTTTCTGCAAAAAGCCTGAAAGGAATGATTAGACTCATCAGAACTAATACAATAAGCTGTAGCTGTTCTGCTGACTATAGTGTCTCTTTAATAACATTTCCCTAAGAAATTTCTATAAAGATATCAAATTTTAAAATTTTTAAATGTATCCTGACGAACGTCCCGACATGGGACTGAAACGTTGATCACTTTTGGCAGTTGCTGAATAAAGCTAAGTTTACTTTTTTTTCACCTTATATGAAGTCCCTGGAGTGCTTTTCATATTTTCCTATCTATTATTTGTGCCGACATGCACCGGGCTATACATACTTCTGTACTGGAGTGCAAGCATTGGACAATATTATATATATATAAATATATATATATATATATATATATATATATATATATATATATATATAAAATTAATAGATTTTTTTTTTTAATTCTACATATATATAAAGGAACTTTGGTATAAGGGTATTTGTGTTTTATATGGTACTTTTGATTGACCTAATTTGCAGGATGAATGGTTTTAGCTAGGAAATACACATCACAACACATTAATGTACACTGTACCATTTATGTAATTTATTCTTTATTAAACCTTTCCCCTAAAAATACTATATAGATTTTCTAGCAATTGGTGGAAGGCCAGTCAAACAGAAAACATAACACATTGCCATTAGGGTTGCCATGTCACCCTAAAATACCATGTTTTCCTAAAATTTAAATGTTCCACATTCTACTGGAAGGTATATATATAGTATACAGCATGCAGAGTTCACAGGGCAAAACAGTTAATTAATCACTGGAGCAATCCTATAGGAAGAGGTATAATTAATTAATTGATTTCCTTTAGCAGTCTGTTAAGTCTAAATATTACCAGACAGCAGATTTATTTATGTACCTCTTAACAGCATGTGGACATTGCAGATATGAAACAGTCAGGAAAATATAGCCAATGGGGATACTCTAATGGCAATTGCAGTGCCTTCATCTCAAGGAAATACTCTTATGACATCCAAGAACATCCTACAATAAAACCTTGCTTCTAAATTGAAAGTTATTAATTCAAATTAATTGCTTGACCTCTATTGTCATATTGAAATGGCATAATTAAATTCCTAACTGGCATCTTCATTGTAAAATAATTGCTCTATAAATAAAATTGCTAACCAATCACAAAACGAACAATAACAAGTCTAATTTTATTTAAACCTACTGATCTATGTCATACCATACTTAAATTAGCAATTTGTATTTTTCAAATAAATGTTTCAAATTTCAATTATCACAGTGATATGGAAATAATTGGTTATTTAATTGGATATCAGTGGTAGCACTTTTGACATATTGGCTGCTAGATTGTCTTTTAAAATAAAAAAAAAATAGCATAGCTGAGTTTCATACTAACATTTATGATAATATTAATTTAGTTTTGCATCCCTCTGTCTGTGTCATGTGTATATCAGATATAAGTTTGACATAGTTGACAGAAATTGTAGAAAGTTGATGATTTTATATGTAATTAAAGTTTTACCTGAAATAAATTTATATCATATTCTTATTCAGGTACAAATAATATATCGTAATAGATAATTGTATGTCAGCTACAAATATGTATTATTGATGTTAAATGTGTGGTGCCTCATATGATTAACGCATAATAGGTTATGCCAGCAATACGTTTCTATTAGGGAGTATCTTTAAAAATAGGGTAATGCAGAGTATTTTTTTTTTGCTAATGGGGTATGGCCAGTCTTTTTTAGTAGCCACTTCAGTAAAACATATCACAACAATTATATCGTCTGTGTAAGTGCCATTTGGGTGTAAAAAATGCAAAAAATTTAACTTTCATTGAAGATATCATCGTTGTAATACATTTTACTGCTGTTAAACACTAATATTTGTGTTCAGCGAAGTCTTCCGAGTAAAACAGAACCCCCCATGTACAGGTTTTATGGTGTCTTGGAAAGTTGCAGGGTTAAATATAGTGCTTGCAAATTAAATTCCCTGGACTTTTGTCCTGGATTGTCAGGCAGGTCCCACAAATTGTAATTGATAAAATAACCTAATTATGTAAAATTATTACATAAATATATACGTAGAATTATTATATATACAAGTGTGTGTATATATATATATATATAGATATATATATACATATATATATGTATAACATTTGTAAAAAATTATTTTAATTTATATATAGGTATATATATATATATATATATATATATATATATAGTGATATATACGTATATACTTATGTATATAGATATATATATATATTATTTTGTTCTACATGTATTATATCAATATATATACATATATTAATTTTAAAATACAGTTAAAACAAACGTACACATATATATTTTTCATTTATTTATTTATTTTAATTTTTTTTAACGTATTTACATATTTATTTTATATTATATATAAATATATATAATTATATATATTTAATCAATATCATTCTACGCATTCTACGTGTATTTTGATATTAATAATTATATTTATATATGTTAATATTAAATACACTTAGGCTATGTATGTGTATATATGTGTATGTATATGTGTATATATATATATATATATATATATATATATATATAAATAAATATATATGATCTAGGTATATAAAATTTAATTTTAAACTGTTTAAAACTTTAATTTTTTTTTCAGGCTGCAGGGGGAGTACCTGTCATTACAGGCACTCCCCTTGCTGGCACTGACATGGACGGCTAAGCTGGCTAAGCCGGCTAAGCTATCCATGTGATCGCGAGGTCCTCACAAGGACCTCACGATCATATGGCCCATTCCCTGGGCTGCCAGGTGAGTCCCCACACCGCAATCGCCGGCGACCGGGTAAGTAGAAAGGATGGCAGGAATGTGCTATTCCGCCCCCTAGCGTTTAGAGCCAGGTCCCCAAGGACGGCATAGCATGCCCGCCGACCTTAAGGGGTTAAATGATAGGTAGTGTGGTAACTGTAAAGTGTAATTAATATGCAATGAGGTGGCACATTCTAAATTAATAGAACACATCCAGGGGGCCTGTAAACTGTAGCGGTGCAACTCCCCCAGCATACAGTACAAAAGACCCACGCACACCAGATATGTTTAGAAATATTGGGCAGACTAGATGGGCTGAATGGTTCTTATCTGCCATCACATTCTATGTTTCTATATCAAGGTGCAGCATTATTAGGATTAAATAACCAACATTTCAGCTATTCAAAAGGCTTGATTGAAAATCCAAAATGTTGCTAGTTTGATCGTGAAAAGTCTGAAAGTGGATGGCCTTGGTGTGCTTGTATCTGTTGTATTTTCTAAAAAATAATACTGACATTAAGCTTCAGTAAAATATATATTAAAACCTTATGGACCAATGATATTTCATGTCATCATAACAATGTCCTGTTTATTGTGTAGCTGTAACTCTAACACAATGAGATTGACTTTCCATTTTTATATAGAATCTTTAACCCCTTAAGGACCAAACATCTTGAATAAAAGGGAATCATGACATGCCACACATGTCATGTGTCCTTAAGGGGTTAAAAGGCTGGTTTTATGATGGAATTGTTTTGTGGGTCTTTAAAAAGTTGGGAAATTAGCAAAAATGGAAAAAAAAATTCTCAGTTTTACAAATGCAAGTAAAGAAAACTAACTCAAAATTAATTAATTAGTACTGATCGCTAAAATGCCCAATGTGTCTTGGATTTCAATGAATTCTTAGAAGTTATAAAACAAATATTGCAAGGACTGAATTACGGTTTTAAAGCTAAAACTTTATCAAATCTTTGAGATTTAAATTTTAATAGTAGTCACAGCATTCAAAATCTTCACAACCTCTACATTTCCCAGGCTATTTAACTAAAAGCCCTTCTCATTTAACTATTTTATCTAGAAACATGGTCAAAATATAAATTTGATGTGTTTTTCACACATATTTTTTATTTTAAGGTAATTCACAGACCACACATGCCACACTACTGTAAACATTCCATATTTGTATCCTGTTATTGTTGTCATGTACAATGATACCTAATATGTATACTTTTTCCCCTAATCATGCTTCTGAAACAATGATCCCTGGGTGTCTCATTCATATTGGGAAGACACTTAAAATTAATTTAAAGGGTCATGTGTAAAGCTCACTTTGAGCACTTCACATAGCTCATCTGTCAGTCTTGTCCCACTTATTGTGGTTTGAGCTGACAAAGGGGATCCTCAGGTTTTGAAAGATAACTTGGGCTCCTTGTTTTTAACTGGAGGCAACTTCAAGTTACCATGGCTGAGCCTGACTACTGACAGATTAGCTTTGTGCAGAACTGAAACTGAGCACTGCACATAGTCCTTTAAATCATTTTAAGTACCCTGGCTGAGCAAGGATTTGTCAGTTCTGGGGTCAATAACTGTGTCATCAATGGGCATTAAAGGCGTGTGCTTCATAGATGGTATAAGGTTTAAACATCTGCAATTGTCATGGAATCTGTCCATAACTGCTAAACACAGAGAAACTGCATTACAGTAAATTCCAGCCCCAGTAATACGAAATCCAGATATTGCTATTCATCCGTGCAATCTATTCTTTGAGTTTAAAAAAACAACAAAAACTTGCTCACATAAAATTGATTTAGTTCTATGTATATTTAGTCATTACCACTTTTTTTTTTATAAATCACATAATAAAAACAAAAGAGCAAAACTAAACATGCAAGTCTACTTTTCCTCTCTCTTGATTTCTTTTAAGATTTGGCATTTAATTGAAATTGTGCCTCTTAGCAGTGTAATAGGTTCTCTTGGCTTATTCAATAAAGGCCATTATCTAGCTAATTGAAAGGATTTAAAAAAAAAAAAAACACTACTTCAATAAAGCTTACAAAATGTACTGTTTTTAAACATAAGAGGGTCTATTTCCTAAACAGTTATTTAAAGTGAGATGGTATCTGATTTGCAAAATTCAGGTCACAATGGATGAGTTGAACATATCTCTACCTTATCCAAACTGGATACTATTTTACACTAAAAGGATAGGATTCTCTTAGTAGAGTAAGGAAATACAATACTCACTAAATAGCATTTCCTAAAATTTATCTCTCTAGGAAAATTGCTATTCACTATGTAGTAAACAATTATTCTGCTAAGAGAATCCAGCCATTACAGTCAATAACAAAGCTCATGTTTCACACATAGAGCAGACAAATGCTTAGTACATGCACAACAAATAAAAGTTACAATTTGTCTGTGCCACACTGTATGCACAAAATGTGTGACAGCCAGTGATGGCTGGTTCATAGAGGCAGGAGGGGCTGTTTCCCCAATGTTTTTATTACAGTGAAATATATTAGTATATTAAACACTAATGATTATGTGTGGTTTAGAAAAAAACATATACAGAGTAAAACAAGTAAGTATGGCGCCAAAAGTTATTTCACTAAAATTGCTATACAATGTGTAAAAGCTCAAAACACATACTAATACAAAACAAAAAATAAAGTGTGCTATATAATTAAGACAACCTATTCATGAATATTAGATGTAACATCAACCATACGAGAGTGCATATGTGCTAATGAGCTCCAAACAAAAGTGCATTACATAAAGTGACATTTACTTTAACCTCTATTAGAGTGCGATATGCTCAAGTCAAACTTATAATGTGCAACACTGGAAAATACAAAAATTATAAAGTTCTACTAATATTGTGCAAATATGTACTGTAGCACTTTATTTACATATATATCTTCCTCACATATATTAGATAGGTTGATATGCTTGCAGGCAATATTAATACAGCATATAATATGTAAGAGAAAAAGAATAAAACAAAATAGGACAATACTGCTGATAAATAATAGTGCAAAAATAGGAATATCACTCACAAGCGTAGAGCAGTTGAAGTCTGCTCTAACTGTAAAGGTATCCACCTTGTATTCAATGAAGGTGTAGAAACCAAAATAAACTTCTAGAAAACTTTATTTCAAGCTTTAAAAACAGCAGCAGGTAGGTAAACCATCTTTAGGCTCTGTATGCCTCTGGTTCAGCTTCCCTTGTGGTCCTCTGGGCAAAAACCGGCTTCTCATGAATCAGGTAACCAAGTTACGCCGATACTTTTCTAGGGGGGGTGGGGCTTCCGTTGATATGTTTCGCCGACACCTGGACTTTCTCAGTTTATTATGTTTTTGTATGGGAAAATAACATGTCGATACTTGTACGCGATGTAAAAATTTGTTTTGGCTGAAAGGTTTTTTAAGTCAAGAACAAAATTTAGTCCATGCAACAATTTAGGTGGTCATAATTTCAAAAAAAGGAAAGTTTAGGCAATCAGAAAAGCAAAAAAGAATGGTACTTATTAGTGTGCTGATATGCAAAATGTCTTTGTTCACTTTCGCCATTACATTGTGAACCACCTCACAAACATGATGATCTGTCCAAAACTAGCATTACTGTGGCCACCATCTCAAATCAAATCACAAAGCATATGACTTTTTTAAACTATATTTACTTTAAAAATTATCCGTGACTGTTTCCTGGGTTACCAGAGTAAGGTAAAAATCTGGGTCCACAAAGGGGTATAACATTGTTTAGTTCCACCAACTAGTGAAGCACTGAGCCCATAACATCACATAACCACCAACATTTTTCTGAAATGTATAGAAATTACCCAAATGTGTAGTTAGTAGAGACATGAAAACTGTTCCTCCTGAATAATTGCAAACTTGTATTTTTCTGGGATATTTATCCTTTTAAGTGTTTGAGATACACTTCTCTCAGTTACATAACAAGCTTGATCCCTGTCATAATTTTATGGAACGATTTGTGATTTGTTAATGTTTACTGATAAATTGATTTATGATAAAATATTTCAGCAAAATACAAGGCAGGACTCTCAGAATAATGGTATACTCTTCTTAGTGAAGAGCAATTTGCTGATTATGTTTTTGGGAAATTTGCTATTCAGTAAATAGAGCAAACCTTTACTCTGCTTAGAGAATGCAGCCACAAGTGGCTGTAAAAAAAAGCTAAAAAGCATTATACATTATATATTTTAGTGCTGTGTCTCAAATTTGCCTGTTCTAGAGATTTTATTAATCCTTTACTGGTTGAGTTACTTTGATAAAAAATAATTATCCTCTACTAGTCTCCAATTTATCTGCAGCATTAAATAATAAAAAGAAAGACAGCAATTGCAGTGAAAAGAAGGCAAATTGAATAATTATATTTAGGAGGAGGAGAAATTTGCATTGATTCCGTTAATGTGACAAAAAAAAAATCACAAATGAATGCAACTGTTAAATAGAGCTGTTAATAGAGAGAACAAATAATGAGCAATTTACGTATTTCTTTGATAAAACTTACATGATGTAAATACAGTGTGCATATTCACTTCTAATTAAATTCATCATTTATTAGTGAATTAATGAAATCCTTGTTCAATTAAATGGAAGTACATTTACAGTGTTAGCATAATAATTTACATGTTCTAAGCGAATATAAAAAAAAGGGAAAAAATACTATTTTAGCCAAAATACAGCATATGATATCAAATGAGAATACATTTACAGCTAGAGATTTGGTTTAATCGCCATATCTCAATTTGATTAAGTGATTACATTATAATGGCTTGTGGAAATTTCATCAGAAGCTCTTGATGGAATTATACCGTGATATTATATCACTCCTTATCTTAAATTCACAGGAATTTAATGCAATAACCATCCCTGCCATGGGAATATATATAAGAGATAAATAAATAAAATACTGAATGTGACACATATATCAATCAAAATTGTGGATCCCCAGAAAAACATGAGGAATAGAAATTAGATTTTGCTTCAAGCCAACTTGTGTGCAAATACATTGAGATCCTAATCAAGTTTTCATTTGTTTCTGCAAGTCACTGATCAAAGGGAAGGTATAAAGGAAAAATAATTGGTGCTTAAAATATATGGTAGAGATATGTGGAAAAACTACATTTATTGCATGTTTTTTTCAACAGTTCTTGATTTGTAAGTAGTTTAGCTATATCAGCTCGATGACAACTTAGATGACAAATTGCAGTCTCCAAGATCCTTGTTTTATGCCAACATAAGGCTATTAAAGAATAAAAGAAACATTCTGGGCATCATAACAACTTCATCTCTTCAGGGGTTAAACTGATTAAGACCCACATTTAATCCAAGATGAATGACTTAAAATGTGCATTGTATTAGGTAGAACAGTCTAAATGACATATGATGGCTAAAATCTTTCTCAATAGGGATACAAAAATAAAATAAAGCAATATTTGAAATAAGGTGGGCCACTTTCAAGGTGAAAGGTAGAATGACGTAAGACGCTGAGTGGGCAGAGTGTCAGAGAGACCTGGGTGTAGTATGCTTTGATAGCGGTGTTGGCAGTCTCGGCTCGTGGCAGATGGCGGTCTTGGCTTGTGGCAGTCTTCGATTTTGGCTCATAGTAGTCACTGGAATTGGCTTGTGGCAAGGAGCCTTCACTGCCCCAACATAACTATTAAGTCGAAGGGGGTCTGACAGGGCCTTGATTCTGGCCCCAATGATAAGGTTGTAGGGTTTTGGTCTCCTGGTCATCTTTGGTTGTATTGGAAGCTATGGTGTAGGGAATGGTTTCAGCTTGAAAAGATTTCATTGCTATAGGTTACAAAATACCAGCTGCAATTGAGTTTTGCTGCACTAACATTGACCAAAGCATAAAAGTTTCATTGAGCAGTAAGTTTCTTATGTGACCAGAAGCATAACTTGTTATTGAGGGGGATTCCCTTTACACTATACTACCTAGTCCGGGTGAATTAAATTAAAACAATTTCTCAACAATTTAACTCTATTTTAACTCCAATTTTCTCTAGTGGCTTGGTTTATTGGTGAATACTCCTGTGTTTGTTTTGTTTTTTTCTTTCTGAAAAGGTTCAAAAACAACAATGGCCACAAAAAAGAGTCAAGGGTGCCAAGGAAGTTAGAGAGGCAAAGGAAGCCAAAAATACGTCAAAACGAGACAAAAAAAAAGGTATTCTGACCTCATTAAGGAAAAAGAAAAGAAAATGGCTTCAATACTCTCTCCCCAAGGGCTTAAAGAATGAAAGTGTGTCTAAGTTCCCTGCACCTGACTTAACCCCCACAAGTGATTCAGAATCAGAACCTACTTCCTTATAGTTGGAGGTTGGGACAGGTCCCAGTCCTCAGCTGATGCAGGATTATCTTCAGCAATGCTTAGACACTCAATTAAATCACTTAAAAAATTACTTGACCATAATTTTGAGGAAATTAATGGAAATCTTTTGTCCTTGTGGACCAGAATAAAGGCAAATGATGAAAAAAATAGAATCCCTAGAGTTTGAATTTAAAACTTCCAATAAGCAGATCCAGGACTTAAGAGGGAAAGTAGAAACATTGGAGTTAAAACTTACAGATATGGACGACAGAGTACGTAGGAAAAACATCCGTATAAGAGGGATCGATGAAAAAATTAAACAGAGTTGAAAAGTTTTCTTCTCGAGTTATTTAAAGCTATGGGAATTCAAGAGGCAAATTAAGAGGCAATCAATGAGAGGGCTCACAGAACTTTTAAACCTAGCAATATTCCAGAGGATCTCCCCAGAGACATTTTTATCAGATTATCTTCTTACTTTGTAAAACAAAAAAATTTATTGGCAGCAAGAGATTTTGTAGCAAGTGATCACAGATTTCAAAATTTTAAGTTTTTTCAGGATCTTTCGTCTACAACTAGAAATATGAAAAGATCATTTCATTTTTTTACTGACAGTTTGAGGGCAAAACAGATAAGAAACAACTGGGGGGTTCCTTTAAAAATCTATGTGAAATTCAGAGATAGAACTTATACTATAATTTCTATAGAAGATGCCAAAGAATGGCTGTCTAAGCACATAAAATAAGCAGGAGTCCATACCGCTGATTTAAAATAATTTGATTGGGGAGTAAACCCAGAAGGGGGCTTTTAGATAGGGAGAGGAGGTAGTTATTTTTTGGGTTTTCTTTTTTTAGGAGGTGTTTATATGGATAATAGGGTTTGTGGTGGAGGGGGAAGTAAGGTTAATGTGTATGATATAGTAACACTAGATAAGTGATTATTCTGGATATTAAAGAGAGACAAATTGGAATTTGGGGTGAATTTATGAGGTTCAGTGGTAGTAGGGCAGTAAATACACAATAAGTACAAATCATGTGGTACAAGTAGTAGGTTGATATAAATATTCACCAAAGGGTTAAGACAAAGTTAATGTATATAATATTTTTGGTTTGAATTTTCATTTGTTGGGTCATGTTTTGTGGGATATGGATGGTAGTTTGATATAAATACTATCATAGGGATATAATAAATTAAATCATTATGGAATTAATAGTTGAATCTATTTCAATGTGTTATACTCACTATCAGCACTAGAGTGACAATACGGATAGAGAGGGTCAATGAAGATAATAAGCATACCACAGTGAATACTGTAGATAGGTGATCTTTACTGTTTTTTAATTGTTATGAATGGTTATTTGGGGAGATTATATGAGATTAAGGGCTAGAAACGGGGGTAAAATTAATTATGCACTCACCACGAGATATAAGTAGTAGTCTGATATAAAAATTCTAAAGGCTTGTAACAATTAAATGAATATAATTTTAATAGTTGAAATTGTTTTGATGTGTATACTCACTTATTGCACTAGAGAGAGAGTTGTCTATCTTCACTGGGGGATCACAGTCAATTGATTTGGAAGAATTCTTCCGTTTATTTTTTTTTATGAGTTATTGTAAGCAGTATTTGGCTCGGCTTAAGTTTTGCTTGGACGGAAATATTCTCTGGACAATATGGCTATCCCATGACTTTGTACGAAGTTATGGGACACTCATGGCTATGTTAACATTTGGTCTATTAGTACATACTGATTTTTTTTTTATTGCGACCCCCATCCTATCTCTTTGCCTCTTTCCTTTATTATATTTATCTTTATAGTTTCGTCTGATTAGGGTTTCTCTCGAAAAGACTATAAACGCTACTACACCTAGATTTCACTCACAAGATGCACAGCAGATTCAATTGAGGATTATGAGTTTTGTCAGATTCTCATGGAGCCAGGGTCAGCTTTTGTGAGCATGTTTTTTGTGGGTGGGGTGAGGGGGGTGATAGTGGATGTTAGAATTGCGACCTCAGACTTTTCTTTCTGTTTTTTCCTTTTTTAAATAGTCACAGGGTTTTTGTCACTGATGCCTCAGGAATAAACCAGCTGTAATAACATCTCGAGAGCCACAAGGGATAGTGGAAGAGGGGAGAGGAGGGCAGGGAAAAGGTTAAAAGGATATTAGGTAATGGGAATACTCTTAAATTCTTTACTTTAAATGCCCAGGGACTAAACAGCCCACAGAAATGCATTACTATAATAGATATGCTATAGAAAGAAAGGATCGATGTTGCTGCAATTCACGAGACACATTGGAGGCTCAGGATTCTACTTGTTTTAATTTTGGTAGGTTCCCAGTGAGGGAATTATCTATGAAAGATAAAAAACTAAGGGGAGTAGCTTTATTTGTTTCGAAAAAGGTTAAATTTGAAAGTGTCTACAAGCTCTGCGAGAGCTATGGGAGATTTGTTTGTTTAGTTTGTAGATTAAATGATAATTTGTTTTCCATCTTGAAATAAACAAGAACCAAATTCATTTCATTAATGGGGTCTTGAATCAGGTTCAGAATTTGATCCAGGGCACATTTATTGTATTAGGGGATTTTAATTGTGTGGTGGATCCAGTTTTGAATGTACAAGGTCCTATTAACAGGCTACAGAAACCAGCACTTAATGGTTTGGCCTGAGCTTTTCAAAGCACTCTAGGGAAATACAAATTATATGACAATTGAAGGACACTCAAACCGGACAATAGGGATTTTACCTTTTCTTCGTATCGACACCGCTCGTACTCCCAAATAGACCTGATCTTGGCGGACCAACAATCAATCTTGCAGTGTAAAAGCATCTAAATCGGCCCAGTGTGGTGGTCCAACCATGATTCTGTCATTTTGGAAGTACGAGACAGATATAAGGAGAATTTACGATCCTAGAAATTAACTGACTCCCTGTTGCTAAAAAAAAGAAAATCTAGATTGTTTGTTAAAATCAAGAGAAAACTTTTTTAAAGAGATTGTAACTGGAGAAGTAAGCCTACCAGTGTCTTAGTGTGCATTTAAAAGCATGATGAGGGGTCATTAAATTAAAATAGAGGCTCAGACTAGAAGGAAAGGGCGGGAAAGTTTGGCTAGTTTGTATGCCAAATAGGCAGATCTAACAAGGCTAAATAAGCTGGATATTAATGAAAGAATAAAGGAAATTAATCTGGTTAAAATAGATATACGTAAGCAATTGAATATTAAAGCAAATAAGATCATGGTAAAATCAAGACAAATGTGGTACTATCTTGGGAACAGAGCTGACAAGCTCCTCTCAAACCTACTCAAAAGGGACAACTTAAATACTAGAATATTCAAGATTATTGATGAAACAGGGTCTTATCAAAGCCCTTCTGATATTGGGAACGTTTTCAAGAGGTTTTATTCAGCTTTATACAATTTGCCTAGTGTGGCTGATAGCCTAGAGATATCAAATTATCTAAGGGAAGCTAACTTAACCCAGATTTTAAGGCAACAAAAAGAATGGTTAGACTCCCCTATGAAGGAAGAGGAGATCAAGAAGATTATCGATAGGTTACACCCCAAGAAGCCCCCAAGACTGGATGGATATTTAAATCTGTTCTATAAGAAATTTAAATATCTGATCACTCCCCATTTGACAAATACATTTAATATAATTAAGGAAAGTAGAACATTTCCAACTGAGATGCTGCAGGCAGCAATAATTCCTATCCCCAAGAATGATAAAGATGGGACTAGAGTCCCAAATTATCAGCCAATTTTCCTAATAAATATAGACACTAAAATCTATTCTTCAGTTATTGTTGAAAGAATGAAACATGTTATTTTTTTATATTATACATCTGGATCAATCAGGGTTTATTAAGGGAAGACAGTCAAGTGGGAATAACCGCACAGTTAAAGACTTAATTGACTATGTATTATCTCAGAAAATTACATCAATTTTCCTGGCCTTGGAGGCTTAAAAGGTCTTTGACCAGGTTGACTGGTTCTTCCTTGAAGAAGTTCTTAAAGTGTTTAATTTTGAGGAGGGGCTAGTTGGCTCGGTCATAGCTTTATATAAGGCTCCATCTGCTAAAATTGTGGGGCAGGGATTTAACTTTGACTGGTTCCAGGTTTGCAACGGAACACATCAGGGGTGCCTGCTGGCGCTAATGCTGTATATATTATCGTAAGAACCTTTGGCATAGAGAATTAGGTTGTTGGGAAATATTAGGGGAATTAAGATAGGTAAACATACTTGTTAGTTAAATTTGTTTGCGGATGATGTCCTGGTGACTTTGACTGATCCTGAAACATCACTCGGGACGTTTTTGACGGAGGTGGAAAGATTTGGGGGGCTATCAAATTTTAAAAAATTATATTGAGAGACTCAGGCGATGCCGATTGGATTAGATTCTGAGATGCTCATTAGGTTGACTGACAAAGATCCATTTTCTTGAACAGAAAAACACTTGAAATATCTTGGTATACTTATCCCTTGCTTGTTGATCTACAACGGCAGTTAGTATAATGGAAGGCATTAAATCTTTCTATATTGGGAGAATAAACCTTATTAAAGCCTATATACTCCCAAGATGGCTATATCACTTTAGGATGATACCCATTCTGATTCCAGTAGCTTGGTGTAAACAGTTTCAAAGAACCATAAATATATTTATCTGGAATAATAAAAAGCCATGAACTGAGGTATAGAAATAAGGACCGAGGGGGTGTAGCACTTCCTCGAATAATAGGGTATGCCCAAGCCAGTATGCTTGCCCATGTCTATAAGTTTCATTGTCCATCCTCCAAACTAGAGAGCTGGTATTAGATTGAACAAGAGCTATTAGGAGAAAGTAACATGGTGAGTTTATTATGGATGGAATAGGAGAAAGTAAATCTGCGGATTAGAGTCTTTCCGAATAGTATAACTGAAAAACTTCTTACATTTTGGCTTACCTTCAAAAAAGAAATCAGATGAAAAATAACCTGGATATATCTTGGCCAAATAAAAATAACATTAACACTAGAAATGTATTCCTTGGGAATAGACTTAAAAATATTGTTCAACTCAATCAAGAATTACATATCCCTCTTAAACAATACTTAAATCCATATAGAATTCAACATTATGTGGTTAGTCATACAAGTAAAAACAGCAATTCTTTCTGCAAATCGAGAAAATATTTAGTACTGATTCCAATTGGGACTTCTCAAAAGATGGTATCAAATTGTTGAAAGCTTAGTTCCAACTAGGTTTCCCAGAGCATGGACAGTGGAGGTCGGGCTAGAACAGGACTAGAAACTATGGTCTAAAAATTGGAGCTTTACTAAAAGAGCCACAGATTGTGTTAATATACAAGAACCCCAATTTAAGATTATGTTTAGATGGCATCTTGTCCCCCAAATTATTAACATGTTTGACCCCTTGGCATCTAACATTTGCTGGAGATGCCTTAGGAAGTAGTTTACATTTATGGTGGGTGTGTAAACTTATTAAAAACATTTGGGAGAAGATTTTGCGGGAACAATTTACTTTTAAAAACCCAGAGGAAAGGAAATAAGATGATTCTTAATTCAGGTTTATTATTTATTTATCTATTTAATTTTGTATTTTTTTTTGTTGATGGCTACAATTCTAGGTGGTGGGAGTTGTTTGTCTAGGGGGGAGGGGGTTGGGATTTTTGCTAAAAAAAATTTGATATAATAAATACACAGTAACCTGATGACAAACCAGAGTACAGAGAATATGATATTCTTCTCGAAAGGTTGTCTGATATAACAAAAAAAAAAAATAAGGTGAGCTAAATCCATCAATCAAACAACTTCTTTTAATAGACAGTCATAGTATTAGAGGACAAAAATACATAGGAAGTTTGATGTGCCATGCCTCAATGAAACCTTGGACAATGCCAGAAACTACAGGGCAGAGTGGATGAGAGTCTTCTTCACAACTTTTGGGTTAAAAAAATACTGCAGAGTCATCTAGTTTAATTTATTGATGTCATTAGGGTACCTGGAGTCCATGGAGGCCAGGTCCCACATCAGTATTAAAACAGTTTATGTACTGTTTAGTAGACACACTTGGTGTCTGGCAACCTGAAGCCCATCCTTCAATGAGGGTGTGACAGAGGCAGAGATTAACCATCACTATTCAAAACAGAAATTAGGGCAATGATTGGCTGAGAGTGTCCAGCTGTGTGACTTGACAGGTCTTTTGGTCAACAGTCCTTCCAACAGGCCTTTGGATATTGTAAAATGGATTCTAGCAGATGAAGTGTGTTGTATTTAAGAGTGACCGTAATAGGCCATCCAAAGAAACTTCCCTTTTTATAAACAAATATGAAAAATATTGTAAATATTTATAGTTATAAACAGTGTAATTCTCTGTTTTTTTTTTTTAGTCACATTTTCCTACCTTACCTTGTTTGCAATGCATTTACATGTAATAATGTATTATGTCAAGATGTTTCCATGCATTGCATGATCCTGTGCACAGTGGCATAAGCATATGCATTAATATTACATATATTAATATATATTTAAGCAAGAATGGCGCAGGATTTAATATCCAGTCTTTAGTTCAACCATAACCTTTGCTTTAAAAATGCAATACAGCAGCACTTCACAAAGTATGTACACTATGTCTAGTGCTCAGAATATGATTTTCTTTGCTTAATAAAAATGCCCATTACGGTTGTTCAATCAACATCAAAGAATTTAGAAAACGATTTATCTCAGAATGCTATGGCCTTATATCACTGGAGCAGCTGCTCACAGATGACATACATGTTTCACTTTGAAATATTAATGATATACTTACTTAATATATTTTATGTTATGAAATCATACAAATGCTACATGAAGAAATGTCTTTGTAGGGATTTGCCAATATCATGTTTTTTAATGATTTGCTTTAATATTGGTGGAAAATGTCTTTATTAGTTAGACTTTTAAACATATCTATTCAAAAATATCCTGTATGCTATTTCAGAAACCTTCTTCCAGGACTTTAACCTGCTGCAATTCATGCAAGTATGAGCTAAATAGAAGCATAAACTGTAGTGGCTTAACAGAACAGCGATGTTGGACAAAAAGTCCCCATGAAGACAAACATATTTAATAACCTCCAGTATGTTTCATTAACTGCAAACTGTTCCCTCTATACTCAGAGCTGTTAAACATTTGTAGGATCTTTAGCAAAATGCAGAATCAAAGGCGGAGAATCCAATAGCACTAATTTATGCTGTCTTTTTAAGTCTCTCTTTTGGTATTTATCAGGAATCTCATTAGTAATTGATAACTCATCTAATTCCAATTTTATTTTATATCTTATTTATGACTTGGGTCACATAAGGAAGGCTTTTTAATATTATGCATGTTATCTAACATTATAATTTGGATTAGTTTATTTGGTGGGCAGCAGAACATTGCTGAATTTAGTGCTCACTTGCAAAAAGGAAAATCCACTGTACACCACCACTAGACCGCTGTCAAATTTTCTCACACATTCTGTGCTTATGTTCATGTAATCAGTCAAATCTGAGAGCTATCATCTGATCAAGTGGTTGCTGTTGAGTTATAATTATTGCCAATATTTGTCTGCATGGACATTTACTTTATCACCTTAGTGAAACATTCTGGATTGTTCCTCTCAAAAAAATTCACAAAACACAAAGGTTTTCAAATGGCTTATGGAACCCAAAGATTATGAAGGAAGTGCAAAAATGCCCTGCAGATAGTTTGATCTAAAACATGTGCTTCCTTAGTTGGATCCTCAATGTTTCCCATAGTTTTAGGCTTGATTGTATCACAAAATATAAACTTAACACAGATATAAATGTTCAGTAACAGGCATGGAGATGGCAGGTGTTGTTCATGTTATCATGCAACATATAAATATATCTAGGATCAGAGACCAGATTGCATAACTAACAATACATCAGAACACAGGCCAAATAGCTGTTGTACTTTGCTGTGCCGACACAGTGACTTTTTGCAATATATGACAAGCAGGAGAGACATGGAATTTTTTTTTTTTTTTTTAGAACTAAAAAATTGTGGACATGGGTCTGTAGGTAAGTGAGAAAATGAGATGGGCATGAGATCAAACTGAACCACTGGGCACACTCCTGGAAAAATGCAAACATTCCAAACAGTGTTCAAGCAACACTCCAGGCACCACAACCTCTATAGCAAGCAATAGTGCTTATAGTGGCAGAAGTTCCCCAAGGTAAATAGTCAAAGCATTTTAAAATGGGGTATGGGATTTCCCAGCCTTCCCTAGTGCAAACAGTATAGAAAAACATATAATAAGGGTAGAAACATATAGGGCTTAGCTCACCAACAAAGAGTGATCAGTTGAAGCTCTCTGCCAATGAGCTAGCCAATGATGAGAGAGTTAACAGAAGATCCCAAGCAGGTGCTTCTCGCTCTATGTTGGCTGTAGTGGAGGCAGGAAGCAGTGCCCAGCAGAAGTTGAACCAATCTAAAATGGTTTGACTACTTACATTAGAAAGGGTCCAAGGCACTCTTGGCTCCATAACTGCTACTGCCTCCCTTGGTAAACTTATCAGCTTCTTTTGCTTCCAGTATTATTTCTATGTGGATGATACACAAATTTATCTGTCCTCCCCTGATATCTCTCCACCCCTCATGACTCAAGTCTCTGACTGCCTCTCTGCTATTTCCAACTGGATGGTTGCTAATTTCTTTAAACTGAACCTGTCCAAAACAGAACATCTGGTCTTCCCTCCCTCAAGTGTTGCTACTCCCTTGTCTGTGTCTGTCCAAATCAATGGTGCTACCTCTAAGGCTCTGACTTCTCCTTCACCCCTCATGTCCAATCAATCACCAAATCCTGTCGCTTCCATCTAAAGAATCATTACACACATCCGACCCTATTAAACACCTGATACGGCAAAGGTGCTTGTCCATACGCTGTCCTCTCTCGCCTTGACTACTGTAATCCGCTTCTCATTGGTCTTACATCTTCCTATGTTGCCCCGTTACAGTCTATTATGAATGCGGTGATGAGGCTCATCGACCTGTCCGCCCACACCTCTCACACCTCCCCCCTTTGTCAGTCCCTACATTGGCTTCCCATAAGCTATAGGACTCAATTTAAGATCCTCATACTTGCTTACAAACCTCTACACAATGCTGCTCCGACCTACTTATCCTCACAAATACATCCCATCTAGGTCCCTACGCCCTGTTGGAGACCTACGTCTTACCTCTGTTCGTACTCCTATTTCTGATGCTCGCCTTAAAGACTTCTCTAGGGCTGCACCATTCCTATGGAATGCCCTTCCCCTCTCTGTTATACTTTCACCCAATCTCCACACCTTCAAAAAAATCTTTGAAAACGTATATCTTTAGGAAAACATATTAATTAAACTGGGAACAGCTTTCCCTCCCCGCACACTGTTTCTTCTCCTGAAAATGTCATCAAAACAAACACTAAGCCCTCAATGAATACTATCCTAGAAACCTACTTTTCTACTCTACCATTACCTTTTATACCACTCTCCTTCTAGCATATAAGCTCATTGAGCAGGGCCCTCAATCCCTGTGTGTCCAACTTGTCTGGTTACCAATACGTTAGTCCACCCATTGCACAGCACTATGGAACTTGCTGGCACTTCATAAATAATAATAATAATACAAATAATTTCAGTTGTTGTGGTGTTTGTTCCATTAAATGTGAGAGAAAAACTTTATATCACATTTGGTTAAAAGTGGGACAAAGGAAGATATCAGCAAAACAAGCAAAAAAAAGGTGCTAAAGATGGCAGGGAAAGTAAATGCATCATAAAAAAAAATAGGGTGGAAACTAAAAGGAAACGAATACAATGTGAATAAAAACAACTGAGAAAACAAGATGAATATTAAATGCAGGGAACATAAGTGAAAGTATAAAAAAGCAGGTCAAAATGGAACACAAACAAGAGGGAGAAATAAAAGAGCACACAAAAAGATAAAGAAAACAAAGGCAAAAACTATCAAACAACAAAAAAAAACACTGGGGACTTTATTATATATCTAGTTCTGAAGCATTTATTGGCATTATATCAATAAATGATACAAATAATTACGTAACCTTTATTGCATCGGTGCCTAGGCTTTAACTCTAAATGACATTACCATTGATTTCCACTTACCTCTGTTTTATGAAAGCCTTTACGGCCTACACCTCATGTCTTTTTCGGTCAGGGAGTTGGAAAAAGTAAATAAGGTAATTTTTTCAGTCATTCTGCCCTCACAGCTCTGAATACAAAATAATTGCTAACCAAGGATTACAGTTGTATCAATGTTTTCTTTTTCAAAATAATGAAAGCAATTGAACCATTAGATGTAATCCCAAATCAATAAAACATTTATTAGCATACTCAATAAAGAATATGGAAGCAAAGGTCAAATATTGCAACAAGAGCATGAACAGTGCTCCCTTTGGGATTTAAGAATGCAACCAACCTTCTTTAAACATTTTCATCTGCGACACTAACCTTTCAAAGCAATCAAATAGCATCTGCCATCAGTAAGAAAAGGATCTTTGTACAAAGAATGGTATGGTAAGAATCTGCCTCAAATGAAGATAATGCAACATTTTAAAAATTTATTCATTTTACATTTTTAATTGTGGAAGTCTTATGGCCTCACAATACAACAATGAACACAATAGTGCAGCAAACTGTATTTAGTAAAAAGTAAAAAAATTGCAAAATTTATATTTTAAAGATAAGCAGGCATACTAGTGTAGTTTCAGCAGATTCACACCAGAGGCCCCCCATGTATAGTGTACGAACGTCCAGAACATATCAAACAAAAAAAAAGATATTAGGAAAAAGGAAAAACAAAACCCATTATTCTAGTAAACTGTTGCTCCACATTGACACAGCTTGCTATTGTATGAAGCAAGGCAAGATCCACAGCACCCTGATCAGCCTATTCCTTTTAGTGGTAGGGCAAAGTATGGAGGAACTCTTCAGGCCTAGTTGCCTTGATGCGGATCCAAGCACTATTCTAGCATGGTAGCAAAGGAGGAGCAGAGTACCCACTGTTTTCCCTTCAGAACTCACAAGATTCACCCTATGCAAGCTGAGCTTCGGTGTATGCCCTGACACAGCTATCTCTGAGGCTGATGCACCCACCCACCCCCCACCATCAACGCTCCTTCCTTGTGTGTGAAGCCATTGACACTCTGAAGACCTTGCGGATGAACTCTAGATGAATGGTCACAAAGCTTCATGGCAAAGTTTTGAGCAACCAAAGGTGCAGTTTCCGCCAAAAATCTGTAAATATTTTGTCTGCTTGATACATATTGCTGGACATCCCAGTGTGGAATTCTTCAAATGGACACGTCACCATGTTGAGTATACTACTCCGTGCAATTCCAACTGAGTTAGTGAGCCTCCAAGGTGATGACCAGGGGATCAACCCTGCCAGTCCATCGGGCAGGAGTAGTAGCTCTTCAGCATGATATTGCCGCAAGTCAGCTTGCGCCAGTCTGGTAGATTGGCCACCTCTCCCTATCACAGTGTCTACTGGGCAATGCTCTCAATTAGCAGAGGATACAGTCTAGGAGTCTGCAGAGGACCACTAAAGCAACCCCAAGCCAGTCCAACAATGCAGGCTACAGCCAGCCCAAGGTAAAGAGCAAAAAATGCAGGCAACTGTATTAAATCATTGGATCCACGAGGAGCACTTAGAAAACATGTCCAGTCACCATTACAGTCAGGCCCCACCCCCAATGATGCAACTTTTGGTCAATAAACTAGAACTCTTGTAGGAAAATTACTTTTAAAAGGAACAAATTTGTCAATGTGCTAGACAATATATAGTTATAATAATATATTGGAGTATATTCTAGAACAAAGCAACAATAATTGTGTTAAGTAGACACAAAATATCTACAAATATCTACAAAAAATGCAATATGGAACTTAACAAAAATAAAAATCTTATCAAATGTGTCTCCTGGTAGTAAGTTCTCCTCAGTGGTTCTTTTTTAAATGTACATGCAAACACCAAATGGAAGGATGGCTCCAAGGGACTCTAAGCACTATAACCACTTTTATGAGATGAAGCAATTGCAGTGCCTAGAGGATACATCTATCCATGAGAGCTCCTTTGTAACTGTAAGTAATAATAATATTTGACTTATTTGGAGTCTTGCATCTTATAATTCACATAAGTATTTCATGCTCTATGAAAATGTACTAAACCTTTTCATATTAATTACAATTTACAAAAAAGGTAAAATGTAAAAGAAATGGCAATTCTTCTCATGTTTTGCAAAATCTTGATTAGTAGTTGTCTGAAACTACAATAATCTTTCCCTTGTATATTTCTCTGATAGAAAGCAAGCTACGATTTTATTCAGCATTTGAAAAGAAGATTTTTATATTTCTAAATGTTTCAAAAGTTTAAATGTATTGTAGCTGTCAACAGTTTCTCAAAATAAGCTGAATATTATTCATATTTATAAGAGTCTGCTGTAGAGTTGGCAAACACTTGATAAGTATTGAGTTTTGCACCAACAGGAAAGCAATCAGACAGGTAATCTTTGTAATGCTCTGCAAGCTCAGGAAGGTTGGGAGGGAGATGTTTTATGGTAAAAAGGTTATTAGGCACGAACTGTCTCTGTATTCATGCAAGAACTAAACTTCAGAGAATTTGCATTGTAGCTATCATTTCTACATGACAAATTTCAATAACTTTGGAAACAAAAATACACGTCTCAGTGAACAAATTCAACACAGCAGCGACTATAAAAAGGTACGGTTGTGTTGATTTATTCTATAGTTGAAATATAGATATATAAATATACATATGTGACTATAATTTGGTTGTACAATGTCTGGTAGATAGCTGGATCTACTTACTAAAAGAAGCGTTGTAGTTCATGTATCTATCAACAAACCCATCAATCTGAAATAATATAGCTGAATTGTGCATAATTGTTTGCATACTCAACCATAGTGTCCTAAATGGTTGTATTAGCTTATACTTTGTAAGTCAGTTGGCAACCATACAATATATATGTTAAGTGAAAAGACCCCCACATTAAATAGGTGGCAAGCAGCCAACACATTACAAACTAAAACAAAATAAAAACACTGTAGGTCAGAAACATGGCTATTATAGGAACTGATAATTTATCAAATAATATGTCAGAATACCAAAATGTGCAATAGATTTGACTAACAGAGTGAAATAAGCTGAATTGTCCATAAAAAGATAAATGGGGTTCCAAAAGGACCAACGAGGTTGATTGACAATTAGCACTGTTGGGAGTTTTATTACATGACTTATATGCGATATCTATCTTAAACAACAAAGATCAATTTATCATCAGTTCACATGGTAAACCATTTTTACCCACATCATGATTGATATCATATCCAAACATACATGACAGAGTAGTAAACCTCATGAGTATCTGAACAAATGTTCAATTAGGATGCATAGTACTTTATTATAGGCCATCTGTTTGTTATTTCATCTTTAAACTTCAATATAACATAAAAATAAAGAGGATATGTCCACATTTTACCACCAGCTCACCACAGTGTGAATGGTAAAGTAAACCATACCAGCAATGATTACAATGAAAATATTTTTTTCATATCCGGTAGATATTGTTATTGCGTATTTTATTTCCTGCATAACTATGTATTTTGTGAAAGATTAACACATTCTTGCATATTTAGATTTTTTTCTGTGTGGTCTATGTGGTCAATTTACAAGACCCCAAAACCATCATTACTAGTGATGTCGCGAACCGTTCGCGAACTTGCTGCGAACGGTTTGCCGCAGATCGCCACGAACCGTTCGCGGCGAACTCCAGTCAGCTGACACATCCCTGCCAATTTCCGGCAGACCCTCCCTCCCAGACCCTCCTACTTCCTGGACAGGATCCATGTTGAAGGCAGCTTCAACATGGATGCTGTCCAGGAGGTGGGAGGGTCTGGGAGGGAGGGTCTGCCCGAGATTGGCAGGGATGTGTCAGCTGACTGGAGTTCGTCACGAACGGTTCGTGGTGAACCGTGGCGAACCGTTCGCGGCAAGTTCGCGAACAGTTCGCGACATCACTAATCATTACAGCAATGTTTTTAAATGCTATTTACTAGCCACTGTATTTCAGCTGCTACACCAGAAATAAACTCTTCTTTTAGTCAGAAATAATAGTAAGTACTCTCAATGGTATAAGATGACTTTGTGGTCTTACTGTCATAAAAAGACTTGGAATTCTGATTTATGCTTGTTTTGAGTGGCAAATTGCCTGCTTCATCTCAGTGGAAAACTGGTAGTTATGGTTAGTGTTGTGTCATACTGCTAGCTACTGCCATTTAGCACAAACTTGGATTCACAAATTGACAGTTTTAAAAGTAATTTTTTTAAGTGTTTATAGAAAGAAATTTTCTGTTCTGTGCAAGTATATAGACACTGTGCAGGATACTGTGTGCTGTGTGCTGTGTGCAGTGTGCAGTATGGTGTTTCTTAGAGTCAAACAAAATAATGTTAGAGCACCAACCCATTTTGAATCACAAACAACCATTGTTTGCTGAAAAATGTTGTTTTATAATAATAACATAAATCCACCATCAGTATAATGTAGTAATCTCAAAATGAAATTGAATATTTTAGTCATGTTCCCCAATACACCATCAGCAGTAGTGCTATGGCTTCAGAGTCTGAACACGTCTACCCATGCCATGATGACTGCTGATATCTCTGCCAACACTGCCTCAGTCACCACCAGTGCCACCTTTACCTAGTAGTATTCAGCCTCAGGATATTGAGATAAGAAGCATGTCCACTAGGTCCAATTTGACACCCAGGAGGAAATTGTTTTTTTCTCAAACTTGTTTAAGTGTTATACCTTCTTGAACAAGAAGCAGGTAAGGCAATGTACAATAGATTCTACTATGTGGGGGTCATCAAGCCACTCTTTATTTATGACTTAGTGCAGAGTCCCAAACTATTGTAGCCAATGTCTGTTCTTGGTGGTCGTGGTGATGAATCCAGCGGTGAAATTTATGTTTCCCCTACCACCAAAAACTTTTACCTCAGTCCTAGGAGCTACTAGACTATAAGTCAGTATGATCACCAAGAACAATTAGAAGAGGAGAGTGGGGATAGGAAAGGTATTTTCTCTAGAAGCTACTGTGCACCTGCTTCCTCCATCGTCTCCACCTTTTCCATATCTGCTATGGAATTGCCTCATCCAATGGAGACAGTTATAACATCAGCTGTGCCTGTTTCAAGTGGCACAAGTAGCACACTGTCATTGTTACCTCAACCACTACAACCCTACCCACTACAACCACCAACAATAACACTAGCATCAACATCACCTGTGCCACCATCAACATTTCAATTAGCATTAATCAACCAAATGTTAGTGTTGCGACAGCATCCTCTGCCACTCATGCAAATCTCCTCATTTTCAACAGATTCAAGCTAAAGTATTGAGGGTACTGTGTTGCACCAATGAAGCAATCATTTTGAGTGCCTCCAAGAATGAAGACTTGCACAGTGCAAGTTGCGTAAGTGGGGTTGAGTGAAGGGTCATCTCACTAGTGCCAGGATGAAGAAGGTGAATTATAGGCAAAGAAGTTTTCAAAAATAGAAAATAATTCTATTTCCAATTTTAGTTTTTTCTTTGATATGGTAATTTGTATGGGTTTAAGCAATGTGTTCCCTATATATATTTATAAAATTACAGATGTGTCTACAATCAGGTATATTCATAACAAGTTTAGGAAAGAATTTTTAAAATTGTGGGTTAAATCTAATGCATATATTTTTTTTAAAAAATCTAACAATTTAGAAAATAGAATGTTGTGCACCTTCTTCAAAAAACAGGTGTACATTGCCACGCTCATCAGAACAATCTAAATGGTGGCACAAGCCTGAAAATGTGGATGACATTATGATAAGCTTATTGTCTATTTGAGGAGAAATTAAGTTAAAAAAGGAAATCCCATGGAATAAATGTTAAATAATATAGATTAAACCACAAAAATTGTTATCCTGGAAGTATTTTAATATATAAATTAAACTGATTTTGCAAACATGCCAACATATCAGTTTTTAGAAGAATTTGCCTTTTTGGATTATACATTTTCTTACTGACATGTTAACAATTGTAATTATCAAAAGGTACTACTGCTGTTGTCCATGATTTGGATTGATTTCCAGCTGCTATGTTTTCAAAGTCATGCTGGTGACTTGTTTGAAATACAATGAATCTGTAAAGCAAATCAATGGGAAGAGACTGAGAGACTGAAAAGGTTTTTGGAATAAAGAAGGGTAATCAGACTGTCTTTTCAAAAACCTGAAATTCATTAGACAGACAGATAGTATTCTTAGAAAGAGCATAGATCCACATTATTATGGCAAATGGATGTTGTTTGTTACGTATGATGCAAAATCCATGGAGATACCCATAATTTTTTATATCTTCCAGCTAAAAAAAATGCTACCTCAAAGTAAATCTCCTGCAAATTGGATTCACATTTACATGCAGGAACTTAAAAACACAAAATAGTGTTGTTTTTTGCAAACTAAATCACAAAGTTCCCTCATTTAAAGTTTAGCTTGGAAGATTTTAGCTTGTGGGCAAAATTATGAAACTTTAAAAAGTCAGTAGTATGGTAACGTGTTAAATCGCACTGCAATTAGACATAAGCATGTATTTATCAACTAAAATCATGGAAATGGTTAAATCCAACACCGTATGACTACCTTGTTGCTCATATTATTTTATTTAAATTGCACTGCATGATTAGTAATATTGTAACATACATTTAAAGTTAATCTATCTGAAAGCTAGTCATGGTAGATATCTTAACCCCTTAGAGACAACTTCTGGAATAAAAGGGAATCATGACAGAATATTTCCGTCATGTGTCCTTAAGGGGATAAACCTTTTTATTTTCACAATATTTTTATGGTTATTGTAGTGAGAATTGTTAGAAATTCAAAGTACATTTAAAATAAAAAAAATAAAGGTGCTTTGTGTATAAAATAGGCGCTTAAACATAGGTACCAGAAACATCAATCTTATAGTAGCTACCACACTGATGTGGAAATCTCTACTGTCTACCAAATAATAAATACTGTGGGGTAAGGAGATTGGAAGGCAAAATCTACCACCGCTAACAAATTCACTTAACACCAGTTTACAACTTAAAGGTAAAACCCAGTCCAATTAAACATAGGGGATAAAAATGGATAAAAAAAATCTTATGGTGTAGTATGCATAATACTCATAGTCAATATGTAAATATACAGTTGTGCTCAGAAGTTTGCATACCCTGTGAAATTTTGGCATTGATTTTGAAAAAATTATTAATCATGTAAAATTAATGTCTATTATTAAAGGACAGTGATCATATGAAGCAATGTATTATCACATAGGGGTTTGGCTTCTTTTAAAATCATAATGATAACAGAAATTGTCCAAATGGAGCTGATCAAAAATTTACATACCCTTGAATGTTGGGCCTTGCTACAGATACACAAGGTTACACACAGGTTAAAATGGCAATTAAAGTTTTAGTTTTTTACCCACACCTGTGGCTTTTTAAATTGCAACTGGTGTCTGTGGATAAATAGTCAATGAGTTTGTTAGCTCTCATGTGGATGCACTGAACAGGCTAGGTACTGAGCCATGGGGAACAGAATAGAACTGTTAAAAGAGCTGCATGACAAGGTAATGGAACTTTATAAAGTTGGAAAAGGATATAAAAAGATATTCAAAGCCTTGAAAATGCCAGTCACTCTGTTCAATCACTTATTAAGTGAAACATTCTGGGATCTCTTGATACAAAGCCAAGGTCAGGTAGACTAAAAAAAAGATTTCAGCCACAACTTCCAGAAGAATTGTTCAGGATAGAAAGAAAAACCCACAAGTAACCTCAGGAGAAATACATGCTGCTCTGGAAAAAGATGGTGTGGTTGTTTCAAGCAGCACAGTACGACAATACTTGAACAAAAATGAGCTGCTTGGTCAAGTTGCCAGAAAGAAGTCTTTACTGCGCCAATGACACACAAAAGATTGGTTGCAATATGACAGACAACACCTTGACACGCTCAGCATAACTATGACCCTAATCACAAGACCAAGTGGACCCTCCAGTGGTTACAGCAGAAAAAGGTGATGGTTCTGGAGTGACCATCACAGTCTCCTGACCTTAATATCATCGAGCCACTCTGGGGAGATCTCAAACGTGTGGATCATGCAAGATGACCAAAGACTATGCATGCCCTAGATGCATTTTGCCAAGTCAAATAGGAAGATACACCTACAAGAATTAGGGGCCTCATAGACAGCTATTACAAAACACTGCATGCTGTCATTGATGCTAAAGGGGGCACTGTATTGAAAACTGGCTCAAATCACAAACACTTTGTTGTATTAAGGTGAGACATTTCCTTCTTATTATTTCTTCTTATTGAGCTCAAAAAAGCACAGAGAGAATTGCCTCTAATGTAGTATGTCAGGAACAAGATAGAAATTGCTATACCAGATGAATATTGTTCACCTTAGCAAGAACCAATAAAAGGAACAAGTTAAAAAACTGAAGAATATTGCAGGCAGCCGTATGTGATACCAGGATTCCCAGGCCAGGTGGGATAGCAGGAGAAAAAAATTAATATATGTATATATATATATATATATATATATATATATATATATATATATATATACTGTAACGTGACGCTGATCTCTCACAAACTATTTCCGCTGGTAGTCCAGGTGTGGCTCAGGAACAATCAATAATCCCAGGCACAGTATCCGCAGTGAGAAAATAATCCAGCGGCATAACAAGCACAATCAGCAGTAAAATCCAATAGTATCCCATCACCTTCCCAATAACTGGACAACACACAGTATTAGGAGCAGAACTTAACTGAGGTTTAATTTCACATTCCCTGCTTTTATGCAATGCTCCCATGCAAGGGAAACACCCACAATAATTAGTACATTCACCAATCGGATACATGTTACCTCCCACACATCTCCTCCCCTCTGCCTGTGATACAATTATCTCAACACAATAGACTAACTTAAT
The DNA here is from genome assembly GCA_933207985.1 of Pelobates cultripes. NCBI lineage: Eukaryota > Metazoa > Chordata > Amphibia > Anura > Pelobatidae > Pelobates > Pelobates cultripes. Next base: position 166,547,989 of record OW240917.1, read on the forward strand.
TATCACAGGCAGAGAAATACAGTTTTTTACAAAATATTAATAACTTCAAAAATATACATGCCACAAACATAAACTCAGCACACTTTAATTATAAACATATCCAAAATTCCATCCAGGGGTTAAAAAGTTAGCTGGAGGTCCCTTTTTGACCAACCGCAAGCACATTTTCATGCCCAAAACAGTTCCATAGAATTGGGCTGTGTGGTTGGTCTATTTCAGGCTGAAAAAACAACTAAGTCCCATCGCCGAATGGGACTTAGTCTCTGCGGCTTCAAAATCATTGTGGGAGAAGGTAAGGCTGACCGCATTGAATAAAAAAAGATGGCCGCCGCCACGTGTTCGTTTGCGCAAACGGCGTCCCCCCAGCATTCAGCAATTTACCTACAGCAGGCTCCCAGCCTGGGAGGTAAATTGCCTGCACACTTCCAGCTCTGGGTGGTTCGCCTGTGCAGTGAATGGCTCGGTAAGCCCCAATTACCGAACCATAAGGGAAAAAGCCATTTAAAAGTTATTTCCAAAGTCTGGGGACATTGGGGACACCATTTTAAAGGGGCAGTGTCCCAAACAAGTCTGGGGACACTGGGAACACAGTTTTAAAGGGACCTTGTCCCAAATATGTCTGGGGACACAGATTTAAAGGGGCATTGTCCCAAATTTTCGCCATGCCCCAAAATGGTTCTTAAAGGGCTAGCAGCACCATACAAATCCAATATTCCCAAATATTGTACTTAAAGGGCCACATCTTCCCAGGACCGTTAATCACTCGGTAGGAGGCGGGCCAGCAGCCCCCTCCAAGAATACATGGCAAACTCCGTTAAAGGGGCGAGTTTGCTACATATACCACGCCCAATCTGGGTAGTATTAATCTTATACGTACATTAGTCTGGATCTTATATGATTATTGGTCTTTGAGTATTTGCAACACAATTGACAACTGGCCACAATAGGGGCGGCCTCTAGGAAGAGGAGCTGTGGGAGGGGAAAAAAGAGGGCCGGCCTATGTCACATGGTCAGCCGGGTTGCACCGAAGACGCCTCTGAGAGTGTACCAGGACTACCATCATATCCATAGACGGGAATTGAACCGTCCAGGTGCATAAATCTGGAGCTGAATATAAGTTCCAGAAAATTGTAAATGCGAATTTTTCTTTACTTACCACTATCAGCTATTCAACATACTACACTATACCTGTGTCCTCTCTTCTTTTCCTTATATCTCACTGAGCTTGAGAAGACTACTACAGGCACTGCTTCCTGACACTACCTTCTATGCCTACCGTTCTGCCAGAAAAGAAGAGACTCTGGTTCCAGGAAAGTTCTAGCAGCCATATTACAAGCACTGAAACATTCCACCCCCTACTCACTAATCAATATGATTAGATCAACGACTAAATATAGAAGAATACGAACTCCCCTCTTAAAAATGTCAGCAGATTAACTTCCGGTAATGAATGAGGAGAACACTGTGTCATTAACCTTGTATTGGAAAAAGAAGAAAGACACTAATCGCCAAAATGTTCGAAGGAGGAGAGGAAGTGACGTGATGAGCTTGTAAACATGTCACTTCCGCCAGGCGAGATGGTGAGTAAGAACAGCTGAGGGAGTAACGTCCAGACAATTCACATCCACAATTGGTCATTGAGCAGATGGCGGATCAGTGAACAGATCGGGATTTAAAGGAGGAGATGGAAGGTAACAGAACAGGAGAACATCAATTGAGAATGAAGCCAATATTGGACACTTATTTGATACTTTTACTTATTTTCACTTATTTTGTTTTAACGTATTAATAAATATATCCAATTGGATTTTAAGTCCGACTGGCTATCTCTTCTGACTACCTCCTGTATAGAAGGTTTTCTCCCCTTTAATAGGTTAACAGCTTTAACACCTATATCAAATTCTATCTTGTTTCTGACATACTACATTAGAGGCAATTCTCTCTGGGAATAAGAAGAAATATGAACAGGAAAAGGTGTCACCTCAATACACCAAAGTGGTTTGAGCCAGTCCTACACTTGGCTCTATCTTTATGAGTTTGTTTTTTATACATTTACCTATTAACTATGAGTATTATGCATACTACATCATAAGATTTGTTCACCTTTTTTATCCTCTATGTTCAATTGGACTGGGTTTTACCTTAAGTTGTAGACTGGGGGTAAGTGTAATCTATTAGCGTTTCACTTACTTACCTTACTGCATTTAAAATAAATGTAAAAGCTAAGTCAAATTAGCCAAACTTCAAGCATAGCTGACTTTTTCCAGGTCAGCTATTTAGACATTACATTTGAGATAATTTTAAATACACTTTGAATTAACAACAATTCCCACTTGGTGAATAACCCTGTTTGCAAACAAAAAGAATGCCATTGTATTGTGATATCATGATTGTTATAGATCAAATTATACACAGTTCGCATGTGAAAAAAATAGTAAACCCTTTCACTCTTGCAGAATTTGGCACTGATTTCAATTATTTACAGGTGTCATCACTATATGGAGCGAACACTATATTAGGCTGCATTAGTATAGGAATCAGGGGAGAGGGGAAAGAAAAAATGAATTCTCCTCCCCTCCCCTGGAAACTTAGTGGGAGAAATGAAAGAGATAAAATCCCCCCTGTCATGACAGTGTAGATTTAAAGTCATATGTTTTAGAAACATGACTTTAAAACACATTTTAAGTTTGTTGTTTCTCTGCATAATCTGTAAAAGAATTATATTTAGATTACAAATTGTAATAATTGATTAATGTAATAAAATATTTCTTAGAAATTGCCCATAGTACAAAAGAAAGAGAGCACTAATGGGTCTTCGTAAAAGCACTGCACCATTTAGCCATTTTATTAATAGCATATATATAAACTGCATAGTTTAACACATGTAAAAATAGACGATAATTCAGCACTTGTAATATTATATATGCTAATATTGCACATTTATTTTTGTCTATTTTATTGTTTTCACAATAAAGCACTTTTTTTTAATTGGACCTGATCACCTTGCTGCTCAATTCCTCACCTACATATACTTGGTGGGGATATATACCACCTGCATCTTCTGGGTAGAGCAAACCATATTTTGCTCTGCTCTGTGTAAGTAGGTTTTTAACTTGTTTTTAAACTCCTATTTTACGGTGTGTACTATTCGTTGTTTCATTTGTCTTCCTTATATATACAGAGAGGATTTGCACCACCCATATGCACTAGAGTGGGGATAATACCACTTTATACGATACCTCAGGAGCCAGTACAGAGACTCCTTGATATGTGAGTGTACATCTTTACACATAATTACTTTCAGAATTTTAAATACTACAATATATTATTTTATTCTGTTTTACTACTATATATCTATGAAAATACACACTACTACAAGCATTGTCTGCTGTACCAGTGTTACACTATATCCAGAGGTGGGGTCATTCATTAGTCATTTACGTTGGAGCTGGATTGAAGCTCCATAAAAGTGTGAGTCCACATTTTATTTACCTGATTAATCACTAAGATATATCAACTTACTACACTGTCAGTTCCTATTTTTTTTCTTATCAATACATATATCTCTTAAGGACTACCCAGGTGTTACATCTTGTTTTATTAGTTTAACACATGCTTCTTAACATACATATATGTTATGAAGGTTTGTCCCCTTAGATTTTCTTTGGTTCCTACACCAATGTGAATGCTAACAAACTACAGATTAATGGCTGGATTTTCTTAGCAGACTACGGGTTTACCCTGTCCGCTAAATAGTAATTATTTGAAATCAGTGGGAAATTTGCTGTTTTGCAAGAATAAACCATATCTGTGCTAATTAATTCCTGCCTTAAATTTTATGCCAAAATAGCTAAATTGGAAGCATTCTCCAAGTCAACTATCTTTTCAGTTCAGCTATATTGCCTTAAAGTGTACAATTCATTTCACTTTAAATTTGTAACAATTCCCTCTCTATTGAATACCTATGATAGTTAGAATCGTGACATTTATTCCACTTATCTCTGCGTTTTGAGCACACTAAACTTGGTGTAGTGGTTATGGTGTAATGAGAACCCTAATGCTGTCCCCTAGTAAGAGGATTAATCTTTTGTGAATGGGTTAATACTTACCTCTGCCTTCTGTGGTCCTGCCATTATTTACCATTTTCATTCTGCATTATCTATATCAGTTTTGTGCAACTTTTGACAGCATTCATTAGTTAGTTTTGGTTGAATTCAGGGTACCTAGATGAATTTAAAGTCATTCACAAATGCAGCAGGCAGTAGTGTTTATGCTTTGGGGGGGGGGGAGCCCTTTAACATCACTCGTTATATTAGGTAAAATAGTTTTTCAAATCATCATTTTCAAATCAATAGTTTTAATGGTATACAGTGTTTAAAAATTGTAAATAATATAAAAAAAAATTATTTTACAAATTAAAATTACAATTTAAGAGAGAATTAATTTTCATGCAAGTATTTACAGGTAGACTGTGTTTAAATGTACGTTTATACAATGTAACAAATAAAACATATCTACTGTATTACATACTTAAAATAAACAAGATTTAAGCTTGACAGGTGCCTTAATAAGTGTATATATCGGAAAGAATAATTCAATTTGCATGGAAAATAGTATGCTTTTGTTTAACACTATTTCTGCCTAAGAAAGTCAATTTAGGTAATTGTCCAGCAATTCTATAACTATAATTAGCATGTTTAGAAAACATGATAGCTATAGTATTATCCTCTTCAAACCACTGAGAACATTAAACCTTTTTCTGGCTAAATACAATGCAAGACTTACCTGAATACAATCACACTCTAAAGAGCTAGTTTAAATGTTGGCTTTTCTGGAATCATTCAAAATGCAGGTGTGAGAATTTTAATCTACTTTTTTCACTTATCACTGGGGAGTTTTAGGTGCTCATACTAGTAGTTTAAGAGAACATTAATAGCTGATAGAAGAGAAAAGGGGCTAGAAATGTATTTTTGAAATGTAAATGGAAATACATCTCTTTGTGGATAGGGTTCCTGCTGCACATAATTCTGCTGTTGAAGTCTCAGTTATTGTAAATGAACTGCTCCCAGTCTTGGAATTTCACCTTAACCTAAGTCAATCCAATAACAAGAAAAAGCACTATGTGTGTAGCTATTTGCCTGTTTATTCAGACAGTAGGTACAATCACTGGCTTTATTTTAACCTACTACAAACTATCCATAGGGCAAAATAACTGCATGTCTTATTGGGTTTGAATGCACATATGTCACATATCCATCAGTCTGCGTGACAGTGGTATGGCAACAAACTAGAAAAAAAAGTTTGTAGACTTAACATAATTAGAGGTTTATTTTCTTATCCAGATCACAAATTGTCCACTCTTAAATGTATGTGTGTATGTGTATGTATATATATATACACACATATACTCTGTGCTCCTTATACACCATACCTCTATGTTTTGCAGTGCTATACTATTGTTTTAATTTTTTTTTTTTATTTAATAAGGAATTAATGAGCCTTTTTGTTTGCTTTGTGATATGGAGTTCTACCTGTGGCACTCCAAAATATGATTGAGAAAAAAAGATTATTGATGATTATGGGACAGCCACTAAATTATGATTTTATTCAGAGATCAAGTGAGTAGGTACCAGTACAGGGAAAAACAGAGGAATAAAAAAGCTTATATTTATATAATGCATATCATTTGCAATACACAAACAAGCACATTTTCATGATATTTCGCCTAACCTAAATGCCATTTGGATGAAAACCTATTCTTCTGAAACTTTTTTTTTAATCCTTACAAAAGGATAAACAATCTAGAACAGTTATACTCAAAAATAAATTCTTGTAACAGGGTATTCTAGCTGTTTCTTCTCAGTATTAACCTCTAAACCAGTAAGCACCACAATTGCAACTGCTTCTATGTAAATTAAATATGTAAAATTAAAAAGACTTATTCAGAATCTCACTACTCTTTCAGAAGGTACACATATAATAGTGATTTCATATTTGATGTAAGATGGTATAAAATGCACATCTATCAAAAAGTAAAGGAGAAGAAAAAAAAATGAAGACCACATAATTAAATAATGTGTGAGACTGCATTTTTTTAAAATAAAATCAACTGGCAACTCACAATGTGAAAATATTTCTTTAATTTCCATATTGTATTCTACCTTTCTATCTGTATTTGGACAGATACCAATGAGTTACAATATTTGGATGACTATTACAACACTATCAGCCACAGATTCACGTAATTGTATTTTCATTGTAATTGTTATTGTATATATTATTATCACTAATTGACCACACACTTTGGTTTTGATTACTACCATCACATATTATTTTCTATTAATATATACACCCGACTGGGTCATATATTTAATACCTTGAGCTAATGCAAAATATAATACTACACACTGTGTATGGTTTAATAGAAGGAAAACATGTGTGCGTGAGTGTGTCATTTTGGTACACAGCATTAAAGGAATTGCTTTTGGAATGCGGCTATGTGCCTTCGACTAATAAGACTCATCCCATTTAACTCATTCTGAGAAATCATTGTATTATTGATCTAACATGCTCTATTCCTAGCCTTCTGTGTTTCTGATAAACTACTGCCTGGAGGTACTGAACCTGATGCTGATAACATGGCTTATGCAGCATGAAGATGATATGCAATTTAACTTAGCTTGAACCTTAGAAGGGTGACCTGGCCTGCTGAGAAAACAGAATGCAAGAAAAGAAAGAATTGAACATGTGAATGTATGGAAGCACAGACCTTAAAGTAAATCAGAATCAAAATGATCTGTTAAATATGATGGTGTTAAATATAAATAAGATAACTTTATATAATACAACAGTGCCTCAATGCATATTTAGTCCTTTTAAATCCACACCCTTGTCTCCACCTAAAACTAGGACATTGTTCTTCTTACACAATGTGAAGGTTTTAATTCAGCAATCTTTCTTAACTATGTCTATCAAAACCCCCCTTATTTTTTTTCTATTCAGAATACATTTGTTTCCTAAAGATGAATTATAATTTTCAGAAAATGGGTTATCCCTCTCCTTGGTATGTTTGATCTGCATTTACAGAAATTTAATGGCTTTAGCATAACGAAGATGAAGTAGAAATAACAAAAGTATTTAGAGTTCAAATTTGGATAGGGAGATAAATTGAACATTCTGTGTGAAAGGCTTTGGAAATGTAATCAGTATATATTGCTTAAACGCTAGAAGTGAATCCATAGTATTGAAAGAGAATATAGATCAGGATTGAAGGATACAGACCCTGTAATTAAAATCAGGGACATAGTGGACACCTGTAAGATCAATACCAAGCCTACACACACAATATTGCAACACTTAAGGAATGGGACTACATTGATATTTTGTAGGAGAAGTGCATAAATCAAGAAAGTGAAATGGTGCCCTATTATTGTATGCTATCATAGACATTTAAATTAAATAAAAACACGGCTGGTTGCAAGAATGTTCCCTATTAAAATAGCCCATCGGGTAAATACAAAGTGAACCCAAAGATAAATGACGGAATGGTGCATGATTTAACACTATTTCAAAGATACTGGCATTCAAATCAATGCTGTCCTAAGGTATACTGCTTACAATAGCAGTTCTAGATTCCTAATAAGTGTACACAACACTATCCAAACAGGAGCACAAAGGAGGATACACGTCAAGAAAGAGCATGTATTCTGAATGCTTATACACATTTCACACAGTTGTTGCCATCAACGAGAACTAACAAAAAAAAAAAAAACACAAGTTCTCAGAGGTCTTGAGTCTAACCTAGACCTTGGCAGAACATATTAGGGCAACTCTCACTTTCAAGAAAATGTTATTATGTTTACTTATCACCTATATTTAACAATTATTTGTGAAAAATAAAAATAAATGTAAAAATGCAGAACTTATTTTCCTGCAACTGGGTGCCTAATCTTACCTCCTTATCAATCATTGTTATAAAGTCTGTCCGTTGCACCTGGTAATCAGCATAGAGAAAACACATGGAGAAGAGGGGAAATTAAATGGTGGGGATATTTATTAAATAGTCCTGAAAAGTGACAGTTAAATCCCATCATTATTTTTAATCATATTTATTAAAGCGATCTACAAGTGGTCTAAAAAGTGATGGTTTTCTTCAGAATAAATTCTACCAGTTTTTTGAAAAATGTCCACTTCAGAAGACTGACAAATTTGAAGTGGCAGAAAAAAATTGTGAAATGGAGAAATGTTTGTGTTGGAAATAGTGTTGGGAAGATTGATGCATTTGTTGCATTACCAAACAGATAGTGTATATTGAAAATGACAGGGGTCTTTTCTGTACCCCAGAAAATTTAATAAAAATTGTCAAATTGAAAAAAAAAAAGAAAATGACAGCGGTGCAAAAAGCAACAGATGAAAACACCCAATAGAATTAAAAAATTGTGTCAAGAATTTGCTGAAAAATCTCCCCCAATTTTTTGTTTTCTCCTTCAAGTTTGCACAAGTTCTCCCTGGTTTTCTCTTGTCTGAAATTTAATATGTTGAATTTTCCTAAATCTAATGTTAAATTTAGTGAAAAAAAAAGTGAATAGAAGTTACAGTTAATTTTCAATGTTTTATCGAATGGTATAAATTTCAGATAAGTAATGTCCATCATCATCTGGACTCCAAGACTGTACAATCCTGTTTTTCAGTATTGTCACTAATAGGATGGATTGGACTGTTTCCAACATGTCCAAAACGTTATATGGCAGTGACAATACACTTCAAAACAATGTGGATAATTATACAGTGCAGTGATTTTTAAAAATATATTAATTAGTGTTTTCTAACATTAATATTTTGCTTCTGTTTGTAAAATTACATGAGGGAGCAATGTGTAACCCTGCATGGAGATCAAGTACAAAGTGCTGTATTTTTGAAATCAGCTTCAATATTAGCTCCACTAGTAATTTCATTAGTCATTGCATGTGCTTTATATGCTAGACAGCTGGACTTATCTGTATGGAACACATCAATCTCAGCTTAGTGCAATCTTTTGGAAGCCTATAGGATTTCTGCTACACAGAGATTGCATTCTCTCGTAAGGCGTTATCCATCACAGTGCCAGGAACATTCACAAACCAGTACTAAAACTGGACCAGGTAGTGCAAAAATGTACAAGGTCATCACCAGGCAGATATAGAAAGAAAAAACATATGCCAGTTGAAGGTGGCAATGATAGAATCTGCTGGATGTTATTTTGTTGCCCTGCTCATTAGCTGAATTAAAATAGCTAGACTTAACCATTACAGAGGTCAGATGAGTACCTTTAAAATGCACTGAGCATAGCTATTAGCACATTATAAAGTTAAAGAAGATATTATATAAAAATATCATATACTACCTCTCTATTTATAAAGTGGATTTGTATTACCAGCATTTATTTCATTGTAATCTCTACTACGGGAAAAAGAAGCTCAGTGATAATAATGGATTTTTACTCAGAAATATGTTTTCCAATCTGTAAAACTTGGCCACATGAAATGCTTTTTATGCTATGACTGTATGACTGTAGTCTTTTAGTTTAAATAGAGACATGTAAAAATAGAATTTTTTTCACATGTACAATTTTCAGATCAATAAGAATAAGATCAACAAAATATCATTCAGGGTGTTCCCGAGATAATTTCCTAGTAGGACACAGCTACGGTTGTATATGTGAAATTCTCATGGTACAAGTAAACACATTGTCTGGTAATAGAAGTCATTGATTTATAAATATGAATGCAATTGATAGCAGTCATGAAATAATTCAACAGTTTATAAGTAATGATATTTTAAAACACATCTGAGGAGAGATTATAGAAAACAAAATGGCTGCTCTCTCTGGCCCTATTTTGGTATTCCATAAGACTACACACAATAACTCATTATAACAAAGAAGTCAATGTTTTTTAGATAATAAACATGAAGAATGATTACAGGACTCCCCAAAAATGAAATAAAAAGAAGAAAAAAAGAAAACCAACTCCTTCGCGGCTCTAACCATTCAATTATTCCTTATCCTTTAAGCCTTTAAATACATTTCCTTGCATAAACTTCCATCTTTCTTGTTTCCCTAAGTTACTGCAGAAATTTGATTCAGCTCAGTGAAGTGGTAAATTTCAATTTATTTTGCCATTCAAATGCACAGACTACCCCTTCAAGTCATTTCTCAAATTAATTTGGATGAAACTGAAAATGTTTAGACTTGGTGATGAATTATACTGCAAAACTATATCACCAGCTCTTTGTTCTTGTCTTTACTGAAGACTTATTGACAAGTCTTAATTATGTCGACAATTGGAATTAGAAAAATGGATTGGCCTCAAACATGATGTAGTTCCTTCTTTAATATCTCAAAAGATCCTCTCTAATGACAATCTTTTCCCAAAGGATGAGAAAAATATGTCTTCTTTGATTTGAAATTTGTCATATTATATCGAAAGTTGCTGCTGAATGTCTTAATAGAATGCCAGCTCTTACTGGACAATAAACCATCTGTCTCACCAAAATAGCAAAGATTCCTTCCTGTTAACACAGAACATATTATCTATCTAGATTTAAAGGTATTTGTTGAAGTGCATTTGTACAGAGGTCGTTACAGAACACACAGTGTGAAGTAACAAAACATATGTTTGGGGAAAGATAATTAGTCTCAATTGGATCTGTCATATTTGTGATAAATGTGTTTATGAAACAAGAATAAAAAGTAGCTATTATTTGTAAATCAATTAATGACTTCTTTTGATCATACTAAATAATAAATTGCTAAGTCTCGCACTTAACTATTATTTCAGCTGTATTAACAAATAGACGGTTATAGTAATTACATATGTGATATATGTGAGACCATTAATAGCATAACATGTTTGTGCTTTGTAGGTATATATCTACCAAAATGGGACTTTAGGTTTTATTCTATTATTTGGGAGATGAATGATTCTCTATTGAAATTAAAGGTTTGTAAGTTTAGATAACAAGGAGAAAATGTATTTCTCATTTTCTGAGTCTAAGAATGACTAAAAGGTGTTTTGTTAACTCTAGTACCACAAACTCCGTGTCACAGTATCTCCTACGTGGACTGTTTTTGGCACCATCAAATGCAGTGACTTGTACTAAATAAAATGTTATAATTCTCTTTAATATACCTTTATTTTCCATTTTCAGTAGTCCTACGTAATACATTAAAAGTGTAATCAGTTATAGAGCAAATCAGCTATGGTCACAACACATCTCATCCAAACAACCTTGGTGAACATTCTGAAAAAACTCCTCAGATAATGGCATATGAAAGTAACTTGGATTCATTCAGCTGACTCATTCTCTTACACAATTTTCTAGAATGTGAAAGGTAAGTATATTTAAAACATTAATTATTCAAGATGGAGGTGTTATTTAATGGTTTGATTTCAGGTATAAGAAAATTTAAGGGTCTACTAATTAGCCAGAGATTCATGGAAACTTGAAAGCTAAATACCATTGTAAAAATAATAATAATAATAATGAAAAATATGGCATAATTATTGCTTGGAGGTGGGTTTTTATTTTTCTCTTTAAAATAAACAGAAGAGTTGAAAAACATCTATAATTGAGCAGAAAGTAATTTTAGCCTACATTATACACCTCTTTATCAACATTTTTTTTTTTTGCTTAAACCAAATATATATTAATTTTGTTTACAGGAATAAATGCAGCATAACATTTTCCAAATCTTATCAGTAAAAGTTTTGCTTAATACATGTAAGAATAATCAGACAGGCAATAGGCTGCCTGTAGTCCCCTATCATCTATGATGTACATACTGAGGGTAGAGTAGAGATACCCATGCAAATGATACACAACATTGAGAAATCTGATGTAAACCATACCCAACATCAGCTGTCTCAGTATAGGGATGCCAGTGGGAGGGGAGTAAAAGGGCAGGACCAATACATGATCACATCACTGGCTTTGCCCTCTACTACAGACCCACCCAGAAAGGGGGCATGTCCACCGTCATCGCTAGCAGTTCAGCCTAGAGTAAATACACAACAGGCTGGCTGTCCATCACGCAGGCTATCCCACTGAGGGTTGGTCCTGCAGGGAGCACTGTTTAATGCTCCCAGCAGGGTCCTAGTGCCCTAAACATACCACTAGCACATCTAATGATGAACTCCCTCTATGATTATTGGGGACCGTCTCCCTAAAAGTGGGACAACAGGGAATCTGTCAGTGATAGGGTTTATTCACTAAATCAGGAAATCAAAGTTATTTGTTTTCTTATTTAAGACCAAAATAGCCAAAATGGAAATATAGCTGAAGTTGAAGAATTTGTCTTTGGCCCTAAATTTGAAACACTTTAAATTCAATTTTAAATCACAACTATTCTTACTTTAGAAAAAAATGTCAAAAGAATAAGATGTATAGACCACCTAGAGTGCAGTGTATAATAAATCAGTACAACCTTTTGTCCTTTCTAAAAGGGTAGTCAAATTTAAGTATTTAACAAAATGGAACTGACATATTTACATAAATTATAACAGAAAATTACCTAAGGGTAGGTAAAACCCAACCTCAGGGAATGAACAGGGTTACAGAGGTAAGATAGGGCATAACCCTTGGAACAAGATAATGAAAATAACTAATGAGGATGGTGAGCTTCAAACTAAGGAAGACAGCCGGCCCCACTGAATTTACCTCTTACGTACAGATCAATATAAGGTGATAAACTTTATTGAGAAAAAATATAGTAAAAGATATAGTAATAATAATACATACTAAACAATAGTGTTAGTGCTAAATGTATAAGTTAAAAGATTGCTAGAGTTGTACCATAAATTTACACTATAACTGAATGCTCTACAAAATACAAATGTAGCAACTCTGTACAGATGATTAGACTGATATATTACAAATGTAACAGACTGGTTTCTGAAATACCCTAAGTGAGTTGTATATAGAATAAACTGTGTATTTCACGTTGAATAGTAAACAGGGAGCTCAGTACAGAGAATAGTGTTTAAGATAGGTCTGACATCACAAAATACAGGCATATTTCGGCTGAGCTCAGTAGAAATGTGTGTACATATCGTGTAGTACTGGCTTATTAAGTCTAAACGGCCAAGAAAAGTAGGGGGTTTAAAGCCATATAAGGAAAAGACAATGTCTTTTCCAGTAAATACACACAAGAGGACAAAGTAGGAAAGCTATTTTTGCTGTCAAACTTATATCCACTGCTACTAGAAAGGAGTATCTCTATATATAGAATAGTCCAAACAAATATGCAGCAGTGATTGGATAACACTGGAGGAACAGTGGCAAGGGTAGATGGTAATTAAGTACCTACTGAAATTCCCTCAACAGCCTCCTGTGAAAACAGACCCTCTAAAAAATCCAAAAGATGCTGGTCAGATGGGCTAAAGACAGGTACAAGGTAGACAAAACTCCTTCCAATATATACCTGGAGAGGGCTGCACTCCCTTATGTTGTTCCAAAGGCTGCTCCCTATATGGGACGTCTTACAAATTAATAGGTAGTAAAAAAATAATACAGGCTAAGACAATCCAGGGAGGTGAAGCAAACATATGGCTAAAGACGTGGGTGGTATCCTGCTAGTGTTGTCTCAATCAAATCACTGTTACTAGAAAGGAGTACCCCTATATGGGGAGTAGTCCAAACAAATATGTATCAGTGATGATAGAGCACTCAAATCAGATGAATAGTAAATGAAAGAACTAAGAAGCTAAACAACTAAAGAGCCTACTAGTGCTGCTAAAGAGGAATGTCCCTATTGTAACGAGAATATACCCCTACACGCAGGATCCAGCTAAACAGAAGCCAATACAGAGGAGAGATACGTCTACCGGACCTTAGAATGGCCGGACTCGACGTATATGAGAGGAGACAGAGCCAGGAACAAACCGAGGTCAAGGGCACAGAGAGACAGCGTAAACTAGGACAAGCCGGGGTCTGGTACACGGAAAACAGCAAGCCGGCAAACAGTACAGATAAGGATAAAGCGAAAACGAAGTCAGAATACGAAGCCAAAGTCAATACGAGAAAACACAACTGAACACCACAAGCGCTAAAGGGAACTGAAACAGAAACCACGATAGGGCAACGAGCTAAGGGAAAAAGGTAAGTTTAAATAGCTTTTAAACGAAAGTGATTGGCTCCTGTCACTTCCACACCCCCAAAAGGTAATTGTATAGGGAGTGTGGTATGACAGGAGCCAATGGGAGCCTTTTGGCAATTAGGCTCCCACTGTCTCTTTAAGAGCGCGCCCGAGACTCGCGGCGCGCTCTTAGTTTCAGGCGGGACACGTGACCGCTTCACGCGGTCACTGCCCGCCTTCCATCTAAAGCAGTCGGATGAGCCGCGCGCGGCTCGTGCAGCCGCAGGACCGCGCGCGGCTTGAAGAGAGGACCGCGACCGGCCCCCGGTTAAGGTAAGTAACGCTACAGTACCCCCCCCTGAGGACACGCCCTCCGGGCGGGTAGGACCAGGCCTGGCAGGAAAACGAGAATGGAAAGAGCGCACAAGACGGGGAGCATGAACAGCATCAGCCGAAATCCAACTGTGCTCCTCAGGCCCATAACCCTTCCAATGTACCAAGTACTGAAGTCGACCCCTAAGGAAACGAGAGTCAAGAACAGCAGACACTTCGAACTCCTCATGACCCTCCACTGAGATAGGAGGGGGAGGAGGAGTATGCCGGGTATAGCGGTTGCGTACGTAAGGTTTCAACAAAGAGGTGTGAAAGACATTAGGAATACGTAGATTCTTAGGCAGGCCTAAGGCATAAGAAACAGGATTAACCTTATGTATAATACGATAAGGTCCAATGAAGCGGGGAGCCAATTTCATAGAAGGCACCCGGAGACGAATATTCCGCGTGGAAAGCAAAACCCTGTCCCCCACAACATAGGACGGAGCTGCTCTGCGATGCTTGTCAGCCTGAGCCTTCTGGCGAGTAGCAGAGTCCACCAAAGAACGCTGAACCTGCTCCCAAGTATTACGCAAACCAGCCAAATGCTCATCCAGAACTGGCATGCCCTGTGAGGAGAATGCAGCCGGAAGAACAACGGGATGCTGGCCATAGACAACGTAAAAAGGGCTCTTGCCGGAAGAATCATGAGTGGCGTTATTCCGAGCAAATTCAGCCCAAGGAAGCAGGTCAGACCAATTGTCCTGATGGTGAGACACAAAACAACGGAGGTATTGCTCCAGAGACTGGTTGGCACGTTCAGCAGCCCCATTAGACTGGGGATGATAAGCGGAAGAAAATGAGAGAGAAATACCCATTTCTGAACAAAAGGCCCTCCAGAACCTGGAAATAAATTGGCTACCCCTATCGGATACAATAGATACGGGAATACCATGTAATCGAAATACTTCTCTAGCGAAGATATGAGCCAGTTCCTTGGATGTGGGCAACTTGTGAAGAGACACGAAGTGAGCCATCTTGGAAAACCGATCCACTATCATCAGGATTACTGTGTTACCATTTGAAGGGGGTAATTCAACAATAAAATCCATGGACAGGTTAGACCAAGGTCTCTCGGGAACGGGTAACGGATGCAACAGCCCACAAGGAACTCTACGGGAGGATTTCATACAGGCACAAGTAGTACAAGCACTTATATAGTCAGTGACATCCTTTCGTAAGGAATCCCACCAAAAATACCGAGAAACAGCTGACACCGTTTTGGAAATACCAGGATGTCCAGCAGTCTTAGTATCATGATATAATGACATAATATCCCGTCTCTCAGGAACATCAACGAACAGTTTATCATTAGGCCTCTCGCTAGGTGCCATGCTTTGTTTCGCTTGTATGGCCTGCAAGAGGGACGAGGAAATAGACAAAATAGTAGTAGCTATTATCCTGTCTGGGGGAATGACAGGAGTAACATCAATCTCCTGTTTGTCAGTAGTTTCGAACTGTCTGGACAGAGCGTCTGCTTTAGTGTTGCGATCACCTGGCCTATAGGTGATAATAAAATTGAAACGGGACAAAAATAGTGACCACCTAGCCTGCCTGGAAGACAATCTTTTGGCTTCGCTAAGGTAGGATAGGTTCTTGTGATCCGTAAAAATGAGGATAGGATCCTTAGTTCCTTCTAACAAATGTCTCCACTCTTTAAGTGCTAAAATAATAGCAAGGAGTTCGCGATTACCCACATCATAATTTTTCTCTGCTTTGGACATTTGTTTAGAAAAGAAGCCGCATGGATGCAATGGCTTTTCAGGCGACTCTCTTTGGGATAAGACAGCACCTACCCCAATATCCGAAGCATCAACTTCAAGAATATAGGGCAGTGAGGGGACAGGATGCTGTAAAATAGGTGCAGAGGCGAACGTAGTTTTAAGAAATTCAAAAGCCTGAAGTGCCTCGGTAGACCAAACACGAGTATTGCCATCCTTTTTAGTCATACGGGTAATAGGTGCTACAATGGACGAGAAACCTTTGATAAAACGTCTATAATAATTGGAGAACCCAAGAAAACGCTGAATAGCTTTCAGACCTTGCGGTAGAGGCCATTCTATTACAGCAGCAAGCTTCTGGGGATCCATACGAAAACCTTTAGCGGAAATCAAATACCCCAAGAACTGGACTTCGGTTTGGTCAAACAGACATTTTTCTAGCTTGCAATAAAGACCATTAGCAAGAAGGGTCTTCAAAACTGTCGTAACATGTCTGTGATGAGTGTGTATGTCTGTAGAATATATTAAAATGTCGTCCAAGTATACGATAACAAATGTGTGAATAAAATCTCTTAAGACATCATTAATAAATTCTTGGAATACTGCTGGGGCATTGCAAAGCCCAAATGGCATAACAGTATATTCGTAATGACCGGATCTAGTGTTGAATGCAGTCTTCCATTCGTGATTTTCCTTTATACGTATCAAATTGTATGCACTCCTAAGGTCTAATTTAGTGAACACAGTGGCATGTTTCAGCCTGTCAAATAATTCTGTAATTAAAGGTATAGGGTATGCATTTTTGATAGTGATTTTGTTTAGACCTCTATAATCTATACACGGTCTTAAATCACCTTCTTTCTTCGATACAAAGAAGAACCCTGCTCCAGCTGGAGAAGAGGATCTCCTAATAAACCCCTTTTCTAGTGATTCCTTAATATACTCCTCCATGACACGGTTTTCTTGAACCGATAAGGGGTACACCCTGCCCTTTGGAGGTATAGTGCCAGGCAACAAGTCAATAGCACAATCATAGGGTCTGTGAGGCGGTAATTTCTCAGCCTCCCTTTTATCGAAAACAGTCTTTAGAGATAAATACTGAGGGGGTATAGCCGTAGACAAAGGAGGACTGGTAGGTAACTTAATAGAATTCAAAGGTGTGACTTCAAACGTACAAGACTCGTGGCAGGCCTCACTCCATGATTTTATTTGCCCTGTCTCCCAGTCAAAAATGGGATTGTGAGCACGTAACCATGGATACCCTAATACTAACTGTGAAGAGGGAGAGGTGATGACCTGGAAACGAATGGTTTCATAGTGTAAAACCCCTGTGTACATGTGTAATGGTACAGTCTCATGAGTAACAACTGGAGAACTTAATGGTCTACCATCAATGGCCTCAACGACCAAGGGTATCTCCTTCTCTCTGATGGGAATGTTGTTTCTCTTTATAAAGCCAGAGTCTATAAAATTTTCAGCTGCCCCAGAGTCAACCAGAGCATATATGTTGTCAACTATACAAATCTCTCCCATATATAAAGAAACCGGGAGAAGCAAGCGGTTAGGAGGCAATTTAGGAGACTTAGATATCACACCCAAGGCCAGTCCCCTATAAGGTCTTAGGTGCGAGAGTTTTCCGGGAGTAAAGGACATTCCTTTACCATATGGTCTCTCCTACCACAGTATAGGCAGAGTCCCTCCCTTCTCCTATGTAATTTCTCAGTATCAGAGAGTTTGGCAACCCCTAATTGCATAGGTTCCTCCTCAGACACTTTAACACTCTCTGGTATATTAACTCTGGGGTTAATGGGTGTAACAAAACGTCTATTCCTGTTCTTGGTATAGAGCCTGTCACGAATTCTATTATCTATATCAATGAGGTAATCAATAAGGTCCTCTAAGGCAATAGGAAGCTCCTTGGCTGCTACCTCATCCAATATCGTATCTGACAAACCTTCCATGAAGGCAGTAGTTAACCCATTGTTGGTCCAATCTACCTGCGAAGCAAGAGTGCGAAACTGAATAGCATAATCAGCCACAGACCTAGAACCCTGTTTAATTCTCATTAATGCTCTCGCGGCATTCTTTGACCTTTTCATTGTGTCAAAAGTTCTACGAAAAGCCGTAAGAAAACTGTTGAAATCATGTACCATAGGTCCATTAGCTTCCCAAATAGGATTTGCCCACTCAAGTGCCTTATCGGTAAGTTGGTGCATAAAGAACCCAACCTTAGACCTCTCTGTGGGAAATGAACGTGGATACATTTCGAAGTGGAATTCAATTTGATTAATAAACCCTCTGCAAGTCTTAGAGTCCCCTCCATACCTAGGAGGAGGTGTTAAATGGGCCGAAGTATTAGGCAAAGTAGATACTTCAGGGAGAAGGGGCGTAGGAGGGTTAGGTGTGGTTGCTGGAACGGTTCTAGCTAGGAGCGTCTGGAGAGCCTGGGCTATCTGATCCATACGGTGATCCTGCTCTACAAATCTTGCCTCATGGGACGCCATCTGTTACATAGTTACATAGTTACATAGTTACATAGCTGAAAAGAGACTTGCGTCCATCAAGTTCAGCCTTCCTCAGAAATGTTGTTGCTGTTGATCCAAAAGAAGGCAAAAAACCTGGTCTGAAGCACTTCCAATTTTGCCACAAACTAGGAAAAAATTCCTTCTTGACCCCAAAATAGCAGTCAGATGTCTCCTTGGATCAATCAGCTATTACCCCACTAATTAGAAATTATATCCCTGTATGTTATGTTTTTGTAAGTATTTATCCAATTTCAGTTTAAACATCTGTATGGACTCTGACAAAACCACCTCTTCAGGCAGAGAATTCCATATCCTTATTGTTCTTACTGTAAAAAAACCTTTTCTTTGCCTTAGATGAAATCTCCTTTCTTCCAGCCTAAATGTGTGACCTCGTGTCCTATGTATAACCCTGTTTATGAATAGATTTCCAGATAAAGGTTTGTACTGGCCCCGAATATATTTGTATAAAGTTATCATATCCCCTCTCAGGCGCTTTTCCAAACGAAAACAGATTTAATTTTTTTTGTTGAGCTAAATCTGCGGGGTCCATGGCCCTATCGTAATGTAACGAGAATATACCCCTACACGCAGGATCCAGCTAAACAGAAGCCAATACAGAGGAGAGATACGTCTACCGGACCTTAGAATGGCGGACTCGACGTATATGAGAGGAGACAGAGCCAGGAACAAACCGAGGTCAAGGGCACAGAGAGACAGCATAAACTAGGACAAGCCGGGGTCTGGTACACGGAAAACAGCAAGCCGGCAAACAGTACAGATAAGGATAAAGCGAAAACGAAGTCAGAATACGAAGCCAAAGTCAATACGAGAAAACACAACTGAACACCACAAGCGCTAAAGGGAACTGAAACAGAAACCACGATAGGGCAACGAGCTAAGGGAAAAAGGTAAGTTTAAATAGCTTTTAAACGAAAGTGATTGGCTCCTGTCACTTCCACACCCCCAAAAGGTAATTGTATAGGGAGTGTGGTATGACAGGAGCCAATGGGAGCCTTTTGGCAATTAGGCTCCCACTGTCTCTTTAAGAGCGCGCCCGAGACTCGCGGCGCGCTCTTAGTTTCAGGCGGGACACGTGACCGCTTCACGCGGTCACTGCCCGCCTTCCATCTAAAGCAGTCGGATGAGCCGCGCGCGGCTCGTGCAGCCGCAGGACCGCGCGCGGCTTGAAGAGAGGACCGCGACCGGCCCCCGGTTAAGGTAAGTAACGCTACACCTATATAGAGAGTAATCTGAGCACATGGGTTGCAATAATAGTAAGGCACTAAAGTAAATAGGTGGTGAGTGCTATCTAAACCAACCCTAAGTAGTTGGAAGGTCGCCCCCCTAAATACTCAAAAAACAGAGACTATCTGGTACAGAAATCGGTCTAAATAAATCTTAGAATAAAATCAGCATGTAAGCATTTTAGATAAATTAACTCAGAAGAAGGAATATTGCAATAATCTTACCAAAAAGAAAATGCAAGTTTTAAATCAACTCAAAAAAAGAAACTACATAATCATCAAGAATGCTGATAAAGGAGGAGGGATAGTGGTTATGTCTTTGGATTATTATTTGGGGGGGGGCATATGTGTTGTTGGGAGACACTAACACCCATGTCCAACTCCATATAATCCAAATCAAAACTTTAATAATGAACTAAAAATCTTATCAGAGAAGGCTAAAAAATTTTTTTATCATTGACACTAATGTTAATCATTTTTTATACCAAGAGTCCCTAGAATCCCAACATTCTATTTCCTTCCAAAGGTTCACAAGTTCAAAAACAATCCACAAGTAGTGATGTACCGAACGGTTCGCCGGCGAACGGTTCCTGGCGAACATAGCATGTTCGCGTTCGCCACGGCGGGCGAACATATGCGCGGTTCGACCCGCCCCCTATTCGTCATCATTGAGTAAACTTTGACCCTGTACCTCACAGTCAGCAGACACATTCCAGCCAATTACAGCACAGCCTCCCTAGCAGACCCTCCCACCTACTGGACAGCATCCATTTTAGATTCATTCTCAAGCTGCATGCTTAGTAAGAGGAGGGAAAGTGTAGCTGCTGTTCATAAGATAGGGAAAAGCATAGCTAGGTTAGGATAAGGGTATGCTTTTTTTTTATTTATTTTTTCTAT